>VBSM01001124.1:15099437-15113116 GCA_008086735.1 Cheirogaleus medius | reverse complement strand
TTAAAAAGCTTCTGCACAGCCAATGAATCCATATTTTAAAACCTTCCAACAAAGAAAACTTCAAGCTCAGATAGCTTCACTGGTGAATTCTGTGAAACATTCAAGGAAAAAATAATTCCAATATTACACAAATGTTTTCATAAAACAGAAGACATAGGAACATTTCTCAACTCATTTTATGAAGCCAGCATTACCCTGATACTAAAACCAATCGAAGATATATGAGAATAACAACAGCAACAAAAAACTATAGATGAATATCTCTTGTAAATGTTAATGCAAAAATTCTCAATGCAATACTGTTAAATTGAATTTATATAAAAAAGAATACATCATGACCAAGTAAAGTTTACTTTAAGGCTGATTCACCACTCAAAATTAATCAACATAATTCACCATATCAACAACCTGTTTATCTAAATAAATACATAAAAACCATACCTTACACCATATAAAAATTTAACTTGAAATTAGTCATAGCCTAACTGTAAAATTTAGTTCTTATCTGAATGATATTTAAACTAAACTAAACTAAATCTAAAACTATAAACCTTTTAGAAAAACCATAGAAAAAAGATTTGATTTGGGCTAATTTTTCTTAGATAAATCACCAAAATCATAATCGAAAAAAGAAAAACTGATAAATTTGACTTTATCAAAATTAACAACTTCAGTTCTTTGGGAGAATGAAAAAACAAGCTACAGACTAGATGAATATAAATACAAATCACATTATCTGATTAAGAACTGGTGTCCAGAATATACAAAAATGTTCAAACACCAAAAATAAGAAAACAAACTAATTAAAGATAACATAAGATTTGAACAGATACATCACCAAAGAAGAGATACTGATGGCAAAAATACACATGAAAAGATCTTCAATATCATTACTCACTAGGAAATGCATATTAAAATCACAATAAGATACCACTATGTGCCTATTTGAATGATGAAAATTTTGAAAAACCAACAACAGACAGACAATATCAAGTGCTGATAACAGTATGAAGCAAATAGAACTGACATCTTGCTGTTGGGGATGCAAAATGGTACAGCCACTTTGGAAAACAGTTTGGCAGTTTCTCATGAAGTTGAAGATGCACTTACCATGTGATAGGGCAATTCCATTCCTATATGTTACCCAAAAAAACACTTACGCTCATGTAAAAACATTTAGGCAAATATAGCAGCTTCATTCACAAGCACTAAATCTGGGGACAGCTCAAAATGTCCTTTATCTGGTGAATGGATAAACAAACTGTGCCACAACTGTACAATTACATATGATTCAGCAAGAAAAAAGAATGAAGTACTCATATGAGCAAGAAAGTGGATGATTCTTACTTCATAATGCTAAATCCAAAGCCTACATACTACCTGACTTCATTTATGTGATATTCTGGAAACGGCAAAACTATAAAGAAAGATATCTGGAGGAAGGAAGCCCGTTCATTACAAAGGGGTGTGAGAGAAGTTTGGGTTGGTGAAACAATTCTACACCTTGATTGCGGTGGTGGTTTCACAACTATATGCATGCATCAAAGCTCATAGAACTATATACTTTCAAGGGTGGATTTTACTATATGTAAATTGTATCTCACTAAAGCTAAAAAAAAACAATAATTAAATAAATCATTATAGATAAGTGTGTACCTGTAGGTCAAATTTTTCTGTACTTAAAAAATTTTAAGTCATCTAAGAAGAAATACACACACCCCTTAACTTTCACTCTCACTTTTGGAAATCTCCTATACACATATATATAAACTAGCAATACATGGAGATATAAGTAAAAGCATGTTTATTACAGCATTGCTTGGATTAGGGAAAATCACTAAATTAATGTATTAAAAGATAAATGACAACCATTACAGAAATGGTTAAGTAGAGTATAGATAATAGATAATTGCAGGATAATGTATAAAGTATGATCTCATATGAGGATGTAAAAAGAAAGAACAAAAGAGAAAAAAGAGAGAGAAATTATTAGTAGAAAAATAGTATAAATTTAATACCTGAATATACACAATAGAATACTATTCAGCCCTAAAAAGAAGGAAATTCTGTCATTTGTGACAACATGGATGAACCTAGAGTTCACTGTGCTAAGAGAAATAAGCCAGGCACAGAAAGACAAATACTGCATTATCTCACCTATATGAGGAATCTAAAACAATCAAATTCATAGAAGCAAAAAGTACATTGGTGGTTACCAGAGGCTGGGAGATGGGATGAATGGGTAGATGTTGGTCAAAGGATACAAAGTTTCAGCTAGACGGAAAGAATAAGTTTGTTGAGATGTATTGCACAGCCTGGTGCTGTGGTTAATAATAATGTATTTCAAAATTGCTAAGAGAGTAAATTTCAAGTGTTCTCATCATGGAAAATTGTAAATATTTGAGGTGATAAATATGTTTATCAGCTTGATTTAATTATTCCACATTGTATACATATCTCATAACATCACTTTGTTCCCCATAAATGTATATAATAAAAAAATTTTTAACAAAAACAATATACATCTGATAATATTTATCACTTTAGGAGGGTTGACTTGAAAGGAAAGGAGAAGGCTATTAATTTTTGTCTATATTGTATATTTCTTTATTATTTGACTTTACAATGTTCATAAATTGCTTTTATGAATAAATAAAATCTAATATAGTCAAAATAATTAAATGAAACATCTTTTTGGGCACTATATCAAAAAGAGTTCATAATAATGGGGTAACAAAAACAACACATCTTGGTAGTTGGTATTAAATGAGCATTAATTTCTTAGATGACTAGTAGCATCACAGTCAAGAGTGTGGACTCTTGAACCAGATCCCTCAGTTCAAACGCTGGTTGCACCATGACTAGCTGTGTGACTAAGACAAATTACCTAACCTTCTGTGCTTCAATTTCCTCCTCTGTAAGGTGGGGGTAACAATAATTTCTAACTCATAGGATTTGGGTGAAGATTAAACACAGTATTACATATAGCACCTGGTACATAGTAAACACTAAGTATAGCACCTGGTACATAGTAAACACTCAGTAAATATTTGTTCTTGATAGTGGTGAAGTCTGAGACTTCAACTCCTTCTCCACTCTGAAGTAGAAAAATAATTATGATCATAAGTTCTTCAACTAGATTATCAGAATCTAAGTAAGTTTCTTTATCTTTCAGGGGAAAGAATAAATCAAAAATCACTACATAGAATTCTCCATCATATAACTTTGAAAAATAAAATTCAAACAAAATGGTAGTACTGAAATTGTCTTTTCAGAAAAAGAGGAAAAAGTACCATTTGACTCATAACTTGATTCTGTATGTTAAGCCTGACACTTTTTCCCTTTTCTTCATCTTCTTATCCAAAATTGTGCCCAGGTGCAGAAAAGGGTTTGAGTTAGTAGAAGAGAATTCACTGCCATCTAAACTCCATATGGTCACAAGAGATACCAGAAAATGAAAGAAGTTTCAGTCAAAAAGACGCTCGCAATAAAACTGAATTTTTAAAGCTACATCTGTCATATTATTTGTGCCACATGAATCATTTGGTTGCAATGAGGACAAAAGGAACTTGGTGCTAGGAAGGCAGTATGCGTGTGTACCCGTGTGTGCGTGCCTGAGTACCTTCTCACAGGACATACATCATGCCACTCAGTTTTGTCAGAGGTGAAGTTGGACCATGTAACAAAATATAATGTTTCACAATTGAAATGTTGAGGTTTCATTCCCATTGAAGGAAATCATTTGCACTTGGACTTGATGTCTTTGTTGACATTTTCCTACGACGATGGAAAAAGATGCTTTTATCTTTTCCAAATTAGCTGCTCTTCTTTTTCCCTCCCCCCCCCTTGTTTGTCACGTTCAACAACAAGAACGGAAACTTTGCGAACAATAAATGCAGCCGAACCATGAAAAAAATAAAATGGAATCGCTCTGTGACTCGCATGGTGTGGCTACAGCAAAGCAGATCCTAGAGAGTTGGAATCATATCATCCTGAGCATCTGCACCACTCCTCCTTGGAGAGTGCATACTAATCATCTCTCTTCATGGTCAGTAACCACATAAGGACAACACCAGACGATGCCAGTGGTTTTGGTCCTGTAGCATTTATATGCTTCCCCGAAAAGATAGTCATGCCAGATAATATTCGTCAACCTTGTCCTTGGTCTTCTCTCTTGATTGAGGCAGATGTTTATTTTCCATCTGTACTATATGTCAGTGCAACTGCAGCCTTCATCTGGCAAAGGGTGCCTGTAATATTATGAGGCCATCACATAAGCTGCTGGAAAGATTACTCTGGTGAATAAAATCAGTTTATGGCTAAAAACATTTATTCTTCATTTTGATAAGCTCTTAACAAATGGAAATTTGCTTCCTTACACTTTTGCCAAGCATAGGACCATGTTTATTTCTCGCTATATGGGTCACGAAGGATTCCCAGCTGTTAGCTAGAGTCAGTTGTGCATTGCTGCACTCAACAACATCTGTTTCACAAAAACAGTATCCAGCTTTTAGCACTCAAATGGAGGTTAGACCATATGCCGGCAGACCACTTAGTTTTTACCTTGGGAACCAACTTTGCTCTAGTCAAGGTAACAGAGGAAAAACTGAATATTTAAATGTTACCAGGCTTCAGTCACATCTTCGTGTGTGCTTGTCATTTCCCACTATATATAGTAAAATTAGTTCCAAGCATATACTGCAAGCTGTTCCTCTGTTTAATTATTAATTGGAAGAAAGTTTGTTTGCAAAACAGTTGAGATGTATTTTGTGATAGACGCTGACGTCGAAAGTAGTGCCATAAGATGATTTTGCAAATAGAGCATTCAGTTAAAGTGTCGATTAATATTAGCTATGGTCAAAAGCAATTCAGGCTTATAACCCTACATAATGTGTGACATAATGGAAAACTGTTGGCACAGTCTTCAAATCCATGCAAATGATGTTTCACTTATGTCCTAGAAACCTAGAAGTAGTTTATTGATGCTGGTAATCTTATGGGTTATTTTAGAAATTTTTCATGGATAGAGAATATTTTTGGAATAATACTAAGGGACATTGAAATTCTATGTCCAGTTTTTCCAGTTGTCTCAATTTGAAAAGTGATTACATTCTGTTCTGTTTGTTTGTAGACCTTTTCCAAGTGCTGTGATTTTATGATAGTACATAACAATTACTCAGTACATTTCTTTTTTTATTTAACCACATGGGCAAAAGTATTAGTTTTTGAAGGCTTTGTGGATGCTATGAAAAATGCTAAGAGATTTTCTGCAAAACTTTATGAGACAAGAGCATCAAGAGGTCCTCATCTGGACCTGATTTGGGGAACATCTTAAATCTCCTGATTTCATTTTCAAAGAAGGTAAGAAATATGTCCATCTGGAGCTGATTCTTCATAAAGACTCCAGAACAACCCAGCTGAAAACCATTCAGTAATGACTATCTCTAATTATTAAGTTGTTCTGATTTTCCATCTATGAATTTACATATAAGATTATAAATCTGTCTCTGGATTAATCACATGACTAAAAAGCAGAAATAAAATGGATTGCTAATCTATGTGGGTCATTTCTGATCCTTACCTTCAGTTACCTCCTACTTTACAGAATTGTCTCTTTCAAATGCTAAGTCCAGGCCAGTCCTGGGCAGAAATGTGAATTTATCCAAGTTCTTCCTTGGCCCTTTCTCTCTAGATGAGCCCCTCTCTGACTTTCTTGAAAACTTCTGGAGTTATCCATGTTTTTGGTTACACTCCAAGGACTTTGCTTTCAACTGGTTATCAACAAAACCTTTCTGGAACATTTGTTAATAAAGTTCAAGCATCCTCCTGACTTCCAGGAATAGTTTTGTTTTTATAGGCAACCTTGGGAAAGAAGAATAGTGAAGATGACTGTAAGAATGGTAATAAATAATAAATAACCTTGTCCATAAACATGGCTCTGTCAACAAGTACCAAATGAACAAGTATGAGTTTTTACTTCCCATATTCCAACAAACAGAAATCCTGACACAGTAGTATTCAATGGAACCAAGGCATGAAGGGAAAGTAGATCTTACAGGAAATTAGAGCCAGGAATTGGAAAACAGAAATCAAAGTCATTCTCTCTATCTCTCCATGGCCATGGAGTCTTTGTTCTCTCTGCAGCAGTGCATGTGCCATGCCAAAAGTGCATGAACACACATGACCATGCCCTGCAGGAAATGGCTGTGCAAACTTTGACTCTATCCAACCTCAGTCTCTAGTGCCAATGGTATTTTGATTCTGAATTCCAAGGAAAGAGAATCTGATTGGCCCAGGTGGAGTTATGTTTCTAACACTGATCTATTCAGTTATGGTCAGTGGGGCCACGACCATATAGAAATAACATAGAGGGTAGGATTGCTCCTTCATTAGGAGTTGTGAAGAGTAAGTAATTCTTAGAAATGAGGCTGTGGACCAGGAATGCATCGAAATAAGAGTCTCCTATACTACCCTTTCCAGGAGGTGCTAATGAGCACTAAAGTGTCTAAAGCCACCTTTGGAAAGGAAGCTAGGTGTCATGTCTGAGAAGGTGCACTCCACAGCCCCCCTATCCAGGCTTGGGGCTGGCTCCAGCGCCCTCTATGTGACTTAACTTCTGTGTGCCTCACTCTTTTGGCTTATAAAATGGAGATTGCATCTCTCATGAGCTTGCTGGGAGGAGTTGCAAAGCTCTTAGTACAGTGCCCTGCGTATAGTAAGAGATACATAAGTGTATAAAATAATAAAAATAAAAGCTCTTTAGAAATATAGGAAAATACTGGTCCTGGGTAACATAAATCATACAGATGTTTCTTGATCATATTTGGCATGAGTAATGCACTCCTTCCTTGAGGAAGCTAAAACTCTTAGAGATCGGTATCATCATTAGCTGTAGGGTATGAAGAAAATCAATCTATGAAATACAATCATAATGTGGGAGGAAAGTACTAAAATTTGAAAATCACTACATATACTTTTTGTCTCATTGTAAACATGACAGGATGGGACTTTGCCAGTGTATTTATTCTAAGGCATTCTTAGAGCTCTGTGGATACTTGATAAATGTTAATAATAATGAATGTTACCTAATTTTCCTTGCTGATAAAAAATACAAAAATTTTATTCCATCTAACAGAACAGCCCTCAATAAATAGCTATTTATTTGGTTATTTTCCACTAATTACGTATTACAAGATTTTATGGAAGAAAGAAGAAATTGTCTCTCTCAAGGAGATTCTTATATTACTCAGACATGATTGTGCCAAAGATGCAGAAGTCAAAGGTACAATTTGCTACTGGCTAAAGAAATACATAGGGAATGTTAATTTGGGAAAAGATATGATATCGAGGGATGGGGTAGACTGGGAGTGACACTTAGAGAGGGAACAAAGGCTCTCCCTGTCAGAGAATGTAATTTAATAAGCTTTACTCAAGTGCTTATATTGCAATTAGCAAGTTGATAGGTAAATCTCTTTTTTATTTGCAAATATATTAAAATTACCTCTTGAAGTGTCTTGTACACAGACCATAAATTCTTGGAGGGCCGAGACTGTACCATTTCATCAATCTTCCCCTACTTTCCCCATATATTTGAGTGGAGAAAGTGATCAATAAATGTGTATTGATCTGAACTTGATGGACAAGTTTAATGGAGTCCTAACCTAAGAGGCTTTGAAAGAAAGACATGCTGGAACATCAATAACAAGCCAGAGGGGATGAAGGGGAAGTAGGGTTCATCTTATTAAACCTGAGCTGGGCATAGAGCTATCCCCCAAGAAAAGGTCTTATGAGCATGATAAAACCAAGCTTGATTGAGTTCAACCAAATATATTATCTGAAAGATTATTAATTATGAGTAGAGCATGGTAGCAGGAGTTCCAAACTTGGATGCTTGTCATGTGGGGCAGGATGCCAACCAAGGGTCAGGACCTTAAGGGCCCCTGGGGAGAAATAGGCCAGCAAACTGGTATTCAAGTTCAAACACCAGTCAAGGAATTAGAATGCTAATCAGAAAACATAGGGAAACTTCCAGTCTGGACAAATACCACAAGATTCAGGGATGATCAAAGTTGGCAAATTCACGAACGATGAGAGTCACCCTGGCTTGAGAGACACCAGGCTTACAGGGGCACAACAGCCTGCTAATGTACTGTGGACCGGGATTCTGATCTGTGCAGGCATTAGGTGAGTCAGGTTCTACCTACAGAACAAGGAGAGAGGTTAAGGACAGCAATGGCGAATGCTATGGAAATCACAGAGGAAAGTATGGATTGGCTCTCAGAGAAGTTAATGCACAAAGTCAGAGGTGACACTTATTTCTTATCAAATTCAGGGCAATATGGAGAGGCAGAGTGATAGGACACAAGCTAGGCTATCAGAGAGAGCAGCTAGTAGCTTAGGGGTGAGATTGTTTATATTGAGGCTCATGTGTTGGTCAGGAAGGAGTAGAGAGAGGCAGAGAAATGGGAAGGTCATGCTGTTGGCCCTGGGAGGAGAGAGGAGGGACAGTGAGGACAGGACCTCATGGCATCGTACCTCAAGATCTGGATGGCAATCTCATGACTAGCATGTAACTCAAGCAATGTAAAACATAATCCTTAATTCCCCTTAGGGTAATCTTACTCAACTTGAAATATTATATGATTAATTTCCTCAATGAAAAGAGGCCTATTCATGGTACTTTTTAGCCCATTATGAAGACAGAGGACCTATTCTAATTGAATACATTTCAATTAAAGATGCCAGAAATGAACAACACATTACAAAGAGTTAACAGAGTCTATAGAAATTAAACCAATCAAAGAGTTCGTACTCTTGATTTTTGGCTTAAATGAATCCTCCTGCAAATCTGTTTACTAAACTCAAGCAGCTTTGGTGATGAATGTGATGTTTTTGGAATTGTGTTTTGTATGTGAATTTGCAAGGACAATCTCAAAGAAACCATTTAGTTATTACACATTCATTGTGTTATATCAATTTATTTTTTAAATTAACAATCAACTGTAATCAAAAGAAAGGATCAGAAACAAAAGGCAATCTGAAATAATATTCACTTTCTAGGCTTTTATAAAGAACTCTGGGAAATATTAGTGTTTAGCTGTTAATTGAAAATAATCTTACTTCCCCAAATGAAAGGAATTCATAAATGTTTATCTTGGGTAACTGATAGAGACTGAGAACAGCTTCTTAAGAAGCTCTAACAAAATCACTTCCTTCCCTTTTATCATCAATCATGATTGTGCAAAGAGCTGAGTAAATATAAATTTTATTGTTATTATCCTTAAACTAGGATTGGGACCGGTCATTGTCTTCCTTTTCCTGTTCTATTTTCAAACATACAGAAAATATTTCACATGTTCTATGTGTGGGTGTGTTCTTTTTCTCTGCATTATTCCCAAAGTATTTAGAGATATGATGACCATATAATTTGTTGTCCAAATCAGGAAACTTTTGAAAATAAAAGGGTATATTGCTAAGAATTATTTTAGGACAACTAATATAACCGGAATATAATGTTACCTTATTTACGGAGCACATCGAACTTATCTCCCTCTTATCAAATGGTTTATAAACACATCCTTTGATAGCATTTTGATCAAATTAAATGAAAGGTTTTTCTCCTTAGTCTCCATTTGAAAAAAATTATGGTAAGAGAATACTGTCTTTAAGAACTATCAAATTCTTATCCATGAACACAGAAGCTGTGAAAGACAATCTTAGCAAACATATTCTTGAACCTTGGCACAGTCACCTGGTTCTCTATTCATTTATTCCTTCCTGGGATAATTATCGAGACCTTCCTGGACTTGGGATGTATTGGTTAGCAAGACCCACACTTTACTGTCTCTGGTGAGCAGACAGTTAAAACACAGGGATATAAGGGCTACGTTGAGAATAGTTTATGGTGCTGAGGAAATACCTAGGAGGGCCACCAAGTTCAGACATGATGGTGAGGGTATCTGGGGAACATTTTCCTGGAGAAGCAGTAACTTGATGATGAATTCATATCCAGGTGAAGAAAGGTGTAGAAGGATGGGGAGGGAGGGAGGGGGAAGAGTATTTCAAGCAGAGAGAACAGCATGTGCATGCCCAGAGGACAGACTGATCAAGGGGAACTCAATGTAGTTTGGTGTGTCTGGGGTACTTGCAGGGGGTGGGGGGTAGTGGAGGAAACTATAAAGAGATTGCAGATACTTAAGGCCAGAGGGGAAAACCAATTTGAAACCTGAGCGTATACCAGGCAAGAGATGGTAGGGATCTGAATTAAGGAAGTGATGATGAAAATGCCAGGTCATCAAGACTCAAGGGAACTTCCAAATGCCATATCATGGTCTTTATATTAGGCAGGAAAAGAGCATATTAGTTCCCAACTGTTTAGGTCTTTTAAACCACATAGTTCTGATGGGGATTCTAACGTGTGTTCAGCTGCAATGGCAAGTGTCCCATAGCCAGAACACCGAGGGATGACACTCAACACTCCCCTATGGTGGGGAGAAGCTGACTCCCCTCCTGCATACCTGAACAGGTCCCGAGCACCTTATAGGGGGCCCCCACCATCTCCAGTCCCAGTTCTGTCTAATAGGAAGGTTTCTGTTATTTCCTACCTCTGCCCTTTTTTATAGCATTTTAAAAGAAAAATAAATGTTGTTCAAAACAAAACAAAAAAGTACTTTGCTGGGATAGCTAAAAACCCCTTGGGAAGTGGAAGCAGAAGGGAAGGTGATGAGCACTGTGAAGTTACCTGGGACATGTTCTATGATCATGACTGTGCTTTGGAAATAGATGAGCAAGATGTGATCTCAATCAGTTCCATGAGTGAATGCTTCACCAGAAAGTCCAGCGTCATGCACAGACTGAAACCACAGGAATCCTGTGAGTTGCAAACTCTTCTCTCAGTGACAGACAGCTGAGAGCAGTGACACAGTTTCTCAAGTGGCAGTTCCTCTCTCCTCCTCCCTCCCTTTCCTTCTGACTGCTCCTCTTTTTTTTTTTTTTTTTTTTTTTTGCATGGTTTTGATGCTCTTCTTTTTCCTCTAACATACTGGCACAGTCCTCTGCCTTCTGTCTGTCACTCTCTCATTGTATATAGTTAAATGGCAACTGGAGAATTAAAAAAAAATCTAATCAACATCATTAGCTACTAATGAGTCCTTTTAAACTAAGTTTGTCTCAGTGGATTTGGTTCCAACAACACAGAAAGCAAAACGTTTCAAAGATTTAGTCTTGCATCTTTTGCAAGAAATGTATGTCTGTATCTGAATACTTGAGTGCAGGTTAGTTAAGAGCCAGACATTTACTGTGTGCAGGGTCCTATCCTAGACACTAGGCTTTAAAGGCTGTTATGACTCCATCCCCGCCCTTCAGGAACTCACAGCCTAGCAGGGGGATTACAGCAACAAGTCATCAGACATGTACAGGATAGGGAAGACATTAAATGATGCTGTGTAGAAGATTCAGAAACGCTTTCTTATGAAAGTGGAAATATTTCTGCTGAATGTTTCAGTATCAAATCCTCTTTCATTGGCATAGATATGGGGGGTGTGTGTGTACAAGCACACTTAGTAAAAATGTGATAAGAATTTTCTGAAGAAATGAAAGTATTTTGTGATAAATTAGTACTTGGGCTATATAGAGTCCCTAATTTTCCCTGATGTTCCAAGGTTGATCAATAGTCCCCTCTAGACAGATCTTGGAGGAAGCTTGTAGGGCCCTTTGTAATCTGTGATAAAATCGTCTTGGTAGACCAGAGTTCCTTCATTTCTTTGGGATAATTGGCCCATAATAATCTTATGAGGCTAAAAATCCTCTCCTCAAGAAAAAAAAAAAAATCTCATCTAAACTTTTGCATACAATTGGAGGAAAAATTTTCTCCAAAATTCTACATAGATTTATGTCTATATAGACTGTCTATGTTTATATACTTGCTGTCTATCCATGGAATCCTGTTAAAAACCCTTGGTCCACTCTGAACTCCAAGAAGGTAGAGAACTGATAGGGGAAACCATCACATTCATGTTCTATTCCCACTTTCTAGCAGAGGGGCTAATAAAAAAAATCAACAAATAGCTAATAGTAATAATAATAACAATACTTATATTTATCATATAGCATTTGTTAAGAGCTTACTAACTGTAAGAATTGTTTTTTAAGCAAGGCATAGCTAATTTAATCCTCACAGCAACTTTTGAGGTCAATTTTATTATCTTCCTTTTACAAATGAGGAAACAGGTCAGAGAAGTTGCCTAACTTCCTCCTGGCAAGAGCTCAAAAGTGATAAGGCAAGATACACACCGAATGTCCTGACATCAAAACTCATGCTCCTAACAACTACATTAGGGAGAAAAAAATAAATTAGTTAATTAAAATCCTATTCAAGTGTCTCAAACTTTGAAGTCCCAGATTTATGTTGTATTTTCTTTATGTTCTTCTTTTAAATATGTATCTAAACTTAGCTAGGAGATAGTAACTCAGATTTCCTATAGTTCAGATTCACAAGTAAGAACTTATGCCATTCTACAGCTAAGGAGAAAAAATGCCAGCAAATCTTAGCTTTTGCTTTTCTGTGGATTATAAATACCAGTAGCTTCCCTATAGGTTTTTTCATACATTCCTTGTTGTTAAGAACAAAAAGTCTGTCCCATGATTACCAAAGCAAAAGTTCCAAATGCCTAATATAAGTAAATCTCACCATGAAGGTATTTTTAAAGGTGGATCACAGATTCTTCCAAATGGACTCACTGTCCCCTATAGAGAAATGAATACTATTATGAGATTTTTTTATTCCATTTTCTTTCTCAACTGAAATTTTTATTATGATTTGTTGCTGCCCTATTTTCCTTATTTTTACTTCTCTATTTCATTTAAGTTCTCCCTAACCTATAAGCTTGGTGAGCTTTCCATAAAGAAAGCAGGAAAGAGATAAAGAATAAGAGAATTTTCCAGGTGGGTTCTCCCAAACTCTCAGCTCTCTCATTAGAATAAAGGTTTTACAGTCCCATCTGCATGGGTCTTTAAAAAAAAGAAAAAGGTATATAAAGGAGAAAGAAAAGAGTGCTTGATATGTCATTGCTCTCCACCACCATCATCCAGATGTGCAATGGCATTAGAGAATGGTGCAAAGACCCATGGTGAGACCAAGGATGCCTGCACTAAAGCAAAACAATCCAACTCCCTACATAAAAGCACCTAAAGGCCTTTACCTTCAAAAACCAAAGCTATCCTTACCTATAAATGTGTCATGCTAAAAGCTTTCATTCCATATTTATATAAGGTATTATATTTTGTTTGAGATTTAATTAGTTAATAAGAATTAAAGAAAGCACACACCTAGATTTATCAGTGTGATTTAACAAGTCTCTAGCTGAAATAAGATAAGGAAAAAAGTCCATTCCATTTCATGTGATGAAAAATTGCTATGGCAGTTATATTTCTATTAATAGTCCCTTTTAATGATTATATTTGATAATTAAATAAATGCTGTACAGTATTTATCTATCTGTGAGTAGGAATGGCCGTATAGAATTGTTAAGTAAATGGGCAAGTGACTAAGATGATAACATGGACTCTAAGGAGCTTCTACTTTCAGAATAACATTTCACATTATTTTTGGACTAAGGAAAATTAACCATGTACAATCAGCCTAGGATGTTTTAAAATCATCTTTCTTAAGCTGGGTGTGG
>VBSM01001124.1:15052666-15084370 GCA_008086735.1 Cheirogaleus medius | reverse complement strand
CAAGTCTGTTACCCAGCGTGAGTTGATTTTTGTGAGAGGTGACAGGTGTGGGAATCAGGACAAGTTTGACAATAAGTTTTGCTTGAGCTAGAGTGATGGGATAAAGGTTTTTCAGTGCCTTAGCATTTCGATGAAAGAAGTCATGATCTAAGTGTGCCTGCCGAAAGGCTGTAGTATCTTGGGCAAGGAGATATAATTGATTAGATACAATATTGTCTACAAAATTATTGCAGTCTGTAACTGACCCAGGTAAGGAAGTATGTGACCTAATATGTGTAATAAAAAGTGGTTGACATTGCTGAGAAAATAGAGCATGTAAATTAATAAATAATTGTAACAAAGTTTTGTTAGGTATGTCCTTAATAAAGGAGGTATCAAGGTTTTGTAGAGCATGTACAGGATACTGAGAATCACTAATAATATTGATAGGGATATTAGGAAAGATATTTAGTGCTAGTATTAATGCTCCGATTTCAGCTTGTTGGTGGATTGGAAACCTTTCTAATATCAGTAATTCCATTTGGCATCTTTCCAAGGTATGGCTGCTCTGCCTGTTTTGCCAGAGCCATCTGTGAAGATGGTCTTAGCACCTGAGATAGGGGTAGATTGTAAAATATTAAGCAAGGTGATAGGAATAGTTTGAAAAAGCTGTAATAATTTGGATGAAGGATAATGAATTAGTAAATGACCAAGGTAATCTGAAAGAGCATGTTGCCATTTTAAGTCTTGAGCTAACAGAGTGGCTAAATTTTGTTGGTATATAAAGGGATATATATGCACACTGGGTCATATCCTGAAAGCTGAATGCGTATTCTTCCTTTTTGTATAATATGAGCTAATATGTCTGTAACTGTATTAAAAGTCCTTTTATAAGTGTGACCTAATAATATCCATTCTAAACAGTGTAATTCTGTTATAAACTGCCCCAATAGACCAGATGGACTATGTTTGGTATTAAAGAGGAAAGGATCAATGGGATATGATGGGTTAATTCTAGATAAGAAACAACCTTGTAATTTTTCCTCCACTAATGATAATTCCTGTAATGCTTGTTTAGAGAGAGAGTGAGGGGAATTTAAGTCTGAGTTACCTTTTAAATTATTGAATAAATGTGTTAATTCCCCTGTAGTAATACCCAGGATGGGACGTACCCAATTTATTTGTCCTAGTCGTTGTTGTAAAGAGTTTAAAGTAAGAGGTTGAGGAATATTTATTTTTGTAAATTGTGGGTGAATACTTTTGTGTGTTACAATATAATCTAAATATTTCCATGGACTGGAAGTTTGCACCTTTTCCGGTGTTATATGTAACCCTTGTTGATGAGTAAGTTGGGTTACTTTCTTATAGGCTTGTTCAACTTCCTATATGGGAGCTGCAACAAGTAAGATATCATCCATGTAATGGAATATTTTTGTATTTGGAAGCATCTGTCTAACAGCCTGTAGGGCCTTATGAACAAAATATTGACAAATGGTGGGGCTATTCAGCATTCCCTAAGACAGAACTTTCCACTGATATCTGGTTACTGATTCTTGATGGTTGAATACAGGTACCGTAAAGGCAAATTTTTATCATCGGGATGTAGGGAAATAGTAAAGAAACAGTCTTTAAGATCTATAACTATTAATGGCAAATTTTTTGGAATCTTAACTGGGGAGGGTGATCCAGGCTGTAAAGGGCCCATAGGTTTCATAACAGCATTAATAGCTCTAAGATCATGCAATAGTCTCCATTTTCCTGATTTTTTAGGTATAACAACAGTAGGAGTATTCCAAGGACTATTGGATTATTCTATATGATTGGCTTTTAACTGTTCTTGAATGAGTTCCTTGTGATGTAAAAGTTTTTCAGCTTTAATGGGTCACTGCTCAACCCATACCAGTTTATTTGTTTTCCACTGTAGTTTTAAAGGCTGAATTAGAGCAGTGGCCCCTCCTAAAAAGGGGAACTAGAAAGTTGTAGTCCCCACTGTTGAAGTAAATCTCTTCCCCATAAGGAGAAGGGAATATTCATAACAAAAGGTTGGATATTGGCTTGCTTACCTTTCGGCCCTTCACATGTAAGATGAAAGCCACTTAAATTGGGCGTTTGATACTGCCTCCTACACACACACACCTTGAACCATAACAGGGGCTTTAATCATAGGCCATTCAGTAGGCCAGTGTTGAGAAGCTATAATAGATGTGTCTGCTCCTGTGTCTATAATTCCATGAAATTGTTTTCCTTTAATAGTGACTATTAATTGCGGCCTCTGTGTAGTTACTGGAGCAGACCAAAAGGCAGTAGAACTGGAATGACCAAATCCCTTATTGTTTCTGTTTATTTTGAGCATTTCCTTGTAAGTAAGGAATTAGAAGGAGCTGAGCTATTTGTGTTTCTGCTGGTAGAACATGAAGGCCTACAGCTTTTACTGATTTCTCCATGATAATCGGAGTCAATTACTTGACTGTGAGAACTTGTACTCCTTTTAAAGTCCAACTAGATCTTCCTAGTAATAGCCTGAGAAATCTGTTAGGTGGCAGCCCAAAAGTTCCTGTGGCGATAAGGTTCACCTCATCTTCTTCCTTAAGAACTATCTCCTCTATAATTGAGAGGTCCAACCCAGCACTACCGGTTGTTGTGGCAGAGAGGTCAGCAATTGTTTGTCATTGGCCAGGGCTGGAGGAGCCCGACTGGCCAATGCCCCCCAGACATTTTTCAGGGCGCTGGAAGGAGCGCCCCCCTTTCGAGTTTCCTTGTAGAGGATTACCATCCTTACCAAATTTAGATCAGCACTGATTAGCCCAATGTTTGCCTTTTCCTCACTTTGGGCAGGTTTTAGAAGGCTGTTTTTCTTTCCCCAAATTATTTCTTTTACTATTGCTCCGTGATTGTTTACATTTTTTTCCTAAATGGCTAGAGTTTCCACAATTATAGCAAGCACCTCCTTGCATCATGGCAGCAAAGGTTTGAGTTAAATGAGTAGGAGTGCCCACGTGTTGACAGGCCTTAATAAAAGCTCCTACATCTGAGGAGAAGGTACGGGTGGGAGCTATTGCTGTTTGACAATCCTTATTAGCACTTTCATAAGCTAATTGTAGGATGAGAAGCTTAGCAGCATCTTGGTTAGGCACCTGTCTTTGTACCGCTGTTTGCAGTCTATTGATAAAATCAATATAAGGTTCAGTAGTGCCTTGCCTTATAGTAACAGATGATCCCTGTGTTTGACCAATAGGGATACGTTTTCATGCTTGAATGGCTAAGGCTGAACACTGAACAAATAGTCTAGCATCAGCCTGGGCTTGAGCTTGAACTGTGGCATAGGCACCACTGCCTTGTAACATTTCAATAGTAATTGGTATTTCTTCATCTAAACTTTGTAAGGATTGTTGAATAGCTAAGTCATTATATTCCATAAGCCATACCGTATATTCTGCTGAAGAAACTAGTACATGAACTACTGTTTTCTAGTCAAAAGGAGTCATTTTATAACTATTTCCCAATGCCTCAACCATACTTATGGTAAATGGAGATTGAGGGCCATTTTCATGGATACTCTTTTTTAGTTCCTTAAACACAGTAAAAGGGAGAGTTTCATGTTGCCTCTTATTATTTCTCATCACAACAGGGAATGCAGCCATAAAGGAGTCAGGATCTCCTGATTTTATCCCTTCTTTTAGACAACCCTTAATCAAGGAGGGTCATGCCCTGAATTAGTTTCTGAAAATACTGTAGGTGGGGGTGGAGTCCGTGGAGGTGTTTCATGATCAGTACCTCCTGACAGTGGCACAGGAGGCGGAGGAGGAGAGCAAGCCATAGAGGCAGATGGCTGTGTTTCATCCTGCTCTTTTAATGGCGGTGGAAATGGCAATTCCTTTTCATCTGACTCATCAGAATCAAAAGACATTAAAGGCTCAGGTTTATCAATAGGCTCCCCTGCTTCGTCATGAGGTGTCCCCTCCACTTTAGCTAAAAGGGAGCCATCTAGATCATTACGATCTATTATGTATAACGGATAAAGAGCATTACGAACTAAGCTCCAGGTTGTTAGTATAGTAACATTAGCCATAAGACCTTGTTCAAATCATCTCTTTAAAATTCATCCTGCCTGTTCCCAGAGCTCTAGATCAAGAGTGCCAGCATCTGGAAACCAAGGACAATGTTCACGGAACCAAAAGTAATACTTGTTGTAATGCCTTTGGTTCCACTGTACGCTGAATTGCTTTTAATAACTGTTGTAAAGTCTTAAAGTACAATTTCTGTTCTTTAGTGAATTCCTGACCCATGACTCACAATTAAATGATAAAATCCCCCTCTAGTATCACACACATCGGCCCGTCCTCTTATAGAGTCAGGATTGTCTCTTACCGGGATTCCCGTTAGTCAGTTGAAACTTCTCCAGGCATTGAGTAGGCTGAGTCACGTCGGGGTCACCAATTGTAGAGACCGTTCAGCGTCTCTACCAGTGTCACAGCACAAGGAAGAACGCTCCAGACCACAATCTCGGGCTGAAGGAGGAGGACAGACTCTTCATTTCAAAGAGCTCTTGAACTTCTCCAAATCTCTGTATTTATTATAGGGAGTGGTATATATGTTTGCAGTAAAGAACATGTAGATAAAATCTTGGCGTCATATAGTGAGCATAGTGTTGTAAACTAGTCTATTTAGTCATATACGTTAAACTTATAATTATCTTATTATTTCCTTGTTGTTTCTTAACGTCATAAAGAAAAGGGCAGGGACCCGACATCAGTCACACTTCTATTCATTCCAAAGCCTGCTGTGTGCAGCCGGCTGATAACAATCATATCCCAAGTCCTGTTTGCAGGACTGTCAGATATCCGCCTTTCTCACAGTCTCTTTACCCAGGCCCTCATGCCTTTTCTAATATCCTCTACAAGCCTCCCCTGGCCACCCCCCATAGAACATTTCCACCACTGTACTCATTCCTCAATATTGCATGTTTTATTTTTTGCTCGTTTTATTTTTTCTTCTTAGCCCTTGTAACTCATTTATCTTGTTTATTGTCTGTATCTCTCATTAAAATAAGATATAAGATCTGTGAAGGAAAGAAATTTGTCACTTCTAGAATAGTACCTGATATATAGTAGCAATAAATATATGTTATATCAATGAATAAAGAGGGCTTGTGAAAGTAACCCAAAAAAATTACTGAATACAAAAGAACGCTTACTCCACATCCTAATCTAGTTGAAGCAAAAAGATGGATCAAGGGACAGTAGATAATAGTTTCTAGAATCTATTGCTAAATAACATACCATCCCAAAAGTTAGTGGCATGAAACAATTTATTATTAATGCTCACAGTTCTATGGTTTGACTGCTCTCAGTTGTACAGCTCTTGATTGGGGTCTCTCACACATTTGTGGTCAGATGGAGGATGGGGCTACAGTCATCTGACGTGGGCTATACATTCAAGGTGGCTTACACACAGGGCCAGCAGTTGATGCTTGCCTTCTCTGGGAGCTCAGTTGAGTCTGCAGCTAGACTCCTCACGATATCAGGGTTCTGAGAGGAGTATCCTAAAAGCAAGTGTTCTAAGAATCAGGAAGAAAAAACTGCCACACCCATGAAAGGCTACATCTGATACTAGCACAGTATCATTTCTGCTATATTCCATTGGTTAGAATAGTCACGGGGCTCACTCAGATTAAAGGAAATAGAGAGATAGACTCTACCTCTTAATGGAGGACTGGCAAGAATAACGGGAGATGGAGCCACCTTTAACCACTTCGGTACCGTGCTCACCGGCCGCGAAACCTTGCCCACAGCCGGCACTCACAGTCCGCACAGTAGTTTGTGCTGTGCATTGACGACGAATCCGTTTTGCTCTTGTGTGATGAGGAAAGCTTTAAAGCATTGAAAGCTTGTTTTACTTTACAGGCAGCTTTAGGAAAATAACCATAATAACTCCTACTAAGGACTTGTTAAAAGGTCACAGATTCGTAGTAACTTACTAGCTGAACGTACACACTGCAACTGCAGAGATAAAAGCTGTATAAAGTCAATGCTCAGCTGTGTGCTTTCATATCACGGCTGTCGGCTAAAGTCGACGCTCAGCTGTGCGCATTCATCTGTGGCTGTCGGCTATAGTCAACGCTCGTACCGAAGTGGTTAAAAAATACAACCTGCCACAATCATCTTCAAAGATGAGTGAACTAAGAGATGGAAAAGCATGAAATTAGCAATCTTCACATAGCTTGAATAAGAGAAGGACCCTAATTCCAGCAGGGAAGAATGTTCTATTAATTAGAAAGTTGGAATTTACTTTGTTAGAGGAAAAATTTGTGATTTTTTTTTTCCTTGTCTAGGGCATATGCCTCCTCAAAATGATCCATTTCCTAATGCCTTTTCTTTCTTCCTTACCAAATCACACATTTGATTCACTATTGATACCCTCTGTGGAGAGTTCAAATATTTTAGTACTTGGGGAAAGCAAATTAACACATTGGCATTTTGATTTACATATCCATCTCTTATCCCTTTGTTCAGTGTGAATCTATTCTAGACAATCTGATCTATTCTAATCTGCATAAAATCAAATTTCTCTACTTACAAAACCAGAACCCAGTGACCTCACTTACAAACTGCCACCTTGAGGTGCTATAGCAGCAGCCAAATTATCTTCCTCTCTGTCATATTTATCTTACTTCCAACTAAGATTGTAGGTATTTCAACATGTATAATTTTTCTTACAGAGAGCAATGCTATGGATAACTGTCCATTGAATCTTATCGCTCTAAGTTTTTCCTGTATTCAGTATAAGATGTAGTCATAGTCTCTTTATATTCTACACATGTGGGAAGAGGACCTGATTTATTGAAAGGTTACATTATTTGAGTCCTACTGTATACAAGGCATTGTATCACATGCTTTATGTGCATTATCTTAAAACAATTTCAACCCTTTACAGATAAAGAAATAAAGCCACAGAAAGGCTAAAGAACTTGTTTAAAGACATTTGGGTAGTGGTAGATGCTAAATGGACCCATTTCTTTCATTATTTCTCCACAGAATACCTCATTTGAGAGCTTGTTTGGAAATTCTAGCAGGAGAGCTCAGCTACTCGTATACCCTTGACTAAAGAACAGTCCTCCTCTACGGGGAAGGTCGTCCTCTTCAACCAAGCTCCCAACTTTGGGAGGGATGCACATAGAGCACTGAGGGAAGAAGGGGACACTTGCCTTGCCAGCCAGATCAGCCAAATCAACCCTGGCAATCAATGGGGTGACAGATGTCGCAGCCAGATCATCCTCACATCCAGACTACCTCACTTTACATTTTTTATTATTTGCAAACCCAATATATTTTTGTCAAGAAAATAAGAATTGACTACAGAAATTTTACATCGGCAATGCCAGTGTCAGCATTTACTGTGGCTTTTGTTTTGTAATATATATAATTTATATATAAACTGTTTGATTCATACTCTGCTAATTTGGGGAGAAAAAGCAGCTATTTTATAGCATGTCTTGGTCTATTTCATGTTACTATAACAGAATACCACAAACTGGAAAATTTATAAAGGAAAGAAATTTATTTCATACAGTTCTGGAGGCTGGGAAGTTCAAGATCATGGGGCCCCATTCCTGGTGAGGACCTACATGCTTCTTCATTTCATGGTGGATGGCGGACAGGCAAGAGAGGGTGAAAGAGCAAGAGATTGAGTTCATCCTTTTTACAAGAACCCACTCCCGAGTTGATAACTAACCCACTTCTGCATTAACAGCTTAAATCCACTCAGAACGGCTGAGCTCTCCTGTCCTAATCACCTCTTAAAGGTCTCCCTGACCTTTCAACACTGTTGCCTTGTGGAGTAAGTTTCCAATACGCGCACTTTGAGGGACACATTCAAACCATAGCATAGCAATTTTTAGCAAGACAGTTATTAAATTAGTTACTTAGTTTTAGTAAAAATACAACTACTGTGTTTCCCTGAAAATAAGACCTACCCATAAAATAAGCCCTAGCAGGATTTCTAAGCATTTGCCCAATATAAACCCTACCCAGAAAATAAGACCTAGTGATGGGCGTGGCTGCGCAGTGTATCTGCACAACCCATGCCTTTCCTCGCAGAGCGGTAAAGAAGACAAGCAGCCTTTCTCATCTGCACCATGAGAGCTCTATTGCTCCACACGAGAGATTGGGGCCAATCGTTCTAAAGGAAATAGACTCACAAGAAATTCAGGATGGAATTCGGGGTTTGGAGAGTCATGATGATGTTCCAGAAGAAGATGACTTAACTATATTTGAATAAATGTAGACTGTTGTGCCGTACTTAAAAAAAAATAACACGTCCCCTGAAAATAAGTCCTAGGGTGTCTTCTTGAGGAAAAATAAATATAAGACCATGTCTTATTTTCGGGGAAACATGGTAGGCAGTGTGTACCCGTAGCCCCAGCTACTCAGGAGGCTGAGACCGATGGAAAACTCGAGGCCAGAAGTTCGAGGCTTTAGAGTACTGTGATAGCGCACGTGAACAGCCATTGCACTCCAGCCTAGGCAATGTGGCGAGATTTCCTCTCTAAAATTAAAAAATGAAATAAAATAAAAGTTTAAAAAGTATACATACATCTATAACTAGGATAGACGCTCTGACACAAGGTTGGTAAAAGGTAGAGGGTTTCCCTTAACATAATGCACCCAGTCATAAAAGATTCATTATTTATAATGCTATTTAAAGTTATGTCCTTCTTTTAAAAAACAATAAAAGGCTTAGTAGGTAACTGCAACATTGAGGTGCAGTTACACAACTTTCATTAAAATTAAATGGAAGGGAGCAGTGGTACATGCCTGTAGTCTTACTACTCTGGAGGCTGAGGCAGGAGGATGACTTGAGCCCAGGAGTTTGAGGCTGCAGTGAGCTATGATCATGCCACTGCACTCCAGCCTGGGTGACAAAGTGAGACTATCTCTGAAAAAAAAAAAAATTAAATAGAAAGCACTTGGAATCCTAATGTCTACTGGAGACCAAAAGCAGTTAACCATACTGACAATTCTTTGTTGGGCATCTCACTTAAACTTTTAGGAACACTCTGGTTGCCCATTTTACCTCTCATCTTTGAATGAGACTCATTATTTATAATGCATTTCCATAGATATAACTGTTTGAAACAGCACTGTTTTAGTAGGATTTCTGCTTCCATATGGCTAAGATTAAAAATACATATAACTACACATCTGTCAGCTGCAACTCATTTTTTAATGAGGCTTCAGAATGCTAAGTCAAGTTTCTGTTGCTTGTTTTGTGGTGTGGCATCATTTCTCTTATGAGCTAGCTACGCTGACCATTTTTCTTTCTCCTTTCAATTTTCTTTCATTTATTTCCATTAATCTGTCAAAATCTAGTACATACCTCATGCCCTGAGGCATGAGACATGTATAAATCACATCCTCATCTACCACACTCTTTCTACTCCCCCAGAGTAACTACTTTTTACAAAAACTGACCACTTTTCACTTACTGGGTGAAAAACAATTGAAGATGCTCAGAAGACAAACATAAGAATAACAAGACTCTGCAGAGAAATCTCACGTGTGTTTCATTTTATGTACAAATGCACAAAATGTGTTTCAATAACAAGTGATCCTATAACCAGTTCAAATATACAGTACATAAAGGCAAGTGAAAACTGCACATTTGGTCAAACCTACATAGAATGATTGCGATTCAAAAATCGCATTGGAAATGGTTTAAATCTCTCTTTAGAAAAGACTTCCTCTACTAAGTATCCAGTGCTTTGTGGAAATCGGGAAAAACTCAAGGAAGAAATACATGAGAATTAATTGCTGTTCTTGCACCAATCACACAAATCCCTTTGCATGGGGATCAAAAGCACGGTATAAATAGTGTTTGTATCTTCCTCTACTCAGCCATACTTGGCATGGATCTGCATTCCAGTGGATGTAGATGAGTCATCCCAGCTGAAAAATGTGCTTATTTTATTCCCCAATGCCCACTGCTGGAAGACCTGTGCAAAGCTGAGTTCCATTATTCTCGTGATTGCTGGTCATGCCCTGGAAAACTGAAAAATGACTCTTTCCAGGAGATGCTGTGAGAGATGTGCTGTGTAAAGTCGATTTAAATTTAGAAACCTTTGTCCATCATGCTGAGAATTGACTGTGACTTTTTCGCTTTGCCATTTTAAATTTTGGGGGAAGTCTCTCCCCAGTCACACTTAACATGCCCCTTCCTTTTAACTGCTTACCTTGCTCAACTTACAAATTTACTTTTCCACAAAGAGAAAGAGAGATCATCAAAGTTATTCTAGTAATTGCTCTCAGTAAATATTCTTGAGTTATGGTCCTTTATATGCATATCACCAACGTTTGGGGCAAGGCAAGAGGACTTTAGTTGCTTTTTGTGGTAGATACAGAGAAGCAGAACCCAGGCCCCACCTTCAAGGAGGACCCGCTGCCCAGCTGCAAGGAGTGTGGTAGGACAGCCTGCAGCTCTCAGTTCCGCCAAGGTCAGCCTCAGCTGCAGAGAGGGCCTCACCCAAGGACACACCCTTCCCAGGCTGCCCACCCCCAGGGACTGTGTGAGGAAGGGGTATAAAGGCCTGACTAATTTGACCCAACCAGGGACACTCTGACAGATCATCTATAATCCAGAGTGCCCAGCAGGTTGGCCAAGACTTTGGCAGCTTTACATCACAGTTGAAACTTCTGCCAATCTGTTTTCTCCCATTTCTTCCATAGGTATGGATCCCTCTCAAGCATCTTGCAACCTAGACAGTGTCTCAATGTCTGCTTCCTGAGAGCTCAACCTGTGACAATTACTTTAGCTCTTTCTATATTCCTATAACAGACATTGAAGGGACTTTTCCAGTGACACTGAAATTGAATATTGGGAATTAAAGTTGAGAATAAAGAAGTCGACAATCCAATACCAAAGAGGCAGGAGACCTCCTCTTCCTGGTCTTTTCCAAAGTGACTAAACTGGCCTTGTTTTACCAAGCTATCACCCCAGGCACCAGAGGGACAGGAAGGAAGGATTTGGCAGGATTGCTGCTCTGTCCCTATCTCTTTTTCTGTGGGAAAGGGGAAGAGTGCTTTTCTATCCTAAACCAGCTCATGGCCCCAAGAAAGTCACTTGTGAAGATTTGGAATACATTTGGTAAGGGAAAACTCACAGCTCATTCTCCAAATGATCTGCCACTGTGCTTATTTTAGAAGGAGGGGACACGGGATGGGGACAGAACTGGAACATGAGCAGAATTAAGCAGCCTGTGGCAAGGATGTATAAGCCCTGATTAGTCAAAAGGGTACAACTCAGGCACCGTGCTGGGGCTATCTTTCAAGTTCCCTGTCACATCTAAGAGGGCCAGTCACTTGGGAAGAGAACCGTAAGAAGAAAATCTGTGGGGTCGACTGCCAGAGAAAGGGGCTGAGAAGGCAGAGGTCCTCCCAGAAAACATCTGCTCAAGGTCCAGGCAGTGGGGAGACCACGTCCAGCCTCCCTTGTAGGAACGCACATAAGAGCTCCACAGGAAGACCAGCATTTAGACATTTTCTATATCGAGGGCATTGATGGTCCCTGTGTGTCATCCAGGAGGGAATGTAGCAAGACAATGCCACAGCCACGTGATACATGTGTGCTTCCCACCAGCCCTGCTCTTTTCCTGCCTCAACAATGGGGAGAAGTGCAGAAGTGGGGGTGGAGGAGGAGTGAGGAAGGGGTGTCTCAGGAGCAGGCCTTACCCCCAACCCCCAGGTCATGTGCCTCCATAGGAACTCAGTGGGCCCTGGGGAGAGGGGGGAGGGGGGAATAAAATTGGATATAAGAACTAAGTTCTAAATTGGATGAAACTGGATTGCAATTTTTATGCCTAAAAGTGCCAGGCAAGCTATGAGGTTTGTGGCGAATACCATTAAAAGCCTTGAAGGAGAGATTTGCAATAGCACCAGTGAAGGCCGTAACTGGAGAAAACTCAAACCATTTACTGTTTGCACCTCATTGAGTTACCACTCTTCAACAAGCTGGGTGTATTTGTTTCCAAATAGTTGTTTCAGAATGTTTGCAAGCCAGATGGAAATGAGTTTTCTTTGCATTGATCTACTATCCAAGGGTTGGATTTCCTGTCTTATTCTTAGTAACACCTGTATTACATGAAGGATAGCCATTGTGGATAAATGAAAAAATATATACCTTGGAATAAAATTGCAGTATACCAGAGGCATTTATAGTCATTGAAATGATTTCATGCAATTGACTGAAAGGTGTGTGAAAGAGTCCATGGCAAATTGGCTAAAATCAAATTTAATTGTCTTCCAACAGATGGACTAACCATTGCCCATTGATCCTCCTTCACGGCAGCCTCAAACATGAGAACTCTGGTCACCTTCATTACTCTTCTGTATAAGCTGCCCACTACATTGACCACACCCATGACCTGGACATCAGTCAGACTATTTAACCTTCGAGAGCTCAAATTTTCAGCTTTGTGCAGTGGCAGTATCACAGCCAATGAGGTTTATCCGAGGCATGATTATTGCTAATTGAAAACTTTTCCCAATACCCCACCATGACAACTTGCAATATAGTCGGCATTGGCAATTTTTGACAGTCCCTATGGGGACTGAGTTAAAAAAAATTTTTTTTCAAAAGACCCTCTCTGTCTATTCTTTGCCCACCATTCCCGGACCCTTGTTTCTTTTGAACCTGCCTTTCTTCGCAAGGGTTCTAGTCTCACAACACCTCCCCTACCTTTCCATCCTGCCTAGTCCCTGTGGCAGTGCTAGTACCTGCTCAGGTTCACTCATGGAGGGGATTATATAACAGAAACTAAAATGCGATTGTCCTGATTGATAAATGTAACACTCCAGGGCAAATTCAGGTTGTTATTAAGGTCTGGCTTTTCAGATGTGAGTATCCCCAAGGAAATTCAGTTTTTGTGGCAAGAAGAAAGCAAAGTCCAAACTGAACAAGGCACACCTTCATGGAGCATCCGTTTTACTCCTAAGGGCAGGTAGAGGCAGAAAAGTACATGAGTTGACAAGATGTTTAAAACATCATTTTTATATTAATAGTATTCAATTTTTTTCTTGGTTTTGAAGTTAAAGCATGATATTTGCAAGAAATATCATTGCTTCCTCTGGTACGTTTAAGGCCAGCTGCAGAACACATGCAAAGTAAACTTTCCTTTGTAATAGACAGAGGTGCTTTGGTAGGAAGGGTTAGGGGAAGGCAAACACTTTGTAGAAGACAAGAGGAAAAAAATGGAACTTATGCATAAGAACACAAAGGGCCCCAAAGGGCAGCCTGTGGGAAGCACTCATCAGAGAATCTGGGTCTAAGGGATTTGAGTTTAAAGTAAGTGGAGACTGGGACCCCAGCAAGGATGGAGAGGTGGGTGCCTAGGATCACAAGCCTCTAGCAGTTTTCCCACTGCTGCTGTAGCAAATTACCATGAACTCAAAGGTTTAAAACAATACAGATTTACTCTATTACAGTCATCCCACGGGGTTAAAAACAAGATGTTGGCAGGACTAAGTTGTTTCTGGAGGCTCTCAAAGACAATCCATTCAGTAAGGGGTGGGGAACCTGCAACCTCAAGGCCACATGTGGCCCTCTAGTTCCCCAAGTGCAGCCCCTCAACCTTATTAAAAGGATTTGTTCTATAAAATTTGGATTCAGTCCAAAAGCCATACTCAAGGATCCAGAAGGTCACATGTGACCCCAAGGCCACAGGTTCCCCAGACCATCAGCTGCCCACATTCCATGGCTGGAAGTCCTCTTCAATTTCCAAAGCCAGTAATGGCAACATCCTGATGTATGATCCTATCGTCATCTTTCCTCCTCTGACCTCCCATGTCCCTCTTTCCCTTGTAAGGAGCCTTGGGATTATGTTGGGCCCAGCCAGATAATCCCCCATCTCAAGATCCTTCATTTAATCTATCTACAAGTCTTTTTATTTTTTTCATGTAAGGTAACATATTCACAGGTTCCAGGAAGTAGGACATGGATATCTTCGGGGGCCATTTCTCTGCCTACCACACACAGGGAGTTGGAAGTCAGACTGGGGCACTTGAATTTTGATATTGGAAAAGTTTCAGGCATTAATTTGCTCCAACACAGCAGTGAGGTCTGGCAGGTCCAGAAATAGTAAGTAAATTTTTCAAGGACATGTACCTAAAGAGGCAGGCCTGGGGTTCCCTTTATCCAGACTGCATGCCTCAGGGCTATGGTATTAAGAATCCTAGAAAATGTTTGAGATCCCTTAGAAAATATATATGTACTCTGATATATCAAATATATATCCCTAAAATATAATCCCAATATATCCCTAAAATTAATATATTTTAGCAAATAATGTTTGAGGAGCATTTTGACAATTTACACTTAAATTTATTTATTTATTTATTTTTATTTCAGCATATTATGGGAGTACAAGTGTTTGGGTTATGTTTATTGTCTTTGCCCCACCCGAGTCAGAGTTTCTTTTCAGATTTGTTGTAAGATATAAAACAATTTTTCCAAACAGAATTGTCCATGCACTGTTTAAGGAATAGTCTGCTTATAAATGCCTAATTATTAATACAAATTGACACATGATTCTGTGTACTCTCAATTATATTCCATTTATCTGTTTATGTGGCAGAAAAAAATGAATATATTTTGATTGTGTCAGCAAAACATAACATCATATCAACCTCATTATGTACTTGTTAAATTTAGAGTTCATAGTAATATGACAACTTTTAAAAATAATTTTCAAGTTTGATTTTGTCACTTAAGAATTTTTAAATGGCAAGATGATGGCTAATAAATCATATGCAATAAAAATTTAAATACATTGCTTGAAGCAAATATTTTCTAAAGAAAAATTATAAAATGATTTCCATTTTACAGCAAAAAATTGTTTTTATGGTGAGCCTTTAATATGGTATAGTATAGATACCCCAAAAGGAAGAGTGCCTAGGGCCTAGCATGGCCCTACAGCACACACATGAGATGAAACCAGGGCTCATGACCAGACAAATGGGTGATGGAGATTTTACCTTTGGTTGAACACTCCTAATGAAATTTTTGATGCAATTGATATGTGGGAATTCCAACTCTATCAGCTTCCTCCAACCCATGGAATTGTGAAAAAGGAAGTCACTCCAGCTGTCTAAATAAAGGAGGTGCCCCCTAATTTGTTTCTGAATGTTTTAATTTGGAATTATCATAAGGAGAAATTGAGAAAATGCACATTTCCCCTCCAATTCAATTTGTATACCTGAATAATTTATAATTGAACAGCATTGGTCTGTTCACAGAGGAATTTAAAACGCATGATCTCATGCAATCTTCACAATAATCCAGTAAGGTTGGTATTGTTATTAGCTCCACTGCACACAGGAAAACAGTTTCTGAAAGGCTCCTGACATGCCTAAGATGAAACATCTGGGAAGTTTCAGAGGCAGAATCAAATCACCCAGCTTTTCTCTACTCCTACAACTGGTTAATCTTATAAATCTTTATAGCATCTTAAGTTAGGGAAACACAATTAGAGATTTAAAATTAAAGGAAATGGAAATGTTCAAGAAGGCAAGAAAAGAAATAATTGAATGTGGGGGTAAGAATTCTAGAGAAACTGTTTCTGTCACTATATCAAAAATCCCAACAACACACACACACACACACACGCGTTTATACACACCAAGGAATAACACATGTCAAATTTTTTTTGTACTTGGATGTATAAGAAGGTAGAGAAAATACATTTTTCTTTGAAGGAACCGCAGTAGATGGAGAAGGCCAAACTTGGAGAAGCCACTCTGAAACCAGACACGAGCAGAAAGGTCAGGGAATGGCTACTAAGTGGTTACTTTAGGTACTAAAACACGGGGACTGGCTCCAGCACTCTAAATAACTGAGTAAAAAGAGAAAAGGCCCTGGTACATTTGTAAAGTACACAGTGGCATATGAGCTAGTTTTTCTTCCCTTTCATGATTGTAACAAAGTTAATTTAAAAAAACATCTTTTACAATTTGTGTTAGTGTTCAGCAAATAATAATTCCCTTCTTTTCTCACTATGTTCAAAGTACCCTTCCCTGCCTCATGTTGTTGAACTTGGCCTTGTGATTTTCTTTGGCCCATGGAATGTTAGCAAACAAGTTTCAAGCAGAGGTCTTGAATGTCTCATTGGGATCAATGATGCAATCATCTACCATGGAGTGTATCTTGGACAGTGTCTGCCCTTTCAGTCTGAACTTGAGAATGAGACACATGAAGCAATTCACATGTCCCAGGAGCTGCTGGTTCAAGAAGATAAGAGACACATGTCTCTGACAGGAACCCAAACAGCAGTTGAGAGCCTGGAATCTGGAGACGGGCTCAGCCCAGCCAATATGCAGCCAACCTGACCCGAAGACCCATGAACATGAGAATAGGGTTTAAGCCACTGAGTTTTGGAATAGTTTTTATGTAGCATTGTTATGGCAACAGCTAAGTAAGGCAGAGATATACTCCAAAAATATACCCCTGTCAAGTACTGGAATCTATTAGGATAGAAAAATCTTATTTTCCTTGTTTCTTTTTACAAGTACCTCTGTAAGATTTATATGTGTGTGTGTGTGTGTATGTGTGTGTGTGCGCGCGTGCTTTGTTTATTAAATAACATTTGCACACATTTAATAATCTACCATTATATATGAGTTGAAGCAAATTTAATGCCTTAATACAGTTTAAATGCCTTAATATAGTTTAAATTATATTTAAAAATATTATAAAAATATAGTTTAAATAATATTAATGCCTTAATATAGTTTAAAAAACTATAGAGTTGGTATGTTTTTTAAAGGACTTACCTTTATGAAGATAAATATGAGGAAAAGTAAATGCTTTTTTAAACATTTTAAATAAAAAACATATGCAGAGACTTCCACTTCTGGGAAGACGGAGTACACATACTTTTTCCTCTTCCTATCTCTATGTAGCTAAAATCCCTGAACATTATACATAAAACAAGTGTAAGAAGACATGGGAAAAAGGAGGGGAAAAAAGTAGACAGACCAAGGACTTTGGAACCCCCAAAATAACATAGTGGTGAGTTTCCTGATTTTTTTTTTCAGCAATTTGGAGATGTCAGTAGGTGTAGACCAAAAAAACGCACCGACAAAAGCCTGCTCTCTCAAGCCAAAGGACCAAGAGAGGGGCAGCCTTGCAAGACAGAACACTTTTACACAAAACCACTCTATTCCATCCAGAAAACACAGATGAAAGTAAGACTCTACTCCCATCTGTGTCACTGAAAGCTGAGTGGGAAGTCAGGACTTGCACCCTTGCCAGACTCTAGTGTGGGGACTTAACATTGCTACAGGGGTGGTGTCAGAAAACGCTGAGTAGGGAGCCAGAGTTTTCATTTCCACCACACAATAACAAGGGCCCTTCCCTCCCTGTGGTGTCAGGGGAGATTTAAGATTAGGGGCCTACGCTTCTGCTCCTTGTCTAGGGTGGTGTCAGTAGAGGTCATGGGAGAACTGTAATAAGGCACTCTTATCCCTGTAGGCCAGGAAGTTTTCTGTGGAGGCTCAGTGGGGAACCAAAATCCCAATCCCCTCCACAGGGATAATAAGGAGCCGCTCTCTTTTGGATGTAAATGGAGACCAAATGGGAAACTTGGGCTTCTACCCTCAAGTGGCAGTAATGAGGCAGTGCCCCCTTCTCCCTCTACTAGAGCAGGGACAAAGGAAGTAATCAAAAATAGAAAGTCTAAATAAAGTCCAGAATCTTATAACATAATACACAAAATGTCGAAGTTTCTATTGGAAATCTTTGACCATACCAGGAACCAAAAAGATCTCAAATTAAATAGAAAAGACAATCAACGAATGCCTGCACAAAGATTACAGAGATGTTAGAATTCTCAACCATCATAAAAATACTTCAATGAGTAACTAAGAACACACTTGAAATACATTTTTTTAAAAAAAATGCAGTATCAGCAAAGAAGCAGAAGATATAAAGAAGGACAAAATGAAAATTTTAGAACTTTAAAACACAATAAACAGAATTTTTAAAAACTCATGGATGGACTCAACAGCAAATTGGAGGGAACTGGAAAAATCAGTGAACTAGAAGATAGAATAGAAATTACCCAGTCTGAACAATAGCGAGGAAATGATAGGGAAGGGGAGAGGCGGGGAGAGGAAGAGAGAAAAGAACTTCACTTACTAGGTCTGTAGGATTATAATAAAAAATGTAAAATTCATGTCATCAGAGTCCCAGAAGGAGAGGAGAAAGAGTATGGGACCAAAAAAGTACTTGAAGAAATAATGACTAAAAATTTCTCAAATTCTTTCTTGCCTGAGCAAGAGCCAGACCCCATCTCTACCAAAAATAGAAAAAATTAGCCAGGCATGGAGGCACATGCCTGTAGTCCCAGCTACTCGGGAGGCTGAGGCAGGAGAATCCCTTGAGCCCAGGAGTTTGCGGTTGCTGTGAGCTAGGCTGACGTCACAGCACTCTAGCCCAGGCAACAGAGTGAGACTCTGCCTCAAAAAAAAAAAAAAAAAAATTTCTCAAATTCGGCAAAAGACATAAACCTGTAGGTTCAAAAGCTAGACAAAGCTCAAACAATGAAGCCAAAGAAATCCACACTAGAAAATATAGAGATACTCCTAAGAAACTAAAGATAAAGGAAAAAATCTTCAAAGCAGAAGGAGATAAATAACACCTTATTTATAGGGGAAAAATAATTTGAATCACATGAGATTTCTCATGAGAAACCATGGAGATCAGAAGGGAGTGGCAAACATTTTTCAACTGCTGAAAAAAAGGAAAACAAACAAAAAAGACTTTTAACCCAGAATCCTATATCCACTGTAACTATCTTTGAGAAATTAAGGGAAAATCAAAAACTTCTCAGATGATCAAAAACTAAAAGAATTTATTGCCAACAGAACCGCTCTAAAAGGATCTCTAAAGGAAGTTCTCTAAATAGAAAAGATTTTGATAAGAAGAAAATTTGGAACATCAAGAAGAAAGAAAGAACATAATAATCCAAAATGTGAGTAAATAAGTCAACTTTCTTCAGTTTTCAAAATCTTGATTAATGGTTGAAGCAAAAAATTATAACATTGATGTGCTTTTAAATGTATGTAAACGATATATATGAGACAATAACATTAGATTAATAAATAGTGAATGGCAAAGGGGCATAAAATGGTAACATTTTCATATTTCACTAAAACCAGTATAATGACTATCTAACGTACCTACAGTAGACACTAAAAAAAAAACTTTGCAAAGTCACACAGTTGAAAACACATAGACAAATTAAAATAGAATTCTAAAAGATATTTAAGTTACCCATAGAAAGGCAAGAAAAAGAAAACAGAAAAATGGAACATAGAAATAAACAGAAAACAAAACCAAATAAGCAGATATAATCCCTAATATATGAATTGAATGTGAATGATCTAAATATATCAATTTAAGGGTAGATACTGGCAGTGACCCATGCTAATATTTCAAAAAGAACAGGACTCCACTGTGTGGTGTCTACAAAAAAATTCACTTCAAGTATAATGATATAGGTAAGTTGATAAGGAAGAAAAAGTATACTATACAAGCATTAATCAAAAGAAAGTAGATGTATCTGTAGTAGCAGCAGATAAAGTAGGTTTTAAAGCAAAGAAAATTGCCAGAGATGAGCATTATATAAAGATGAAAGGGTCAATTCACCAAGAAAACACAGCGACCTAAAATGTGTGTGCATCAGGGCACAGAGATATAAAACATACAAGGGAAAAAACTGGAAGAACTGAAAGGAGAAATAGACAAATTCACAATTATAGTTGAAGACTTCAACACCCCTCTCTCAACAATTGATAGAACAACCAGACAGGCTATCAGCCAGGATATAGAAGAACTCAGTAACACTATTAACAAACAGGATCTACTTGACCTTTATAGACACTCCACTACATTCAAAGTAGAATATACATTATTTTCATGGCTCAATAGACATATACTAAGATTGACCATATCCTGAACCATAAAACAAACCTCAACAAGTTTTTCAAAACTAAAATCACATGGAATGTGCTTTCAAACCACAATGGAATCAAATTAAAAATCAGAAACAGAAAGATAACAGGAAAATTTCAAATACTTGGAAACTAATCAACACATTGCTAATAATCCATGAGTCAAAGAGTAAGACTCAAAGGAAATGAAAAAATACACTGAACTGAAAGAAAATAAAAATATGGCATATTAAAATTTGTGGCACCCAGCTAAAGGCATGTTGAGATGGAAATTTTTAGCACTAAATGAATACAGAAAAGAGAGAAAATCTTAAATCAATACTCTAAGTTCCCAGGTCCAAAATCTAGGAAGAGAAGAGCTAGATAAACTCAAAACAAGAAAAATAAAAGAAATAATAAAGAGCAGAAATCAATAAAGTTGAAAACAGAAAAACAACATAAAAAAACCAATAAAACGAAAAGCTGGTTCTTCAAAAAGATCAATAAAATTGGCATACTTCTGTCAAGATTAACGAAGAAAAATGAGAGAAGATACAAATTACCAACATCAAGAACAAAAGTGGGTACATCACTGTAGACTCTGCAGACATCAAAAAATAATAAGGAAGTACTATAAATAATTCTATACATATAAATTTGACAATTTAAATGAAATGGATCAATTCCTTAAAAAATACAAACTGTCATGGCTCACCCAATATAAATTAGATAATTTAAAATACTCTCTATTAATTGATAATTTTAGAACTCTCAAAAAAGAAATCTCCAGGCCTATAGCTTTCACTGAGCAATTCCACCAAACATTTAAAGAACAAACGCTAATTCTACACAATTTCATCCAGAAATTAGAAGCTGAATACTTTTCAATTCATTTTATGAAACTAGTATTACCCTGATACCAACACCAGGCAAAGGTAGTCCAAGAAAATAAAACTGCAGATTTATAATCCTCATGAATACAGACACAGATCCTTAACAAGTTAGTAGCAAATAGAATTCAGCAATGTGTAAAAAGAATTATACGCCATGACCAAGTGAGTTTTATCTCAGGAATGCAGGTATAGTTTAATATTTGAAAATTGATCAATGCAATCCACCATAATAACAGGCTAAAGAAGGAAAATACATGATCATATGATCTATGCAGAAAATGCAATTAATTAAAATCAACACATTCATGATAATGATAAAAACTCTCAAAAAAAGTAGTATCAGAGCCAAGCTCCCTTAATTTGATAAAGAGCATTTACAAAATTATTACAAAATTACATTATACTTTATGGCAAATGATTGTATGTTTTCCCCCTAAGATCAGGAACGAGGTGAAGATATCCATTTTGCCACTCTTATTAAACCTAGTACCAGAAGTTCTAGCCAGTGCATGAGGCTAGGAAAGGAAATAAAAGATACATGCACAGGAAGGAAAGAAAGAAAATTGCCTCCATTTGCAGATGATATGATTGTTTAGGTACAAAATCTCAAGGACTCCCATACAAAAAAACTAGAATAGGAGAGTTCAGCAATGACAGAGGATGTAAGAGTAACATTTAAAAACCAATGTATTTCTATATACCAGCAATAAACATGTGGACACCAAAATTTAAAATGTAACACCATTTACAAAAAAAAAAATACCTGAGTGTAAATCTAAGTTAACATGTACAGGACTTGCATGCTGAAGACTACAAAATATGATGAGAGATCAACAAAAACATAAATTAATGGAAAGACATATATACATACACACATACACATATATATTCATAGATTAGATGACTGAACATAGTAGAGATGTCAATTTTCCTCAAATATATATGTATTTGTGTGTATAGGTTTAATGCGATTCCTATATAATTCCCAGAAAGATATTTGTATATATGAGAAAGATTGGTTTAAAATTTATGTTGAAAGCCAAAGCACTACAACAGTTAAAGCAATTTTGAAGAACAAGTGTAAAGAATCAGTCTGATTTCAGAACTTATTATAGACCTATGGTAATCAAGATGATGTAGTATCGGTGGAAAAAGAGACACATTGATTGACCAAATAGTATTGAGAACCCAGAAATAGACCAACACAAATATTCCCAACTGATTTTTGACAAAGGTGCAGAAGCAATTCAATGGAGAAAAGATAACCTTTACAACACATGGTGCTGGAGCAATTGGACATCTCTAAGCAAAAAGGACCTCAATCTAAGTTTCACGCCTTATACATAAACTAACCGAAAAGGGATCAAGTACTTTAACGTACAATGCTAAACAATAAACTTTGAAAAGAACAGAAGAGTAGATCATCAGCATCTAGGATACATAAAAACTTTTTAGATTTGACACCAAAAGCACAAACCATAAAAGGAAAAATTGACAAATTGGACGTTATCAAAAATGTTGAAATTTTGCTTTGTGAAAGACCCTATTAAAAGGTAAAGAAAAGACACACTATCCACTGAGAAAAATTATTTGTAAACTACATATCCAACAAAGTGATACAGGAAAGTGGACTCCAACGCTGGGGTCCCACCTGCAGGGCAAGTGGGTTCTCAGATTCACAGGGGAAAGATTCAAGAGCCAGCTTCAGAGTACAGCAGAATCAGGTTTATTGAAGTAACAGAGACGGAAGGAGGCCGCTCCATAGGCAGGGCAGCTGCTATCTCCCAGAGCAGCAGAAAGCAGTACTTTGTGAGTTTCCGGGGTCTTATTTTATATCTTCTATTTAAATTTATACTGTTTAATAAACAGAGGGAGGCTTATTCATAAGATTTCTGGGAACGGGGTGAGGAGTTCCCAGAAGGGAGAGCTCTTCCGCTTTTTGAACCATATACGGTAACTTCTAGGAGTGGCCATGGCATTTATATGGTGCTGTTGGGAGTTTATTTTTAGTATGTCAATACATTCCAGAGTGTAATGAGCAGGAAGGGTAACCTGAGGTGGTTTTTTGTTGTGGCCATCTGGGTTCTAGCTGGTTTGGGCTGGTTTCTCTGCTGTCTCCTGTTTTATCAGAGACCTTTGTTCATGGTTTATGACTTCTAATCCAGCAAGGCCTGCTGTTTCCCTATCTCCAAAAGATTAACATCTGGAATATATAAAGAATTCTTAAAATTCAACAACAAAAACCCCAAATAATCCAACTAAAAATAGGCTAAAGACATAAAAGACATTTCACCAAAGTAGATATACAGATGGCAAATGAGCACATGAAAAGATGTACAATATTATTAACCATCAGGGAAATGCACACTAAAAGCAAGTAAGATATCATCACACACTTATTAGAATGACTACAAGTAAAAAATACAGACAAAACCATATGCTGACAAGGATGTGGGGAAACTGGATACTTACTGGATACTCATTTTTCTCATGAGAATGTAAAATAGTACAGCCATCCTGGAAAACAGTTTGGCACTTTCTTTTTAAAAAATTGTACTCCTAAGCATTTATCCCAGAGAAGTTACAACTTATGCTCACATGAAAACTTGTAAATTACTGTTTATAGCAGCTTTATTCCTAATAGCCAAACACTGGAAACAACCCAGATGTCTTTTGTGGCTGAATGGTTAAATAAACTGTCTTATATCCACACCATAAAAAACTATTCAGCAGTGAAAATAAATGAGTTATTGTTACACACAATTTGGAAGAATCTCTAGAGAATTAGGAAGTGTGTAAAAAGCCAATACCAAGAGGTTCCATGCTATGTGATTCCATTTATATAACCTTCTCGAAATGAGAAAATTATAGAAATAAACAACAGATTAGTGGTTGTTCAGGGTTAAGAGAAGTTGGGGATGGGAGGGAAGTAGGTTTGACTATAAAAAGGTAATATGGGGATACTTGTCACCATGGTATCAATCTGTATCTTGACTGTATCAACATCAATATTTTGGTTGTAATATTGTACTACAGGGTGTCCCAAAAGTTTTCATGCAAGGAAAAATTTTGTAATGAATGTTTTGTAAATAAAGGTACATTTAGCTACAATTTCCCATTTTCCCTATGTATAGTGACTTTTGGGACACCCTGGATAGTACACAATATTTTAAATTGAGGGTAAAGGATACAGGGGATCTCTCTATTTCTTACAACTGTATGTGAATTTATAATTATCATAAAATAAATAGTTTAATTTTTTAAAAAAAAAACTATATATTTATTTGGTTAGTTATTTTTAGTCATATTTGAAACTTGTATCTCAGAGCCTCAAAGTAGCTTCTTTCTATTTCCACTGTAGGCCTTAATGAATGAGAGAGAGAGAAAGGAAGAGAGACAGAGAGAGAGAGAGTGAACATTTAATAAATATTTATCTTAACCAACTATGTGCCAAGCATTGTGTTATGCACTGAGAAATCAATGGTAGCAAAATCAGAGTTCCTGCCCTTATGTGTGTGTGTGTGCATATATATATATATATGCACACACACAAATATAAACAAATTTTTATATACATGATGCTTATTTAAAACATACGCATATTGTTTTTAATAATGATTTCTCATTTCCTCAAATACACCAGTGTTAATTTACTCATGTAATTACAGCTTATTAAAAAAATTTAAACAATATGTTTGCAGTGATATATTAAAAGTTGAGGGTAAATCCAATGACTTCAAGAACAGATATTTAGTCTCTTTAGAAAACAGTCTAAAAAGACTGTAAAGTCATCACAAAGACAGTAACATGCCCAGTCTTTCAGCTGCCACAATAGTCACCAGATATTGTAGTGAGTGTGGTACAATTCTTGAGTCATTACTGCCCAGGGCCATTAGGTATTATACTGGTAGAGAATTTTGTGCAAAAGACCTAGAAAGATAGATGAAGTTGGAGAAAAATGAATGTTAAAGTTAATAAATACATACACTTCACTTATTTTGAATTTGTTATTTAAACTTTGAAATGTTTATTTTATTTTATAAAACACAAGCATAAATTTGCATGTTAGCTTATAAAAATATTTGAAATTTTATATAAGTAATAGGTTAAAAACCTCTTATTTTCTTATTTAAACAAATCCTGGAAAAAGATGTAGTGAATTGCTGTTGATAAATATGTATGAGATTTAAAAAAATAAAATACATGGCAAAAAGCAAAAATCCTACAACAAAAAAGTTAAAGCAAGGAACAATATAAGCAAAAATTACAGATGATTAATTTATTCAGAGATAATATGTACATTCAGAAAACAGAGGAAAATTACCTACAATCATTGCCTCTCAAAAAAAACATTAATTCTATGAAGAAATTAATGATGAGATGATAAAACAACACGTTGATGTAAAAAGAGATTCACAGCTAAACATAAATAAAGGCAAAAGAAAACACCTCCCTTGGACGGGCACAGTGGCTCACACTTGTAATCCTAGCCCTCTGAGAGGCCAAGGTGGGAGGATCACTTGAGGTCAGGAGTTTGAGGTTGCAGTGAGCTATGATAATGCCACTACACCCTATCCATAGTGACAGAGTGAGACTGTTTCACAAAACAAAAGGAAAAAAGAAAACACCTCCATTCAAAGCTTAAATGGTAACAAATAAGTAAAACAAAATAGCACCTAAAAAGAAAATTAATGTTATAGGGGAAAGCTTGAGAGGCTCTCTGTGAATCCAGGTGCTGGTGATAGTGGGGAGGTAGGCTGGAGGGGTAGAGAACAAGAGACTGAAGGACGTGGAGAGAAGATAAAGGAAACAAAGGACAGTGATAGATCTAAGGATAGCTGAGAAGCTAAGCAACCAAAATATGGAAACATGAAGGATAGACCAAATAAGGGCATGTTATAGTCCAATAAAAGCTATGTATGAAGCAATAGAAATTAAAAACTATGTCTTTGATACCTCAAGGAGATTAAACAAAGAACATGTAACCTTAATAGAAAAAGTTATCATCACCATTTACCATTACCACTATTTACCATCTGGGTCCAGTTGACCCTTTTTATACATAATTTACAAAAGTAAGAATAAAGAGATAGTGAAAAACACCTATATTTGAAATTTTAATAAGAATATAGACATAGCAAAGCCAAAATATTCCCTGTTACCTTGGATTTGAAGGCACAAACACACACACACACACACACACACACACACATATATGTATATATACTCATATATCCTCTACCCAAATATGTATATATCTCCTCACCAAAAATTGCTAGTGTAATTTGAATGCAAGTAAATGCTTAGCAGAAGTCATGCATGAACCTGGAGTCTATAAATCGTGTACATACAAATCCAGATCTCCAGTTAATTTCCCAGAGGGTATACCTTATCATCTTTCTCTAGTTCTTACTCGTTGTATTTTTTGGAGGATATTTACATTATCAAAACACAATAATTCTGCAAACTTTGATGGTTGACTTACTGTTTACTCCAAAGAGTTTTTAGGTGTATTTTACTGTCTTCTAGTTTCCATTTCTGCAGATAAAATGTCTGAGATGATTTAACTATTGTTGGTGTTTAGGTAATCTGTCTTTGCTTTCTGGCTGCTTGAATGATCTCTTAGTCTTTGATGTTCTAGGGCTTCAGCAGCATGGAAATAGGTGTGCAACTTGCTGGGATCTGTAGAATCATGTTTATTCATTTTGGAAAATTTTACTTAAATATTTTTTATTTGTATTTTCCAATTTTTTTCCTGAGACTTAAAGTAGGTATGTATCATTCTTTTTATTCCATCTCAAATGTGTCTTACCTTCTCCTTATATTTTCCATCTTCTTAATTGCCTTATCTACACTCCAAATAAAATTTTCTGACATTATTTTCCAGCTCATTAATTCTCTTTTCAGTTGTATCTGATCTTCTGTTTAACCAAGCATTGAGTTTTATTTTAATGATTATTTTTTATTTCCAAATATTCCACTTTTTAAAATGTCAATTCATTCTTTCAGATTTTCCTTGGGGTATACTGAATTTTGTAATTTCATCATGTATTTTCTTACACATTATTTGTTGCTTCTGCCCTTATATTTATTATCTTATTTTAAAAACAGATTTTTGCTGAGTACACAACTCTAGGTTGATTGTTTTTTTTTCAACACTTGTAGATATTGTTCGCTTACTTTGATTTATTATTCTTCAGGTTTTAATTATATATATAATATGACAATTTTTACATCTGTTGTCCTTGTGTCTAACTTTTGGTGTTTCTTGTTTTCTCTTGACTGTCGTTCATAGCTTGCCTTCTCATTTGTTTGGCAGACTTTATGAGGGAAGTCATAGTTGCTTTTAATTTGTGCCAGTCCAATAATCCCAACTTGGGCAAGCTTTCCTTCAAAGGCAAACTGGAGATGTTCCTACGCTAGAAACACTTCAGCCCTCTCAGGACAAGACTCTGACACTGGGTTTTCCCTCCTTTAGTCTCTAGCCTCTCTCTGCTGCCCATGGGTCTGAGACGAATATGTGGGTGGCAAGATCCTTCCCTGTGCGAAGGACTTCACACAAGTGGTTTTCTACATCTTTAGTGCTGTTTATAATGCTAAATGTTTTCTGCATTTTCTTTTTGTATAGTAACAGTTTCAAGTTTTTTATTTGCCTCTGTGATGGTAAGAGGAAGGAAGCACAGTGTTGATAAAAGCAGAATGAGATGTAGGGATGCAGACAGTGCTCAGCAGTGTCTGTAAGGACACGTTTCTGTAATGATATATGTGATACATGTAAACAATGGAAATTTTGGGAAATACAGACAGGTGTAAAATATATTTTAACCACCTTAAGCCCCACCAGCCACTGTTAGTATTTTGGTGTATTTCCTTCTCATCTTTCTTACTCCCAATATGCCAGTTCCTAAAATGTTTCCTCCTCTTTAACTCATATGCGCCAAACTAAACTATTTACCCTTGATATAAATATTGGCTTATGACCCTAGAATTAGTTATTTATATTTTAATTACCTTTTTATGATGTTTAAAAGGAACACAAGTTCACTGAGGACATTTGGAAATTGCAAAAAGTTATAAAGAAACAAAAGTCCCTTATAATTCTATCAAGTGATAAACACTGGTTCTCATAATTTTAATAAGTTCTGACTTACAGCAGGAAAACCTATGTCTAGTCCCAGCACTGCTGCATAAAATAGTGCAAGCTACTAAAACTGGTGTTCTGGCCTGGGCCCCACAGTGGCCTCTCCTACAGTCAGGGTTAACTCCTCCATGCACCCCAAGGCATTGGTAAGCTCCTACCAATTACTTTTCTTTTAAAAGAATTGGGGTAAATTTTCCCAAAGGCTTGACCTTTTGTTCAAGGGATGAGTGCAGGGATGAGATGAAGGCAAATAGAGGGCAAATGAAATGCTCTCCTGAGAACCAAAAGCCACAGTCACATTGAGTATGACTTGCTTTGTTAATTTACCTTAAAATTGAAAGTGGACATGCCATCATCAGTTCTTTAAAATACAAACTCTTAAGTCAATTAGAATATATGAGTATGTCACCATGAGAACCAATTCTCTGGAAACAATGGTTCATATCATATTCACTTTTTTTTCTTTTTCCTTTTGACATTGACAAAAATGCAGAATTTCACAAAAATGAGGGGAAAGGGTGAAACATCCTTTGAGAATGATTATTTTTACAATGAATTAACAAAAAAGTTTGGCCAAACTCCAGACGGCCCAAGCAATTTCCTTGGCACACCTCACTTTTCACTTCCCTTTTTCCAGCAATCAAGCATTCTGTGGGTTGGGTTCTGCTCTTAAAGCAGAATAACTTCCAAGTACCCTTCTGTCGCTATCACCGTTTTATCAGGTGTGCTCTGAGCCTGAACTAGCCTGGGCTGCTCTGAGAATGCTGAGTGGGAGTGAGTTGGGGAAAGCAGTTGCTTCATCAAGAAAATACCCAGCAACACACTACTAAGACAGGATACCACCAGGCCCTGCTCAATAAGGAGTCATAAGATCCAAACCAAGCAAGGTCTCTGATAAAACAGAATGTGGTGGAGAAGCCGACCGAAACCAGCTCAAATCAAGATGGCCACGAGAAACCCTCAATATGCTCATTAAACCCTGCTTATAATATATTAACATACTAAAAAACAACTCCCACCAATGCCATGACAATTTACCAATGCCATGGCCGCTCCCAGAAGTTACTCTATATGGTTTAAAAAGAGGATGAATCTTGGTTTTGGGAACTCTCCATCCCTTTCCCAGAAATCTTAAGAATAATCCTCCCTCTGCTTAACGTAAAATTAAATAGAAGGTATAAAATAAGATCCTGGAAACTCACAACGTGCTGCTCTGCGTTGCTCTGAGAGCTGCCGCTGCTCTGGCCACAGGGCAGCCTCTCTTTTTTCCTTTTCTTGCTTCAATAAGCTTGATTTTGCTTTACACTGTTGGCTTGCTGTTGAATTCTTTCCCATGCAAAGCCAAATAACCCACTTGGCCTTCAGGCTAGACCCCAGCTTTGGGGTCCACTTTCTTGTATCACTACCAGTTCTATTGTGCAGAGAGCTCATGGAGCTCAGCCTGAAGTTTTTGTCTTATGTGTCACGAGATGTTAATTTCTGTACTCTTGCTGTTTGTCTCTTTTAAACCATATCACGTGAGAACAAATAGTAGTCTTCACCAAATTTTGAGAGTGTGTTTGGAATGATCTGATTTCAAATTTAGACTATGTACTATGTACAAGCACATAAATTGCATGTGTGGGGTTGAGAGAGCAGAATCTCAAAAATTTTCATTAGCTACACTGCATTTTTTGAAAACTCCTTTATGTTTTATACGAGAAGGGTTCCAAAGTTTCATGAGTTTTCTAATATGTCAGATTGCAAACGTTTTTCAGACACAGTCACAAGAAATTAAACCCAACAAAAGGCAAGCTCAAAACCCAGCAAATCTTAGTACCACATCATCAAAATCTGAGGGAAGAAAAGAAAAAAAGGACACAGAGAAGAACCCAAAGGTCAATAGAGAGGGCACGTTAGTGGAGCACAACTAGGACTGACGTGATGCACAGTGTGAGCAGTGGCTGGCCCCCTGGGGACAGGCAGCTTCTGAAGCAGCTGAAACTGAGGCCTGACCGAGTGCCCCTGGGACTGCACATCAGGACAGGCTTGCCATAGGCAGTTCAAAGTCACGCCTGAGGGAAACTTGGCCCCCAGTCAAGAGAGGCACACCGTGCATATTAAGACGCCATGGACCGAGAAAACAAACAATGGTTTTAGTATGAGCCTCAAACCAAAGAAGGCACCATATCAGTTCAATGTTTGTGAAATGTGTCTTTATTGATAAATATTGAAAATACAAGTTGAGTGCACAGGTTCCATGTCTAGGTCAATTACTGAGGCTCCAGAGCTACTAAAATGTTTGTTAACAGGGGAAAACAATAAAAATAAAAACCCAAACTAAAAACCAAATATTTAAAAAGGACATTAAGGTAGAAAACACTGCACGCCCACAGTGTATAGTGAAAGGAAACTGGGTCCCTTTTATGTGCTATTAATAGGTCTTGTTAGGTCTGGTGGAGGGTGAACAGGTGAGGTGGCAAGGAAGTGGCGAGGGGCGGAGAGTGGGAACTGAATGGCAGCTAGGAACCAAATTGCAGCTAGCGACTGTTCCCTGGTGGGTAAATACATGGTAAAAAGGTCCTAGTATCCTTTAACTGACTTAGAGTTCATTGCCATTGGAACTTCATGGAGAATTCTAGAAAAGATGCATGTGCAGAAAGGGAAACTATTATATAACCTACTCTGTTATGTAACCTAGCATGTGATCTGTTCTATAACAGCCTGCCAATCACCCCCAAAGGCGAGAAACAGCAACTGATCCTGCCAGTGGAATGGCGGGACAAACCAGTGGGCTTATAAAAGGCAGCGTGGGCTCAGCCTCCAGCCTCTTTCTCTAGTCCTGGACACTGACCCTTTCCCCTCTCTCTGGAATGTATTTTCACTTTGTGTAGCTTCCTTCTATACTTTCGTTCTTTCTTTTATGTAAACTGTATAAGATTGCTCTGTGTTTGTGATCACTCTGTCGTGAGCTAGACTCGGTACCAGTACTCATTCTTGACACTGAGAACCAGGGAACCAGGGAACGTCCACACAGGCGAACCTAACAGTCTCTCCAAGTCCCTTGCACCATCCTTTCTCTATTAAATATGTCCAGTTCCCATCAGTAGGCCACAAGTGTAGATGCTACAGATTGCAGGTGCTGATGAGTGATCGAGCCGCTTCCCCGTGTAATGTGCTGCACAATGAGAACAGCATTCGTATGTGCATCAGATAGCACATGTATGTGCATATGTATATATTAAAAAGATTTTTTTCAAATCTGAAAATTATTATACCTCTATTTTAAATATTATGATTATAGAATAATATTATGCACTGACTTTTAAATACATTTTAAATAAAAGATGATGATTATGGGTTGTGAGTTCTCTCAAATGTAGCTGGACAATATAGCTAGTAATAAGAAAGAGAAAGAGAGAAAGGGTGGGGCAAAGCAGCATTGTAGAGGTTGCACCAGAGTTTAAAATTTTAAACTAATAGAAACTAAGTTGACTTTTGTATAAGAAGATGAAGTCAACACAGATTTTGGTATATGATTAAAAGTGGGAGCAAACACTCCTATCCCCTCAATACACTTTCCCTTTTTTTTCCAGTAGAACACCTTTTCCCCTTAAAGGAACTTTATTCCTAGTGTTTATGGTGGAGCTACCAGTTACAGTCACACACTCATTTGCAAAGGTGGAAACATGACCCGAGGGCTCTGTCAATTGTCAATTATATTCACCTTCTG
>VBSM01001124.1:14955229-15042743 GCA_008086735.1 Cheirogaleus medius | reverse complement strand
ATCCGCCCACCTCGGCCTCCCAGAGAGCTAGGATTACAGGCGTGAGCCACCGCAATTTTTGATAGCTACTTGGCATAGGAGACTCCTACTGCTTGCTCAAATAAAAGATGTGAGTTGAATTGCTTTGCATTACAAAGGCAAAAGGTATTTGATGTTTCAAGAGGAAAATTCTGGAGGAAGAATGGAACCAGAGAGTCTGGACTCTGCCAAAGGAAGAGTAAGAACATTCCTACACCATGTAGCCCAAGAGGACTGGAGGACATAAAATGTTAAGGGTTTCTTGAGTGGAATCTTATGTTCTGTACTACGTGACCCACTCCCCACTCCGACTCCAAAATCTGCAGCAAAGACTTCAGTGCCTGCTGTGTTTGGGTTTCTTTCAGAAACAAGTGAAGGTACAAAGTTTTGTCTTCTGGTTACCAGTTACCGAGGGACCAAAACAGATCATGCATGTGCAGACACAAATGCCAGGAAGCCCCTGGCTGATGTCTAGGTTAAGTGTGTGTATACCCTTCTTAGTTCTATTTCAACCCTGGCAAGCAGACAATTCAACTGTTTTTCAAAATCATTACAAATCAATTAATGTTCTCATTCATTAGTGCTATGTTTGTTCATAATGTAGAATATTCAAAACCTCCAGCATATGTATAATTGCTATTATTAATTGCTTTTCTAAGGTCAAAATTTAGCAATCTTTGTTGGTGAAAAAATGCCAGACTTCAGAGAAGAAAGGGAAAAGAGATGGAGCAACCACGGAAATGTTAGTGGTCAGAAGTTGGAGGAGGAAAGAAATAAAAAGCCCAGAAAATCTCGAGGGAATTAATTTGACCATTTTCCAGTTGAGCCCTGGACAAGAAAGAATAGGGTGGGGAAAAAGCTGGGAACAGAGTTTATATAGTGAGGAAGAGTCAGATAGGAAATGGGAGGTGAAGACCAAATGCTGTTTTTCCAGACTTTAAAGAGGGGCTTGAGTATTGGAAGGAGCTACTGTGAATTCGAGCTGCACCCAGCCCAAGTGGCTTTCCTGCTGAAAGTGGTACAGCTTCAGGCAAGGACACCATGAGAGGCTGAGTGAATAAAATGTTAGTTTAAAAGAAAAATGGTCCCAAACTTCTTCTGTAGCACCAACTTTTTGCTTAATGAAATCTATACCTACTTTAAGGAAGAACTTCAAATTCCTAAAAAAAAAAATCACTGAAGTAGTTTTCTGATAAAAGTTTATGGGGTTTAGACTTGTTTGGGGAAACTAGTTATTTATCCTCCTTGACTGTCATCTGTCAGCCAAGAGTTGAGTGATTTTAAACCATTCTTTTCCTTTTAGTTACTTTAAGGATGCTTAGGTAGCATTCTCTTTCTATAGTGTTTTTAATCAGAGTAAATATTTAAATCGACCTCCTAGAGGCTTTCCTTGTTACAATATTGTAATAAAACTTAACTAAAGACGTTTTTTGATCTAACATTAGAATCACTGAGTAAATGTGATTTTCATATTATCTCAGCTGCAGACTGCAAACGTTAGTTAGTATTTTGCTAATGAGAGAGAGAACAACTCCAAAATGAAAGAATGCAAGAACCATTGCCATCAATGCACTGCTCACCCCCAATACATTTCTGTAGCACTGTATTGGACACTGTGTTTTGCCACCAGATTCTCTATCAGCACGGAAGGACCTTGGCTCCAAGCTTCTGGGAGTATCATCAGCTGCCTCAGGAATTGCCAGCTAAAGTTGCTCCCCTTTCCTGAAGGCAGTCTTCAATCAGTGGCAGTTTGATGCAGGGCTATAAGGACCTGAACCCTAAACCCCATCTTGGGACAATTCTAAAGGGCCATTCGAGTTCCAGATATTTTCCGGGGCTCAGCTGAGTCTCTTGGTGAGACTGCATCCCAGCTCTCCTTTTCCCTCTGCCTGTTTCCAACTCTTTTCCACCCCTGGTATTGATCCTGATGACCTGTCCCAATCAACTCTTTTGTGCCGCTATCCTTCTCAGAGTCTGTCTCCTGGAACCTGACCTATAACAGGGGTTGGTGTTGTTTCTCATGGAACTAGCCTGGCCCAATTTAAAAAAAAAAAATGTTTTTGACTCTATAAAGCATTCCCTTAGTGAACAGCAGTAGTTGGGGAGGAGGGATCTAAGGAATGGTTCTTAATAAAAGGAATGCACAGAGACAGCCTTTTGCTTTTTGTCCCCAGAAATCTGGGTTCATAGGCTAATGGGGAAAGGAAATGTTGGAAGAGCTAGTGTGAATCAGAAAGAAAGAGAGAGAGAGTGAGCCTTGAGACCTGGCATGGGAAGTAGGGTCGGATCGTGAGAATGAACTAAAGTTTAGCATGGGATTGTGAATTTATAAATTAGAGTATTCAAAACTCGAGTGTGTATAAGCAATGCCAAGACTGTTAAATAAGAAATGATAAAACTCTCCAATCTTTTCCTTCCTCTTGGAGATAATCAGAGCCATCTGTTCCACCATTTTTGAAGCTGCTTCAAAATAATTATATTCAGGTCTTACCTAAAATTATACTTTATTAAAAAAAAGATTTAAATGGAACTACACTCTCTATTGTTGGGTGTCACTTTGCTCATTCAACAGCATTTTATTTAATAAGATTTTATAGCTATATGTGTCCTGTAACAGACTGAGTGCTAGGTCAACACTACAAACTGGCTTTATAGGAGAAAGAAAAACTAAAGCAAAGAGAAAACAAGTACAATTGTTTAAATTGTAAGGAATGACAGAATAAGAGGAAGCATTTGTGATTTAAGATATTTTTAGCCAGATTCGGTGCCTGCATCTATGATGCCTCACTATTTACTATGTGCCAAATTAAACAATAACTTTCAGGCTTATAGCAGTCTCAGTATATGTGATTATTGCTATCTCAGCTGCAATCAGAGTTTGAATAGTTGCCTTAAGGAAAGAAGAAAGCAGCAAATTTTACATTTTAATTGGGTAGAAGTAATATATCAATAAGCTAACACTTCAGCTAGGCTGAATTTGTCTGATCAACTCATTTCTACTTATACCCTATGCCAGTGGAGCAGAATGTGCTCAATTGTGAAAAAAGGCAGACATTCCAGGGACTTTCATTGTTATATATTTACTCCTCACAATTCAATCCTCATAAACATATAGGGAAGGTAGTTGTATATCATTTTGCAGATGGAAAAACTGAGACTAGCCTTAGAGCTAGACAAGGTCCAAGGAGAGCCACGGCAAAGCACAGGCTCAATTGTCCCCATTGGAAATCTCAGGTATGGATCCCTCAAGGCAACAACTGGATCCATAAAAATAGGGGCAAGAAGGAACAGGTGTAGTAAAGGGTTAGTGAAAGAAAACTCTAAGGCAGGCAAGATGGTACAATGAGAAGAGGGGGCAACCTCACAGCGGGTCAAAGGAGCAGAATGATCATGGGTGTCCTAGAACTCTTTGAGTCTTGGTTTTCTTTTATGTAAAAGGAAGGATAATAATATCTACATCAGACATTGGCTTTGAAGATGAGAGGAAACAATGTATGTAAAACATATACCCACATTCTTTTCTTCCTCCTTCTCTTCTTTCCCTCCTCTACTTCATAATTTTGCCCAGGGGTGGTCTTAATTCTAACAGAAGGTAAGAGGAAATCAAAGTTAGTTACAATAAAACTCATGGGAAGGAGAGAAAGATAACATCAATCATTCTTTTTAGTTATACAGGATTGGGCTTTGATATGATTCAAAACCTAATCTGTATTTTATGTCAAAAGTTGATAGGAACTTTCGGGGTTGGGCACTCAACTCTGATTTTGGGGACTTTCTGGTACTGGAAAAAGAATGTGTGAAATTTCACTTCGCCATTTTCCAGAGTGGTGCTTTCAAATGTTTCCCAACAACTAATCTACCCTTTTGCCAGCACATCATTCGCTTCCCAGGGACTCACAAAATTGAAGCCATATGGGTGTACATTCTTAAATTTCCCCGTTGTCATGACATAATTTTGTATTGACTAATCCTTTTTCTTTCTTTTGTCCAATATGAATGCTTTTAGTCCTCTTCATCTCATCTTTTTGAAGGAAGTGACATCTCATTCCTTTTTATTGGTCCGATAGGCCAACGATAGTGCCATGGATATAGTTTGCATTTAACAAAAGTTGTTGACTAACTAGGTGGACTTGAAGGTTTCAATCCAGTATATTAGTATTTTCGAGGTCTGGGTAGGAGAATTAGCATGTACATGTTGAAATGCCAGGGGAAATACTCAGGTTTGGGTGACCTACAAATAGGCTTTTGAGAATCAAAAGGGAAGACCTGGAAGGAAACAAAGGCAGTGTTCAAGCCCTAATACTAGATTAGAAAGAAAAACAGAGGAACTTGGTAGATGGGGGTTTCCTGGGTTGCTGAAGTGAGCCACTGGAGTATGAACTGTCACTCTCTCCCTTTACTTCCTCTGCTTTTTCTTCTGATTTTGCTTCTATTTCTCTTTCTCAGTGTGTTTCATAATCAGCATTTTCTGAAGAGAGATGATATGATTAGGCCAGTCATCATCTAATACTAAAGATACTTCCATATCTGGACACCTCACAGTCTAAGGGGCCAGCCATGATGACTCTTCCAGGTTTGACTCTTGAGCCTTGTCTAATTGGAGTGGCCAAGGTACCCAAGACACTATTAATAGTGACACTATTAGTGTGGAAGGTACTGTGGCTGATTTCGGAAGGCGACTAGCTAGAATTTTACAGTTGCTATACATGCATCCTGTATATATCTTTGGAATTAAGCTATGTTTGCCAGATTTAGCAAATAAAAATATAGAATTTCCAGTTAAATTTGAATTTCAGATAAACAACAAATAATATTGGATACAATATTTGGGACATGCTCCTATGCGCTGAGATGGTGCTTGAGCTGCAGGCGCAATGTCCACATTCTAGCCACAGAAAAGGGAGAAGAGGCAAAGGGCCTGTCCATTCCTTTTCAGGGCACTTTCCTGCCATCACACCGTATACTCAGCCTACTGATGAAAACTTAGTCACACGCCACATCTAATCAGATGGGAGGCTGGGAAAGTTGTCTTTATGATGGACAGTCATGTGCTCAGTCAAAAACCTAAGACTCTGTTAGTGAGGAGAAAACGGTGAGTGGCTATGGAGGGTCCACTAGCCATCTGTATTAGAGAGGTGAGGGTGATAAAGGCATATTTTGGAGAGCAAACAGAATTGAACTGGATTGAATATAACGATGCTGATAATGAGTCACAAAAGTAAGAGACGAAAAAGAGATACCCCTAGATTTCTTCTAGCCAGGTTAGTTTATAGAATGGAGGTCATGTTTAGCAAAAATGGAAAACCCAAGAGAAACATATTTAAAATTTATTGCTTGTCTGTAATAAAGCAACCTAAGGTACTATACCAATACTAAAGGAATATGACACTTGCTAACCAAATCTAGTAGATGGCTGTAGGCTTTCTCTTCCCACTTCCCTAAGGCAGCGTGATTAACCATAGGTCTTTGCTGTTATTAGTGTGATGAAATAATATGTTTAGTATGGTGACTGGAAAATAATAAATGTTCAATAAATAGAGTAAATGCTTGGTATTTTTAACTATATTTTCAAACAAAAGAGTCATCTAGGAGAGATCGAATGGAAAACAAAAGTATAAAGATTGAGACTTCTTGTGAAAATCAGTGAGTAGGTTTCCACAGTGGTTACAGAAATCCATGGCATGGATACCATCCTGTACACTGGCCTGCCGGCCAGGCAGCGATGGAAAATACTCCATTTGCTTACCCTCAGAGAAGACAGAGTGGCTGTTGGTACCCTGCACCCTTTTGGACTTCCTGGAAAATGGAATGTACAAAAGGAGGAAGGTGAGGCCACAGAATGACCCTAGAATAGAGCATAATGACAAAGATGCTCCTAAACATTAAGCTTCTGGTGCTAGCTAGTAACACAGCAGTAGTTCAGTAGCAGAGCTTCTAATTCCATGATCTCAATGCCAGGGTGGCAGATCAGGGAAGTGGGGTGGTAGAAAGTGGGTGCAGACAAGGTTGTCTTAGAGATGGTTCCTGCCTTTTACAGTAGGAAAATATGATAATGGTGAAAGCAGTAACAGAGTGCTGGAAGTGGTAACCATGCAGGCCCTTGGGGTCTCTATGCCATAGATGACAAGATGATAAGAGGCGGAAGGGGAGTCACAGTCAAGCCTTTATTGGGGCTTACGCTGGAGCACAAAAGAGACACAAAGGATATAGGCCTCAGGCTGGCTCCCCTGGGGAATTTAGGGAGAGTTTAAAAGAGGCTTAGGTGGGAAAAAGGTGCTACACTGTGTAGGCATGTAGAGGTGGAGATTTTCTTGCCTGCCATAGTAGTTTTATTATATGCTTCTTCATGCATTGCATGTGTCATTAGCAAGTTAAATCTCCACCCCTGGGTGGTATTTTTAGCATTAAAGTGAGATTACAATGAGGGAAAAGTCAGGGTAAGATCCATGTGGGGATCTATTCTGCCTTGAGGTGGTTGGATCCCGATAGGTCTGGTTCTTTTGCAGCCAGGTGCTTTATCAGCCTGCGTTTATTTCAGCGGCTCTGAAAAACATTACTGGCAAAGTCATGATGCCCATGTTGCCTTCTGTGGTGGGGGTGAGGCCCTGAGTCCTGTCCCTATTCCGTCTCAGATGTCTGGGGGAGGAAAAATTAATTACAAAAGTAGTTCGGGATAATTACTAGAAGGAAGTGGTATTTGAGCTGGGTTTTGAGAAACAGGTAGAATTTCAGCATGTAGAGGAGAGAGGACAATTTTCAGGCAGAGACAACAGGGTAAACAAGTGTGAACAGGCTAAATGTGTAGGACAGAATGACGCAAGCTCAAGTTCCGTAAACTGTACTGCCAGGGGAGCAGTGCAATGGAGACAAATTGTGGGGGCATCTATTGGCGGGTGGAAGATTTCTGACTTTATCACAAAAACAAACATTAAGAGTTTTGAACAAAGTAAAATGCAGGATAGGTCTGTGTTTTAGGGTGGTGGCAATGGGGACCATAGACTAAAAGGGTCAAAGATCAGAGGTGTGGAGACCAATTTTGAACCTGTCTTCGTAGTCCAGGGAAGTCTGGCTCTCTTCCTGGGCTGTGATCCTCACGGGACTCCTGAGGGATCATAGCCCAGGTCTCCGCATCTCGGGCCTCTGGCACCAGAGTTTGCACTCAGCAGGCCCTCAACAAAACCAAACGTGCGAATAAATACGATGCGGGGGGATGGGTGGGGAAGGGGGTGGAGGTAGCCCACTCCGCACGTTTCTGCCGCCAGCCCGGCTCTCTGGGTCCTGCCTAGGAGATGGCCCGTGCCAGAGCGCGGGCACCGTCCCAGTGCTCTTCAGGGACGGGCAGGTCCCTCCTCCCGCGGAGCACCGCTAAGGGCTGAGGAACCCAAGGGGCTTCCTTCCAACTCAGAAGTGAAATCCCCTTCCTGCAGGCCTCTAGGGGCTGGTGCTCGGGAAATGCTAACCCCCTCCCCCTCGCTTCCCCCTTTGGCCCTTCTTCCTGCCCTAGAAGAACTAGGGTGCTGTTTCCAGAAGCTGCCGGACCGGAGGCCTTGGTGGAGAGGGGCGGTGCGCGTGGGTGGAGGGGCGGGAGGCGGGGAGAGGGGAGTCCACGAACTTTGTGACTCAGCCTCGGGGACCCGCAGCGGCATTCCTGTCTGCGCCGCGGGCAGGCCAGCCTCTCCGGCCCCGGAGGAGGGGGCGCCGCCGAGAGAAGCCGCCGCAGGCTGCGGAGTGGCCGGCCGCGCCGCTCGCAGGGAGACCCCGAGCTGCTTACACGGCCTCGCGCGCACCGGAGGGCGGGAGACGTGTCCGCGGGCATGGGCCGCTTCTCGCTGGAGCCGCTCAGCGTCCCCGGCCTGGCCCTGGCCACGGCCCTGCTGCTCCTGGCCCTGTGCCTGCGCGCCCGGCGCACCAGGTAAGCGCCCTGACCGCCGTGCCACGCATGCGCCCTGGACCCCGGGGGCCGCGCGCGACCCAGATGGCGAAGGGAGTCCCCTCCATGATTTCCAAGACAGAACTTGCTGCGGGGCACTGGCTTCCTTTGGGGCCATGTGTAATAACAAAGGCTTCCTCTGTGTCTTTCGCATACATACGCATACATATTAAAGCTTTGGGACCGAATTCGATTTGCTGCTCCAGCATAAGTTGCAGCAAGCCCTAGGTCTGCCGTATGCATTATGCATCACGCGTGGCTTCCGCACACGCACATTTTTGTGCCTTCTTACTGTGAGTTGATGCTTTATACCTAGAATTCATAGGACATTTCGGGAGGGGAACTTTCTTACATTTCATCAGTTAAAAGAGAAATGTTCAAGAAAATGCCGATGCATGGTGTGAACAATAACTCCGGGTGCCTCTCTGGGCCTCAGTTTCCCTCGCTGTACCTCATTTGGAAAAACGAAATGATGATACTTACCTCATGAGCTTTTTGTGACTACCAAATATGAGTTAATACAGTGTATTTTATGCAGTTGCTCTGTTATTTTTATCAGGACAAAACAAAACACACAACAGTAACAAGACCTAGAATCGTGTTACTTATTTATCTGATTTGAAATGTGGAAGTAGAAACAAAAGTTCAAATAAAATCATTCACTGTAAATTTGCTCATATTTCTTTTCTTTCTGGGTCATTTTTTTCATGCTACTGTGATCTTCATGGCTTTTGAAAACCAAGCAGATAAGTTTTGTTGGATGATAATTGCTACTTTGTATATATCTATATCTATGTGTCTATACACACATATATATCAGTATATATATGTATATATGTGTGTGTGATACAGGTTGTTTCTCAATAGCTTTCAGGGAAATGAAACTTTTGTACTGATACAATGTCTGTGGACATTTCTAGAATGCCCATGGATGAATACTCTAGATGGGAGCATTTGCTTTTCTTCCCATGTGAGTTTTCAGAGATCTTCTGGAATATGCACTCTCCCAAGTTGCCTTTTCCAATGGCTGTGCTTTTGCTTTAGAGCCTAAGGTGAGGATTTAGGACACTAAAACTTCAGTTTTACATGATTTTAAGTAGGTTCCACCTTCTCTATTCGCAATGTCAGTGAAAGCCAGTTAAGATGCATTTCTAGGTATGTCTTTTAAGAGAGATGGTAGACAAGAAGGCTATTTGTTCTTTTCCCACTTTACATGCAGGGCAGGAGCAGACAAGCTGACTAGGGCATTCTGGATCGGTGAAGGTAATTGGGGTGAAAATGCAGAACTTGGGAGGACAGTCAGGGAGGCAAAAGGGCAAGGGAGGCTTTCTCTTCCAGCATTCTGAGAATAGGCTGAACTTTCTCTATATCATTAAAAATTATTTTACTGAGGTATTCATGCCATCAATTGACATTTTCTCATACCAGGAACACTCTATTTAATGCTGCAAATCTAAAGAAATTTGTAGTGTATTTCAGTGTATGCAGGATAGCTTCATTTGTCCCAGTACAAAGAGAGTCATATTCTTCATTGCTGCTATTTCCTTTAATGCTCTAGGAAAATGCTCTTTCTGATATCACCTCTATGAGGCAAAATTATGGCTAAGAGTCCCTTATTATTTATTTATTTTTTGAGACAGGGTCTCACTCTGTCTCCTGGGCTACAGTGCAGTGGGCTCATCATAGCTCACTGCAACCTCAAACTTCTGGGCTCAAGCCATCCTCCTGCCTCAGCCTCCCAGGTAGCTGGAACTGCAGGCACACACCACCATGCCAGCTAATTTTTCTATTTTTTGTAGAGATGGGGTTTTGCTCTTGCTTAGGCTGGTCTTGAACTCCTGACCTCAAGCAGTTCTGCCTTGGCCTCCCAAAGTGCTGATTATAGGCATGAGCCACCACATCCAGCCTCTTATATATACTGTGTTGCAGCTTGCATTTTCCACTTGGCAATACATTTTAGACACCTTTCTATGTCAATTTATAGAAATCATGATTGAAAATGATTGTATAAATATACACCACATACACACACACAAAACATCTTTGAGCTTTTGTGGAAATATTTATGTAGGATGGTGGAGTTGTCAAAATGTATGTGTGCTTTACATTTTAATAGATGTTGCCAAACTACTTAAGTCCCAATTTATGTTACTGCTAATGATCTATGCAAGTGCCAATTTTTCCACATCCTGCCAATACTGGTATTATAAATCATTTTAATTTTGCCAATCTGGTAAATAAAGAAAATAGAGCTTCATTTTTATCCCCATTTGTATTTATTTACTTCTGATGGAGTTTGGATGTTTTTAAAAAATAATTGGCTCTTTGTTTCTTCTGTATCTTGTTTATTTTTCAATTGGGTTCTTTTTCTATTTAATTATTAATGACTCTTGTATTATAGGAATTTTCATACCCTTTTATGCCTGCTACAATTGTTTTTACTATTGTAATTTGTATTTATTTAAGAGTTACTGGATATATGTCCTTGCTTAGAAAGCCCTTCAACTATTCAACATGATAAAAATATTCAGCACTATTTTCTACCATCATCAACTTATTTTAAAGAGATTTTACACATATATAGATTACATTTTTATTCTCACTCCATTTTTATCTTTTGAACAATTATGTCTAAAAAAGTTTATAATATTGCATATTACAGGACTACTGGATGTTCCAAAGTAAACATTTAAATATTACCTATAAAATTTGTGAAATTAAAAAAAATAGGTAAAAACAAGCCCAGAGGTCATTTGTTGTCTTTAGACACTTATCATCAATTCTACCTCTTTTGGCTACAGCACTTTGATTTCCTTTTGTGAAATTGTTTTTTTTTTTTTTTCCTGTTGGATAGTATCTGATGAGACTGTCAACCACAGAAGCCATCACAGCGCTTCTCAAGAGAGATGACAGTGGCTCGGCCTAGGTTTGTAACTGTGGGATTGATGGGAAGTGGTTAGAATCACTATATATTTTTGGCAGTAGAATCAAGAGGATTTGCTAATGGATTGAATATGGTGTATGAGGGAGAGAGGAATCAACAATAAGGCTTAGGTTTTTCAGGGTTTTTTTTCCTTTTTTTTTTTTATCTTATTATTGGGGTAGATGGTGATGCCGTTTCCTGAGATAGAGAAGGTTTGGGGGAATGGAGGAGATCCATAATTCTGTTGGGCAGTGAGGTATGTGTTTCTGGTGCTCGGGAGGGAGGAGGGATGTCCAGGCAGAATTTGTAATTATGAAAGTTACAAATGTGAAAATGACAGATAAAGCATGAGTAGATGAGGTCACCTGATGAAAGAGTTTGATGGGGAAGAGGAGGGCCCAGGCCACTCTCCTTATTGAAAATGAGTCTGGCAGAGGGAGGGGAACCAGCAAAGGAGACCAAGAAAAAGGAGAAACCAATGTGAGGGAAAGACGACTAAGTGAATGTGGTGTCCTGGGAGCTATATAGGAATATCTTCCAACAAGTAAGGTAGTCATCCATGTCAGATGCTGCTGAGCAGTCTAGTTTTTTGAGGATAAAGGAATGACCATCAGAGTCAAAATGATGCAGAATGGATAAAAGCTATGCAGGGCGTTGGTGGGTGTGAAAGCCTGTTGGAAGTGGGTTGGAATGCTGTCCTACAATCTAAGATCTTATATCTCCTAATAGCTTCTAAGATTTTTATATTCAGGCTACAGTGCAATTTATATTTCATATCCTTTGAGGCAATGATTCCGGTAATTTTATTTAAAAGAATTTACTCTGGTGAAATAATCATGAAGATCCTTAAAAATTTAACCATAGCAGTGCTCATTAGCTTGTAATAGTGAAAAATTGGGGGAAATAAGCTAAATTAAAATAAAATTTATGGGCTTAAAGAAATTCTAGCATATGCAAATAGTAGAAAAGGATGTAACCATAAAAAAAAAACAATGTAGAATATATGAAGCCATGAAAAGACATATTCAAGATGTGTTATGTGAAAAAAAATTACGAAAGAGGTATGTTCACATGTCGCGTGTCAGTGCCCTCCAGACAGTGACTGCTGGCAACACACCTGTATTTGCACAAGTTGAGTTTATTGCATATTGCAGTGAGGGAGAACACACACCATATTCATTCAGTAAAAAAGTGTTAGAACAGACCTGTTGCAGGATTTGGGTTTGTGTCATATGATTTTAGGGAGGGTTTAGGGAAGGAAGCCAGATTTTGCTCTGTTGGTAAGATACTGTCAAAAAGTGGGGATATCCTATGATTGAGTATCTTAATAAAACATCTATAGGGAAGGAGGAATAGATTGAGGTTAAATCTGTGATTGGTAAAGAAGCAAGACATTATTATTAGCCAGGATTGGGGAATATTTGGTCATTTTATCATTTGGACACTGTTCATGATTTTTTCATTATTTAGACATGATTATGGATTGACCATGTTTTTGTTGTGATCCATCGTAGTAACAGAGTATGTTTGTTTGATGTTAATTTTTTGTGCAATTGTTTATGTCCAGTAGAAGAACACATCCTAGCTATGAGTTTCAGGCCAGCTCCTTGATGTCAGGGGCTGCTTTTATCTTTCTCAAGCAAATTTTCTCACCAATCACTCATACCACAAAGTAAATGAACTTCAGCTCATTTCAGTATTTTTATGGCAATCTCCTAGGCTGCTTTGGCTGCTTTATTACTATTGATTTTCAAGTTTGCCTTTAGATTGAGGTAATCTCTCCTTATTGTTTCGTTCAGCTGATTCAGAAACACTGATCCTGAACATCGGGTATGGCTTTGGCCCAGAGGGTCAAACATTGGAAATTAGAAAGGACAGGATTTGGCATCTTCTAGGCTTAATGCCTCTCAGAGATTTGGTGATGACATGTTTGTGTGAATAGGACTTCCCACTTTACTAAATGTGTTCACATTCCTCATGCGCTTTGACTCTCACATCTACCCTAATAGCTCTTATTTCCATTTTCTAGTTAAGGAAGGTGACTCAGATAGGTTACATTGACAGATCGGTGGTCACAGTGTTCATGGACCTGTGAATCATTCCCCAAGAAGGGGATTGTCTCTGAGAAAAATCTGGAGAATGACATGTGTTGAGGCATCCTCCTCGGGGTTCAGTCTTTGAGATCTTTTTCTAGTTGAAGCCTTTGCTCATCCAGAGCAGGTTCCGTTGTGTTCTCAGACCGAGATGTGGATTTATTCAAACATCTAGAATGGTGATTCACCACCTACACAGGCAGTGAGTCATACTGGCTCTGGGTTACCTGGAAGTAGGAAGTTTCTCAACCTAGAGAGGTGGGGATGGATGATTCTTTGTAGTGGGGGCTGTCCTGTGCAGTAGAATATTTAGCAGCATTCTTGGCCTCTACCCACTAGATGTCAGTAGCACCCCCTCATGACAATAAAAAATGTCCCCAGGTATTGTCAAATGTTCCCTGGATTGGAACAGGGCAGACAATCACCCACTTTTGAGAACAACTGCATTAAAAAATTGGAGGGTATGCCTATGGTTGTCTTCTATGTGCAAAGTCTTGCTTGTAGTTAAAAAGAAAGTCCACATTTGAATTAGGTATGATTTCAAGACCAGATATTAAAACACTGAGACTTTTCTCCCCTTATCAACATCTTGAATATGAATGAGTGGTTTTTTACTTATAAGGTCGAATATTCTCAAATTTTCTCCTGATTGAGATTTTAAAAAGTAGTCATGAACACATAAAAATTTCAAGATGTATGATTATGAGTCATTTTTTTGTTTTTACATAAACTCTTTTTTCTTAGAGAAGTTTTAGGTTTACCAAAAAATTGAGTGTAAAGTACAGAAAGTTCCCCTCACTTAAGTAAGCCCTCACTTAACTTTGCCAATAGGTTCTTGGATGGACACTGTAACTTTAAGCAAAATGCTGTGTAATGAATAGGCTAATTGGTATAAACAAGAGTTAAATTCCTATGGCATATTTCTGGCCACAAATACATCACCGAACTTCTAAATTAAGACCAAAACACTTCTAATATTAAATATTGAAATAAATGTGAGCTATACATACCTTTAAGAAAGATAGGCTGAGGTTGGAGGATTGCTTGAGATCAGGAGTTTGAAACCAGCCTAAATAAGAGCAAGACCCCATCTCTGCTAAATATTGGAAAAATTAGCCAGATGTGGTGGCGTGTGCCTGTAGCCCCAGCTACTGGGGAGGGTGAGACAGGAGGATCCCTTGAGCCCAGGAGTTGGAGGTTGCAATGAGCTATGATCACACTACTACACTCTAGCACTAGCAACAGAGGGAGACTCTGTCTATAAATAAATAAATAAAAACAAGTAAGTTCATTATTTACCCAGTTATTCTAGTTCAGGGTTGCAGGTGGCCTGAGCCTATCCCAGCAGCTCTGGATGCAAGACCAGGTGACCATGGACAAGACACTGTTTCACCGAGGGTGCACTCACTCACACTCACTCAGATGGGCACAGTTCAGACATGCCAATGAACCTAACGTGCACACCTTTGGGATGTGGTGGGAAACCAAAGTACCTAGAAAAAATCCACGCAGACATGGGGAGAACATGCAAACTCCACAAAGACATTAGTCCCTGCTGGGAATCAAAGTTATAAACACAACATTGAACAAAAAACAACATTATTCCAGGACGTGCTGCACTCCCTTCGCTAGCCCAACACCGATTCCCCTATCCTTAACTTCTCGTATCAGTGTGGTGTATTTGTTATAATTGATACATTATTATTAGCTAAAGTTCATAGCTTACATGAGGGTTCACTGTGTTTTACATTCTGTGTCTTTTGAGAAATGTATAATGACATGTATCCATCATTATAGTATCATTCAGAATAGTTCCATGGCCTGAAAATCCTGTCGTGTGCCTCTTTATCTCTCTCTCTTACCTAACTCCTGGCAACCACTGAACTTTTTACTGTCTCCCTAGTTTGCCTTCTCCAGAATGGCATATATCTGGAATCACGCTGTATGGAGCCTTTTCATATTGGCTCCTTTCACTCAGCAATATGCATTTAAGGTTTCTCCGTGTATTTTCATGGCTCGTTAGCTAATTTCTTTTTATCACTCAGTAATTTTGGATTATATATATGTACCGCAGTTTGTTCATTGACCTATTGAAGGACATCTTGGTGGCTTCCAAGTTTTGGCAATTATGAATAAAGCTTCTATAAACATTCATGTGCAGCTGTTTTTGTGGACTTAAGTTCTGAACTCATTTGGGTAAATACCAATGAGCAGCACTGTTGAATCATACAGTAAGAGTATGTTTAGTTTTGTTTAAAAACTGCCAGACTATCTTCCAAAGTGGCTGTAACATTTTTCAGTCCCACCTGCAGTGAATGAGAGTTCCTGTTTTTCTACACCTTTGCCTGCATTTAGTGTTGTCAGTGTTTTGGATTTTAGCTATTCTTAGATGTATGTAGTGATATCTTATTGTTCTTTTAATTTGCAATTCCCTGATAATACAGGATGTGTGGTATCTTTTCATATGCTTGTTTGCCCTTCATGTATCTTCTTTGGCTATGTTTCTGTTTAGATCTTTTGCCCATTTTTAAAATTAGGTTGTTTCCTTATTGTTGACGTTTAAGCGTTCTTTGTATATTTTTGGATACCAGTTCTTTATCAGGTATATGTTTTGCAAATATTTTCTTCTAGTCTGTGGCTTGTATTTTCATTCTCCTAACAGTGTGTTTGCAGAAGGGAAGTTTTTAATTTTAATCAGGTCCAACTGCAATTTTTTTCTTTTATAGATAATGCTCTTGGTGTTGTATCTAAGCTGTCATTGCCACATTTTTTCACCTTTTTTTCCTTCAGGTGTTTTCCTGCTTCCTACAACCTTCTTGTTAGCAACTGAGGTTTTGTACAACTATTGAAAATAAATGTGATTCAGTTCGGAGTTAAATTTGTGTATTATTCTGGTGACGGGCAGCTTCATATAGTTGCAGGAGTACCAAGCATCTCTGGGTTTGAACCCAGCTCCATCTCTTACTCATTTTGTGATTCTGAGCAAATTATTTAATCTCTTTGAACCATAATACATCAAATACCTACCATACCAGTTACATACTAGATGATTGTTATATGGCAGTTGTTATACTAAGACTCTTCTTGAAGAACCAAGGCATCCAAAGAACTCTACTGTTGTTATTTAATAGCCATTGAGGCTCCAATCAACTGTTTGCTAGAGATACCAAGTGGCAAAAGGTAAACTGAAAAATATCTCCTATCAGTGTTTCTCATCTAGTGGAAGTGCTATCATTGTGGAGTATAGTAGCAGAACGTATGAGTTACAGAATTTTCAAAGAACTTATTAAATATTTGTTCTTTTTTGCTTTTCTTCTGAGTCCTGCTGTCACTACTTACCTGCACTACCATGATATTCAGCATAATGAAGGGAATCTTGGGTCACAGTAAATCATTTCCACCAGAAAACATCTTTGAGACACTTCTATTTGTCTATTCTGTTTGCAAGGGATGTTCTATTGCAGTGCTTCTCAAACTAGCTGTGATGAAAGACTAGTTTTGTTTTTTGTTTTAATTTGCATCTGTCAAGGACTGATACTTTGGTAAATTTACAAAAAAGAATTCATAAAATTGTTCTGTCAAATTGATCTAAAAGGTTCTAAATGTGTACCCTCTGGTTTTGCATTTATCTCTTTGCAGACTGGTAATGAGAACACAGTTTGTGGCTTGCACTAGTCAGGACTACACTTTTGAGTAACACTGATCTTCCGAACTGATATCTGGGCCTATTTTTTCGGAGCAATTTTTTTTTTTAAATTTCAGAATATTACAGGGGTACACATGTTTTGGTTACATAATTTGCTTCTGTACGGTTTGAGTCAAAGTTATAAGTGTGCCCTTCTCCCAGTTAGTGTGCATTGTTCCTGTTAGGTGTGAATTTACCCATCCCTCTTCCCTCCTCCCATCTGCTTGATTTCCTTCTCGTTGTTGAGTTTTACTTCCATATGTGCATGTGTTGATCAGTTAGTTCCAATTTAGTGTTGAGTACGTGTGTGTTCGTTTTTTTCATTTTTGCAAAATGGAAAAGAATGGTCTCCAGTCCCATCCAGTTTGTTACAAAAGATACTAGATCATCAATTTTTTTTTATGGCTGAGTAGTGCTCCAATGCTCCACATTTTATTAATCCACTCATGTATCAGTGGGCACTTGGGTTGTTTCCACATCTTTGCAATTGTGAATTGTGCTGCTATAAACATTCTAGAGCAAGTGTACTTTATAAAATCTGAGCAAAATTTTGGAAGCAGGAATGATCTTGCTGTTTGAAATTGAGGGTATGAAGTAAAGTTTCAAATGTGGGAATGCCACGAGCAATCTGGATTTGAAAGCTTAGAGGACAGTCAGCTTGCATATTATTAGGTTTCCCTGGCACTAACCAGAGACACTTTTTTCCTTATAGTGATGTGGGTTTCCTTCCTCCTTTCATCCCTCTTTCCCAACGCACATATCCTCATACCCCCAAAATGCTATAATTGGTAAGAAATAAGATTATAATTCTGTTTAGATAAATTTTAGTCAAAGTAAAAATTCAGTGATTTTTTTTTTGAGTTGTAAGATATTGAGGTTATGTAGTTAATGAGTTGTTTTTCAAATGTTGATTTGTTGACACCACTGTATCACATAAGTCAATTATTCCTCTTTCTAATTACTTAATTACTCCCAAACAAGATCCATGGTGCTCTAGACCCCTCACATTGTTACCGCTGTCTAGGGTGTGAGAATAACCAGGCTGCCATCATTAGTGGATGTTTTTCTTGTTTCTTCCCCTTTTCTCATAATAAAATACAGGAAAAGGATGTGGACAGCTGAGAGCAAAGGCATTTTCTACTCAAGAGTATACTGAACTTAACAGGTAGAATTTTGTGTTTTTCAGAAGAGGTGACAGGGAGCTCTCCAGGCATATATATTTATTTTATTTTATTTTTTTCCTTTTATTTCATCATATAATGGGGGTACAAATATTGTTAGGGTTACATACATTGCCCCTACCACCCCTCCCCCCACCACATGCCAGAGCTTCAAGCGAGTCCAATCCCCAGGTGGCGCGCACGGCACACATTTTTGCTTCTTGATTAGTTGCTAATTAGCCCACTGTGTGCTGCACTTTCCCTTATACAGCCCAGAATTTGGATTGGTCTTGCTACCATTTAAGATAGATTTCTTGCTTGCTTCATTGCTTTTATTTTGTAACTTAAAAAAAAATGGTCTTAAGAGAATATTCTTGTTGTATAATTTTGAAAAATGAGGACTCTGAAAAACAAACCATTTGCTATTTATTTTATGTATCACGCAAAGTAACCACGTAATGGGTCATGGGATATCCAGGACTGGTAATAGAATCAACATTGAGGATTGCTCAATTCTGTAATCACAGTGTTTACTGATATTAGCAAATCATAGATTTACTGATAAATCCAGGCTATCCCTTTGAACTTGTCATCTGTTTGACATAGCAGAAAATCAATTCAGAAGTTATGTTGAATTAGCATAAATCTCTTATCTCTCTCAGAATAAAATCTTGGAGTGTTCACCCAGGAATGCGGAGCACTATTTTGGTCCATCTGGGCTACTCTAACAAATACTGTAGACTGGGTGGATTATAAACATCAAAAATTTATTTTTCACAGTTATGGAGGATGGAAATTCCAAGATCAAGGTGCCAGCAGGTGTGGTGTCTGGTGAGGACCCATTCATCATAGATGATGTCTTCTCACTGTGTCTCGTGTGGTGTCTCGTGTGGTGAAGGGGCAAAGAACCTCCTGTGCCTCTTTTATAAGGGTACTATCCCATTTATGAGGGCTCTGCCCTAATAACCTAATCACTTTCCGAAGGTCTTACCTTCTATTACCATCACTTTTGGGGGGTAGGTTTCAGTATATGAATTTTGGGAGGATGCAAACATGCAGACCATAGCTGGCAATATGTGTATGTGAAGTCATCTGTGGCTCAGTCTTTCCCAGCACTGGGACCTTCTTGCAGAAAGTAGTGTGGTGTAAGGCAAATGGCTATGAAGCTACAGTGAACCTGGATTCAAAATTCAGCTTCCTCCCAATACCATAGTGACTTTTGAGAGGATGGTATGAGAAGATGGCAAAAACACTTTGAGGCCCTACTAGGTGCCAAGTTCTGTGCCTAGATATTTTGAATATATTGTCTCATTTTATCCTTACTCTTGTTCAAGAGGTAACTATTATTGAGGTATTTCCAAACGAAGAGACTAAAATAATAAGAGATTAATTAATTGGCCTACGGTGCAGTGCTACTCAGGGGTAGAACTGAGTTTTTGGTTCTAGATCCATTAGAACCATGGTAGACAGAATAAAGCTCTCTCAACCCCAGAGATATCCACATCTGAATCTCTGGAACCTGTGAATATGTTAGGTTACATGGCCAAGGGGAATTAAGGTTGCAGAAGGAATGAAGGTTGCTAATTAGCTAGCCTTAAAATAGGGGACCATCTTGGATTATTTGGGTGAATTCAGTGGAGTCAAAATAGTCATTAAAACTGGAAGCAGGCGACAGAAAAGGAGATCAGAGTGATGTGATGTGAGAAAGACTCTCGACTTTTGCTGGCTTTGAAGATGCATGGAGGAGGAAGGAGTCCCTGAGTCAAAGAATGGGGGCAGCCTCTAGAAGCTGGAAATGCCAAGGAAATATATTCTCCTCTGGAGCCCCCTGAGAGGAACATAGCCGAACCTGCTCTGCCAGCAGCATGATTTTGGCCCAGTGAGACCCATTTTGGTCTTCTGGCCCACAGAACTGTGTGTTGTTATCTGTGTTATTTGAGCTGCTAAGTTTGTGGTGATTTGTTACAGCCTTCATAGAAAACTAGCATAATAGCCGTATCTCCCGTGTTCTTTACATTATACCATAGACCACTTGCAGGAGGCTTCAGAGGGTAAGAAAGATTGGGAGATTGGGCCTTGGCTGACTTTGCTGGTTGCTCTTGAGGAGCAGGATGGAAAGTGAACATTCTAAATTGTGCCTTTGTTACTGTGCTAACACATAGTAGTTTGAGAATTTGGGGTCCAAGTTTAGGACCACAGGTTATCATGGCTGTTTATCAATGTCTCTCTTCTTTATCAATCAATTCACAAGTAAGTTTTGAATGTTTGTTATGTATCTAGCGACTCCAAGACTTTTTGAAATGTTTTTGAAAATAAGCCGTAGGTCGTGGATAATGAGACCCAGATGTGCTTTGTTCTGGAGATTTCTCCTGGCACAGACATGGTACACACCTGCTGGTTGCTCTCCTGTGGCCTGCAGGAGGAAGCTGGGCATGACCTTGAGGGTACGAAAGGATCTAAGAAAATGGGAGCTGTACTTCGCCGATTTCCCAAAAATCATAGAGCAGAGGGAGCATCAGCTGTAGAGGAAAGATTAACAGCTTCTTGCAGGAGAATGTTTTTGTGCTTTATACAGAGTAAAATTGCATTGAAACTACTCCAGGTTACTGTTCTGTGAAAGGCAAAGGACAAAATTATAGAAAGCTACTTTGCTGAATAAGAGAAGATGACATCTATTATATCATGCATTTTTATAGATGAATTGCTCATTTTTATGGGTTTGGCATTTTTTTCAACATAGAAGTATTTGGGATGGGATTTTTTTTTCCTATAGGAAAGTGGAAAGGATTAATTAAGTTTATAATTGCTTAATATAAAAATTAATAGAAATTTTAACAAAAGTACAGCCATAACAGAATTTAAATTCATTGTCATTTCTCCTCATAACTTCATCCTAAATAGTTGACATTAATGAAGAAGAAACTTTAGGAGCTTTACTATAGTTCTAGCTCCTAGTGTAATATCAGGCAATGAGTAGGTTCTCAGTGAATATTTGTTAGAAGAACGAAGGATGAATGAATGAATAAATGAATGGTTAGTATAGTCACTGTTATCTTTTTCCAATATAAATATTTCAGAGTTCTATTATATATTGATATCAAAATATACAAACTGCATACAAAACTGACAATGTCATACCTACCATGTTTTCTGCTGCTTCAATTAAAAACTGAAGATTTCATAAGCAACTGCTTACCTGCATGAATATTTATAAATGGAGAACATATCGGTACAATTCTTTATTATTCTTTAGAATAGACGTGATGGAAAACACAGTAACTGGAGTACAGTCAACCCCTGAAATTCATGCTTCTGGAAATTCAGTGTTCAAAAATATGTATTATTAACTTTCAGCTTTCGGTACTGGATTTATATAACTGTGCTTAAGATTCTACTCCCTGGTATATGTGGATAGTGTGCTTTATTTAACAAATCAGAACCTCTTTGTGAAAGGGCTGAGCCTGTTTTTAGTAATCATAGAGAATCATATGTGTATTTGGTCCTCAGTACACTTAAAACAAATATTGGTAGGATGAGTTCTTATAAACCATCAACAAAACCATATTTTCTGTTTGAAAAATTAAAATTGTCCTGGTGAAAGCAATGCTTTGTATTAGTTGTACCTTAGAACTATGAACACCCAAAACATTTTATCTCTGGGAGACAAGTGGCTTATTGTTGGGTCACATCCAGTGAGGACTTAGTGTCTTGGTATTGTATTTCAGTAGTGTTGTCCTTTTGGGCTAGAATGTGAACGAATTAACTTCTTTGGATGATAGCTATTACATTAGGGTTAGCTACTCCAATATTGTTGACTGCTTTCTATATTTTTGTATATTGAGTATAGAGTACTATAGAATTGATTTTGACTTACAATAATGACAGCCAACACTTTTGAGAATTTCTCATTTGCCTACTAGATGTAGAGGCAAGTGCTTTATATTCATTATTATATTGAATTTTATTGAATCCTTTCATAACTTAACTTATTTAAATATCATTTAAAAAGTGCTCCCAATGTCATATGGCTAGAAATTAGTTCAGTTAGGGATCAAACCTACAGTGTTTGATTTCAAGCTCATACTCTTAACACCTTCCCCCCCCTTTTTAAAATTCTTTTTTAACTTTTCTTACAACAATGTTCTGACATTAGCACTTCCCCTTTACTAAAAATAAAAGTATTAAGACCTAATACAATTAGATCTAAGCATTTCTAGGAGATATTTATGATTTGAATATATTCATTTGGACTTTAAATAAAGAATATATTAAGTCTAAGAATAAAGCAGGCAAAAATTGCTTGTCCCCCTCTTGCACTAGACTTTGTGAAAGCTACACTTGCTTGTCAACATGGGAAAATACCTTTTTCCCCCTTATTCCATTTACTGGCTACTGTGCTCACTCACTTCGTGGCTAAGCAGAGGATTTGGGGTTCACTGTGGCCCAGACTGCCTGGTGTCAGATGCAATGGAAAGCAGGAGAGACGATGCAGGAACCTTCCTTGTGACACAAGAGTAGTGGCCAGGTTGAGAGTGACACCTTAATCTTTCTAAAAACTTGTAAAACTTGATTCAAGATCACTGTTTTCAAAAGCTAGTTTCAAAAAAAAAAGCATGTCAAAGGAACCTGGAATCAAAGGAGAAAGATACTTTCACTCTCTGGGAATTAATTAAAGACAGTTTTGTATGTTTCTCATCTTAACAATTGTTCCTAAATGGATTATGTAAGCTGTTGCATGTGTCACCACTGCAGTTACGATTGCACTTAGCAAGCAGCATTAAATATTGAATGAGCAAGTGTTATGGACAGTTCAAATATTATCTGATGTAGCAAAGCATAGCAGTTCCCAATATATCTCTTGAACACTTTCAGGTCTAAAGTGAACTTTTAATCTTGCTTTGGATTTTGAATGACCTTTTTCACATGGGCAAAGAATCCCAGCACTGTATACAGAATGTGTAACTTTGTTTTTATATTTCTCTGCAGTCATACATGCACCTTCTTTCACTATACATGCAGTGCATGTGCATGTATGTGTATGTGTATGTATAGATACATATACATATGTACACACATATGTATAAATATATATGTGTATGTATTTTAAACTAGTTCTACCCTTTTTGCTTCTCAGTGTGTTGTACCATATGGTGTGTAGCATCATGCCAAAAGATAAAAATATTTCTAGAACATATGAAATCACCAGTTAACTGAAGAAGGGTAAAGACTTTTGACCGAAGCATTTGCGATACTGATGTATTTGCAGGCAATAGTGCATGGCATAATATCCACAATTTTAAAAAGAGGACATATTATTTTAAAGTTAAAATGACTCTTCCTTTTTAAGAGAAAGAATCCAAAAATAAAGTCTTTGAAAATTTTATTTTTCTATAGAAATTTATTCAAAACAGTGTTTTCTTTCTATATTGAAATTCTCCATATCCATTTATGGAACTTGCCCCTCTTATTTTAATCTCTAGAGTTACCGTACAGTTTGGCTCTGTAAGTTTTCAAAAGAAGAGACCTTGGAGATGAAACCTGCTGCAGGGGGATGGAGTCTTTGGGTCATAGGTAACACGGCCACCACACAGCTTTTCTAACTTACTCCTTGGGTGGGATATTTTAACCAATAAAGAGAGCTACAGAAGATCAGATTCCACAATATTCCTAAGGGCTGTGGAATAAAGTTGTAATAACAATGTGATTCAGGCTGTTTCTTCCTCATCAATAAGTATTAATAATAAAGGGTCTGCAAGTGGCCCATGACATGCCTGATTGTGCTGCTCAGATTTTATTTATTTTTAAGTATTGTTTTCAACTACTTAATTAAACAAAAATGGGAGGGGGGAGTTATGTAGTTAATTTCCTAGCTAAGGATTGAGTATATTTTTTTACTAGAGGGATAAACTATCATGTAAAATAGAGTAAGTGATGCTGCCGTGAAATTTCTGGACAGCAGCTCTATAAATAGAGCCCATGTTATATCTTACTGTTCATGTCTTCACTAATTGTGATTATTCATCCTTTTTTGTATTTAATCACTGCTCATAATTGCCTTTTTTTTTTTTTAACAACATGACCCTACCTGGGCTTAGTTTTTATAGGGTAGATCTATAATAGAAAATATTTCTTACCCCACTTATTGCTAATTTCATGGACGAGACCCAAATAACAGAAGATAAATTAACAATAGAAAAGCATACATACGTATTTAGTATAAGTTTTATGTGACATGGGAGCCTTCAGAATAAAGACCCAAAGGAACAGGAAATTCTCTATATTTTTATAGTAAGTGTGATGAAGAGTGGACATTTGTGCAGAGGTATTGAACCAAGGGGGCATGATCTAATGGTGACAAACTAGGGGGCACTCAGCAAGTCCCACTCAGGTTCTTCTTGCCATCTCTGTGTCCTTGAGGATAAGGATGTCCTTTCCTCTGTGTACAGGGAGGGTTCCTCTGGAATCAAAGTCTTATGACTAACTTTAGAGGAAGGCCAGCTAGGTCTTAAGACCTGCTTCAGGGGAGAAGGTGTGAGGGGAAGGTGACAGAGACCTTCCTGTTTCTGCTGTCTTCTCAAATGCCAAGGTACCATATTTTGGGGTTGCATATCCTGAACTGAAACACTGGCTATAGTACATCATATTAATGCCTCTCCTCATTTTATGTTTATTGTTTTCTTATAAAAAGGACCGCATGATTGAAGAGTCTTAAGCTCTACATTTATATGATAGGGTGAGAGGGCTTATAAGTATTTTAGGATGGTGTTCAAATCTGTAGGACATCTCATGACCTGTATAACAAATTTATACTAATGCTAGATTATTTAATCCTAAAAAAATTGGTTGTTCTTTATTTGTCAACAACTTCAAGCAAAGTTTTGTAACTGAATTTAGGATATGCATAGGTTTATTTGCAAATCCACCTCCCTCCTTAGAACAGATAATTACCAGTAAAAGGAAAAACAAGAAACATGCAGAGGTACTGTGTCTATGACAGGATCACTTTAGAAAAGAACTAACATTTTGGCTACGTCCACAGCATACTTTTTGCAGGGTCTCCGAAGCACTGGTAAGATCAAATAAAGAAGAATCCGTGACAGTAAGTGATTTTCTTTTCCAATTGCTGTTTCCAAGCCTTCATTGGAATGTTCTAATTACAGCCAGGTCAAGAAAACAGCTAAGAATACTTCTCCATATTGAAAGAGAGAAACCAGGACCATGATATTGCTTATGAAATAAGCAATAATGGATTTATCACAGCACAGGAAATGGCATGATAACAGTTGCCACCAACCTTCTCTGAGCCTCAGTTTTCTCATCTGTAAATGAGGAAACTGGACTAGATAATCACTTTGGAATGATAGGATTCTACAAGGTCATTACCATTCTCAGATTGACTCCCCCAATCCCGTATGTTTCAGCTATATGGAATGGGCTTGTCCTCAAACACACCGTGCCTTTTTCTAACCCCATTGTAATACCGATCTTTCTGCCCTTTCAGACTCAGAATAAATGCTCCATCCTCTTTGGAATTTTCCTAGCTTTCTCCCAAGAAAAGTTCACTGTCTCTTCCCCTAGCACCTCAGAATTCACATCACAATATAGAATAATTATCAGTTAGTATATATCGTGCCCCACCCCCAGCCAGTGTATCAGCAGCTTGTATAAGAATCAGGGTCTGCTTTTTATTCATCTCGGTATCTTTAGCACCTAGAAAGATGTTTAGCACATTGTAGATCATCAACAAGTAATACATTAATAATGAAGAAAAGTACTGTCCTTAAATAGAACCAGTGATCATCGTTAGATGGAAAACAAAGCCTGTGGACAATTTTCCTTGTTATTGGTTTACAAAATGCTGAGAAACCTGACATACAGCTTACTATAAGGAATATGACTCATGGCTGCCAAGTCAGAGCTGAGCTGGTTATTGGAACTTCCTCTTAGGCCACTTGTTAAGTAACAAGAGCAGTTTTAGAACCTAAAATACCAGGATCACAAGACCCTGAATCCCAGAGTGAGTCCAGGGGCATGAGAAACATCTCATTTCTGAAGACCGAAAATAATCTTGTTTCCAAGAACTACAAGATGTTTTTGGTTTTTTGATGGTAGTGGCTAAGCATATTTGGAACTCTAAATCAGAGACAAAAACTAAGATGAGATAGGAACTCAATTCAGAGACAAGAAGGCCACTTATAAAAACAAATTGGATGAAACTCTTCTTACAAAAAGAAAACAGAGAAGGTGAGGGACCATATTTACACTTGTTTAGAATATGGCAGAGTGATTAAAAGCAAGGACTTTAGAATCAGAGAGATAAGGAGGGGTTTGACTACTAGTTCCCCTACTTATTTGAGGTGAGACATCCCAGAAGTTATTTTACCTCTGAGGATAGAAGAAGTTTTGGAGACAGATGGATGATTTTGGCAAGGTTTCATTGCCCAGACCCTTGAAGGAAAACAGATATGCACTATTCAGTAAATACTTATTGAACTCCTACAATATGGAAAACCCTGAGGCAAGTAGAAAGTGGAATAAGTTCCAATTTCTGCTACTAACAAGGTTATAGCTGAGTTAGGAAGACATGTATAAATAGGTCCCAATCTTCCAACGTTCACACTTCCATGCTCTATTAATTCAAGATTGCTTAACACCTATGTTTGTCAGTGTTTTCACACTTAGTTTCTTTCACATGAGCCTGTAAGGTTGTGACTTACACTGGAGGGAGAGAGGAGGCTACTGGTGTCAACTGATACTATCAACATGACTTTTCCAATAATCGCCAAAGCAAAAGAAAGGGACCATTCCACCCTAATTTCCATCTCTCAAATCCATTAGCCTTCACTTATGTGTGTTCCTTTCAGTTCAAGTCAACAAATATTTATTGGCTACCTATTGTATGAATGTTATGTTACCTATTGGTTATACAGAAATGAAAGTCAGTTTCTGTTCTCAAGGAACCCAGAATCTGTAGAGATATATAAATAATTCAGCAATTCCATCACACAGTGTGCTAGGTAATCAGCATAGAGATAAGAGATAAGCCACAGAAAAACAATTGTTAATAGTGGGTCTAGATTGGAGAAATTTTTAGGAGTAGGAATTACTAAATGTGGTATTGGACTGGATGTGGGAAGAGGGAAGATGTAAGAATGAATTAGGCTTCTGCTCTGAGTGAATGTGACTAGGTGTTATGGTTTGGATGTGTTCTCTGAAAGCTCATGTGTTGAAAACTTAATTCTTCTGTCATTGTGAATGGATTAATGTTGGCCCTACCCTCATGAATGGATTAATGGATTAATGAGGTGCTCTGGCCTCATGAATGCACTAATGCCACGTTCACAGGAGTGACTATGTTATAAAAGTGAGCTCTGTCTGGCTCTCTTGTTCTTGCCCTCTTGTCCTGTGATGCCCTCTCCATGTTATGACACAGCAAGAAGGTTATCACCAGATCTTGGTGCCATGCTCTTGGACTTGCCAGCCTCCAGAACTGTGAGCTTAATAAACTTCTTTTCTTCATAAACTATCCAGTCTGTGGTATTCTTTTACACCAACAGAGAACTGACTAAGATACGGGGTCATTCAACAAAGTAGACACTGCTTAGGAAGATTAGGTTTGGGGCTAAGAGGATGAGCTTACTTTGTCGAACATTTTGAATGTGCAGTGTCTATGAGATACCCTGTTGTAATATTATCTTTGGCAATTGTATACATGGACAATAGAAGGCTGAAGGGTGGGCGTGTGACTTAAGAGTCTTTCACTTTGGATTTTTCCAAACTGCAATTGATAAGGAAGATCCTGCTTATCTAAGGTTCGGAAGTTGTAAAGATGTGAGCCTGGAAATGGCAAGCGGCCAATTGCCCCATCTTGAGAGAAGCAAGTCTGTATTAGGAGAAATTAAAGCTGATAATCATTAAAAAACAAACAAACAAACAAACAAACAACAACAACAAAACAGAGAGGATAGCTGAGGATCATCCTTATTCGTTCATTCGATAAATATTTATTGAGTGTCAAATATATATCAGGCATTGTTTTAGATGCCTGGAAAATACCAGAGAATTAAATGAACCAAAAAAAAAAAAAAAAAAACTACTTCATTTATGGATTTCATATTATAAGCAGATAGTAATTGATTTTTTTTATGATTTTAAATATTTTTATTTAAGTATATTATGCATTCTATAAGCAATGCACATGCAGACAGTTATTTTGCTACAAGGATAAATTAAGGATGCTCATTAATTTGCTAAAAAGCATTGAGTCTCTCTGTGGACTTGTATGGATATCATATTACTGTGTCTACCTGTGTTCTTTTTTTATTATTTCAGAATATTACAGGGTTATAAATGTTTTGGTTACGTGGATTGCTTTTGTACTGTTTAAGTCTAAGTGTGCCCATCACCCAGAGAATGTACATTGTACCCATTAGATATGATTTCACTCATCTCCTCCTCCTCTCTTCCACCTGCATGATTTCCATTGAGTTTTACTTCCATCTATGCACATGAGTACTGATCAGTTAGTTCCAATTTAATAGTGAGTACATGTGGTGTTTGTTTTTCCATTCTTGCAATACTTCACTTAGGAGAATGGTCTCCAGTTCCATCCAGATTATTGCAAAAGATACTAATTCATTTCTTATGGCTGAGTAGTACTCCATGGTATACATATACCACATTTTAGTAATCCACTTATGAATTGCTGGACACTTGGACTGATTCCACTTCTTTGCAATTGTGAATTGTGCTGCAATAAACATTCTAGTGCAAGTGTCTTTTTGATAAAATGATTTCTTTTTTCTTTGGGTAAATACCCAGTAGTGAGATTGCTGGATCAAATGGTAAGTCTACTTTTAGCTTTTAGAAGACCCTCCATACTATTTCTCATAGAGGTTACACTAGTTTGAAGTCCCACCAACAGTGTATAATTGTTCCTTTCTCTCTGCATCAGTGCCAGCATCTATTGTTTGGGGACTTTTTTATAAAAGCCATTCTCACTTGAGTTAGATGATACCTCATTGTGGTTTTGATTTGCATTTCTCTGATGATTAGTGATGTTGAGCATTTTTGCATATGTTTATTGGGCATTAGTCTATCCTCTTTTGAAAAGCTTCTGTTCATATCTTTTGCCCACTTTTTAATAGGGTTTTTTGATTTTTTTCTTGCTGATTTTTTTGAGTTCTTTGTAGATTCTAGTTATTAGCCCTTTACTGGATGTATAGCTTGCGAATATTTTCTCTCATTCCGTATGTTGTCTGTTTCCTGTGTTGATTGTTTCCTCAGCTGTGCAGAAGCTTTTTAATCAAGTCCCACTTAGTTATTTATTTTTGTTGTTGCTGTGATTGCCATTGGGGTCTTCTTTGTAAATTCTTTGCCTAAGTTGATATCTAGAAGAGTTTTTCCAACATTTTCTTCTAGAATTCTTATAGTTTCATGTCTTAGATTTAAGTCTGTTATCCATCTTGAATGAATTTTTATAAGTAGTGAGAGATATCAATCCTGTTTCAATCTTCTACCTGTGGCTATCCAGTTTTCCCAGAATCATTTATTAAATAGGGATTCTTTTCCCCAGTGTGTATTGTTGTATGCTTTGTCAAAGATCAGATGGCAATACATGCATGGTTTTATATCTGGGTTCTCTGTTCTGTTCCATTGGTCTATGTCTCTATTTTTATGCCAATACCATGCTGTTTTGGTTACTGTAGCCTTGTAGAATAGCTTAAAGTCTGGTTATGTTATGTCTCCAGATTTGTTCCTATTGCTGAAGGTTGCTTTGACTATTTGGGGTCTTCTCTGGTTCCAAACGAAGCATAGAATTATTTTTTCTAGATCACTGAAAAATGACATTGGTCTTTTGAGAGGAATTGCATTGAATCTGTAAATCACTTTGGGTAGTATGGACATTTTAACAATGTTGATCTTGCTGATCCACGAGCATGATATGTTTTCCCATTTGTTTACATCATCTGCAGTTTCTTTCCTCAGTGATTCATAGTTCTCTTTGTAGAGATCTTCACCTCCTTGGTTAAATATATTCCTTGGTATTTAATTTTCTTTGTAGCTATTATGAAATGTGTTGAGTTTTTGATTTGATTCTCAGCTTGACTGTTGTTGGTGTATAGGAATGCCACTGATTTGTGTACATTGATTTTGTAGCCTGAGACTTTGCTGAATTTATTTATCAATTCCAGGAGTCTCTTGGTGGAATGTTTGGGGTTTTCTAGATACAAGATCATATCATCAGAAAAGAGTGATAGTTTGACCTCCTCTTTCCCCATTTGGATACCTATAATTTCCTTCTCTTGCCTGATTGCTCTGGCTAGGACTTCCAACACTATATTGAATAGACATGGTGATAGTGGGCATTGTTCTAGTTCTGAGTGGGATTGCCTTCAACTTTTCCCCATTCAGTATGATGTAGGCTGTGGGTTTGTTATACATGGCTTTTACAATTTTGAGATGTGTTCCCTGAAGGGCCTGTAGACCATTGTGAGGCTTTAGCCTTTATTCCTAGTGAAAGGGGGAGCCATTGGAGGAGCAGAAATAGAGCAGTCAGGTAATCTGATTTTTGTTCTGAAACTATCACTGTGGCTGCTGTGTAGTAGGCTAGGTGGGAGCCAGACACCAGTAAGAAAGTTAAGAAGTAATAATGACTCAGCTCAGATGTGCTGTGAGCAGCAGAAGTGGTGAGAAGTAGTCAGAACATGGATACATTTTGAAGGTAATGTTTCGGGAGTATCCTGGGACAGAATAGAAAAACTGCCCCCCCCCCCACAAACTGAGAGGGAGCCAAGAGACCAAAGAATGACTGAGATAAGTCCAGTTTAGCGAGTTAGATGAGTTTATTAGAGGTTACTTACAAGGGTGCTTGCCTCTGGGTGGCATAGGAATTTCTCCATATGATCTTTCTTGCATGCAAAATTCACATCTGCCCATCCTGTAGTGTTGCCTTAAATCTGTTCCCAACAAGTAACACAGAATTTTTGCATTGTATCTTTGCTTGTTCACAGTGAAACAAATCATACAGGTGCAGTATCATCATCATAGGCTGCCAGGCAACCCATGTCATGTTAATGATGTTACAATTCTCTTTAGGCAGGGATTTTAGTATTACATTTGCTAAAGGACACTATAGGATAACCAAAACACCTCTAAAACAGTCAGGGTTGGTTTGAGCCAGTTGTTTCAGGGCAAGAAAGTGCTGGGTCACCTCCCCCCACCCCCACACCTAGTAGTTATCTTGATGCCTGCCTAGTCTACTTTGTAACAATTTTGCTGAAGGCTCCAGGCTAGCACAATGTTTTCGTTATGTGGTAGGGAACCTACATTTTCCCCTCAGGCAGAACCAACAGGATTTCCTGAAACAGAGAAGTTAAATAAGACTAGGGTCTGTGGCCTGAGTGACTGGAGGATGGGGCTGCTGTGGACTAATATTGAGGACTGTGATTAGGCATGTCTGGGAGGGAAGATCAGATCAGTGACTCAGTTTTGGTCATGTCGAATTTGACATTTCTAATTGACAGCTAAATGGAAATGTCATAAGGGCAGTTAGACATTTGTGTCTCAAGTTCAGGTGCGAGGTCTGGATTGGAGATATAAGTTTGTGGGTCAGTGGCACATGTGTAGAGAATTAAGGCAATGAGAGTAGATGAGACCAAGGGGGAAAGATAGTATTGATGTGAAAGTACAGAGGAGCAAGGATCGAGCCTTGGGCACTCCCACATTCAGAAGTCAGACAAAAGAGGCTGAAAAGGGACAGCCAGGCACATTGGAGGAAAACCTCCAGGGTATGGTATCCAAGTGAAGTAAACATATCAAGGAAGAAGGACTGATGAACTGTGGCAAATGCTGCTGATAGATTAAGTAAGCTGAGGGCCAAGAATGACTGTTTAGCAAGATGGAGATCCTTGGTGACCTGAACAAGAGAAGTTCAGTGGAGAGGTAGAGGTATAAACCTGCCTGGAGGAGGCTTAGTAGAAAATGGGAGGAGTGAAATTGAAGATAATAACTACAGATAAATCTTTCAAGTTTTGTTGGAGAGGGGAACAGAGAAATTGGGCAGTAGCTGGTGGAGATGTATAAGCAAGGGCAAGGCATATGTATGTATGTGTATATATGTGTGTACATACATATATAGATGATGACAACATGAAAGCCAATGGGAATGATCCTAGAGAAAGAAACTAATGATATAGATGAGAGAGGTCAGAATTCCTTGAAAGAATTTCTTGCATTCAAGAGAGGGAATTCAGGCCTTCAACTGTTGGATGAGGCTGACTCAAAACCTGGAGGGCGATCTGCTTTACTCAAAGTCTACTGATTTAAAAGTTAATTTCATCCAAAACACCCTTGCAGAAACATCCAGACTAATGTTAGACCAAATATCTGGGCTGTGTGGCCCAGCCAAGTTGATACATAAAAACAACCTTCACAGATGGGGTCTTGTGTGTGAGAGGAAGGTTGGGTTTAGATAGAAGCATGGACTATTTCTTCCTAGAATGGGATAGTAAAGGTAGCACATGGCATGCAGTGCTGGTCATGAATGACTGTGGTGCTGGAGGGTCTGTGAAAGTTCTCAAATTGCTTCAATTTTCTTGTAAAGTCGGAAGCAGGGTCATCTGATGAGAGTGAATATGGGGGATTAGGTCTTAAGAGTTTGAGGAAAAGTGGGGACGTGTGAATTAGTTGCCCAGGAATGTCGATGAATGAGTGGAGTAGGGAAATGTAGTGTGATTGCTGGGCAGGATTCAGGGTCACTCCAGGTCTGTGGCCATTCATTTTAACTGAGACCTGTCGGCAGGATTGTGTACTTTTCTCCATCCGGGTTTGGCTGCACAGGCTGTGTGGAGAAGGCAGAGTGTCACACTGATGGAGTTATGGTTTTGTCCTTGAGCTTCATGGAGAATGATAGGGACAAGACAGTGGAGGGAGAGAGCCAGGACGAGAGGATGATGATTGGCCATGGAATTGAAGCTGGGAAACAGGTGTAGGAGGACACCAGTGGCAAAGGGGCTCAGAAGAGGTGGGGGTATCCAAAGGTCCCCGCAGGCATCAACCTGGGCTCCTGCCACACCTGCGGCCAGTTCCACTCCTGACCTTAGTTACGTGAGCACTTTCCCCTTGTGCCTTAGTATAGGTTGAGTTTCTGTTACTTAGAGCTGGAAGAATACTGTCAATTTGGGCAAAAAATACAAAGAAAAAAGAGGTGGGTACCTTACTGACAAAACATCTAGTCTCCAATCAAATGTTTCCCAACTCCTACAATGTTTCAGAATTATGATTAAAGTGTATAAATTTTTATAAAAAATGATGCCCCTTCCCATCCAAATGATGAAGATGGAGGAAGGACATTGTTTTCAGAACCACCCCGTATGTTCAGCCTGGATTGAGAACCATAGTTCTAAAACCCTCTCAACTGAGCTCTTTAGTGAAAGCTTCAAATTATTTAGATGCTGCAAATTAACCTTTGAACTAAGTGATCAGTTAATGTTTGGATTATCTCTGCATGCTACTGGGATATTTATGGGGGGAGGAAAAGGTGTTCAGATTTCCCCGGGACAGCTTTTATAGCTCTAGCGACCAGCCATGTGTAGAGACTGAGGAGGCTGGCGCGGACGGTGGGTCCATCCCCCCAGCATGCGTGACCCTGTTTTGCAGGCACCATGCGAGCCCCTGAGCAGTGGCTGCCACTCTCGAGGAGCTCACCGTGGGGCTTGTATTTGTGTTATTGTTTATGTTTATTATGGTGAGTATATTGGTTTTAGATTTATGGTTCAATAGTTTTATTCTTTATGGTAGATGAATACTTCATTGCAAATTAAGTGTCCTTAAATAATCAGTGTGTAAAGTATGCCCCTTTTAATAGGAATTTATAGCAAGAGCAGTGGAATATACTGGAAAGAGCTTCGGTCTGCCTGTCAGCAGAGCTGTGCTCGAGTTCTGTTCCCACCATATCTCAGCTCTGAAATTCAAGGCAAGTTCCTCATTCTCTCTGTGCTTTGCTCGCCCCTGAGATGAGGGGCTAGTACTGGAGCTCTAGGATCCATTTCAACTCTAAAACTCTATGACTTAAAAAAATAGTTTCTTGTTTTTCCAAATTATTTTTCAGAATAAAGTATTATATTTTTTGGCTTCATGGTACCCTGCTAATCTCATCTATGATGTGTGTACCCCTGCGTGGTATCAGAATATTGCATGGAGCCAGGTGGAAAACATGAAGGGGCGTGATGACAGTCTGCTTCCCAGTGTGGCTTGTAGGGATGTGTTGTCGTGAAAAGGGAGGACGTTCATTCACACGCACACACACTAATGTAATTGAGAGTACTGAACAATAAAGATGAGGTAAAGAGGAATGGTGAGAACGTTGAGACTTGCTGGACTTCAGAAAGGAAGGAGCAAGTAGTGTTGGTCCACGGTGTTTTGGAAAGACTCGGGCAAGGTGGTGGCACTTCACTCAGTGTTTGGATGAGCTGGATCTCAATTTTCAGGGAGAATAGGGCTTTCCTGTGAGTGCCCATCTGGGGTTGGGGCCATGAAGGTGGAGGCCTGAGCCAGGGCACAGGGATGGGGATGTGCAGGTTACATTTGGGGGATGGGAAAGCAGGTCAATTGGCCTTGGAGGAACAGAAGAAAAGGCTGGAACTACAGAAAGTATGGTTGCTGAACCACGTAGCAGCAGATGACATTGCTGTGAAGTATAATAGATGGAGTATGTTTAAGTGTTAATATGTTATTTTTAGGAAATGTTGAATAATTAAAATTTAATGGGGAATGGAGACCTAGGATGGATTAAAAATATCTAGAAAAAGATGGAATATAAAATGGGGTTTGTGCATCCCTGGGACCTCACACAGAGGATAGTGTGGAGGTAATGAGGTTCTGGGCTCTCAACTCTTACAAACTTTATTAGATTTTTTTTTGTAACATTGGTAGCCCAAGAACATGCTTGGGTACCAAGAGTCTTTTCTACCTCATCTTTCACAATCTTCTAACTCTCACTGAATCTTACCATTGTCTCAAGGTGTAAAAATCTCATGGCTGGGAGAAAAAAGTGAAAATTAAATATTTGTGGTTGTCACAACTTTTTGAATCAAAACACAACACCATCCTCTCCCATAGATCTCTTTAAGGGATTGCATTCCAATAAACTTTACTTTTAAGGTCTAATAATAATATATCAAAATAAGTGGTGCATTTTTTTGTTTTGCTCAATTGTGTGCAACTAATAATTGTATAATTTAATGATTATTTAGCCCAGAAGAACATTCTTAACAGAGTACAATGGTCACAAGCATTAAAAAAATATTTTTAAATTTTAATACTCATAGTATTTGTTGCAGAGATGTATGATGGGGTGATCTATAAAAAATTGGTATGTAGATAATAATCATGTGCAACTAATCTCATGTAGTTTGCAGTTTATATTGGAAAATCCACCAAGAATCAGAACCACTCAAAGGTGGGTGATTCTTTTATTGAGGTCTTTGCTTTGTTTTGGTTTGCTCCGGTTTTGTTTGGTTCTTTTATGGTTAAGTCAAACATTTGGTTATGCCTCAAATTAGAAAAACTTTTGAATTCAAACTTAGCCACCTGCTAACATGTAATCTTAGATAAATTACTTAACTGGTCTTGGCCTCAGTTTTTTCATAAGTAAATTGAAGGCAATAAGAACTACCTTATAATTTTGATGTGAGGAGTAAATGAAATAGTACACGTGACGTGCATAGTACATTTTCAGGTACACAGAAGGCTCTCAGTGCATGGTCTCTCTCTCTTTCTCCCTCTTTCTCATTATATGTGAATAAATGGAGTTGACTGTAGACCAATCATTAAGCTAAATGTGACTGTAAAAGTAGCCTCTCTTGGTAAATTACTACTTAAAAGGTAAAAAAAAATCATTTTTTAATAAACTAAATATTGCAAATGCAACAAAAGTGCAAAGTACAAAAGAATTGTATAATTCTTTTACATTCATTACGTAAATAATACCTCTTTATTCACCTCCTCTGTTTTAGATTTTTGTGCATTGTTTATGTGTGCCTATCAATCTATCTCCATCTACTAATTAGAAACAACTGAAAAACACATTTTATTCACTAATAGTTATAACAATGAATAATGAAATATGTAGAGATGATATTTGGGAAGGAAAAATGCTGTAGGACATTTTAGTTAATTTTGTTCACACGATTAATAAATAAAAGTTATCTAAAAGCTGATTGGAGGGATTTGAACTTTTATGTGAATAATGACCATGAAAATTGTTTCTTCTCAAGAAGGATATGAACTATTAACATATATGCCTTTAATACTGTGTAGATTTGTGTTGTATCAACAGTTCGTAGTCCCAGGTCATTTAACCAAGGTTGCAAATGCATTGTGAAAACAGTGAAGTAACCTATTTTCTTACCTATTTGTATTTTATTTTCCCCAACTAATTCCACCCAGGTATTGATAATTTATTGTCTTAATTTCCTTGCATGTAAAATATCAGCATTACAGAAATTCTAGACTTTTGGGGGGCTAGTTGTTTGTTTAATTTAGGAGCTTGTTTAATGTAAGTAAAATAATTTTGACCATTAAACCTATAACTGGAAACAAGACAGAAGAGAGAATCATCAGATCACTCATGAATGGTAGGTTTATTCTCGCATCATGTCAAAAATAATTTTAATACATCTCCAATGACTCTTTTAGACTTAAAAGAGTCTATGTAGCTTTACAAATAATTATTTTAGATAAGATAAAATTGCAACTATATTATTATTAGTACACTAAAATAAAATAACTACTATAGTAAGTTTTGAACTCTAATGAAGATAATTACCATACCATGTGACATTCCATAAGCTGAATGTGTATGCTACGTGCTATCATTTATAACAGTTTTAGCAAACTAAAGAAATTTTCACATTTGAAAATTTGGAAGACAGTTCAGAATCTCAACTTTGGAACACACTTGTCTTTCTCATTTCCTGCCTCTCTCAAAAACCCTGCATTTCTACTCACCGTGGAATATGCATAGGAGTGAACGGTTTGAAGAGAGTACTGTACACAGTTCACACAAGGTCTTGTTAAGAAGATGGGACTACATCTTCAACCATATGGAGTGCTGAAATTTTGGGGAACAAACCCAAATGGTAATCTGAAGTCTTATTTAGGAAACAAAACTTGTATGACTAGAAATAGACCAACTCCTAAATATATTCTGGTTTATGTGCATTCTGGTGTAAAACACATGTCACTAAGTAGGGCTTTAGGTGGTCAGTGGAGAGCAGGCGTATTTTCTGCCCAAAGACTGTACCTGCCCTTCTGGGATCTGATTAAACTCTTTTCTAGTTTGATAATTTCAAGTTTTTTCTACCCTAGTGACAAATCTGTACTTACACATACGTATTTTTTAATATTGTCAATCCCTCTGAGAAAACGAGTGTTCATTTTTAAGGCATTAACCGCCCACCAGCTTTATTAAGGTAAGATTGACAAATAAAAAATTTTATGTATTTAAGGTGTTCCACTTGGTGTTTTGATATAAGTATACCTTGTGTAATGATTCCCACAACCAAGAAAATTAACATATACATCACCTCACATAGTTAACATTTTTTTTTTCGTGATGAGAACATTTAGGAGCTACTCTCTTAGCAAATTTCAAGTATACAATGCATTATTATTAATGCTACCAAGCTGCACAGGTGATCTTTAGAACTTATTCATCTTATAACTGAAAGTTTGTACCCTTTGACTAGCATCTCCCCATTCCCCTCAGCCCCAGCCCCTGGCAACTACCCTTCTGTTCTCTGTTTCTTTAAGTTCAACTTTTTTAGATTCCACGTATAAGTGATACTGTGCAATATTTGTCTTTCTGTATCTGGCTTAATTCAATTAGCATAATGTCCTCCAAGTTCATTCATGTTGTTGTGAATGGCCATATTTCTTTCCTTTTTTTTAAAAGGCTGAATAAGATGCTATTGTAATGTCTTTATCCATTCATCCACTGATGGACACTTAGGTTGTTTCCATATCTTGTCTATTGTTAACAATGTTGCAATGAACATTGGAGTACAAATATCTTTTCAAGATACTAATTTCATTTCCTTTGGGTATATACCCGGTGGTAGGATTGCTGGATCATATGGTAGTTCTATTTTTAATTTTTTGAGGAGCATCCATTATGTTTTACATAATGTTTGTACCAACTTACATTCCCACCAACAGTGTGCAAGAGTTCCCTTTTCTCCACACCCTCATCAATACTTGTTATCTCTTATCTTTTGATAATAGTTATCCTAACAGGTGTGAGGTGACATGTCATAGTTTTCATTTGCATTTCCCAGTTTATTGGTGAGGTTGAGTACCTTTTCGTATGCCTGTTGGCCATTTGATGTTTTTATGTAAATACCTATTTAAGTCCTTTGCCCATTTTTTAGTTGGGTTATTTGTGTTTTGCTATTGAGTTGTATCAGTTCCTTATATATTTTAGATATTAACTCCTTATAAGATATATGTTTTGCAAATATTTTCTCCCATTCCATAGGCCTTTTCATTTTGTGGATTGTTTCCTTTTGTTGTGCAGAAGCTTTTTGGTTTGATGTAGTGTCTCACTTGTTTATTTTTGCTTTTGTTGCTTGTGCTTTTGGTGTCATATCCGAAAAATCATTGCCAAGACCAATGTCAAGGAGTTTTTCCTCTATGTTTTCTTCTTGGCGTTTTACAGTTTCAGGCCTTATGTTTGAGTCTTTAATCCATTTTAAGTTGATTTTTGTGTATGGTGTAAGATGAGGGTTTAATTTCATTCTTTTGCATGTAGATATCCAGGTTTACCAACACCATTTATTGAAAGACTCTCCTTTCCTCTTGTGTATTCTTGGCACAGTTGTTGGAGATGAGTTGATCGTATATGCTATATGCATGGGTTTATTTCTGGGCTCTCTATTCTGTTCTATTGGACCATAATTCTATTTTTATGTAAGCATTTTTATTATGAATTATGACTTCAAAAATCTTATTTCCACATTTAAGTTCTAAAAATTATCATATAAAATATTCTCTGAAATATTGGTTCTCTCTTGGGCTTAAAAAACTGAAAATAAATTTGTGAACTCCTATTGTAATTTTTATGTTTTTCCCAAAATGACCGATGTTACCCATGATATGCAGCTGGAATAGCATGCAAAGGACATTTAAAAAGTTTGGAAACCTGGGTTCCAATCTCTGGACTTTCAAGCAGTGATATCTTTCTCACTAATTAGTTACTTTATATTAATGCAAATGGTTTAACAACTCTGAGCCATATTGTCCTTGTCCATGAAATAAACAGTGTTGTATTTCATTAGCTCTAAGATCCATTCCAGGCCTGAATTTCCATTTTCATTAAAGTCTAACATCCCATACTCTTATTATATTTTTTCTTAAAAATGATTTTTCTGTCATCTTCTTTGTTTGCTAGTTCTTATAATTTGACATATTGCCATTCTTTCTTGATGGCCATTCCTTTGATTTCTGGTACATTTCTTGTGCAGTTAATAGAGGGGAACACATTGAAATTTATTTTTGCAAGATAGTGTAAGAAGTGTGGATATTTAGAGATGTAAGCAATCATAAACAGCATCAAGTCCATCCATTCAAAGTGAGAAGAATGATGGCAGAATTGTTCAGGGACTAGATTTTGGTTTAGAGGGAGGATTTATTAACTCAAAAATTAGAAGATTGATGACCTCTGGCATTTTATCATGCATGCCCCCTTGTAGCTGTGCCATCAGCTGTAATATTTCTACTCTTATGTAATTCTTGTTTGCCACATTTAAGAATGCATCTTTCATCCTAGTGAGCTACAGCAGATTCAGATTTCTGTAGCCAGTTTCTCCCTCCATCATCGAGTTCAGAGCTGACCAGGCAGAGAAGGCCACCCTAAGAGTTATGTACCTTCTTCCCACTTCCTCTTCCCACAGTGCGGCAGGAACCCATGGTGCTCGGTGGACTTCTGGGGCAGCCATTGTTCATCAGCACAACCTGCCTTGGGCTTGGCATCCTGCAGACAGTGGTCAGGATTGTCCAGCATCCCAGGTGGGAAGCAGCCTGTTAGCAGGAGCAGGGACTGAGGACTGTGCCTTTTTCCAGCTTAGTGACATTGATCTCTTAGCCTCAGTAGGCCTTAGAATTTTGAAAGCTAATCATCCTGATAATTATTAGGACAATTTTAATTCTGATATTACTATTAAAAATGGTTCTATGGTTTGTATATTATTCCATTTGATCCTCTCTACAATGAGGAATGAGGTATGAATTATTATACCGTTTCTACAGATTCAGACTCTGAAGATGGAGGCTAACCTGCCAAACTTACAGCAGACTGTGTCTGCTCTTTGCCTACTTCTTGCATTTTAAAATAAAAGAAAGGGAAAACAGAATTACGTTTGTTGAGTATTTCCTATGTGCCAAATGTCTTGCTAGATGCTTTAGTATATTATGTTATTAAATATTAAATAAATAATTTTTAAGAATATGAAACATTCTTGATAACAATGGGAAACATTATTATCCCTGTTTTATAGATGAGAAAACAGAGGTTTAGAAAAGCTAGGAAAAATGTTTCGAGGCTATATAGCTAATAACTATTTGAGACTTGAACTTGGTCTATTGGACCTACGGTAGCAAATGAATTTTGTCTCAAGCGTTAGGTTTAATAAGTCCATATTAAATCCACTCTCCTGGTTGTTGGTCGTCTGCAGCAGCATAGAGAAGGATTCCAGGGCCACGTCTGGGCTCACTGGGAAAGAACATCTCATTCAACTAGTGCCCTTTGTCACAGGAGTGAGAGGAGGAGGCAGCCCTCCAGCCATTTATTTCTGTCCTTGAAGCGGACTCTCTGCAGTGTTCCTTTCAACTCCACAAGCCGCTGACTCTAGGTAATCATAGGAATATGTAGTGACTTAGTCCTCATTCCTCTGAGACAGAGCCTGACACAGAGGCTTATGCATAGGGAGTCTAATTGGGAATGCTGCCTCAGGGAGCAGGAGCAGAGGATGGGAAGGAGGGAAAGCTGACACAAGGGTGTGTTGTGGAGGTGGCCCTGACACATGCTCAACGTGGTATGACCTTCTGAGAAGCTTCGTGGCATGTGTGTCCGAGAACTGTCCCTGTGGGAGGATCAAAAGGGTTAGAAGCATTTAAGGACGGGCTGCCATGCCATACCAATGAAGACAGTTCTACGGTGTTAACTCCTCGCACTACAGGGTGGCATGTGTGTGAGTGTTCAGGGTTTTTCTGGGGTGTCCTATGCTCTAGTATGGAGGAAGCCCAGAGGTAGCATGCAAGAGCCAGCAATGGGGATCAGAGGTGAGGGACTGCGGGTTGCACCTGAGTGAAGCTGGTAACTGCCTGCCCTGAGCTTGGTTAGCTCAGGGGTGGCTGGGAGGATGTTGGAGTGGTCCCCTCTAGGACCTGGACTATTGCTATCTCTTTTACTACCATGGGCCTGGGGGGACTCCATGAAGCTTGTAAAGACTATGTGTATGCTAGGGAAATACTAATGGCATCAATCTCAGCTACTTCTTGAACTTCCTTCTCTTTTTTCTGTGAGAAAGTTGGACCATAAGTATCAATTTATAAGAGCCTAAGCATCTTGGGAATTAATAATCCTATTTTATTGAATACCTGTGATGTGCCAGCCTCTGCACTAGACTCTAAGCCCATGATCTCACTCAATCCTACCCACACTGTTGTGAAGTCGGTATTATTCCCCTGCCTTGTACAAAGGAGCCTGGGTCTAGAGAGCCCAACTGAATTGCACAGGGCCACTCCTACAGAGCAGTGGAGCTGAAACTCAAACATGCCTGCGGCTGGTTCCTAAGCCCACATTCTTTTCACTCTCCTGGTTGTTTGGGAAACTCAGAAAGGCTTGGCTCTTCTTTGGCTAGGTCTTGAGCTCTCACCATGGGACTTTATAAAATGAACTCACTTTTGGGACGGAGGATTGTCAAGATCCTCCAAGTGAGTCAACTGGAGACGTGGCTGGGCTCCACAGTAGTGCTGGAAATCCCCTCTGCACGGCTGACTCAGAGATGCGTTTCTGAGCCTGTGAATATTTAAGCTGTCTGGGTAAGCACAAACTGAAGTCAGAAGTTCTTAAGAACCGCGCTTTCTTTTTCCCATAAGTGCTGAAAGGCCACATCTTCTCTAGTAGTCGAAAACATAAAGATTAAACAGCATGTCCAAAGTTACAAAGAAAATTAGTGTCAACTTCTCTGAGTCTCACTGTTCTCATTTATGAAATAAAGATGTGGATTTCATGATCTCTAAGGTCCTTTCCAAGCTGGATTTTATGATGCAGAGGCTACACTGAAGCAGATTGTGAGATACTAGAGGGCAGGGGCTTGGTTTCAACGTTTCTATTTTCTCAGTATTTAGCAGAATCTGTGTTTGCCACATGACAGGGGATGCAAAGCTGGCAGGTCCCCATCCTGCCTCCTTTCCTCTGCTCCTTGACAGCTCTTCTGATCCCAGCACCTATAAATTCTGCTTCTAAAACCCTGAGCTGAAAAAATGTTTGGATGTTTATTTCTGCTTTAGTGTGAAGGACTTTGAGTCATTGTATTCTCTTCCTCGGGTGTATTTGCATTTTGAGATTTATATCTAATTGTGAAATTAAAAGATGTGCTCCATTAAAGATGTTTCATCAGTCAGCCACCTTCATTTTTGAAAAACAGGGCTCTTCTCTTGAAAGTCCCAAATCATCCCATTAGACATTAAACCCAAACTGCCTACACTTTGCAGACCAAGAAAGAGTGCTTCCATTAAGGACAAGAGGGGAAAAAATGAAGAAAAAGAATGAAAATTTGGACATGAAGTGGAAATACAGGCCATGGGCACTGCTATAGAAGCTGGACACTCCTTTCTCTCGTTGCCTGCCGCAAAACCACCAGGTACAAAGCACAGAGGGTGAGCAAACGATGTAGCTGCTTAGCACAGGGGGCAGCAGACTACAGCCTGCAGGTCAAATCCACCCCCACATCTGTGCCTCTTTTTGTTTGGTGTCCAAACAAAGGAATGATTTTGACAGGTGAATATTTGCTACTGATTTGATGATTGAGAACACTAACTTTGGACTCCAGTTAAGTGAAATGTAAACCCTGCAAAAAGAATTTTATTCTTTCTATTAGTAGACCTGTATTACAAAAAAAATACACTCAGTTATTATTAATATATTTTAAATTCCGTCGATGAGAGCTATGTGGAAATTCTGTTCCGCTCTTATCATATACATACTTACACAATATAATTGATTTTGCCTCTTGGCCAACAAAATTTAAAATATTTACTATTCAGCTTTTTACAGAAAAAAGTTGCTGGCTCCTTGTTAAGAGGAAAAGAACCCAGAAAGAAGGAGGAATAACAGGGCTATGGGAGAGATTGAGGAAAGTGAAGTGATGATACAAATAAAATGGAAGAAATAGAATGTTCTTTCACTAATCATGAAGCACTGACACGGAGCCTTTAAGGACTGGCTGCCTTCCCCCTACACCAGCATAAAGTTATCATCTATGTTAAAACACACACATGACACACACATGAGTGTGCACATGTGAACACACACACGCACACACCCAGCAGTCGACCTGCTCTGAAGGAAACGTGACCCTGAGCCAAAATCCCAGGTTTGCCGTGAATTTACCATGTGATTTGGCAAGTTATTTTCCCTCTGGCTTCACCATTGGTCTTCGTGACTTTCCATTCCCCGAAGTTGCAGGTGGAACATGTAATCATCAAAACTAATGGGTTTTCCCGCTTCTCGGGCTCCTTGAAACGTCATCCCTGGTTTCCACGATGCTGGTCTCACAATCCTTCATGATCCTTGGCTGCCTCCTCTTTTGTTCTGAAATCCCATACAGAAATATATGCTCAGTCCTCAGCTCCCTGCTCTCCTTTCTTTACACTTTCCCTCGAAGATTTTGTGCCTCCTTGAATATGAACATATCACTCCTCTGCCTAAAACTCTGCAGGGGCTTTTCATCACCACGACAAACGTCAGATGACTGTCAGGGCGTGCAGGGCCTTTATATCTGCACCTGCATCCCCACCGACCCCACCGGCACAGCACACAGCCGGCGGCGCCTTCCCTCCAGGCTGTAGCCTGGCTCAGCAGCTTGAGTCCCCTGGGCCCAGGCTCCCTCCTGCCTGCCTGTGTCTCTGCTCACCTTTGCTGCACCAGCGTCCTCTAGTCCCCCAGGTCTTCATCTGACTTGAACCTTGCGTGTTAAACAAATTATTTAAACATTGTTTTAAATTTAATAGACTATCTTTTTGAGCACTTCAAATTACTGTCAGGGCAAGCACAACTCCAATGATAAAACATTCCTGAACACTGAGACCTCCTGCAGATCTTAACAGTTATGTTTTTTAATGTCATGCATCAAGTTGGCACAAATACTCCAAGATTAAAACCATACTCGACATACTGCACTTTTTGGACAGGATTTTTGTAACCTAAGCAGATCCCATGTGCCACTCCCTGGTTTCAGCCTGTCCCTGGCTGGCTTCCCACTCCCGTTGGGGGAGAATGGGCGTCCTAGCTGGGGCCACAGCCCCTCACAGACGCCTCCTCCCACTCTGTTGCCCCCTCTGTGCATGGGGCACCAGCCACACTGGCCCCTTTGTTCCTTGACCATGTGAGCTGGCTCCCCTCTGCACCCCTCCTCTTCTGACTAAGATCAGCCCCCACATTCTCACAATGGGCTCTGGTTTATCGTCCAAAGTGAGGGACAAGGGTCACCTCCTCAGAGGTCACCTCCTCCTCACCACCCTTCCTAAATCTATCTTGTCACTCTGTGAAATGAATCCATTTCACTTTCTTTGTAGACTTATCCCAGGCTGGAACTTTCTGGCTCAGGTATTTGTGTACTGGTTCTTGTCTGTTTGCAGTGACCGAGGCCAGGAGTCTTGTCCCTGTCACCACAGCCATGGCCTGTAAGTGGTCTTGGCACGCATTCACTGCTTTTGAGTGAAGGAGTAAACGTCAGTCCGAATGGTCTGACTCGGTCTCTGCTGGGAATGGGTGGCTTTTCCTCACATTAGTGAAGAACATTAGTCTTTGGTGTCACCAGATTACAAGCTTGGATTCCAAAGAAAGCCTGTATGTACTTGAGTGATGTAGAGAGGAAGCCATGTTAGTCTGCAAAGCAGCAGGAGCTGATGTGAGGCTAGGTACTAGCACAGTGCCTCAGATTGCCACAAAAAGAAGACAGATATTTTGGATGCTGTTGGTAAATTTGAAATCAAGAACAAACCTCGATAGTAGGTATATGGCATTTGTTTTTGTCTTTGAAAAATCACTATTAATATTTTTATGAGAAATTCCAAACCTGAGTATGTTGTTTTCATTTTTAAAAGGATGTTAACTGTTTAGAGAGAATCATTGAATTCTGGTACATTCTGAATAAACGTCTTCTTTTTGAATATTTAGTGGAGAAAAACATTTCAAACAATGGAAAACCTTATTTATATTTGACCTTTACTTTTTGTACACTCTTTTAACTTTTCCAGATTGTTAATTGTGTGTGTGTGTGCTGTCTATAGATTCTCTCTATTTTCTTCTCATCTCTTTTAACATGTAGCAGTAGTAGTATAAACAGAGTGAATTATCAAAGCATTCATAGTCCCTGAGTAGAAAACCTGAGTCAGGGTATTCAATAATAAGACATTGATGGCTACCATTAAAGTGTAGAAGTTTCTCAGATTGTACTTTCTTCATATATTCCAAGAGAAATTATAATAAAAATTGTATATACATGAAATTTGACCCTATATTTGTATGTAGGGTCAACGTTCCAGACATATATATAGACTTAAATATGTTGAAAAAGACATAAGGTTTTGCAGTTTCTCTTCAAATACTGTAGTGTGTAATTTCACACAGAGAACATTAGAAAAAAAAAAATTCCCTCCTTGAGTCCCATTCTGTATCTCTTACCACCTACCTCAGCTCTACATAATATCCCATATGTCTTCCCTCATTACTAGCATATTTTAAAGTCATTAGAACTCCATGGGTGGCAGAGATACATTGGAGAGCAGCTCATAATTAATATAAACCTCTCAGGGGAACTTTAGAGTTTAACTTGATTTATACATATACATACACACACACACACAATTTATTTTAACAGAAAGTTGGACAAGACATTTAATTATGAAAATATATTCCAAAGTATGTAGCCCTGTTTGTAAGTAAACGTCCTCTACATAATTTTTTGCATAATTACAGGTGAGTCCATTCATGATCTAGCTACATCACCTATTTGCTCTCAGGATCTGGAACCTCAAACAGTAACTTTTAAGATTTTTTTCTGGTATACATCATGGATCAGGTAGTGGCATCTGCTGGCAATGAGTGATATTGCTTTCTAATTCTATAGGTAGACTGGCTCGTCATCACAGTACATCCCTCGAAAGCAGACCCACAGTGTTGTTTTTTTTTTTAGAACGAACATATACATAAAAAGATAGATAACAAAACAGAGTGGCAATGATAATTGACATGATGGCTGGTATGTGACATAATGGAGGAAGAGACCGAACTTTTATTATGAATTATTGGGAGCTATGTAGTGCTATGTTCTTTCACATGCTATCAGAGAGCTTAAGAGATCAGACAGGTTGAGAAGCATGCCCAGGTTTGCAGGCTGGTGAAGGTAAGGTTCAAAGCAAAATTTGATCCTGGGGTAGTTAGGATGTCCTAGTTTTTGAGGCAGAAAAGAAAAGGCTATTTAGACAAAGATTTGAATGGCAATGAGCACTCTCATATACTGTCAGTTCTACTGTATATTGCTTCAGTTTTTCTGAAAGGCAATTTTCCCATATGCATCAAAAGCCTTAAAAGCACACATGCCATTTGACTAAACAATTCCAATTCTAGTAATTTATCCTTGGGAAATAATCATAGAGGTGCTCGAAGACTATTAACATATATGGTTATTGCATTTATATATATGCATATTATATATTATGCCACTTGTTATAATAGTGAAAAATAAATAATCTAAATAACAACCAATAGCAAAGTGTTGTTCACATAGATTATGGTATATCCCTAAAATGGAATTATATTCATCCATTAAAAATGTTATATTGGAATATTTAATGGAACAAAAAATATCTATGCCATATTATTAAGTTAAAAAAGCTTTATATTTCTATATGGTATCGTTTTTTGAATAAAACTCTATATATGTATGTGTGAATTGTGTGGGTTTATAAGAAAGATATACCAAAATACCAACAGTGGTTATCTCTGAGAGATAAGATGACAGATCACATTTATTTTTTCTTTTCCTCTTCTCTATTTTATAAATTGTCTACAATGAAACACATTACTTTTAAAATTTAAAATAGTTTATATTTTAAGAAAAGATTTAAGAATATGGTCACAGGAAGCAGCCACGGACACAAAATGAAGACAGATCTTAGTGGGAACAGACCTGGGGCCTGGGGAGAGAAGAGTCCCTGCAGAAGGAATTTAATGGGAGGGTGTGTTAAACAGCAAGAAGGTGCAAGTGTTGGCATAGGGATGGTATCCTGGCATGCTGTAAAGGGGAGTCAGGAAGCACACAGGTAGATAGGTAGCATCTTTGGTGCCTGAATGGCAGGGTACCCAGCCACAGTGGCCCCAGGATATGTATCACTTTGTTTTAGAGATATTGGGGGACTTGGAAGAGAGCAGAAGACAGGAATTAGGATTGGTGCTGGGAGGTGGGTGTAAACCCAGGGTAGAAGGAGAAGCAAGTCCAACTCACTAGTAGGTTGCTGAATGACGGTCCCAGGACTCCTTACGTTTCCCCTTGACAAGCTCCAGACAAGCTGGGTTCCCTCTCCTGCTACCACATTAACAAATTAGAGAATCATTTGTCTGCAGATAGTTGGAGCACAATGTCTGTGCTAAACATTGCTTGGGGCTATTGATGTACTCGAACAAGTTGGGAAACAGACAAAACTAAACCAACAGATGGAACCAGTATCTTCTTTTTGACTTAATTTTCTCCTAGGAAGGAAAGGTGATTAAATTCATTCCTTTGCCTCCAAACATGCCCTTGAATTGAGATCATTTGCAACATCTACATGTTTTAAGCCTGTGAAAGGTTTGGGTTTTAAAGTTCTGGAAAGAAAGAGGCTGTTGGAATTGGGTCAGTAGATCTAGATCCTGTTGACTGCCGTGCCTGACTGGGGTTTCAGTTCTGTTCTCTGTACAGGGAGAGAAAGATGGAGTATCCTCTCAGCCTTGAAACTTCATGACTGTCTGGACCTGAAACGTCACTCTTGCTTTCATGACCATATCTTCTCTCATATCTACCCAGCACCAGCTCCCAAACAAAACAGCCTTGAAGAGGAGAGTCAATTGCAGAAGGTTAGACTTGGAGGGAAAACAGGATCCTTTCACTTTTCCTGGAGTATCCTTAAGACTACACAGCTAAAAAGCTAGGAGCATTTTAGGATCCGTTTATTTATCTACTTATTCATTCAAGAGACATTGAACACCTGGTTTTGTGCCAGACATTGTGCTAGGTTTCAGGAAAACAAAATTTAAAAAGATGCCTCACCTGCCGTCACACTTTCTATGTAGTGGAGGATTTCCCATTCCCCAGCTGCGTATTCCCCTCTCCCCCCTTCCACCCACCTTGCTTCTAACAGGAAACATTTTTATGGCAGTTGATTAAATATATGAAGGATATGGAGGTAGAAAAATACTGGAAACCACTGGCCTAGGTAATTGCCATCAAAAGAGCTATAACAGGTTGATGGTGTTTGGACCATAGAAACACAGCCTCATGTACATACCTGACCTCATGTATCCTATCCTGTTTCCAGGAGTTTCTTACATACCCAGCTGCAGGGTTTAGTTAATAAGTCCCCACATCTACTGGGTAGATGGTCCTAAAATCCATCTATTTTTTTCTGTCGCCACTGCCTCTCCCTCAATCCAGTTTGCATCATTATTTACCTGGATTACTATAGCACCTCCTCTCCCTGCCCCCTTCAAATCCATTTTCTACATTATAGCCAGAGTGAACTTTCTGAGCCACAAATCTGATCATGTCTCTTGTCTGCTTTTACACATGTAGAGTCAAATCTAAACGCTTTATGCAAGTTGGGTTGACCTTCTCTGGGCATTCATCTCTGTGTGTCATTTGTTATTGTAGTTGTCTGCGTAGTTGTCTTTCTCCCAGACTCAACAGGAAGCTCTGTGAAGATAGAGACTGTAGCTTATTCTTTAGTAAATGAATGAGGCTAGCCCTATGCCTAGCACAGAGTATGAGTGCTCAACAGTGTATGTTGGATGGATGAAGGATGACAGTTTGGAGGTCATATTTAGTTGAAGTCACAGGTACAGATAAAATGTGGATGTAGGAGATGCTCAGTAAGAGTCTTGTTGAATGAATGGATAGATAATGAGGGTCTGTAGACTCAGAACAGGCATGAGCAATAGAACCCTGAAGAACACTATCTAACTGGGTAGTGTGGTAGAGGTAGGTACATTTGTGAGAGTGACTGAGAAAAGCCAGGGGAGAGTGTGGGAGGCCTGACAAGAAGCAGAGATTTTCAATAGATGTTTCTTTGGATCCCTAGGGCCCAGCACAGAGGCAGGTAAATGAATGGGGGAATGAATAATGGTCAGCAGACTACAATTCTGCAGCAAAGTCAAATACCAAAGGGACTGAGAAGTATTCACTGGGTTTGAATCAGTTTTAGTGAAGCAATTGGTACAGAAGTCTGGGGAGGGACTGGAGGAAGGAAGGAGAGATGGTGAAGATAGACCACTCTTAGAAGGAAAAGGAAGGAGAAACACTGAGCAATAGGGAAATGTGAATCTAGAGGAATTGGGAGTTTTTGTCTGTCTGCATTTAAAATGTGGAAGACACACCAAAAGTGAAAAACTCTACTTCCTGCCTCACTGCTCACTCAGCAGGTGCTTTGGTCCCAGGCAAAGGCGACCGAAACGGTGGATGAACTGTGAGTTCAAGAAGCTCAGGAGTTACCAGGCACCATCCAGGAGTTAAGGAGGAGGAGGTGAGAACTGCCTCAACACTGGCCAGGCTTGGGAGTCCTGAGAATCTTTTTGAGGTCCCCAGAAGAGTTTGGGTGGGAAGGGCAAGCACAGATCCCCAAGTTGTGAAGTGCTGCTTCCAAGTGCTGCAAAGGTCACAGACCAGGCTGTGACCTTAGTTCTTCCCTGGCAAGTTTTTGGCTTCACCTGTTGGGTGACTTCTTAATTTTCTTCTGCCCTATTTTTTGTTTATATTTCTTTAGTAATAATAATGATGACAATGGTGTTATTTTTTTTTGTTTTTTTATGTTTTTTTGTTTTGTTTTTTGAGACACAGTCTCACTCTGTTGCCCGGGCTAAAGTGCCGTGGCGTCAGCCTAACTCACAGCAACCTCATACTCCTGGGCTCAAGCGATCCTCCTGCCTCAGCCTCCCGAGTAGCTTGGACTACAGTCATGTGCCACCATGCCCGGCTAATTTTTCATATATATATTTTTAGTTGTCCAGCTAAGTTCTTTCTTTCTATTTTTTCAGTAGAGACAAGGTCTCGCTTTTGCTCAGGCTGGTCTCAAACTCCTGACCTTGAACGATCCTCCCGTCTCGGCCTCCCAAAGTGCTAGGATTACAGGCGTGAGCCCCTGCGCCCGGCCAACAATTATTATTATTGTTAATAATAATAATGATTAGCTGGCTGCTCTGTTAAGTGCTTTTATAAGCATTGTCTAATTTATTCCAGCTAATAACACAATGAAATAGATAAAATTATTATTCCAATTTTGTAGATTAGTAAAGTTAGTTGAATAAATATATTTATATATAAATACTATATATATAGTTGACCCTTGAACAACGTGGGTTTGAACTGCGTGAGTCCCCTTATGTGCACATTTTCTTCTGCCTCTGCCACCCTGAGCCAGCAAGACCAACCCTCCTCTTCCTCCTCCTCTTAACATTTTATTTTCTTCAGCTTACTTTATTGTAAGAATATAGTATATCATACATATAACATACAAAATATGTGTTAATCAACTCTATGTTATTGGTAAAGCTTCCAGTCAACAGTAGGCTATTAGTAGTTTAGTTTTTGAGGAATCAGAAGTTACATGTGAATTTTGGGGCTGGGGGTTAATTTTTGGCACCCCAATATCTGCCTTTTTCAAGGATTAAATATAATATATTGTATTTATAATGCATGTGATAAATATAACATATTAGCATAATATATTTATAATATGCATTATAAATAGAATACATTAACATTTATATACATTTATAATGTATATTATAAATATATTAACATATTATATAAATACAATATTTGTAATATATAAAATATTTATTATGTATATATAGATTATATATAAACATATATGTGTTAAATACATTCTACAGAAAGTAGTTGCTAATAAGAGCATGTCAAAATATCTTTTTTTTTTTTTTTTGAGACAGAGTCTTACTTTGTTGCCCAGGCTAGGGTGAGTGCCGTGGCGTCAGCCTAGCTCACAGCAACCTCAAACTCCTGGGCTCAAGCAATCCTTCTGCCTCAGCCTCCCGAGTAGCTGGGACTACAGGCATGCGCCACCATGCCCAGCTAATTTTTTCTATATATATTTATAGTTGGCCAATTAATTTCTTTCTATTTTTAGTAGAGACGGGGTCTCGCTCTTGGTCAGGCTGGTTTTGAACTCCTAACCTTGAGCTATCCACCCGCCTCGGCCTCCCAGAGTGCTAGGATTACAGGCGTGAGCCACCGCGCCCGGCCAAAATATCTTTTTGATCTCTTTTGTGTTCTTAACAGATCGATGATATAAGCAAGAGGTATTAAGAAAAATACATAACATTGGGCTGGGTCCTTTTCCAAAATTTTATATCTTAAGTAATAGAAATGGAAAATATCATTTATAACAATTATAACTTACTTTCCTAATATTTTATTTTTGAAATTAAAATATTTCTCCTTGCTAACAGGTAAAATTTTTCTTGCTCTTAATGCTTACTATAAAAACACAGAAATAAAATCGATTAGGAACATAGCACATATGTAAGAGTTATTGTTTCTATTATTAAATTACCAAAATACAAATTCATTCAGAATAAATACTTGAGTCTTCACAGCATTGCAACCATCTGAATGCAAAATATACTTTAATGTATTTTATAAATGAGTGATGATAACACACAGGAATGACAGTGCATCTTGCATGATTCCCCATGCAATTCCCTGGACTGATTTTTCTTGTAGTAAAACAAAACCAGGGGAAATATGCTTTTCTTTTAAAGTAACCCTAAAGGCCTGCCTTTAAATAAACAACAGAAGCTCAGGAATCAATGCTTGGAGACCAAAGCTGCATTATTATTTACCTTTTTGTGTTGCTGAATTACTATACATATCATACATGAGGGTATATACTACAGATTTAACAAAAGACCTGGCTATCCTGACTTAAGAAAGGGATTTTATTCTCACCTCCAAAATACCTCCTTCTTTCTTTTTAATTCAACTTCGATCCAGCAAGAGAATTTACATATATTTGAAATTTTTAGTGGAGAAAAATATCCCTTAATATCAAATAGATTAAAAAACATGCGTTGAATGGTTGACTCAGGGGCTTTCACTAAACTGGCCATGAATGCTGAAACCATCTGTTTTTCTGGACGTTGTCAGGGTGAGTGTGGCAGAGGCAGCTGTTTGCAAAGGGACGCTTTAGATGATGAACCAGCCCATTGTTTCTAAGCAATTCACTTGCATTCAGAGGCTCTACCCAAGCGTACTATAGAGCAATCAAAATCAAACTATTGTTTGTACCAATCATATTGATCTGAAAAGATCGTGGTGGGATGACCCCATTGTAGATGCAAATAGTTGTTCAGAGCAGCTGTATGCTGGCCAATATGTACCTCAGTAGGAAACAGACTTGGAAGCTAGAGGGCTCTCTGCACCCTACTGGGGGAGGAAAAAAGATTATACCAGATTGAACTGCAGTTTAAGGGGACTGGAGGGAATGAAGACACAGGTCTGTTGATATTAGTGGCAATTTTCTTTCACGAAAAAATTGTTGAAATTAACTCTATGGTGGCAAAACTATTTTATATTAAAGCTTTCTGCACACTATAAATGTAGAATCTCCAAAAAATTAGATAATGACTTAAAACTGCAGCATAAAAAGTGATTTGCTTTGGTTTCAAATGTCAGGTCCTGACTAGTTCTGCAAATTAGAAAATGCACAATCTTAGCTTATCTAGAATTATTCATACACTGTTTAAAGTTTTATATTTACATTGCAGAAAAATGTAGAAACAATCTTGATATTGTAATATTTGCATGAATATTAACAGGGACATTTTTGTCCATGCAGAGAGCAAATGGAAGCACACAAAAAGAAAATTACACTGTTTCATTTTTTAAATAACCTGAATGCTATATTTTATCCATTAACATTTAAGCTTTTTGGTTGTCCTTGTCACTTCATTGCATGCATGCTAATATCTCCTCATATAAAATTTAATCTGTTGAACTAAATGAAGGAATTAGTATTTGAAAGACATCTTTCATTAAGCAATTAACGAATCTCTCCAACAAATCTACAAAAGCATATGTGTTTATATTTAATAATTATTTGTATGATCAGCCAGTTATAACACATGCATACATTTAGTTTTAGTCGTGCTATTACTATACCTAAACTTATTGTCATTGTATCATAGAGGCCTCATAAAAATATGGCTTAATCTGGTCATTTGCTAAGGACTATATAGAGCTCTCGTGTATTGACTTTTGAAAATCCTTTTTGGTTCAGAATTCCCTTGAGTAGAGATAGTTAGTTGTGGGTGAAATTTTGCTTTATATGGCAATGAATACCAGAAGTAACTGGGCAAAGTTCAGACAATTGATAGGTTTGTGGACTATGTCTAAGAAAAGGCTCAATACCCTATGTGCCAATCAACTTTTATTGTCAAATGTAGGGGCCAGGATAAGACTTGGAGTGTTTCTTAAGAAAATAAAAGAAAAAATCTTATCTTAGCTATCCACAATTCTCATTGCTGAAATAATGATTTCTGAGCAAAACTTTCATTAGCAGCCTACCCTGCTTCACTTGAATATGTTCAGTTGTCTTTGTTTTGCTGTGATTATGACATGGGGTTGAGTCTATGGAGCATTCTACTATGGCAGATTCAGTCCATCACTAGATTGGCAGGCCTCAGTAATGTGAAAGAAAAAAATTAAAAGCGATTTTTCTATTAAATCTCTGATTTTTACTTGCATTGACTGATATGTGTGGATGATTTGATATTTCATGTAATGGCTATGAAATATTTGTAAGATATCTCTATTATTTCAAATTTATTAAGTATTTTATTCATAAAATAGACACTAAACAATATTTCATTCTTCTAACACTCAGGTGATTGTATTTCTCCTCTTCTCTTAGGGGAATGAGTCCAATCACAATGGGGAAAAAAAGTAAAAAAAAGGGTTAAGGATTTATTCCAAAAAGTAATTTACAGGTTATATTCCTAATATGACTAAACATTTGGCCAAAATTTCCATGCCTATCTATAGAAATGGCTAATTGCTATGGTAAGTGATATTCTCAATGATAACCTGAGATGCTATAGTATGTCAGACACCAAAGAATAATTACACAATGATCTAAATACTTTACTTATTATTAGATTTTACTGTGTACCCATGGGGAAGTTCAACTTCTTTGTATGGAAAGAAACAATTTTCTGCTCCAAACTAGTAAAATGAAAAAATATGTTAGTATGTGTTATGGGCTTAATTGTGCCCCCTCCCCCAAATTTGTACATTGAAATCCTAACCGTGAGTAGCTCAGAATGTGGTTATTATGTGGAGATAGGGCCTTTAAAGAAGTTATTGAAGTTAAATGTGGTCAAATGGATGGGCCCTAATCCAAACTGACTGGTGTCCTTATATGAAAAGCGAATTTGGACCTACACAGAGAAACATCAGGGATGTATGCCCACAGAGGAAAGGCCAGGTGAGGTCTCAGTGACAGACAAGACAAGGAGAGAGGTCTCAGAAGAAATCAAACCTGCTGACACCTTGATCTTGGACTTTAAGCCCCTAGAACTGTGAGAAAATAAATTTCTATTGTTTATGCCACCAGTCTGTGGTATTTTGTTATGGCGGCCCTAGAAAATGGAGACAGTATGCAAAGGCCATGTTGTAATTTACTTTGTTTTCCCTTAGTCCTCACAACATTTTGAGATAGGTTTTTATATTTCAGTACAGATAAGGACATGGTGGTTTGAAGAGGCTCAGATTTGCTGAGGGTCCTACAACTGACAACTGGGAAACTTGGGTTTGAACCCTGGTCTCTGAGTCTCCAAAGCCCTTCTCCTCACCTTCATGTGATCTTTTCATGAAGAGAGGATCACAGGTACCTGGGAAGAAAGACTGGTGTTGGCTTGCCTACTTATTACTCAAAGTGGCAATACAATATTTTCAAATAAACATGGAAGAAGGAAACAAAATTATAATGAACCCTAGCATTTGGAAATGAGAAACTTTTTAAATAATCGAGGACATGATAAAGTATACAAAAGCATAGAAAATTATTCTCGTGATAAATGGAAGATTGTAAAGAAAAAAACCCTTTGCTACCTTTGATGAAGAGTAGACTGAATTCTCCAAGACCAATTTGACATTTTAACAGAGAATACAAAATTCTAATGTAATATTTTAGAGTAAACCATTCATGAGCTCTTTTTTTCTTATGAATGAACCCATCAAAACTGAGAAAGTTTTGCCAACATTTTAGCAATTTCCGGTGCTTCTTTCCAGTCATATTATTTGTAGTCATTATAAATCAAGGCAATGAAATTTGCTCTTTACAAAATTCCTGTAATTTTCTACATGTATTTAAATTATATTCTTACTATCCTATTTAAGCCCCTAGAACTGTGAGAAAATAAATTTCTATATTTTAAGCCACCCAGTCTGTGGTATTTTGTTATGTTATACATTCTGGAATAGTCAGATACTTTACTTGAAGGCAAAACCAGTTTTTTTCTTTTGATAAACAAAACATGTCTCATTACCTTGCATAGACAACCTATATCTCTACCACTACTGCTTCTAATAAATTCTTAATCATCGATATTAATTGTAATTTCTAACTAAAGTAATTTTTATTTATTTTTCAGAAAGAACGGAGAGGTAAATAGTCAAGAATGATCTGTCATATGCAAGCATTTTAACAGACTAGCAAAGTTCATGAGTACACATAATATGACCCCCTGCAGCCATAAATACTCATTTTATACCTTCTTAAAGTAGCAAATGTGAGCATATTTATTGATATAAACCCAGAGGTAAAACCACTCCACAAATATAAAAATAGGAAGCAAAAATGCATACATTAAAGCCATGTTAGGGACTAATGGTTCAGTATTCTGTTGTACTTAGAAGTATCAATGTATTCAAAGATCACCTATTAATTAACTCAGTGTAATATTTTTCCAAGATCTCAACATTGATTAAAGATTTTGGAAAATTAGATTTAAATTGGCATATTACAGATCATAATTTCTGTTTTTATAAAATATTTCTCAGAATTATAATTCAATTTAGTTGAACACATACATAATTTTCTATTTTTTGTAATCATAGATCTTATATGAAAATAATTGTAACCTATCTGATCAGTAAATCAGTAAAAGAAGTTTAGGAAGTTTATATTAAGTCTCTGTGTTGATATCTACAAAATAGCTTGCTGAGATTTTGATTAGGATTGTGTTGAACCTCTATAACAAGTTGGAAAGAATGGACATCTTAACACTAATAAGTTTTCCAATTCATGAATATAGAATATCTCTACATTTATTCAAATCTTTAATTTCTTTTATAGAGTTTTATAGTTCTATAGTTCTATAGTTTATAGTTTTATAGTTCTTTTATAGAGTTTTATAGTTTTCTGCAAATATATCCCATATGTATTTTATTAAACTTATAACAAGTTTTTTTTTTTGTACTATTGTAAATGGTATTGTAGTTTTCAATTCAAACTTCAATTATCATTGCTGGCATATAGGAAAATAATTGATTTTTGTATATTAAACTTATATCTTTAACCTTGCTATAACTGATTATTTGTTCAAGGAGTTTTCTGTTCAATTCTCTGGGATTTCTACTTAGAAAATCATGTCATCTACAAACAAAGACATTTTTATTTTTTCCTTCTTCTCTGTATCTCCCAATCTGTATACCTGTTATTTTATTTTCAGGTGTTATTACACTAGCTAGAATTTCCAGCACCATGTAATATGGGAGTGACGAAGGAGACATCATTTCCTTCTTCTTTGTCTTAGGGGAGAGCATCCAGTCTTTCACCATGAAGCATTATTAAATGTATGGTTTTTTATAGATGTTCTTTATCAAGTTGACGGAGTTCCTATTTAGTACTAGTTTCCTGAGAGTTTTATCATGATAGATGTTGGATTTTGTCAAATGATTCTTTTACATCAATTGATATGATCATTTTCTTCTTTTGTCTACTGAGGGGGTGAATTACATTAATTGATTTTCAAATATTGAACCAGCTTTGAATACCTGGAATAAATCCCATTTGGTTGCAGTGTACAAATCTATTTATGCATCGTTGGATTTGATTTGCTAATATTTTGTTGAGGATCTATGCATCTATATTTATGAGAGCCATTGGCCTGTCACTCTCCTTTCTTCTCATGTCTTTGTTTGATTTTGGCATTTTAGAGGGATGCTGGCCTCATAGAATGGGCTGGGAAGTGTTCTGGAAAAATCATGGAGAATCCGTGTCATTTTTTCTTCAAATGATTGAAAAAATTCACCAATGATATCTGGGCCTGGTGCTTTCTTTTTGGAAGGTTATTAATTATTGATTGGATTTTCTTAATAGATATAGGCCTATTCAAATGATCTGTTTCTCTTTTTGTGAGTTTTGGCAGTTTGTGTTTCAAGGAATTGGTCCGTTTCATCTAGGTTATCAAATCTGTGAGTATAGAAGTATTCATAGTATTACTGTATTATCCTTTTAATGTTCATAGGATCTATAATGATAACCCCTTTTTCATTTCTAATGTTGGTCAATTATATCTTCTCTGTTTTTAAGTTGTTAGCCTGGCTAGAGGCTTGTCAAATTTATTGATATTTTCAATGAATCAGCTTTTAGTTTTTTTGATTTTCTCTATCATTTTCCTATTTTTTAATTTTATTAATTTTACTATAAATTATATTATTTTGTTTTTTCTGCTTGTTTTATACTTTGCTCTTCTTTCTGTAATTTCTTGAGGTAGAATGTTAGATGATTGATTCTAGATCTTTCCTCTTTTATTATACATGCATTTAATGTTATAATTTTTCCTTTAAGTAGTACTTTCATTATATTCCACAAATTTTGACAATTTGTATTTTCATTTTCACTTCAAAATATTTGTAATTTCTCTCAGGACTTCTGCCTTGACCCATTTGTTATTTAGAAATTTGTTGTTTAATCCCTGAATATGTGAAGATTTTCCAGCTTTCTTTTTGTTATTGATTTCTGGCTTAATTCCACTGTGGTTTGAGAACACACTTTGTATGATTTCTTTTAAATTTATAAAGGTGTGTTTTATGGCCTAGGATGTGGTCAATCTTGGTGAATATTTGATGTGAGCTTGAGAAGAATGCTTATTTTACTGTCGTTTCTTTTCCAGTGTTCTTCCTTTCTTTATGTAGATCCATTTTTTTAAACCTGTATCATTTTCATTCTCTCTGAATTTTTTTGTTTGTTTGTTTTTGTTTTTTTAACATTTCTTACAGGGCAGGATGGCTGGTGATGAATTTCTTGTTTCTGTCTGAAAAAAATCTTTATATCTTTTCATTTTTGAAGGATAATTTTGATGGATATAAAATTCTAAGTTGGTGTTTTTCCTTTCAACACTTTAAATATTTCAATCCACCCTCTTATTTGAATGAAGAGAAGTCTGCTGTAATTCTTATCCTTGATTACTGACTTTTTCTGCCTCTGATTTCTTTCAAGATTTTCTCTGTCTTTTTTCCTTCAGTTTGGATATGATACATTGAGATATAGATATTCAGGATAACTGCTTGGTGCTCTTTGAGTTTTCTGCATATGTGATTTGGTGTCTGTCATTAATTTTGAAAATTCTAAGGCATTATTACATCATGTATGTATTCTGTTTTGATGTCTCTTTTCCTCTAGTATTCCAGTGGTGCTTATGGTACATATTTTGAAATTGTCTCACAATTCTTGAATGTTCTATTCTGTTTTTTTTCATTCTTTTTTTTTTTTTTTTGCATTTGTTTGATAAGTTTCTATTGAATTACCTTTGAACTCACTGATTCTTTCCTTGGCTGTGTCCAGCCTATTGATGAGTCCATCAAAAGCATTTTTTGTTTCTGTTATAGTGTTTTTTATTTCTAGCATTTCCTTTTGATTTTTTTCTTAGAGTTTCCATTTCTCTGTTTGTATTATGCATCTGTTTTTTGTATGTTTTCTACTTTTTTCATTAGATCTCTTAATATATTCATCATAATTATTTTTAATTCTCTGTCTTATAATTCCACAATCAGTGTCATATTGGAGTCTGGTTTTGATGCCTGCTCTTTCTGCTCAGACTGCTTTTACTTGTCTTTTGGCATGTCTTATAATTTTTTTTTTTTTGAAAGCTGGACCTAATGCACTGAATATAAGGAAGTGAGGCAGATAGGTGTTTGAGTTTGAGGATTTATGGTAGTCTCACTAGGTGTTGGGCTGCGTTTAATATTTACTGTAGCTAGAGGTGCCAGGGGCCTCAGTTTCCTCTGGTGTCCTTATTTTTGTCTCCACTTTTGTCTTTGAGCTTCCCCAAGAATTCTTCCTTAAATAGAGCCTATGTCTTTCAGCTCCTTCAGCTGTAATCTATCTTTATACTGGGGCCCTGTTAGTATGGTGGCAACATGTGGGGGAGGAAGCTTTCTACCATCTCATGATTAAATCTTGGTCTTTTATGGAGCCTGTGTCTCTGGGCTGTGACCTTCACAAGTGTTTCTTAGCTTGTGGCAGTCCCTTTAAGGGAGACAGGAAGGCTAAAGGGAGTCCAGTGAGAGAAATGCCCCATCCCTGGGTGGGATAAGGTTCTAGTAAATTCCTTCCCCTGCCCTGAAGATTAGGCCTTTGTTATGGAAAACACTCTGTGACTATTTCACAATTACTCTTTCCCTCTGCTGAAGCCAGAAGAGAGTCTGTTTTAGCTTTTCTCTAGAACTCCACAGAGGTCCTAAAGGTAAAAACCACAAATGCGAGTGGGGGTGAGTGGGTTAAGGGTGTGAGGGATAGCACTGTGGCTCCCAGGAGCTTCTCACACTCACCCTCCAGCAATTAGACAAATCACCATGCAGGTATTTCCTACCAGTTTATGACTCCAGTGGCTTCTGTTGCAGGTAAATTGATCTTGACTCTTGGCTCTTTGGATTAGCCTGGTTCTCCAGATTTGGGGGTGTCTGTTTGCCACCTCAGTCTTCTGAAGGATTTTCAGTTTGTTTACTTTTTTCTTTTGGACAGACAGAAGTAATGAATTCCTAGCTTTTTACATATTGGAGCTGAAACCAGAACTCTAATTAGTCACTTGATGAGAAAAAGAACCCAAGTGATGTTTCTTATGTGTGTGTGTGTGTCTGTATGTGTATCTTTGTGTGTGTGTTTTCTTGTATTTTACTCTGTACTGATCAAATCTGGAAGAAACAAACATTTGTTGTTAAACCAAAGTGATAAAACAGTGAAAAGGGAACAATGGTCTGATTTGCCCAATGACTCACTTTGATTAAGTGAACATTAAGCTTCTCATAGGAAAATGCTTCTGAGCTAGTAGTTCTTTTGAGAGGACTTTTTCCCCCTGTATTAATAGACTAGCAAAAGCATTAAAAATGTGGTTTTTAAAAAATTTTTCTGGGATTTTTGAGAATGCTAAATATATGGAGTGATTATTGGTGTCTATAAACCAATCAGATATCTCATCTATTTTTGGAGACTTTATAGTATCTATTTTTAATAACTCTGGAGTTAGAAAAGTATTTCATAGTTATGCAGGAGAGGTGAATTCTCTTCTCAGTATAGATATATGAATACTTGGAGAACTTACAGCTTCAGTTTTAAGTATTGAGCTCCAGGTCAGTGAACCTAGGACATAAAAATTCAAATCTGAAAGAGCTATTCTGCTTTTCAGTGGAAGTAAGACATACATTTGCACAAACAGATAGAAAGAAAAACAAAAAGACTAATGAATGAATATCTCTGTTGTCTCTCACCTGATAAAGATTAATTCCTGTCTCTGCACAAAAGAGATCAATAAATGAATAGAACATAAAACCAAATTTCCAGTTATTGCTACAACCAATGGAGAATAACCTATTGGCTATGCACAAACCAGAATAAGAATCATAAGAATCAGGTTGGCCAAGAATAAGAAACAGAACAAAACAGGAGTCAGAAGAAAAAAACTAGAAAAATATAGTCAGGAAAGCTAAAGTTCTGTTGTCCGCTGGAATTCTCCCCATTCCAGGATCCAAGAAAAGACAGACTGAGATGGAAAATCCTGGAGTATTATCAGGCAGTGTAGTGTAATTGACTCCTCAGACATCTTGATGGGGAGTCCAGTACTTACAAGGTATAATTTCTGAAAAGATAAAAATGTGATTCTTATGTGAATATGGAAAGAATATGCATTAAAATTTATTTAACTTTTTAAGGAAGGAACTAACAGGGTGAAAAAGCTGGATTATGCTTTATCATTTTTCACGGCAAGCTGAGGGTACTGCATTTGAGTTAGTAAACCTTGTTACTTTTAATCTGAGATTTTAAATGGGCAAAGTGGCCACATCAAACAGACCTTCCAAGGTAGCTAATTTTTGGTTCTCTCTTTTCATTAAAAAGAAAAACAAAACAGGATATTATTTAATATTTTTTCTTTGTATTGAGGGATAATATTTAAGTGGATCCTCTAAAATTGACTGATTAAGGGTATTTTTCATTCACTATAGAATCACTAGCTTCTAGCTCTAGAACACATCTCCTGAATCCTTAATTCATTTATTAAACATGTACTTATTGAGAATCAGGTATTGTGCCAGGACATAAAGGTGGAAAAAGTAGACATGGCCTCTGTCCTTAGAGATTTTACAGTTTAGCCTCAAGTATTAGTTACAAATTTAAATCAGCTCATCTACTATACTCAGTAGATGGTTAGAATTAGATTAGATATGAGATGTGGATTTAGTATGATGAAAAGTGACTAATATTAAAGAAAGAAAACAAACATAATTTTATGAAACTCCCAGGAATTAAAATAAAAAGTTCCAGATCAGGTTAGCTTTCGACTAAAGCAAAGCAATTTGTTTGCATCTTTTGTTTCTCTTGTTAGAGTGGGATCTCCCGTAGTCCCACCGGACAGAGAGACAGAGTCACCGAGGATGTAATCACACAAGAGGAGCTTTATTATCTGGCTAGCCAGGGTCCAAGCCCAAGAGCACCAGTGCAGTGGTCTCTCTCTCTTTCCGGGCAAGGACCCCGACTGAAGCATGGGTGAGCTTTTTATACTCATTGTACACAAGCTGAACACGCGCTGATCATGCATCTGCCCTTTACAGTGATTGGTAAGCTTCCTATCTGCCGTTTGTGCCTGCATGTAATCTTTCTTCGCCCCTGATTGGCCCCTTTCCCCTGCATTTTGTTTCGGCCCATGATGCCCTGCAGCATGCTGCGGTCAACAAGCAAGCAGTGAACAGAAGCTATAGAGGTCAACCGTTAGCCCAGTATGTTGCAACCTTTGTCGAAACACAAGGTGTGTCCTACGAAAGATAAGGTGTGTCCTACAAAAGATAAGGTGTGTCCTACACTCTTGCCCAACCTTCTTTTTCCATTTGATCTGTTCATTTGTCTAGAACATTTCATGACAGGTGGGATGGAGCACCAAAGGAAGAGAAACACATCAGACAACTGCAATAATTCTAATCTAATATTGGGAGAAGTTGAAGAAGTCACTGGTTTAGTATTTACATGGGTGCTTTTCTCATGGAAAAGACAAAATCCAGATTTGTATTTTATTGGTGTAACCAAGGTGTATATTTATTTCCATAATAGGGATATAAGCACAAAGATTTCTTGATAAAATAATGCATTTTTCTAGACACTTTGATTCTCAAATGATAATTATTACTTAGTGTTGTCAGAATTCAAGGGGCATTTATTGCCTCCCACCCCCCCAGGAAGTATGTAAGATAATACTTAGGATACAGGTGAAAATATTAAAAAATTATTTTTATTTTAAAATTGTACCCTCTAAAACTTTCTAGTTTTAAGCATATTTTATAACATATTTTTAGCATTGTAGGGGAGGAAAAATAATTTCACCTTTCTCACTCAACCAGTCACTATAGAGAGAGATGCAGGAGAGCTGACCTTGGTAAGATTTCTTAGCCTTCCCTGTTTCTGCCAGTTTTCCCAGGATCCCACCTGTAGGCTCCAGAGCAAGTGAGGTGTCCCAGATCCCATGCTTGTTGCCAGCACTGTAGTGGAGGAACTATAATTTTCTCTCTATCCTTTCTTAGTTCTTAGTTGGGAGCTCCTTGTAACAAAAGACAGATTAAACAAGAGAGAAACAAATAGAAGTCTATTAACACATATAACTCACGTATACATGGGAGTAAATTTCAAAGCGGTGGCTTTGAATTCAGGCTTAAATATCATCTTCAGCTGAAACAAAGAAGGGTGTTGGGGAGGCTAGTTATGGGAAGGAGACCAGGAAGACCACAATAAACAAAGGTAAGGTTTGTTTTGCAGATTTAAGTAGGTGCCTTCTCCATTGATGAGAGTCTCTGGTGATTTAGTCATCTCTCTTTTCCTGGTACAGAGAGGGTGACACCCTTACAAATGGAGATTTCTTTATAGGTGTAAATTTCCCTTACACAAGGGTAACTTCTACTTTGTTTTTTTAGAGCTTCTCCTGTGTCTGCAATTTCTCAAAATAGTCCTTACACCAAAGGAGCATATGTTGGGGTGGCATATTCTGGTCTCCTACAATATAGTGTATTCATTTTTAAATAAATTTACATGTATTGAGGGACTATGCAGTTTTTATAGATGGGGAACTCGCTGAGAGAAGTTTGGAGAATACTGGTCTAGGGAACCTATTGTCCTAAAATATTATGCCCATTCCTTTTTCTTGGTAGAAACCAAATTTAAATTGTAATAGTGACCAACTTAATAACTTAATATCCAGGTAAAATTTATACCTATGTTTTGTTTAAAAAAAAAAACTTATAGAAGCAAGTATTTATGTTGTTTATGTTTTTTTTTCTAGTGAAAAATTATGTTACCAAATAAAGGGGTGTGTTCAACCAGTAGTTCAGTAGGATAATCTAGGAATAATTGTAAGAATCCTCATATGACATATTTTGTTATAGTAGCTCTACTGAACTAAGATAAGATCCAGTGGTAAAGACGGATAGGATCACTGTCCTCATGAGCACACAGTGTGATCTATTTATTATGCAAATAAATTTGTGATTATTATTGTTATGGGGATTAAATTTGTTGTTATTTGTGAAGTACTTACTACACAGCCTGAGCACAAACATAGTAAGGATAAGTATTTATACATTAAATGAATAAATGCATACACACTATGAAGCAAAAGTGCAGAATGTGAGGAGAATGTATAATGGGGGTGGTGATCAGCTAGGCCTGAGCTTCCCCAAGGAAGTCACTTTTAACTTGTGATCTCGAAGCTGTGTGGGAATTTCCAGGTGGCTTCTATAAATGCCAGGCCTGTGGCAATCTTCACAGGAAGGCTGGCTTTCTAGGTGTGACTTGAGAGGCAGTAGTAACACATAGCAGAGAAGACCTGACCTATGCATGTGGGACTGATTGGAGATCAAGTCCTTTGCAAATCCAGCTTGCTCCTTGTTGGGCTTTTGTGTTGTGGGGCAGTAATTCCCATGAAGCACTAGTTAGTCCTCAGATGGTGGGTGGGAAGTGTTACCATCTCATCCTATTTCACCTACTCGGCCATCACAAGCCACTTTGGGTCTGTTGGACAGGGGAGGCCTGGAATGTAGCCTTCAGGAATCCTAACCTTTTTAAATATCTAGCACATCAGACCATTGTTCACTCTTGTTATAGTAGTGGGACACCTTTCTTTAAGTGGGTAGATTTCATATACATTTTCTTTTAGAACAGGCTTACTGTGCCCTTAAAGAAGCAGCTCATCAGAGTGTCTCTCTATATGTATATGTGAGTGTGTACACATACATACACTCTGTAGGCAGTTCTTATTTTGCCAAGGTTTCCAATTTACAGGAATGTTAGTAACCACAGTTTAGTTAAATAATAATCAGTACTCCAACACCACAGTTCAAATTTTAGTTACCATAGTGTGCTGAGTAATTACATAAAATACAAACTTTGCTGCTGGACCTTGAACCCACAGATAGTTAGGTAAATGACAGGTGCTCATCCCAAACAATGCCCAATCTTGTCATTTTTTCCAAAGTCTATTGTGATGGGTCACTGAACATCTACGATTCAGTTCATGCACGAATAGCAAAGCATGGGGTTGTGTTCTGCCTTGTCTCCCAGGGGCAAACATACGTGATATTTTACAAAACTGGAAGATCAAAAGAGGGAATTGGCCAACAAAGATGAAAGAGCAGCAAAGAAACAAAAAGTGATAAACGGAAAGTGAAATTAGAATCAGATGTACCTAGAAGACATAGCTGACTGGGAATGTTGACACCATAGCCACTCAGGAGACTGTAGATTTGCAGCCAGAGAGACTCATTGAAGGTGAGCAGCTTATCAAAACATAAAAGATAAAAATGTTTTTGACAAAAAGGGCAAAGACGTCTCACAGGAAGTGATGCCGACAAGAAACTTTACATTAGAGGAACTCTCAGAAGTATTTCATAACATTGAAAGCACAAAGGATAAAATGTGGGAATCTGATCCAAATTTAGAAAAGAATGTGATGATTCACAGGACATGGAAAAGATGCTTATCCCATATTGTAAGTTTTATGACAAGAAATGCAAGCTTTTCTTGGTTAAGTTTTTCATGAAGGGAAAAAAAAAGCACTTTTAAAAATGTTTCTAATATTTGACAGTATACTAAATATGTTTTTTTTAATTTCCCTTACATTTATAAGTGACATAAAAGATATTAATGTCTTGACAAACAATTTTAAAGGTCACAGAACAATCGAAACTTTTCTGTTTTGTCATTAAGATCCCTTTGCATGGTTTCAGCATTGTTAGGTCTGGAGCGGAAAGAGAGAGAGAGAGAGAGAGAGAAAGACAAACTTCCAGGGCCTACAGCAACTGTCTCTTGTCTTTTTTTTTCCTTTCCCAAATTATGGGAACTTTACTGCCCTCTGTCCCCTCTTCTCCTCTGGCCTGTGTCCTCTCTGCTCTGAAGCCTCTCTGGCTTTATCCTGACCTTAAACCTAAATGCCTCTTCTTTTGTAACACATCCGGGCCCCAGTACAAATTAGGTAATGGGACACAGTGGCCCGAAAATGGGACCTTTGATCTCTCTATCCTCCAAGACCTTGATAACTTTTGCTGACGTTCAAGCAAGTGGTCAGAGCTTCCCTATGTCCAAGCCTTTTTTACCCTCTCCTCTCACTTTGTACAAACTGTAATCTGGCTCAAATCTTCCTGCTACACTCTAGGCCTTCCTTCTCTCCCTCCCTGTCTGCTCTGGACCAACTTGAAACCTCAGATCTTGACTCTCTTTTTGGACTCAGCCCACTCACACCTGGGTGAATAAACCAGCCTTGTTGCTCCCACATAACCTGTGTGTGAAATCTGGCCTTTGGGTCATTCACCCTTTCAAGCATAATTGGTCATTTTTATCGATCAGCACGACTGTGCCAATCGAGGACTGCCTCTGTGTGGGTGTGTGTAAGGTTGTGTATGTGTGTATGTGAGCACAAAGACTTCTTGATAAATTAATGCATCTTCTAGACACCTTGATTCTCGAATGATAATGTGGTCAGTATGTGTGTGTGAGAGTGTATGTGTGTGAGCTGAGCTGAACTAGGATACATTCGTCCAACGCACTAAAGCCAGACACTGACACCGAGATTTGCAGTGGGAGAAAATAGATTTTATCGCATGGCACCAAGCAAGAAGTACAGGGAGCTAACACTTAAGACCCAAACTCCCAGATGGCCTACAAGCAAGGGATTTTAAAGGCAGGGGTACATTTCAGGAAGGCAGAAGTTGCAAGCAAAATCATAAATCAATACCTGGAGGTTATACATTGCTTTAGCCAAAAAAGGCAGGATATCTTGAAGTGGGGGATTATTATGAGTCACAGGTCAATTCAGAGATTCTTTGATTAGCAGTTGGTTAAGAAAGCAAGGAGTCTTGGGATCAGTGTAATGGAATTTTAGGTGGGTGTGACTCTCCCCAAACCCCTGAGGGAGAAATCTAGAACAAAGAACTGCAGTCAGAGTTCAATCCTCAGTTCTGCCTTATCTGCATTTTCCATCTGGTAGGGGTGGATGAAAGCAACTCGAGAACGGATGTTAAGACATTATCTTTTGGTTTCCATAGGGAACTAAAAACACCTCCAGATTCTGGCTTGCTTGGGGGTTATTGTTATTACTATCTTCTTGCTTGTCAAGTTGCTCAATTACTTTCAAGTCTAGTTAGGTGCTCGGAATTTCCTTTGAAGGAACTCAAGATTTTTTTCTTTATTTCCATGCTTGGGGATGGGTCTGGCAGGCCCCTAAGAGAGGTCCCTGCTCTGTCTCATGAGTGTAAATGAATGTGTGTGTGTGTGTTTTCTGATCAAGTAATGAAGCACAGGAAGATCTGGATTAACGTTTCCCATTTTGCTAGGATGTACCAAATATTAAAAGGCCATCTGAACATATATTTTGAAATTAGCTATTTTTTTCAGCTTCTCTTTCGTTTTGGTTGCAGAGTTTTGTTCCCTTGGCTTCAGACTGTTATTGAGATAAAATTCCTTTTGTGAAATTTTCTCTCTTAACAGACCTTTTGCATAATGACATTGTAAAGAATTTAGGAAATAGCAGAAATTCCCTAAACATTTTGAAATTTAATTTTAGTTGCTTTCCTGATTTTTTAAGAAGTATTGATAATTCCTTGGAGTTTTTCTTAATGATGGTAATATTTATAATAATCATAATAATGGCAGCTAACGTCTACTAAACATTTAGGATTTGTCAGTGTCTTTCTTGAGCACTTCATATATATTATGAAGGAATATGATACTTTTCTTCTATTCAACAAATATCTTAAAATTTGAATGCATCCAGAGGTGAAAAGTCTTCACATCATCATAGGTGATGTCTTCCACATCAGTTATTATTGATTTAACTTACGCCTGAGAGTTTTTCCCATCTGAGGCATGGGGCTAACAGAGTGTGAGGAAGGATCTGTCACTGATGTGACCAAGTGGCTTCAATGGCCTGAGACTTGCCCTCTGGAGAAGGGTTGCAAGTGTCTGCTGCTGAAACCACCCAGGGGACCTAAAATGTGCTTTTACTTGGTAACAGTAAATGTGGTAACTTGCTTATATGATATAAAAAAAACTTAAACATGGAAAAGGAACAAGCCTAGTGCTTGGAGATACTGGCAGGGCATGATAATTAAATTCTCTAAATCCTACCATAGAAAACTCAATGAGCTGTATTTACTTCTTTCTGGCATTATAAAAATTATGTATCCTTTTATGTGCAGAGGCAGTTCCTCAGGGATGAAGAGTTATGCATGCTCATTAACAGAAGAATATGTACCACAGCAGGTACTGCATGCTAAACCCAGGACTTATGACCCTATTGTCCACATGAGTGGCAAGCATAACTTCTCCATTGTGGCAGATGAGAGGATGAAGAGATAATGACGATAATGAAAGAGGTTAATTTAAATGTTCTTGCTCTATACTTTGGTTAAATATTCAGATACATTTCAAATGAACCATGTTTCTTCAAAGTTTGGAATCAAAGTATAATTAAAGCATTACCTTTTTTGCCTAATTTCCTGTGTTTTGAAATGGAAGATACTATCAGAATTCTATGTTAGAACTGGCAAAGCACTTTGCCCTGGCCGTGAACTTTGAGTACTAGTTTTAAGTCTTTCAGTCTAGGAAGATTTTAGATTGTTCTCATTGGTCTTTCTAGACTGACTTTCCCTGACTCTGTGGGCAAATATATTAGCATAATCTTTGCCTAAAGATTTCTACTTGGTCAACTGTTCCCTATAGTCCTTTTCTGTTTAGAAGAATGAAGTAGTGACACAGATGTGGTCACTTTGATGTTGGACTCTTCATGATAATTATTCTTTTCAAGAACTCAGGCCCTTTGTGTCATTTACTATTATGATCAATGTATATATTGTGTGAAGACCTAATTCATGAGAATTATCATGAAAATTGGTTCATTGGGTATATATACATTAAAATCTCTCAAGTGAACAGAAAATAATTTGTGAGAAAAAAATAATTCAATGAAAGCAAGAAATGCTTGGGAATTATCAGCAAAAAGAAATGGTGAATTATTACACTTATTGCTTAGAAGAAATAAAGAGTATAAAAATTTAGGCTCCCAAATTAAGAAAAATAAATTAAGACTTTGTAACAGTATATTGCCTTAGATTGGATTCCTCAGAAGCAGAACTCTCACAGGAAACCTTAAGGGAGTGGGGGAAGCAAGACAGGGAGGAGAGAAAGTGGAGGAAGGGTGTGATTGATCTCAGGCAAAATCTCCCAGAGGGTGGGCTTCAGCCTAATCCTACAGAAGAACTCTGGAATATGAATTATATCTAGAAGTGTTGAAGGTTCACAGCCCATGATCTTTGGTTGACAGTCCCAGGGTGTGTGGAGGATCATAGACTCTCAGGCCTTCCCACTTTCTGCACTTGTGGCAAAGTGCCCCCAGCAACTTGAGAGTTGTCCTCCGAAGAGCTACAGGGCTGTGAGGGTGCAGGATCCAAAAAACTAAACTGTTATGCAAATTTAAGGGGTGGAGTGCACACAGAAGCAGTAAAAAGGACTGGGAGGAGAATTCAACATTGTCCGCTATACAGATGATCCTAAGTTACTCAAGAGTGATGTGAAAACATGCATTAAAATCCAATGAGGATATTTCAAATATTTTAAAATTTCCAAAGTTAAATAAAAACAATCAAATCAACCATATTAGGAATTGTTGTTTGTTGCTTTGTTCATCATCATAAAACAAACAAACAAAACCTACTAGTTTACTGAGCACCTCTTGTAGGTCAGGGGCAGTACCAGGCACTGTAAGAGCATTGGTTCCTTGAACCTCAGGGTGGTGGAGATGGGCATTATTTCCACCATTTTGGAGATGGCAGGGAGCCTGCCAGACACAACAGTGGGCAAAAAAATGGTTGTTAAATGAGCAAATGAACAAATTAATGACAATGCTGTATTGAATAAACATATTAGGCTGGCTAGAATATTAGGTTATTAAGTATGAAATGTCCGATTTCCTTTAGCACTAAATTTGATAGTTGATATCCCTGACATTTCACTTTGACACTTCTTGTTTTATTTTTATTGTGAAGGTACATCCTCAGTGTTGCAAATGCACCTTTTGGCTTGTGATTATCTTTCACATTTTTTTAAGAGCAATTTTTGTGAAACCATGGATAAGTAAAAAATTCATGTTATTTTCAAATATGAGTGTCATCATGGAATAATGCAGTGCAGACAGCTCAAAATATCAATGAAGTGTTTGGGAAGGATGTGGCTAATGAACGCATAGTATGTCAATGGTTTGAGAAGTTCCATTCTGGTGATTTTAATCTAGAAAATGAGCTTCATGGGCGACCTGAGACCAAGGCGGATAATAATGAGCTGAAAGCTGTAGTGGAAGCGAATCCATCTCAACCTACCCATGAATTAGCAGCAAGATTTGACGTTACTATTCCAACAATATTCGACCATTTGAAACAAATCAGCAAGGTAAATAAGCTGGATAGATAGGTTCTGTATGAATTAAACTAGCCTCAGAAGAGAAAGCATCTTGGGGCTTGCCTTTCTTTGCTGTCACGGCATAAAGGTGAACCCTTTCTACACCATATATTATGTGTGATGAAAAATGAATTCTTTGTGACAATTGCAAGTGTTCGGCACAATGGTTGAATAAAGATAAAGTGCTGAAACACAGTCCAAAACTGAATATTCATCAAAAAAAGCTAATGGTGTCTGTTTGGTGGTCCAGCGTTGGTATTATCCACTACAGCTTCATGAAACCTGGTCAATCCATTACAGTGGCTGTCTACTGCAACTAATTGGATGAAATGATGAAGATGCCTGTGATTAAGTAGCCAAGATTGGTCAACAGAGACAGGCCAGTCTTCTTGCAAGACAATGCTCAACCACATGTCCTACAAATAATGCTGCTAAAACTATAGAAGTTGGACTTGGAAACTCTCTGTTATTGACTATATTCACCAGACCTGGCACCAACTGACTGCCACTTCTTCCAGGCTTTGGACCACTTCTTGCAAGGAAAAATATTCAATTCTCAACAAGCTGTGGAAAACACCTTTCTTGATTTCATAGCCACTCGCTCTCTAGGCTTCTTTGCTGCTAGCATAAGAAAGCTACCTTTAAGATGGCAAACTGTGTCAATAGTTTACGCACATACTTCGATTAATTGTACTACGTCTTGTTTAAGATACAGTAAACTAAACTTTTGATTTGAAATCAGATATTTCATATTTAATGACCTTAATATTTATATCCCATTTATCTCATGAAAATACAGCTAGCTGGTAAGTGGCTGACTCAAGACACAAGTGCATGTCTATGTGACTCTAAGGCCCCGGGTGCCTGTATCAGTATACATCTGCTCCTGCATACTGCCTTGCCAAAAGAAAATTGTTTTTAAATACTTTTAATCACTGTCCCATATTATAGCAATGGTTCCCTGTATTTGTACACAGTTCACACAGGCCTCTCACATTCATTATTCCATTTAATCTTCACCATAACCCAGTGAGGTTTAACACTCAGCCTTACAAATTAGGCAGTTGATGTTCAGAGAGGTTATGTAACTTGATCAAGATGCACAGCCAGAGAACAGAACAGCTAAAGCCGAAGTCGGCAGTCTTGACTCCAGTCCAGTGCTCTTTCCAAAACAGGAAGTTGTTTTTAATTATATACCATTTTTACCTACTGAGTTTCTCTATGAGATCCAAACTGTGTTTTGGAACTTGCATCATTATTGGGTCACTAGTCATTACATATTTTCTAAGCTGATTTCTATTAAATTGCATAAAATGAAGGACTTTCCGATCCCCCAAGGTACATATTCAGTCTGTACGATTTCTCAGATACTTGTAGCTTTATGGGGATAGCCCATGGGTCATTTTAAATCACTTCTGAAACAACTTTGTTCATTAAAAAAAGAAGAAGAAGAAAGAAAGAAAGGAAAGGTTTGGGAATTAGAGAAGGAATAGAGGGGATTTTTTTTTTTTTTTAAGATTAGAGGGCTGGGAGAAGGAGGTTTCTTATCCTACATGCTTGTTCCATAAAAGGGATCTATTTTCCTTTAGCTTCATCTCAAGAAGACACCACCTTAATTAAACTCCAGTGGGCCAGTTTAATTAAAAAATGTCAGTCAGGTACTCACAGGAGGACCAGATATCCATGAGACATACCGTCTGTTTCCTTTGTGATTGCTCAGAAATCTCTGGCCCTGCACCCACAGTGACAGCAAACGGTGGTGGCAGGCAGAGCTCGCTGACTTCCGCTGCTGAGGGATAGTGGCCTTTGGTGGGCCGGTGAGCGAGGGTAGAACATGAAGGAGAAGAGGTAGCAGCTAGATTAGCAGAATGTAGATTTCCAACAGAAACTTTCTTCTCTGAAGGATTCATAGTCATGTTTTCTTTTCTCATCACCAAGCAGATGTCTAAGAAGTTTGTTCAACTCTTTCCTCCCTGATCCCTTTCCTACCTCCCTTCCTCTCTCCCACTCTCTCTGCGTACCTTTGTTCCATCTGGCAGGCTCAGGCCCTGCAGTTCTGTGTATATCTGAGAGCCTTTTAGTAGCTACTTCTGCCTGAACCCAGCTATCCCTGTCAGCAAGGATGCAGCCTAGGGCAAGAGTCAGGGAGAAGGATTTAAGAATCACAAGTGTATTCGGGGCTTATTGTGGTCATTCCCTCTTCACGGGCTTCAAATGCATGATTTCATTTAGTGCCCGTTACCTCACCTGACACAGAGATGGAAAACAGAGGCTTAGAGAACTTCAATGATTCCACAAAATTATAAAGCAAATGTAGGGGCAGAAAGGGTGTGACACCTTCCCTCCTCACCTGAAAGGTCATGGCTTCTATAACAAAAGACAGGTTAACAAGAGAAAAGCAAAACATATTTATTTCATCAGAGTTTTATGTGACCTGGGAGACTTGACGACGACACAAAGACTCAGGGAAAACTGTCTATTTTTATGCTTAGGTTTCATGAAGCGTGGACAGGCATGTAGCAATGTGACCGGACAAAAGGGTATGATCTAATGCCAGTAGACTGAGTGAAAAAAACCAGCTAGGCCTCTCTATTCAGATTCTTCTTGGCCTCCCAGGTTTGGGGCAGGACACCGCTGGAATCTTATGAGAGGATCTTATGACCTCCTATGGAACAGGGGTAGGTCAGAGAATTTCTTTATGGCCAGCTCTTACACAGAAAGGCAGGGGAGAGTCTGAGGAATATTTCTAGGTTTTATAGCTTGCTTTGGGGAAAAGGGAAGTTCTAGTTTAAGTGATCCACCTTGGGGTAGAGGAATTCTGGTTTTGTGGCTCACTCTGGGGGAGAATGAGGGGTGAGAGACAGGAGGATAGGAGAGTTCTGAGGCTTCTGAGGCCTTCCAATATCATTTAGTTCAAAGTCTCAGCATGCCAAAGCGCCATACTTTGGGGTATTGTTTTCTGAGTCCCAATACAAGCAAATGAAGAAGCTGGGAATTGCCCTGCAAAACTACCTGTGACCTGAAAATCTTCCAACCAGACTTGCTTCTCAGACATGTCTTCTTTATTTATGAATATTACACGCTCATTGTAAAAATCAGATATATCAGAACACTGTGTTGTTTTCATTGAGGACCTTTGGAAAAAATAATTCTTTTGGAAGCCCTGCCTGCCCCTGCCCCTCCCCTTTTCATTTTCAAGTTGACAGCCTGTTCCATAGCCTCTCACAACTTTCTCCTTGAGTACATAAGCAGAACAAACCAAACACACACGTGTGTGTGATGGGATTTTATTATTGTTAGTTTTTTTAAAAATGTGTTCCCTGCATGTTACTTCTGATTCCAGAGTACATCATGGAAAATTTTCCTAGTCAACTGGTTTAGCTCTAACACATTCTTTTAAAACTTCTGTAATATTCATTCCGTAGTATGAAGGGTCCACAATTTTTCTACTTTGTTTTCAGTTTATTGTTTTATTGTCGTTTTTTACTTTTTTAGCCCCAAGAGACAATTCTGCACTAAATCTCTTTGACTACCTATGATTTCATATTGGTGCTTTATTTCTATGAGATTGATTTCTTGGAGGTGAGGTTTTTGGGCTGAAGAGTATATGTATTTTTTATTTTACTAGATCTCTCCAGATTGCCTAAGCGGTTTCTAGGATGTGTGATTATGAGTTTTTATCAAAAATCCGTCAGACGTAAGAATGGACATGTGTTCTCAGCTAAAATCTGGTTTTTACAAATCCTGACTCTCTGTTAGTCGGATGTGTGTATGAAGGTTCTATCCCTGGATTAGGTACAGACTGGAATCCACAGGATCAGGGTTAAAAACAAATTGCCCAGCAGTTGTATGTTTACTTGTGAATGTTGCTACTGAACTTCTGGGTTAATTAAAATTCACAAAAATTCTAAAAATTCTATTTATGGGTCATTTGGATAGCAACTTGTTGCATAGCAAACCAATTTGGGCATTTATTTAGAGAAACTCTCCCTATGATGTGTCATTATAGAATCATAGGAATTTAGAGCTGGAAGCATTACATTGACTGGTACTGATTCTGTCCAGGACTGGAGGTAGAACCATAAACTGTATAGAATCTTTGTGAATCTTGTCTTGATGGGATGTGTCATTGGAGCATGCTGCAAAGTTATCTCATGTAGTGCTTTGTTGAAAGCCTGTTTCCAACATGGTTTTCAAAATGTTCACATTTTTAAAAAGTAGATATTTATTTAAATTTACATTAAAGACCACTTATTCAGGGCTAATGATTGTATAGTTTATTAATCAAACATATTTAGCAGGAAAAAAAAAGCCAGCTACAATTCACCTACAATTGAGAATTTACTCTATTTTAACGTTATTTTAATGAGCTGCAGATTTGAATGTGGGCTTTGTTCATCTGTTGCTTCCGCTCAATTGCAGTTTCACCCTAAGAAGACACAAGACAGATTGATCAGGCTTCCAGTCATTGTGAGGCTTAAATGAAGTGAACAGGGCCTTATGTTTCTAAACCAAATGAGAGAATTAAGGCGAAAAGAAAAAGAAGGCAAAAAATAAAAACTAAAAAACCCCTCCCCCAGCAAATCCACTCCACATACCCTTTAAGTCTTCTGTTTGCTGTTCTTCAATTTGCTGCTACAGGATTCCAGTTTTCCTATGAGAGCATCAGGAGATGAAATAATAAAAGTGAAAATTGCTAATAACCCACACAACTATTAACATGTGTACATGTAAGGGGAAAGCTACTGTCTTATCTCATTTTGACACACAATAATTTCAATATAAAATTAATAGTATTATAATTATGTTAGATTTTCTTTAGCAGGTAATGTCTTATGTCCAAATTTATGAAGGTATTTATTCTCTAATACATTGTTAAAAATTATTCCACATTTATATGATTTGTTTAAATTAAAATTTGTTTGAGTTAAAAATGAATTTTGTGATTAATATTCATAGCCATATTTTCAACATTGGATATGTTTTTGGGAACTTCTGACGGGCCATGCAAGGTCTTGGAGAGGTTTTGGCTGCTCCGTTTTCATATTGTAAGAGCAGCCTAGAGAGGCCATGGCTTCCAACATGCAGTTTTCCATTGTAATTAGACACTAGCTATGCTGCTTAAGATGAAAAAGGGACTTCACATTCAGGAAGCCACTTACAGAGTGTTCATCTTAAAGCTAAGGGAAGCTATATGGCAACTTTGGCCAAACTAATTAAAGGAGAAATTAATCATAGTGTCTTAACTTCCATGGCTCACCCTTCTGATAACAAGAAAAGCATTGTATGCTCCCTTTATTTTATCTATTTAAAAGTATAAATGGTTAATAGTTAATGTGAGGTTCATAAGTCAGCTTTTTAGGCAAAAACAGACTCCAATTAACAATAATTTGTCATTTTATGAACTCATAGTCTTGGTGGAGTAATCCAGATTATGTGGATTTATTGGAATAATACAATAAATGAAACATTTGCAGTAGATAATGCCATATATATCATACATCTCACAATGATATATTTATGATATATATCTTAATGATATATATTTCATAATAAATATCTTAATGATATATATCATATATATCATAATGATAAATATATCATTATTCACTGCAAATGTTTTCATACATATGAAATCTATATATGCTAATGTTTTCATATACATATAAAGTATTTTTTGCATATTACATATAGTCCCGGACAGTTATATGTCATACATTTTTAAAACTGCAGCTTTCAGTAGAAGAGCTGGTTACTGCAAAGTTCTATTGCCAATACTATGTATTACAAATATTATATCTTTTAATCATTTTCACCTCCATTTATATGTTGGTTTTGCTTAAAATGAGGCAGACCTATTAATATTTTAGTTTTCCCTGAGAGATTGTTGCTTATTTTGTTTCATATTGATATATGACCCTCAAATAATAAATAGATGTGGTAAGACCAAAATAATGTCAAATAAGATACAGAAACTAAGATGTTAAAAATAAAAGGAGTGGAAAAAACTGTATCTATGTGATCCTGGCTGAGCAAAGCCAAGAATTCACTTATCACTTTCTAACAGCCAGTGCAAATGTTTTTCTTGTACTTGAGCTAGTTGTGTACCGTGGTGAATGACAGAATTGTTAGTAATTTCAATGAAGATGGGTTTTGTTTCTTTGTTTTCTTTTTGGTTGAGATTAATGTCAAAGTTTTATAATAATACATGCGTCTTAAAAACAAAAACAAAGCAACAAAAAATAAGCAAGAAAGTTGAGATTGACTATATAGGTAAAGAACTAAGTAAGAATCAGATATTGTCTATAGTTTGTCATTTGTGATTATGTTTTACTTCACAACATTTTAGATTTTCTCTTTTTTCTTTTTTTTAGCTCTATACATTGGACAACGAACATTTTAGATTTTGATCTTTCGTTTTGTTTTTAAATAATATTTTTTTTGTTTAAAGAAAAAGTATTTTATTTTTAATAGATTTTTTGCATTAAGAAAAACATCCTTTATTAGTAATTTACAAATAGATTGAACCCAGAATGTAATTGAGAAGCTTTTGTCAAACTGATAAAAAATTATATTGCAGTTTCATTACCCAGAGACCATTATGCTAGTTATTAATTTTGATAAAATTTAAAATGTATCAACATATACTTTTATAATTACATAATTTATAGGAGTATTCTTGACACAGTGATTTATATTTCTTTAACTAATTTGTATTTTAAAATATGCACATGACATACATTTTGCTTTCAGACAGATATATGAAGTAAAGATATATAATGACATATAGGTAATCTTAAAGAGCTTAATTTCCTTTTAATGGCATGTGTGTACAACCATTATGTGGAATTTTTGCACTGCTTTGAGTATTAACATTTTCTCTGAATATTCTGTGTATCTAAGTAACCATGATTGTGGTTCATTTCACTTAATGATCATTCATATAAAATTAAAGCTGAGAATATTATTATTTCCTTCAGCTAATACCAGTTATATTGCTCTTTTATAGGTCAGCTGATATTTTCACATAACAGAGATTTTTCCCAGTCTCTTGCCTTTTTTATTTTATTGTGTTATTCTTTTCACTGATACTGCCCGCATAAGTTCAAGGTTAAGTTTTCAGGCTCAAAGCTCTACATCAGTTTTCATGTAAACAATTGGCAACAACCATCTTTCACATCATTCATTTATTCATTCAGCTTTGCATTCTGTTAGGTAAATGAGCATACCTGTGTGTTTTTAAAAAATCACTATTTTTAATTGGCACATTAAAAAAATCCTTAGCTATTCAGTGCTTTTCTGCAAATAAATGTAAAGTGGGTGTATTGTGCCTTAGATTAAAGGCCAGTAAGGCAGACAAAAGGGACACCATTGCAAATTAAATCATAAAGGTCTGAAGTATTATTAAGAGGTTCACAGATACTATGTTCCAATCAGGCCCAATAAGGGCTGAATTCCTATTATGTTTCTAAAGCCTCCAAAAAGACATGGGAAGGGACCCAGAGTTAAAGTCATCAAATAGAAAGCACTTAGGCCAAGAGCACATGAATGTATGGCTGGGTAATGGACCTTTCATCTTTGAAATAAAAACAGTTCAGTTCAATTGGAACTGAAATTTTCCCCTTTGAGAAAGTTTATTTTAATGAGTTTTCATTTTATGCGTGGGCTGCTCTTTAATCGAGGCTGTTCCATTGAAGTCTTACCCAATGAAGACGCAAGACAGATTGTCCAAGCTTGCGGCTATTGTTAGGGGTTGATGAAGTGTATGGGCCCTTATGGTTGACAACAGAAGTAGATGGTCAAAGCCAATAAATAAAACTTTAACTCTGATTGTTGGGTGCTTTATGCTGAAAAGGTTTCCATTAGCATGGATCTTTGGTTTTGAAGGACTTGTGAACCCAAAGGCAGCATGTAGCTCTGTCACAGAAACTAAGTCACTTAGACAAGCAGCAATCTGTCCTAGCTGATAAACTCAGTTTGGCTTTTAAAATTTTAGAATTCTTTTCAGAAATCAACACTGTTAATATCTTGACGGTCAATTAACTTAATAATATGTGAGTTCGCTGCACTCACTATTGATTTATCATGAAAGTGTGGTTTAAAGAGGTAGTTTGTGCTTCGCTTTGTGGGGATCTTAATGATGTAAATTTTAGGAATAACAATTTAATATATTTTAAGTGATTGATAATTTGAGTAGGTGGAGGTGAAGAGACTTTATAGTTTTAGTCACAGAACCACCTCAAGTGTCATTAATGTAGGCTGCTCATCCAAATGAAATATATATGCTCTCTACAAATTTGTATTCTACTAAATGCCATCTAATCTAATTTTGGAGGTGATGGATGTGGTCAGTTGTGTACCCGAAGTTGTCCTAAAATCTATTAAAACCATTTGTTATGAGCTGAAGTCCCTTAAAAATCTGCTCCAGTCACCTTAAAACTATATGCTAACTTAGCATTTTAGAAGCCACTGCATCCCATGATAATTTAAATCGTGATAGTTGTTGCAGAACAGCTGGAACCTTGATGACCTTGAATGGGTAACCCTACACATAATTGCTTTGCCACTGGAATGTTAGTTAGGTATTTGAGGGAATCAGCCTTATACCTTTCCCGGTACCCTGAGGAAAATCCACCTCTCATAACTGGGGCACGGATATTAATACCAATGTGGCCCTTAGCCCACATCTTGCATCTTACATTCTACAGAGACCTTGCGTGCCTGGACCACTCTGCCCACAGGAAGCTCCATCCACTTCCACTCCAAACAACTCCTGTTGGCTAACGTCAGACCTAGAGGTGAACATATGGCTGCATGATCAGCCATTGGAAGACAGACCCAAAAAGGAGGCCCATGAGTGCCCCAGGAGTGGGCTTCCCGGTGTTGAGGTAGAGAATTCCAATTTCTGGGCACCCGGACCATGAGCATGAAGGTGGCCAGGATAGGGCTGCATGTCCCCTGGGCAGCTGGACTCCTTCCCTGTGAGGAGAAATATAAGCAGAGGAAGACTGCCTAGTCCTGAGAAGGTATTCCCTAGTGACCTTGAGATGCATCGTTAACATCCACTTACTCTTGGACTAATGGTAAACAAAGAGGCAGTTAATTCTTCTCACCTTGAATTTTTAGTAGTGAAAAGGTACAGACACTCTTTGATACTACTGTAGCATGGGAGTGCTGTTTCGCATATGTGAAACTGTATATATCTGAGGATGAAACATCATTGCAACTTCCTGAAGTCAATGATTTATACTTCATTTAGGCCTTTGAAATTCCATATACTAGATATACCAACCTATATTACATAAGTAGCCTGAGTTGTACCTTTAATGCTCCTGTATACAACCATGGTAGTAAAGGGTGGAGTATATGAACTTTGTGTCTATATAACAATTTATATTAATAAATATAGTAATTTTTTTAGTTGTTTCATAACTCTATATTACAATTACAATTATCTGCCAGATACTGTAGTATTATATTACAATATTACAGTGATTTTCTAGGAAATTTTATTTTAAATTCCTTTTTCCAAAGAGAAAGACTCTTAGATGTGTTCATCAGAATGGTTGATTATATGGCACAAAATATGCTATTTTGTACTTTCAGACTTCCTAAAAGGCAGAAGAGATAAATATGATTTAGAAGAATTGTACAATTTTGTTTCGTTAAGCAAATAGTGAATGGCTCTCATGGATGGTAAAGAGCTAGGAAGTTGACAAACAATTGGGCAGTTTTCACAACATTCTGAAATGTTCAGCCAAAATGATTGGAAAAGTAGCAGTGACATAGTAGAAGCTCTTTGATGGTGTTTTATTCCCATTCCCTCTACAGTTAAAATAATAGAAAAAAATGGATTAATAGGTGTCAATTGTTGAATATTCCCAGAACGCACAGAGGGTTTCTTTCTATTTTTCCGCTGTAGAACAAATCACAGGGAATTAAGTAGTTTCCCCTGCAACCGTAATCACAGGCTTGTGCCTATGTTAAAGACTAGAAGCTTCAGATGCTTAAATTTATGCTCATACTATACCGCAGAGGTCTTCTTTCTCCTTCCTCTCCATTTCCCCCTGTTGGATGTGGAAAGATGCAGTGGGAGTTAGGCAGTGCATTCTCTCACATTTTCCACTCTTCTCCATCTTCCTGCCACTGTTGCAAGTGATTTTACTAAAATCAAACTAATGTTATGAGGATTTTGTAGAGTGGTGAGGAATGAGAAATAGAGGCAGGATCTTGGAATTGTGGCAGAATGGGTCATTCTTTCCTATTCTCTATATTTTGTAGTAAAATCTATAACGGGAAATAAAGTGACCAGCAAGGATAAGGATGCAGAAAGTCAGAACAGTGAAGAAGTGAAAGTGGTGAGTTAGGAAATCAAGTGAACAGAGTTACCATAGTGATGTGTGCTGACGTATGTAAATTGTCCAATGAGTGTCCTTGTATGTCCCCTTTCACCCCTGAACAATACAGTGCATACCTTAGACCTATGTTCACAGTTAGCGATTTTCCAGCTCTTACCCCAAAAAAGGACAGTTATTTTATAGTCTTTAATATATATTGGCAGTATCAAACATTTTTTAAAATATCATCAAAATCATCAGAATTTTACTCTCCTAAAAAGAACAATTTAAGTAGTAAGGAGCCCATTTTTTTTTTAACTCATGGTCTTTGAAGTGTGAACACAAGTCTTAATTTCTACCAAATTTCAAGGGAGACACCTTGGAAAGCAACAAAGATGCTTCCAGATTTCCAGTCTGTTTAATTCATTGTTTGGAGGCCCTGAGAGCCATCAGGGTCGCAGGTCATTTACCAAACTGCCCTGTTTCCTTATTCCTAGATTTGGTTGTTTGATGGTTTAAATTCCCAAACAAAGACCACGGGCTGTTTTATTCATACATAGGGAGAAAGGATTCTACATCTTTTTACAAGACATCCCTTCTCCTTGCAACATTAGATTAAATATTTGTTTATTTTAAAATATGATTAAATGTTGGGGGTTATTTTTTGTTTTTTATCTTTAACCACTTTGGTACCAGCGTTGGCTATAGTCGACAGCCACAGATGAATGTGCACAGCCGAGCATGGACTTTAGCCGACAGCCGTGATGTGAAGGCGCATAGCCGAGCGTTGACTTTACTCGACAGCCAAAATCTTTTACATTTACAGCTTTTATCTCTGCAGTTGCAGTGTGTACGTTCAGCTAATAAGTTACTACGAATCTGTGACCTTTTAACAAGTCCTTAGTAGGAGTTATTATAGTTATTTTCCTAAAGCTGCCTGTAAAGTAAGACAAGCTTTCAGTGCATTAAAGCTTTCCTCATCACACAAGAGCAAAACGGATTCGTCGTCAATGCACAGCACAAACTATCGTGCAGACTAGTAGTGCCGGCTGTGGGCAAGGTTTCGCGGCCGGTGAGCGCCGTACCCGAAGTGGTTAAAAAAATCTCATCATCACTGTATGTAGCCATTCATCCTGAGAGTAGAGTGCTGGAGACATCAGTTTTCATACGGTATGTGACACAGAACCAGAAATGGGACACTGTCGTGTCCAGACCTGTCCATCACTGGGGATTGACCTTAGACTTCCTGATCAATTCTGACAAGTCACTGACAGTTTGCAGGGGAAGCACATATGTGACAAAGGACAAGCAGGGCTACATGTGTCAGCAAGAACCCTCCAATTCCAACTAGAAGGAGTCAAGCTGCTGACATCTCTGGTATTTGGATGTTCTCAGTTTTCTTTTTAAATATGGCTTCAGAAAATCACAGATGCACATGCCTCCAGATACACACAGTTTTCCTGCTGATTTAGTCTATGGCTAAATGGCAGGTCACTATGGTTTGAATGCTAAAATGTTCTTCATCTTTTTGCCAGTTTGTTCATGCATTTGCACACATATTGACATCGTTCTGGATCCTAGATGATAAGGGGCACATTGATATTCAGTATAAAACTGCAACTGAATTGAATTGTTGTAAAATCATGTTCAGCATAAAAATGGGCACATCTGGCTCAAGCTTGACCCTTAAAGTGTTGATGTCTGTCCATTGCACGGATGGTACAGAGGCTGTATAGCAGAGCGGTTAAGTGTGTGAATGCTGAAGACATGTCACGTGGGTATGAGTCCTGACTCTCCTCAAAAGCAGGGCTATCTTGAGTACACCACCACCTAATCTTCCTAGGAGTCAGTGTCGTTATCTGTAAAATAGAAATACCAAGAGATTCTATCGCCTCAGGTTGTTGGGATTAGATAAATTACTACCTGTGAAGCATTTAGAAAAGGGCCTAAAATTTATGGTAGGTGTTCCCAATTATTATGTTATGTTGCTGAATTTTTGTATATCCAAAATGCCATCTCTATGAGATAGCATGATATAAAAAGAGAGGATTTATGAACGTATAATTTTGGTCAAATTTGGGCCACACTAGTCCTTGAAAATTTTTTGTTGCCTCTGTCTCCTACTGGGATTTCAGTTATTTATATTGCTTAGATTGCTTTATATTGTCCCACTGGTCATTAGAAATTTTTTATTTCTTTTAAGTCTTTTATCTTTTTTTCTTCCTTTTGGATAGTTTCTACCACTATTTCTTTAAGTTGACAGATCTTTTCTACCACAGTATCTAATCTAATCTGTTAATCTTATCAAGTTGCCATTTTGTTGCAGATACTTTATTTCTCATCTTTTACAATTTTCATATTTTGTATCTTCCACATTTGTTTCAATTTTTTGTTTTCTTCTACATTCTTGAGCAAATGGAAAACATTAACAAATGCTATTTTAACATCTTATCTGCTAGTGCCATCCTCTCTCATTTTGGGTGACTTTTTGATGATTAATTTTTTCCTTATATTTTCCTGTTTCTTTGCATTACCTGATAGTTTTTTATTGCATGCTGTATATCAAGAATTTTATATTTTGGGATGCCAGATTTTGTCATATTCCTTTTTAATAGTGTTGGACTTTGTTCCGGCAGCAATTAAACTTCTTGGTATCAGAGTGATTCATTTGAAATTTGCATTTAAGCTTTGTAAGGGTGGATCTGGGAACAGACCATTGGACAAGTCTCATACACTCCTCTGAAAATTTTTGTTTGGTGGTGCTACTTATTAATTTATCAATCAGCTATTTATCCATTTATCCAAATAATATTTTATTGAATTTCTCTTACATGATAGAATGAAGATAAATAAGATTATCAGGGAGTAATGTGTACTAATAGAATTATATGCAAAGTGCTACAGAATCTGTTGGTATCTTACTTTCCCCATTTGTATATATGGATGTTTAACTAAAGTACACTCTTACCAAATTTTCTTTTCTCTTGAATAGTCTCTCACAGCCTCACTATGTTTAAGAAAATTACTTTTTCTGCATTGTAAGACTATATATATGTGTATATATATATATACACACACACAAATACACACACAGACATACACACACATATGTAATGAGATATATACATATAAAATGATGAGAAAAATATATATGTATGCATATGTACATATATAGTGTTATATATATAAATGAGGAGAAAAAAATGTATCCACTTTTATAAAAATTCAGTCATTTATTCAACAAATATATGTTGATTGACTATAATATGCCAGTTCTACAACTGGAGCTACAACCATGAAAAAATCAAAGTCTTTTCAAAATGCAAAGTCAAGTGGTGATCATACATATAATATATTATAAAATTATGACTATATTTATATTCCCATTTTTAAAGTGACATGATGATTCCAGCATTGACTTAATGGCAGAAAAAATGCCCCTAGGCAGGTCTGCTTGTTTCTTCTTCTGAGATCCAGAATGTAAGTGTTGATGATAATGGCTAGTTCCAGATAAACGTTTTCTTTTAAAAGGATTGCTGATGTATCTATAGTTTTGTCTGTGAAGGTGCTATTTTTGTACATACAAATTGAATTCCCTTTTTTTAGAATTTTCTGGTATGAATTTTAAGATTCTTAATTGCAAAAGAAAAGTCAAGCTAGGAGTTACTACTACAAATGTTACTACTACTGTTGCTGCTACTGCCGCGCCATGATTTCCTTAATTGTCAACATGTGCCAGTCTGCGTTAGGTGTTCTGTTAAGTTCCTTACTTAACTTCACCTCTTTTAATCCTCGAGAGAACTGTGTGAGGTGAAGAATAATAATAGTACAAAAGAGAAAAGTAAGGATTGGCCATACAATAACTTTTAAAGTATTTATGAAAATGAGACATAATCACCAAGACAGAAATAATTTTTAATCTGCTATATTGAAAATGCTATAATAAGACTATTAGCACATGCTACAGTGCACATTGTAAATTGCAATTAGCATTGTTGATTTGATGACTGAGTAGATGGTTTTGTGAACAAGCCTTATTTGGAAAATTCAAATCAAATTCTACATTGTTTTCTAGAAGGCAGACGTATTACAAGAATATTTAAAATTTAAAATAGCCCTCATAAGAGTGCCTCTTCGGTATCTGTGCCTTGCTGAAGGGCAAATGCCTCCACTTAACTGGCTTTCCAAAGAACAATCTAAAAGTTGAGTCTAAGACAAGATCAGAAGGGCCAACACAGACACACATGGGGGATCCTATTCTGCAGACCTGACTTCCTTCTCAAAGGCAGGGGCTCATTTCTGAGAGTGACAGATGACAAAACCAACATCGGGCAGATGGCCTTCCCTTGGCACTTCACCCTCTTAGTAGCACCGCCATTTGTCTCTTCCCAGAGAGCAGTGGTCCCAGGCAGTCAGGCGGCCAAGCAGGAGAGACGCCAGGAGGTTTACCATGCAGCTGTGAAATCATTTCCACTCAGCTGTGAGTTGCGTGCAACTAGCCGGTTTGCCACGGTCCCGCTGGTCTAGGAGTTGTAACAGACCTCATGGTGCTGAGCTGACAGCAGATAGGTCCAATATGATTAGAGTTAAGGGCTCCTTGTGCCTCTAGTCTTATCTTCTTCTGGTAGATGAAACTTTGAAAGATTTGGAAGAGAGAGCCCCACATATCTCTTGCCCTTTCTAAGAACACGGAACAGAAACGGGCAATCTATGATGCACTGATTTCTGTATGTACAGTTTGTTATGATGGTAAAGTATTCTTACACTGAAAACATGTGTAGTTTTATTCTTTAAGATCATTCTTGGAGTTTTCTTATTTTAAACTACTACAAAGTAGGTAATTCCTTTTAAAATTACGTTGCTTGAATATTTAATGTAATGACAAATATGAAGCTTAATTGGAAAGTTATATATTTTATCTATTTTGTAAGGTGTTTTAAGGTATATATTTCTAAATATATAAAGAAATATAAATAGCAATGTATTTTTATATTTTTTATTATTTCTGTGTTATAAGGTGCTTGTATTTACATATTCATCTGTTATTCAACCACTGACTGCTCCATTCATGAAATGTATTAAGGTGCTGGGTATCGTGGGCCTACAGTGATATATGAAGCAGCTTTCTGAATCTAAAAATGGTAAGTGTCCTAACTGAGATACGGAGTGCTAGCAGAATTCAGAGAAAACAAAGATTGCTTCCAAGGTTGGAGGGATTGGTGACTTAAGAAAAGTTTAAGAGAGAAAGTGCCTAACAGTGCCTGGTGTAGAGAAGCCACTTAAACGGTGTTTACTCCATGGATGAGTGATGAAGGAACAAATGAAAGAGAAGTGGCATTTAGCCTTGCAAAATGAGTAGGTTGGAAACAGTGCTAGACCAAAGGCAACCACATAAGCAAAGAAAAAGAGAAAATTCAAAGCACTGGGGGATGGAGAGCAGTTGGGTCTAACTGGATTTCAGGGTTGAGTGTTTCAAAAGTAATTTAGAATGAAATAGTAGAGGGCCTCAGACTCCACTCTAAAGAATTTGGATTTTGTCTTTGCGGTGGGAAGCCTCTGAGAGTTCCAGAGAGGAGCATCCTGATCAGATCTGTGCTTTGCGAAGACTTACCTGGCGACAACTGGCAGGCAGGAGGGGCTGGGTAGATTCCAGAGTCACAGGCGCTGGTTCTGAGACGAGCACAGTCACTGAGATTGAGTCTGCTGTGACCGTCTCCTGCCTGAGCAGCACCTTCAGAGAAAAGAACTGAGTGACTTTGTTGTTATGTGATGGAACTGTGCTTGATAAGGCCTACAGAAAATGTCAACCAAACCCCGTAGCAGGGCACAATCACTCATGAAATCAGACTAAAATAAATTGCTCCCAAATGGTAAAATGGAAGGTGAAATATCTCATGAGAAATGAAAATCAACGTAGTGAAACTAACTCAGAAATTGAATCCTTTGCAATCTATTGTGCTTAATTTTTGACAGTCTTAAGTGTTTCTGGGGAGAGTACTTCGTAAGTTGATATTTTCTTTGAAAAGAATGTACATTGTACATATCATTTATCCTTCTCTTTGTGTTTATAACACAAATTATGGTTCCTACCAGACTAGCCCTAAGGTATTTCACTATTTTTTTAATTTTTTATTTCAGCATATTGTGGGGGTACAAATGTTAAGGTTATGTATATTGCCATTGTCCTCCCGCTTGAGTCAGAGCTTCAAGCGTGTCCATCCCCCAGATGGTGCGCATCGCACTCATTATGTATGTATATACTGATCCCCTCCTCCCCCCTGCCACCTGCCCAACACCCGATAAATGTTATTCCTATATGTCCACTTAG
>VBSM01001124.1:14913842-14953007 GCA_008086735.1 Cheirogaleus medius | reverse complement strand
AAAAAAAAAAAAAAGAAAAAGAAAATAAGTAAATGTTTGGATGAAATGGTTTAGTAGTATGATTTGGTGGTAACTGACTCTCCAAGATAGCCTGCCATGTTAGTAATTGAGGAGACTTTTCATTTCAAATGACAGGTGAATTCCATTCCCAGTGGTTAGCTTTTGATTACAAGTCATGGTTACAGTGGAGTCCATTGAATTTTTAAACTGCTATAGTCTGACTGAGTTTGTGAGGTCTCTGTTCACACAAAAGAAAGGAAGAGCCTACTGTAACCTCTTCAGTACGAAATAAATCCCCCTCGGTAAGCTCGACCTACACGTTTGCCTGAGCTTCCACCTGGAGGTGATGTCACAAATCAGAAAGCTGATGGAGTAGCCAGTTATTAGGGGATATGGCCTTGAAACACACAAAGATGGTGAAATAGGTTTTAGACTCTGGAATTTGGGAAATAATATTGGCTCCAATATTCATTTCTTTGGCCTCTGGGGCCTTCAAAACTAAATCAAGATGAACTCCATTAAAGATGAAAGTATTATCTTAGTAAAACTCTCAGATTTTCATTTTCTTTCTAGAAGCCTTATTTGGTATACACATATGTTACCCAACATATGTGTTTTGAGTTGTTCAGGTGTAAATTCTAAATGCATATTAATGCACTATTGAAAGCTGAATCATTCAAGGTTTCCAATACAAATTGTGATTCTGTGTGTTACTTAGATGGCTTAAGTGGGTGAATTGCTCAATTATAATGACTGCTTCACAATCCTGTTTCCATTTTTGATACAGATCTACATATCTTCTTTTAAGAAAATATTTTTAAGATGACAATAATCTTTGCTTTTATTTATTGAGGGCTTACTGTGTGCCAGTGAGATATTACTATTGCTGTGCTGGTTTAGAGATGAGATTCAAAAAGGAAAGATACGTGCTTAATGTGAATAGCTTAGAAAGGTTCAATCCACGTCTTCCTGTTTTTGGTGGCGATCCAAGAGAGCCTCTCTATCAAGCCACATCATTTTTATTGTGATTACTTTGCTATTTTCAATAAGGGACAAAGGACCCGAGTAAATCCAATCAATAAGAATACTTTATTTAGGACAAGTACTTCTTTCCATTGTCCTAAAGTAAACAAGCCTTCTTGCTGCAACTTGCATATCAGAAACTAGAGAAGTGAAGGATACTGTAATAATTGCTAAACTTTTGACAGGTATTTCTAGTTCATTAGAATTAGGATCCTGATTACCAAAATTAGATAGATGAGAAAGTGTGTGCTTAAATTATTGACGCTTTCTCAGGTAGCATATGGAAAGAATGATTGTTTTGGAACAACTATCTTCCTAGCTTAAGAGTATAAAAAGAGCACCTAGATTTAAAACTTTTTACCTTATACTCATTATTAGCACATTTTACTCAGGGTCTAATAGTCAACGTTACCATGAATTCTAACCTCAGCGTCACCTTTGCACTCTAAAATTTCCTTGTGTTAGGATCAACTTTACAGCTGAATAGGGTATACTTTTACTTCAAAGGCAATTCTGCCAAATTTGTTTTCAGAGGGAAATGCTATTATAAGCTTGAAATCTAATGGCATCTAATTAGAGGGTTTCTTAATGCTATTTTCTTTTTCCAGCAAAGTATTTTTAAATAGATGTTTAAAAAAGTAGTTCTTATATAAATAAAAAATGTAAGGCTCAATTTAGACTTCCTGGGTTAAATAACCTGTTGGAGTTCAGAGGGCTTACATATAGATACCACAATATTAAATGCTCCAAATATCAAAGTGTCATGTTTCTGAATTTTATTGTTCTCGCTGAATCACTGTATTATCTTGAGACTTTCTAGCATTTTCAGTGCAATTATTAAAACAGTTATGGTGGCTCTAAAGGAATGTAATTGGAAAAGAAAGATGACCTGTACTGGATGAAATTCTTAATTAATCTTTCACTGTTAAATTGTTCAAAATTAATCAAGTATATTGCCTATAAGAAGGCAACTACACTTTACATACCTCAGTATTATCATCACCAAGCCATATATTAAAAGTTAATTTCTGATTTAAAAGTGTACTTTAACTGCAAAACCATCAATTCTAAATAATTCTATTGCCCCCCCCGATCTTATAACACCAAAGATCATGGTAGAGAGAGTGCTTTGCACTTAACGTTTTGAGATTTGTGTGTGTGTGTGTGTAGACTTTACAACATCAAATTAGGATATATGTTTTTATAAATAACTAATCTTAATTGGAGAATGCCATTCATTCACGCATTGATTGATTCATTCATTCATTTATTCAACACATAGACATTGAAAAAAGTGATGTTTTAGACATTGAGAATAATGACTGTGAAATACAACAGCAATTTTCTGGTTAAGAGGCAATAAACAACTTGAATTCTAATGACACTGTAGGTAAATGTCCTTGGGGATATTAGAGAAATTGTGGAAAGGCGGTCTTCTTTCTACCCCCAAACCGTTTTGAATTATGCAAATAATATTCTCCACTGGTTCTTGCTATTTTTACCACCCTCACACAACACAGTGGTAAGACACACCCCACTAGATACACCTGGTCCCTAGGGCACTGCTGCTCAGTTGAAGAGAGGAGGTCACTTGTCCCTTTGCCAGAGCTGGGAATGAATGAGGAATGGCCATCCACCCATTCCTGGGTTGAGAATCATCAGCAAATGTGGTCATAATTACCAAGTAGGCACAGAGGTAAATGTATCAGTATGTTCAATGCAAGGTCTTGTGGTCTTAATACAGTCAGGGGAACTAGGTAAGTGTAGCTGATTTTTTCCTCCATTAAATCAACTAGTTAATTAAGTTAACTAGATGTTTCTGTGTCACACAGACATAATCTAGATGTCAATGTAAAATAAATATATTGTTTGGTTGGATATTTTAGGCTGGGATTGTTGTGATCTGGACCATTTTAAGATAAACATGCAACAGATATTCCTAAAAGCCAAAATAGAAATATTATAGATATATTATTATTCTATTATTATTAAATATAATAGAAATATTATATTTCACTGAATGCAAGAATCAAGTGTTAAGTCTAAGATACTTTGATGCTGGAGCAGTCTTGATCTTACCACCTGGCTTCCAGAGACTATAGGAAGCTGTTAATATTTCAGAAGGCTAAGATGAAAAAGACATGCTGTCGTTTTTAGGATCAATGAAACAGGGTTGTATCTTTTCCTGAAAATTTTTTATCTGTGTTCTGATACATATTATATTCTTAACCCTGCATGTAAAACACATATAATGGTACATATTGAGACTCGAGTTACTCAGATAAGTAGTATTATATGAATCAGGTGGGGAACCCACTGAGATGATTAAGATAAATCTGTGGAATTTATAGACATTATCCATCTATCAGATATTGCCTTTTGATAGAGTCTCCTAAAATGCCAGATTTGATTGAATGACTTGAAATTGGGTAAAATCTTTTCTACAGTGGACTAGCCATACAGTTAAGTCTTCTGACACATGGGTAGTATAGACAAGCTACTTAATGTAATGATCTGAGGAAGTTAAAAAAATAAATTTTTTATTTCTTCATGTTAAGGATTATCTCTGCCTTGCCTCTTTATTTTAAAATAGAAGTGCTTCTTTGAGAATTAACACATCATATTTCTAACAACTTGTTATGAGTTAGTTCTTTTTACTTCTTTCTTTCCTGCCTAGGAATAGGGAAAGAAAAGTACAGAAAACAAAAGGATAACACTGAGAAAAACTTGAGCCATTTCACTGGTTTGCCTAATCCCCTATAAGGAACATCATTTATCACCCACAACATTAACTTAAGAAAACCACTTTGAGAAACCAGCAAACAAAAAGCCAAAAAATGAAGATGAGGTCCTTCTATGGTTGAAATCACTCATGTCTGTGTTCTTGGAAATGTGACATTGGACAACCAATTAAAATGCTTTTTCTTTTTTTAAAGAGGTGGCCTATTTCATTAATTAGTTCATGCTATGCTAAAGTTTCCAAAATATGCTCTCCTGCAGTAAAGAGGAAAGAATTAGGTTAGAACAATCAAATGTGCCAGTTTCTTTTCTAAATATTCATATATTCTCTTCTCTTTCTGAATGACAGAGCCAGTTGACCAGCAGCTGTTTCTATTATGTAGTTTGGGTTACGCTGCTTTCTCTTATTCACCCTGTTAACTGGGAGTATTTTTAATGTTTCATCCTTGAGACAAGGGGCTTGTCCTGATGGCCTAGCTGCTACTTATATTTTCCTGGTTTCTTTTGTATGGTCTTAAATATGATATAGAGGTGTCATCAAATTGCATTTACATTAAAGAGGTGAAAAAAAAGCATGCAAGAGCCGGACAGTTTTATAAGAAGAGTAGAATATCACAATGCAGGGGTTATTCTTTGCCTCTGTGATATAATTAAGCGATTCAAGCAAATCAAGATAATTTGTCTTAGAAACTAGATGATTGTTTTTCTCCTTTCGAATAGGAGTTGTCCTTGATTTTGTTCAAAAATGCATTCTTACCTTATGTTTTAGAACAGATTAGAAGTATTTTAAAAAAATGTTGTATTGTTGAAAGCAATGGGAGACAAAGCTGACAACCCTTCCGTAAGCCCCTTCCAGTCCATCTTCAGACATAGTGACATTGGTACAGACAGGGTTTGTCACCCATAAATTTACAGCTTATTCCAGTCTCTTCATAAATTGACTAAATTTTTTTAAAAGAAAAAAATATATAGGTGTATAAAATACCCAGTTACAGGTTGTGTTCTATTTAGCCCTTGATTGAAACGTATTGCTCCTTAGTATCTTTTAGCTATGAAAATTATAATATGGAACAGAGATTAGAATGAAATTATCATGGCTCGAAGGCATTTACTCAGTAGTGGCAGCCACATAAACCTGGGTCCTGAGAATGATGATAATACATTAGGTTCTGCATGCCCGATATTATTGCCGTACATTATGTATGTTTCATTTATACTATTTCGCACACACCAGCAACGCTGACAGATAGGTAATTACTCTCTGCGCCAATGAGCACTTATCAGCACCACCGCTGTTTATTGCTGGAATGAAGTGCGCTTGTCAGTCAAGGTCACTTGTTTGTGTGTCCTCTTTAATAGTTCCTTCACAGTTGTTGAACTTTGCACGCAGTTCTTATTGCAGGGTTCCCGGAGGTTACTTTACTACATAATGTGTTTCTGGTGTTATCAAAGTCACTTGTATTTATCACTTTAATTGATAAACAACGAAGTCGCAGGAAGCAGAACCGAAGATGTGCAAAAACATATTTTGCTCGTCAGCTGATCCCAGTAGGTATTCTGTAATGAATGACCTCAAGAAGACACATTTAGCACAAACCCTCTTAGGCCGTGATACGCCGCCAGCCTAACCTAGTGAAATTTCATTTTATAACGTTAACCTTAATTTCAGCCAAGGTGGATACTGACACAATTTCATAACTACTGTAGACTTAGCATTTGTACCCTTTAGAAATGTTTTTCTTTGTTCATTTCTTGTGCAGTGCAGAGGTTATTTTCATGCTTAGTATATTTATATAATGGGCTAAATCCACTTGGTTTGACTTAAAACCAGTCATGTTTATTTGTTAGATATGTGCCATTAAGCCTCCCCTTCCCATAAAAAATATTATCAGTCTAATGCTGGTTCTCTTCGTTGTGTTAAAGCACCAGCCTTGTTCCAAAATGAACATTGCATGGTGCGTTTTAAAAATAAATTCAATGCCATTGTGTGGATCCTATGCAGCCTGTAATTTCATCTGTTATAAAATAAGGAGAATGGTTGATTTTTATATTTTTGTTTGTTAGCTACAGTGCTTTATTAGAAACTGGAATAACCTCTAGGATATAATAATTTATCCAGTCAAGATAACTGGAGCTATTTCCTTAAGCCTGTGATCAGCTTGAGTTTGTGTGTTGGGAGATTTATACTGCCGTTGCTTATTACCAAAGAAACAGTTAAAAAGGATTTATGGTAGTGCATGTTATGTGTGTGTCTGGAATTTTTGTGTATTTAACTTCTCTCCTTGCCTATCTCTGTTTTTCCTCTCTTAACGTTATCATCAGAGAGAGAGAGAGAGAGAGACCATCTATACCTACAATTAAATGCAAATTTTATTCAGGCATTTAAGCAGAATCACATTCATTCATTAAACCAAATGATTCTTTTATTTGAAAAAATATATCAGCACATGGTAATATCACACCCTGTTTACAAGAGCCTCTAGTTCTCTTGTCAGTGCAAAAGTTTACTATTTCATTATTAAAGGATTAAACTATAGCTAAAGGTGCCTGGTGACCGTGAATGTTTTAGTTAATTTGATTATGCCCATTAAAAAAGAATTTAATTCCTAGCAGCCACTAGGTCTTATGCATGGCAGTGTGGTTCCAATGCATTACGGGTCTGATCTCATCCTGGGAGAGACTGAATCTGCCATTTGGGCGTGGCATTGAGCAAGACTTGAGCAACTTGGTTCACTGGCGAACCCAGGTTAACACCATGCCTTGACGTTTCCGCCGTTTTCAAAACGCTTCCCTTTCTTAGTTCTTAGTTACCAGAGTGTTACAAAGAAAGGGTTTTGATCTCATGTAGATAGCACAGCATTAATTACCCTGACACTAATTAAACTGCATCAAACAAATACCACCGTGTTCCTCAGGGGGACAACAGAAGGCAGTTTAAAATAATTACTGGAGCTTCATGCATGTGTGAAGTTTTCATTACTCTTAGGACACAAGCAAAAGAGATTTGATATCATTAAAATAGCCACCCTTTAGTGATTGCAACAACAACAAAAAAGTGACTAAAATTTTCTTGGAGCATATTGATGTCTAAATAGTAGTGGCTTCAGTGCTCGAGAATGGTAACTTTTCCTTAAGAATTGGAAGTCTGTGAAGCAGGAACAGGTGTTCCAGTCACATTCTGGTATGATTATGTATTAGCTTATGTTTGTCAGACCATTTCATTAACCACCCACTGCTATCACATATACATATACTTTGTTCTTTCTGAACCATGAAATGAAATGCATATATCTTCACTAATGCTTGCTATCAATGTAAATGAGAAAAAGAGGCTTATTACCAATCGTGGCTGCCGTGAAGCCCACACCTCTGTACACTTACAGGTAATAAACATCTTTTTGTAAGTAGGACACAAGATATATTGAGTTCTGTCTGCAATAAGAAATGGCAGTCTTGTCCCACTTATGTATTAATAGGTGGTACTTCCCGTACATATTTAGACACAATGCTCAATGGGACCATTTTAAAGCAAATTTCTTCTCTAAAAACTGGAAGTGGTCATTATTTTTGAGATCTTTTGTCACGCTGGACAGAAGCAAACTTTTCTGGTCATAGATTATGGAACTTCTGTGCTACTGGACAAGTGCACAGATCAGCGATCACTATTATTGGGATTGTAGATGGTCTCTGTCACAGTGGTTGTTAGAGAGGACTGATGTCAAAATTGCTAAATCGCAGCTAAAGGAAAGGTCAGAGAAAAGGTGTAAATGATTGACAGTGTGACCATGTTAGGGACAGTTACGGTGGCTGGAAGTTGCCCACGTTTGAGTCCTCTTTCAGGTGCGTGTGTCCCTGCATATGTGCTCATGCATGTGTGTGTGAGGTGAACCGTGTGTGTTCTCCCTGCGGTCTGCTCAGCATATACACACACGGCACTGCTCAGGGTCTGTCCTCACAAGGTCACTTATCCTATTTATCTCTGTGACATATGAGCAGTGGGAATCAAGTTGCCTGGGTTCTAGCACCAGGTGCCAGCCATCCTCCCTGAAAGGTGTTGGGAATTAAAACGGGAGAGTGGTCATTTCCAGATTTATGCAACTCATATTTCATTCGGTGAATGACTCTTTGTGATTATAGCGTGGTTCTGCGTATGCAGTACTGCATATCATGAGCCATTTATTTTTTTACTTCCCTCTGGAAGCAATAATTTAAGGGAATTATGCATTATGAGGGTTTTTCCAGTGATTTTTTTAAAATTAAAATAATGCCAAATATTTTAGGAAACCAGTTTAGTAACATAACACTGGATTGGTGCTTTATAATTGTCTCACTAGTCAAAAAAAAAAAAAAGGATCAAAATTGATTGTAGAAGAATAAAAAATTAATCCAGTTGTAGAAATTTGATGTGTCCAAAAAATATGCAAAAAATATACTTTTGTTCCTTTATAGCCAGATGGTTTGTCCTATTTTAAGCTGATAGTAACTTCATACTTCTCTCTTGAATGTCATTGGTTTTAACTGGCAGACAGTATCTACTATTAGAATTTTCCTTATTCCTGGATGATCTAAAGTATATTTTTGGAACATTTGGATGATCATACTGTACACCAAGAAAATTTTTTCATTACACTTAGCTCATACTCAAAAAAGTGTTTATATAATTGAAAAAAAAACCTCTAAAAATGAACAGTTCTTTTGACATGATGTTGACAGAAGTCACTTTGATGTAGTTTAGAGTCATGAATTTTCTATCTGTTCCATTTTTCCTGGGGCTCCATCGACTCAGACATCCTGATCTGTCATTTTGCAACTCTTTGTGAAGGCCTTGACAGATAGAGGTTTTGACAAGTGCTGGACATCAGCAGCAATTCAGAATAAGCAGTGTATATTTCTCCAGGTAAAGTGACAAAATGTCTAAAAGCGTCAGAAGAACTGTGTGGTCTGCAATCATATCTAATATTATAAAGCATGCCTCTGTTTACGTTCTCTGTTTCAGCATTGCATGGTGGCTAAGATTTAAAATTCTGTCAGAACCTAAGATTAGAGAGCTTTAGCCTATTTACAACTGTTTGCAATGGCAAGAACACTGGAATCACTGGAAAAATCCTTTAAATTCCTATTGAGTGAGAATGATGGGAATAATCACATAATGGGATAGGAGTCTTTAAAACACACCATTATATATTCTTTTTTGTTTCTGCAGTACTGATTGAATCATTCTGCTTGATTAAAAACTACATTCTCATGCTATCTTCAGAGTTCTTAGTTCAGAGTTCAAGTTAATACAGCTTTCATTGGGTGCTAATTGTACCTGTTGACAGGTCTGTCAGTTTTCAGACACGGTGACATTTTTCCTAGTTATATCCTCTATCGATGACTATGCAATAACTGTAAACACTGTCTCACATATGGAATATGTTGTTCTTTTCACATAATTATTCTGTGTCTGTATTCACTCAAGAAACAGCTGTTGAGAGTTGAGTGGGATGCAAAGTGGCACAGCCTGAAGATGTCCTTATTCACGCAGCCAAGTTCCTTTTGATGTGATACCTACTGGCAGGGTTGTGTGGTGAATTCAACTTCTTTGACATCCATCAGCAGTACTGACCAGTGGTTTCGGGTTTTTCTGTGAGGAGAAAGAGTAGGAAAGACTTCCATAGTTCAGTTTGTGTCCCCCTGCTGCTGGAGCCAAAGCTCCTGCCAACAGCCATCTAAATCAACACCATGCCAACGTGCTCTGCAGGCCAAAGGTCACTCCAACATCTGGCCCCACTGTCTGCTTCTTTCAGGTTTGTCACTGGGCAGCATCTGCTCATGGATTCTTTCTCAACCTCTCTTTGATCTCTCTGACAGTAAAAAGAAGCTCCTATCACCCATCATGTGTTAGGATTCTTTTTTTTTTTTTTTAACTCAAAAGCATGGGACATTGGAAAACCGGTGGAATTTTATGTTTTTTAATCTTTTTGTTTTTTATGTTGATCATTCTGTTTGATACAAGGGCAAGGAGTGAAGTGATTCTACTCTTGATTCCCAAAAATACTGTCACAATCAGTAAGTCCAGCATGTGAAAACACATCTAGTCGAATCGAGAATTGCCTTGTTTCTCTCCATCAGCATTTAAAGAGGGAGGTGAAGAGCACCAGCTGTTTTTGTTTGTTTTGTATTGACTCTGAAGAGCTTCCATGATGATATCTATTGTCTGCTTTTCTGACATTTCTATCAGTGGTTGAGCTCTCATACATCTTTCATCCACAATTTGGGATGTAGAGGACAGTTTTGGGGTGCTACATCGTCTATGGACAAGCACTGGCAAACATGGTCAACTTTCACCCATCTGTGAAGTGAAGCCCAATGGCGTGTGCTCCCCATCAGCTAGCTGTTGGTTAGGCCGCAGGTTTACAAAAGCTGCACATCTCCTGGATAAGACACGAAAACAGCCCTATACTCCATTAGCTCAGCTCTTCTTTCATCCCTTCAGCTCTCCTCCCTCTGGGTGCATTCTTCTTAACTCCAATCTAGAGTTCAAGTTCAACCAACACATAACAAATGCCAGCTCTGTGCCTGGCACTATCCCAGATGCTGGGCATACAGGAGTGGACAAGACAGACACACTTCCTATTCTCTCAGACTTTACGATCTGGTTTGATGTAGGGGGCTTAGAAATTTTCATGTCATAAAAAAACTGAATGATTCAGAATGTGTTTGGCCTTCCCCAAGAACTGGCAACCCATTACTGTATTTATATATGAGTATAATTATGATAGTTCACAGCTATGATTATAACAAGATTTTAATTCTAGTCCAAATCAAATGCCAAAACTTTCAGGAGAAAATGATAATGCTTTCTCTAGCACCTAACACAGAACCTGCTGCACAATAGACATTGTGCAGAGAATTTGTGACTTTCTTCTATTTTCATTCATTCTCCAAAAAGATTGGCACTTTCCTTCCATTTTTCTTCACCCTCTAGGAAACTAAAGCAGTCGATAAAAACTTTTTTTTTCCTATGTGGTTTAACTTTGGCTAACTAAAACAAGAACTTGTTTTTGTAGCATTTGCCACAATTTTCAAAGCACTTTTACTAATTTGGCATCATTTGTTCTTTACAAAATCCCAGAAATTTACAAGAAACTGAGAGTTTAACTCTTAAGTCCACAGTGACTGGTAGAGCATTTGGACCAGAAATTTGCTATATTTTGATAATTATTAATTTTTAATTTCTCACTTTTATCCATAAGAGAATTTTCTAGGAGCTTGTTACATTAGTTAACAAATGCTTCTGAACGTGCTTAAATATTTGATAAAAAGTAAAAGAATGTAAGTGATATGACACAAAGAATGAGACTTTTTCATGTGGGAATCAGTCCAAATACTTTATAGTCACAAATCCATGCTAAGATGCAAACTTAAAGGAAGACCACTGACAAAACTGGACTATTTCTCCTCAGGCATACCGAGTCCCCAATAGCTGCAGGTCAGGGTAGCTGGCTCCTCCTTTCCTTTTCTGCTAACTAGTTCAGCAGCCGTGAGCAAATCATATGACTTCTCTGGTTCTCAGGGTTTTATTTTTCATCTGAAAAAGAAGGTCTTGAGGATTAGATGGTTTAAACAATAATTTATCTGATTTTTTGTTTTGCAGTTTGTAGAGTGTCTGCATGTATTATCTCCTTTAGCCAGAACTTTAGGTTCTGATATTTTAGGAATCTGTAATTTCACTATAAAGGCTAAGTGTCTGTTATGCTGAATAAAGCATTCAGTGCAGGCATCAGATTTTAATGCCCCTGTGTAATGACCTTCTACCTGCTTTGGAAATTATCTGTGGAAATCCAGTCACCTAAATGATAAGTGTTAATATTAGTAAAAAATAATCATGACCCTGTTAATAAATTTGGTAATGGGCCTTATTTGTTCTGAACAAATAGCATTACAAACTCAGAAGGATGAATTAGTGTCCAATACATTATAAAAAATTATAACTAAATATTCTATTTGCCATATACATTTAGATAAGTTAAGAATATAATCTAACATTTTGCATTTTTAAAATTTACATATAATCACATCATTTGAAGTATTCTAAAAATATTTTACATCAAAAAATTTTTTATTTGCTTTTAAAAACAGCGAGATGACAAAATAACCCTTTTTTGTTAACAAACCTGAGAAGTTACATATATTACTTTGGCCACTAGAGGGCGTCTGCAATGTCAGGAATGCTGAAGCAGCCCCAGAGACCAGGAAACAGGCTGTTAGGGTGTTGGTAACACATCCATTGTCTGTCCACGCTATCATATGCATACAAATTGCCATAGTAATCAAATTAAATTTCACTGGGTCCATTATTCCCCACAAAAAAGGAACTTGCCATCATATTATATTTCGTTCTTTTTTTAAAAAAATGTATAACTTTCAAAAGGGGACAAAAACTTAAAATGCTTCCTTAAAATAATAGAGATGCAGCAATCTGAAAGAACACCAGGGATCATAGAATATAAATTAGTGATAACCTGATGACTTCAACTGTAGGGCTGGTTTTGTAATTCTGCAATGAAAATCTCCTTCCTCTCCCTCAGCCCCCACCACTAGGCAGCAGCTGCGCTGGCTTTTGCATCCTGACCTTCTGATGTACATCACCCCTAACCTGCAGGGACTTCCTTCTAGGGTGAGAGGGTAATTGTGTCTCATGTCCGGTCAGTCCTCAGCCCCTCTTCTGAGACTGCCAAACAAGTGGCTTTGTGTGTGTGTTTTCGCGGAGCCGTTTTATAAATGAGGAACTGAACTGAAACCACCTGCTCGGTTCACCTCAGCCACCAAGCAGAGGCAGACCAGGGCAGCCATTCCTTCCCCAGCGCCACGACTTTTAGCCACCAGCATATCACTGGAGTGTGCAAAGTTTTTAAATTTCAGGTTTCCAATAGGCCCCTTGGGCTTTGCCTAAATATCTTACCTTACACATTCCTGCTGACATCAGATTCAATTCATTTCTAGACTGTGCTTCCCATGACCTGTGTACTCAGAAGTTAGGCAGAGGACCGTGAAACGATGGGTAATCCAAACTGCGGGAAGTTGTTACAGATATATATTTATATTCAACTTTTGTTCTTGCATTTAGATTCAGGTACCTTTGATACTCATTATATTTTTCCCAAGTAAAACCTAGCTCAGAAGCCCTGGTGAAGTGGCCTAGCACAGTGCTTCTCAAAGTACCTGTGGAGATGGACCAGTTATTTTCTTTTTTTCCCAATTTGTTGTGGATCAACACTTCTGCAAAATAGAATAAAAATAAATGACTAGAAAAGTGAAATAAAAGCATCTGAAATATTACCTAATTTTCTATTATTATATTCAAGAGACATGAAATTACTCTGTGAAATTGCTGTGAGAATTTCTACACTCCTCTCTTTTCTGTAAGTCACTGTGGGCCAGCACAACGCAGTGCAGACGTGGCGCCTTGACTTGCTCTGGCCTTGTAGCATTCTCAGTTCCCACCCTGGCTCTCTCCCTTCCTGGTGATCGGTCAGAGAATGGGTTGCAGTGTCTTTCAGACTAATGCAGAACTCCAACTTTAACAGACTCCTTTATTCTCCCTTATCTGGAACAAGGGAGGATTTGGAAGGTTTTTGCTTCCAAGATGAACATAGGGTTGGAGTAAATAAAGAAAGAGCTTTGTTAAAATTACAAAGCAGAGTCAGTTTAATGAAAACAAGGTTTCAAATGTTTGACCCTGAGCATATAATTAAGTTTATTGCAGGTGATATTTTCTAATTGCCTCACATTATGAAAGGTTCAATTTTGAATTATTTTTTTTCTTATGAATTTGGGGCAGGAATAAAGCAATTAACGGGGGTCTTCGTGTTCATGAAATATTCAATAGGGAAAGCATCTACAGAGCTTAGTAAAATGATAGACTGAACACATTTTCCCTTATTTTTCTTTCTTTTTAGTTGCCCTTTTGAAATAGAGCTGATGGTAATTTTGTATTCCAAGCCTCAATGCGTGTTGAGGACAGATTAGCTAACCAAACTCACTGGTCTGGGAATCAAGAGACCTGGTTATCATGTTGTTACTACTCACTAGCCAGATGGCCTTCAGCAAATCACTTTAGACCTCAGTTTGCTCTTCTTAAAATGGGAAGACTGTTACATCTCTGTCTTCCTCATAAGATTGGTTGCTGGGGAGACCAAGTTAACTAGTCAAGGGGCTTTGGAGACCCTCAGGCATGTTACACACATGCACACACATATGTTTATATGTGTATATGTATGGACATGGCATTTCTTGATTTTCTTAATCAAATACTTTTTAACTCTCTTGAAATATACATTCTAAGTTCATTGTTACCACTTTCTGTGTAGATTTTTAGACCCCTTTCTCACCCCACTTCTAGTCCACCCATAACTTTATTAATAATAATAAAATTATTTTTTACTTATTTTTTCTTTCTTTTTTCAGCTTTATTGAGGCATTATTGACAAATAAAAATTATATATATTTAAGGTGTACAATTTGATGTTTTGCTAAATACATTGAGAAATAATCTCTGCAATCTTGTTTTAAAATATAGAGGATAAATTTCAAATATACACAATAAAATTTATTTTTAAAAAAAATAGAGGAAAGAATCATTTAAGTACCAGCTGCAAGGTTTAGCCTCACTTACTCAGTGATGTTAAGCGGAACTGTGGTGCTGAGCTTGCAGGGCTGGAATAACGGGAGTCTGGCCTCTGAAGGCTCAGTGCCAAGCCCCGCTGCTCCCTCATTGTCAAAATACACATGCACACAGGTGCACGTACACACATGTGCACGCACACACACCAGCGCATATGGATCACAAGTGCTTGACACTCAGTTGTCACCCTGTAGCCATGGTCAATGCTGTATTATCCTGGTTAAGCTCTGAAAATGATCTTACTGGGGCTTCTTTTGGAGAACAATGATTGCAAATGAGATCACAAGGTCATTGCCCTGAAAACAAAGAAGCAGGTGGTCTCAACACTGTGACACTTGGCAGAGCCTAGTCCTGACCAGCTTCTTCGGTCTATGAGCAGACAAGTTTGAACGATTTGACTCCAAATATGAAGTTCTGGAGATGGGAAATGGAAAAGTACTTTACACCCTAGTGAACTGGAAAGGTCTGCATTAGCCAAGTGACTGAATCGCTTGTGGCTTGAGAATGGTTTGGAAGAATTATGAAACCTCATTCGTTCATTGATATATCCATTCAAACATATACTGAGCACCTACCATGTACTAGGCCCAGTGCTTGGTGCTGGGTAGACAGAGGCAAGAAAAAATAATCTAGGTACCTGCTCTCACGGAAAATATAGGTAATTATAATACAGAGTATGGGAATGGCTGTGGGGATGCACCGGGGAGCAGAAATAAGCCTATTGCGTTTAGAGTTGAAAAGGACTTTGGAGGCCATCCATATTCCACCTCCAACCACCGCCTCCCCCAGCTGCCATCACAGCCATACGTTTGTGTTGGTGCGTGTTTGTACATACATATGCTGGATGCGTGTGCCCGTGGGATCCCTGCTTTTCTGGCAGTCTGTATCCTTTGACAGTGAACAGGAGTTAAGATAGGAGGAGGTGGATATCCATTTGGCTGCTCTTGTCCTTTATTTCAGAGCTTTTGGAAGAGCTGAGAAGTGATCCCTGAGCCAGCTTAACATCCCTAAATGATTATATGTTACCTATTAATATTTAATTGTTGCATTTATGTTGATAAATGAGAAAACTTAGACACTTTGATCGTGTATACAACTTGGATAAATGTTCATGTCCATTTAGGCTTTTTGAAACTTTTTAGAAGTGATGATATTGTTGTGGAATGTTGAAATAATACTTGAACCACTGGACTCCTCTCACTATCATTGTTAAACCACCTCCTCCCCCACCCCTGGGCCGTGTTACCTTAGGAGTTGTTCCATCCCAGAGTGTTCACCGCTCGAAATGGCTCATCAACCCAGGAGGGGGGATGGAGTGGCGAATGCTATGCACGGTGACACATGTGCAGCCCCTTCATGCCATGAGTATTTGGTTCCATTTCTTACTGGAAGGCATAAAACTAATTGCCTATGTGCATGTTTAGACCACAAAAATGTCCTGGCAGGAAGTGAATGCCTGGGGATATTTGTATCCACATCCCACAGTGGAGTGAACAGAAGTAGTTCCAGCTAAAGGAGAAGCATAAGCCTGCCTTGGAAAGTGTTTTCAAATTTTAATATATATATATATTTATATATATTTGAATAGAACAAGTCTCACATATTTCTTCAACTGCAACTCAACATACATATTATATTGAAATATCTTATGTTGAAAATGCAGGTTATTCCTTCAAATTTGGGAAAGAATAACATGTGTTTTTTGTTTTTTATTTGTTTGTTTTAACCAGCATTTTCTAAACAGGTCCAGAAAAAAGCAATCAGAAATTACAAGAGTTTTATAGTTTCCTGACTTCGATGTAGGTTGCAAATAAGAGTAGCTCTATTTCTCCCCCAAAATATACAACATTTTAGTTTGTTCATTACTTTTTTAAATAGGAATTTTTTTTTTTTTTTTTTTGAGACAGGTATTGCTCTGGCCCCAGCCCCCAGGCTCTGGAGTGCAATGACAGGATCCTTGAACTCCTGGGCTCAAGCTATCCTCCCACCCCAGATTTCCCATCATAAACATGGGAAAATGGTAGCATCAAATAGGTGGTTTATTTTAAAGAACATCTGGCATTGGGACATTCTTTTAGAATGAAAAAGAAAGAGTATTACATCAAGACATATTTCTCCTTATTTATGAGGAGAACATGCAGTATATTTTATCATAGTAAGTACACAGCTGTATTTTATTTGAGATATTTTCCAAAGAGTAAAGATGCCAATTGGAACCCAGAATCAAATAACTGTTTTGCTGGTCTATTAGCCAGTTAAAAGTTGTATATAATCCATAGAAACAATGAGTATTTCAATGTGGACCAATTTAATTCATAAATAATAGTGCAAAAGAAAGGATATATTGTACTTTTCGTGATTTGGGAAATAATAACATTTCTCATATATGCTTACAAGTGTCGGTAGGTAAGATGTAAGATAGTTCCTGTCAATGAAGTAAGACCTATGTGTGTGAATGTATCCGTGAGGGAATTCAGTTATAAATAAGTTTCTCTCCTCTTTTTAAGGAAACCCTAGAAATAAAATTGAATTTTCAATTCAGTTATAAGTGTTTTGAATTTACATAATTATTTACTTCATCATTCCTTTAACTAATGAGCTCCAATGGGACATCATAAGTATATTTTAAAGTTTGATATTTATACAGACTTTAAAGAATTGATCTCAAAAAGTATGCTTTGCATTTGGAAACAAGAATATTTTTAAAGACAAAAAGTTAGAGACATCTATTTCATAAAATCAATTTAACATTAGGAAAGAAATGAAAGAAAATTTAAGCTTAATGGCAGACACCTCAGAGTTTCGTTTTGAATCAGCAATTTTTAGCACTAGTACTTAGAAAACCAGAACCCAAGAAACTTTCACTTCAGCCAAAGTTGGCCTTGTGAAAGCTCACGGAGAGGGTGCATTTTAAAGCAAAGTGTAAACTCCTTGTAGGTGTTTCTTTTTTCTTTCAGTATAGCTTCATCATCTAACGTTGTACCTGTTACAATGGCTTCTCTCGTTTATTTCAGAGCTTTTGGAAGAGCTGATAAGTGATCACTAAGCCAGCTTAACATCCCTGAACTATATTACCTATTTATGTTGGTAAAGGAGAAAATTTAGACATTTCGGTAAAGTGTGCAACTTGAATAAATGTTCATGTCCTTTAGGCTATTGTCAACAGTCAATTGTCAACTTAGTCTATATTATATGAATATTTATTGTTAAATGAATAAGTGAAAGACAAGAAAGGAGGGAGGGAGGAAAGGAGGAAGAAAGAAGGGACTTAAAATGGAAAAGCTTCAAAAGCTAGTGTCAGATGCTTTTTATATATTAATTGCCGTCACTACAGCCAACCAAGTCTCTAACGCTTTGCTTGGAGAAGTGGGCTTGTGGGAGTCACTGCAGAACCTTCACAGCACAATGACCCAACCTTATAGTACAGGTGTTTTACGTGCAGATGTCTGTGTTATGCCCAGAGCTCTCACTGAGTCGGGAAGTGAGTTTTATGTCGGCTACCAGGGCTGAAAGTGGAGGGAGTGATGGCTGAGTATTATTATTTGATATTAAATGGATTTGTATGTATTGCGATATAGGATGAGAGAACTCTGCAAACGCAGGAAACAGCTCAGAAAGGAAATGTGACTTGCACGGATTGGACCAGTGTGCTCTGTCTCCTTTCCCAGCGCTACCAGCTTTACTTATCCCTGCCTCATGCCAAAGAGCATCAAGCAAACAACCTTAGGTAGCTCCACTTGAGTATCTGAAATACCATATCTAGAGAAAAGAACTACAATTAACGAGTGAGGCTTTTATTATTTACTACTCTTTTCACGATGTTGAAAGCAGGTGGAGCTGTTTTCCCAGCTATCCAGAGTAACACATAATTGAAAAATACTTGGAGAAACTTTGAGTTATCCAAGGAGTAATTTTTTAACATAAATTTTTTTGTGTGTGTGTATTTGAGACTTACACATGAAGGAATGATTTTTTTAAAAAAGAAAAGTTTACATTTCTTGAGCACCTGTTATATGCCACAAACTTTTAGATGCTATTACATTTTTTGTTTTGTTTTGTTTGGGATATTTTTAAATGTTCTTAATTGAGATATAATTCCCACATTATATGTAAATAATTCATTATTTTAAAGTGTACAATGATCAGTTTTTTGCATATTCACAAGGCTGCAATCATCACCACTATCTAATTCCAGAACATTTTCATCACCCCAAAAAGGAACCCTGTTAGCAGTTACTCTTCATTCCTCCCTCCTGCCATCCCTAGGTAACCACTACTCTGCTTTCTTTCTCCATGGATTTGCCTATTCTGGGCATTTAATATAAATGGAATCACACAATACATGGTCTTTTTGTGACTGACTTCTTTCACTTAGCTTAATATTTTCAAAGTGTTTCCATGCTATCACATGCATCAGTAGTTCGTTTCCTTTTATGGCTGAATAATATTCCATTGTGTGGATATACCAGATTTTGTTTATGTAAAACTTAATTGCTTCCACATTTGGCTTTTATGAATAATGCTAATATTAACATTTGTGTTCAAGTTTTTGTCTGGACATATATTTTCTTTTCTCTTGGGTACACACCTAAGAGTGGAATTGCTGGGCCATTTGGTAATACTGTGTTCAACTTTTTGAGGATCTGCCAGACCATTTTCCACAGTGCCTGTGCCATTTTGTATTTAGTGTACAAGGGTCTGATTTCTCTATGTCTTTGCCAACACTTGTCATTATCTGCCATTATCTGTTTTATTGATAATAGCCAACCTAGTGGGTGTAAAGTGGTATCTCAATGTGGTTTTAGTCTGCCTTTCCCTAATGACTAATAAAACACATTAATTCAATCCTATCACCAAACACTTGTTGAACATCCACTATTCACCTGCTGGCAGTGGCTTGGGAAGGTGACATTTGTAGGCACTTTTGAAAGAGATCATGTCTGAAGTGGGAAGAAATGTTTGAATGCTGGTTATGACCTTACACATTTTACAAAATAAATAAATCTACTTAATATAGATTTATCATATAAATTATATTTTAGCATTATTCTGCTGCTTCAAGAATCCATTAATTTATTTAATTATTTAACAAAACCTGATATAGGGTTTATCATATACCAGGCATTGTTATAAGCACTTTAAAAATATCTATTCGGTTTTTTTTGTTTGTTTTTTGTTTGAGACAGAGTTTTGTTCTTTTGCCCTGGGTAGAGTGCAGTGGCATCATCATAGTTCACTGCAACCTCCAACTCCTGGACTCAAGTGATCCTCCTACCTCAGCTTCCTGAGTAGCTGGGACTACAGGTGCACACCATGACGCCTGGCTAATTTTTCTATTTTCAGTAGAGACGAGGTCTCAATTTTCTCAGGCTGGCCTTGAATTCCTGAGCTCAAGCGATCCTCCAGCCTCAGCCTCCCAGACTGCTAGGATTACAGGTGTGAGCCACTGCACCTGGCAAAAATATCAATTCGCTTAATCCTGATAACAATCAATGATTGATATCATTATCACCCCCAGTTTATAGATGAGGAAACGGAAGCAAAAAGAGATGAAGGAACTTGCTCAGCATCACATAGCTGTTAAGGCAAGTCTGGGTCACTTGACTTAGAGCTGCCCCACGTAAGCTGTGACATCTTGCTCACACGCAGTATTTAAGATGAGCGGTATGTAAGCCCAACCGTGCATTCACTGAAGAAATACTTGCTGAATGCCTACCCCAGGCCAGTCACCATCCCAGGCACTGAGAAAGCACCAGTGAAGAAACTGGGCAGGGCCCGTGCCCTATGGGGTTTACTTTCTAGTGCAAGAGAGAGAACATACCCTGGAAATAGGAAGACCTGTCATCTGTGAAATGGTGTAAAGAAAAGGAATGCCATGATGGGATGGTTCTGAGAAGGGCTGTGTAGATAGGGGGTCAGGGGCAGCTTTCCTGAATAGGTGCCCTTTGAGCAGTGACTGGAACGAAGTGAGCCACAGGTTGTCTAGAACAGCATTTCAGACCAAACAACCTGCAGGTATAAAGGCCCCGAGATCAGAGTGCAACTGGCGAGGTCTAGGAACAGAAAGGAAGCTCTTTTTAAGGGATCCCTAGAACTTCTATTGGGAGAATGCACTGTTACAGGGCAAGCATCGGACCAGAGGCAGGCTGCCGCAGTCGTGCGGGGAAGGGGTAATGGTGGTCTGGACTGGGAGGGAACTACTTGGATTTGGAAAACATTTTGAAGGTAGAACTAGGCGATTTGCTGTTGTTAAATGTGGGCTGTGAGAAAAAGATAAAAGTCGAAGTTCAATCAAGTTTCTTGGTCCGAGCTACTGGGTGCATGGGCCTGCCATTTATTGAGTTGTGAACACTGAAGGAGGAACATTCTTGGTAGAAAAATTAAGCATTCATTGTGGACAGGTCAAGTTTAAGATGTTGTTAGACCTCTGAGTGGAGATAATGAGTAGGCAGTGGGATTAGAAGTCGGATATTCAGGGCAGAGGGCCAGGCTAGAGATTCAAATCGAGGTGTCTTCAGTATACCATGGTATCGAGAGCTGTGGGACCACCTGCACACGAGCCCTTGAGCATGTGCCGAGAGGAGCAGAGGTTTGCAAACTGAGCTCTCAGTGTTCCAGTGTTTGGAGATGCCCAAGAGGTGGGGTACGTAGTGAGGGAGACTGAGAAGCAGCAGCCAGTGAAGTAGCAGCTAACTGAGGAAGCCAGACAAAAAGAATTTTTGAAGAAAGGTTGGTGAGGCATAAGCTTGTCTTGGGCATAAGTGCCAGGCGGGCTCTCAGTGGTTGAAATGAGAAATGGAAGAAACATCTGAAGTCTTAAATGGGCAACTCTATTAATAATCTGTGTTGCTTGCAGTAAAAAAAAGTTAGTGCCTTTTGGTTAGTCCCCCTACTTTAAAAAAGCACACACTTGCTCACTTCACTTTTGTCTGTAGGATGAGTCTTAGCTGCTCAGCCTTGCCTTCCACATGCTTCAGAACCTGGCTCTGTCCCACCTCTTTCCAGCTTCATCTTCCACGATCCATGACTCCAATCCCAGCCAAACTGCACCCTCGCACTCTGGCAGTGTTGAGCTACTTCCTTATTTCTAGCTATCGGATTGCCTGGCTATGCATGAACTACTGCCATCCCATCTGCCTGGCCCATCATTTCCTAATGAATGTTTGCCCGTCTTTAAACTCACAGCTCAGATGTTACCTTCCGTGGAAAGCTTCCCCCTGCCACTCCAATAAGAACTCTCTTGGGTTTTCCTCTTAATACCTTAACAACTATCTCACTTATGCTTCTATATTGGCCACAAGTCAGTGCACTATATTTATATACTAGACCATCTATGCCAAATGTGTATCAGTTATCTTTTGCTGTGTAACAAATTGCCCCCAATACAACATCTTAAAACAACAAATATCATCTCATGGGTTTTGAGGGTCAGGGATCTGGAAGAGGCTTAGCTGGGTAGTTCTGACTCTGGTCTCTCATGAGGTTGTAGTCACAAAGTTGACAGGGCTGCAGACATCTCAAGGCTCAACTGAGGCTGAGCAATCCGCTTCCAAGCTCACATGATTGTTAGCAGGCCTCAGCTCCTTGCTGGCCGTGGGCCAGGGAGTTTTTATGCTCACTTGCAGGCTTCTTTGTGGGTTACTCGCAACATGTCTGCATTCCCCCAGAGCAAGAGACCTGGGAGAGAGAACCCAATACAGAAACCACAATTTTTTATAACCTATCCTTGGAAATGACATACCATTACTTCTGCTATATATCTGTCACACAAACCCATCCTGGGGCAACGCGCAGGTCCAACATGGGAACTGCACAAGGGTGTGAATACCAAGAAGTGAAGGTCTTTAGGGGCCATCCTAGAGGCTGGCTACTGCAAAAGGAGGACCCTGCCTTTTCAACTTCTTTCCCCCACTGCCAACTATAGTGTATGGCACAGGGAGACACCCACTCAGAGAACAGTTGTGGAAGGAATAACTGACTGAGCGAGGAAACAGACCCAGAGAATGCGAAGTAGTGTTGACATCCTGATTCCATTTTCCACTAAAAGGTAATGTGCAAAAGGGAAGAGAAAGAGGGCTTTTTCCTTCATAATTAGAAATGTTTTCATTGCTATTTTACTGTCTAATCATTTGTGTCCACAAACATTTTAAAACTCATGTTGAAGGCACAGATTGAACCTATCATATTGCTTTTCTCTAAATGTTTCATATAATTTCCACTGAGAAAATTGGAAAAAATAATTTTGGAGGGTAGAGTGGATGATGAGTGACAACTGAGTCAACAAGAGGAGTAGTTTTGGAAAGAACCATGTACAGGTGGAGTGCAGGGGGTGGTTTTGGTGCAGCAGTATGGAGTTGAAGACAGCATGAGGACACTAGGACCTGGGGTTCCTTTGGAAAGTGAGAATGGAGAGGTGCGAAATAAAACCTTACTTTCTCTCAAATATAACGTAACCTTGTTAGATGTTGTTTCAAATTTTAATTTTAAAAGCTAGGGGAAAGTGAAAGCACATAATGATCAGGATCAGCTGGGTCTCTTTATTGCTATTTAATGTGTTTCATTGGAACCATATTTCTGGCTCAAGTATCCGAAATTTGTGTCACTGGCAACTGTCACCACCTTTAGTTTCTGCTTTTAATTTTCAAAGGGCCTATGAAGTGGTTTCTTGTGAATTCTGAGAAGTCGTAGACACTTTTATTTTCTAAATGAAACAATGCCCCAGGGCTACAGGACACATAAGGCCTGATTTCATATGTTTAATGTAAAGGAAGTAGAAATTTGGGACTGCTCTCTTCTGGTCCCAGACCTGGGTCGGGCAGGGACTGTGACATTTCCCTTAAACAAGAAGACAAGACCCCAGTGGAGCTTATCAGCTGGGAAAGCCAAAAGCAACATGCCAGGAATGTGAGAGTGGTTTTGAAAGGAAGGCTCGGTTGGTTAGACACACCAAAATAAGATGTACAACACTGGAGAGAAAAGCGAAGGTGTGGTGAAAGAAAGTGTTAAAAGGAGAAAACCACAGAAGGGCTGGGAAACGATGGGTTGGTTTTCCTAACAGAGAATAAAATCTCCTATTACAGAGAAAACGTCAAGGGGAACGGTGCTCTGTTCCCCTTTAAGTAAAATTTTAAAAAATAGAATTAGAAATTAGAAAGCAACAAACACTGTTGAGAAGCACACAATAATTTCTAATTTTTTAAAAAAATCCTATCTCTGCTAGGATTCACTGAGTTGAGCCTTTTGCCTCAATTTTTTTAAGAATCATATTTAACTTACAGCAAAAAAATTTTTTTCAAAGGCAAGAAAATATTTTTAAAGGTTATTTTCATCTATCTACATATAGCACAGATCCCACAGAAAAACCCTTGCTTAGTTTGTAGGGCTCAGGAAGCCAACGGAGGTGCTCAAGTTTAAGAGATATTTGCTTACTGCCAAGCATGTATTTACAGACTCACAATGTCTTCCTTTGTACAAAGGGCTTCCCCACTGTTCCCTCCCTGCTTATCAGCCCCAGTTACTGGCCAATCTGATAGAAATCCCAGTCTACTGACTTGTACAAATAAGCTCCATAAGTAAGTCTCGAAGTAGAGACTGCCTCTGGTCAACTCTGTCCTTCAAGCTGACTGTTGAATGGATCAGTCAATCAGTCAATCAGTATATGAATGTGGAAAAAAGCTTGACTATCAAAATAGCATGCTGAGTTTGACTGTCTTAATGAAGTCGATTTTCAACAAAAAGGTTATGAAAGTTTCATAGGTCTATGAATCACAAATTCTACCTCTCCCACCCACTAGAAACTCAAAATATACAAGGACTGTCATATATATGCAACCAAATATATTTTTTAAGCATCTCTTGTCCAGTTGCCATTATGCTGTCTTGCTTTTTAGAACCTGGCTATTTTGCTTCTCTCTCTCTCTCTGTTTAGAGCCAGAGTATCTGTGTGTGTTGTGTGTCTGTTGTGTGTGTGTGTAACACACATACACATAACTGCTGCTCTGTTTGACAAAAGCAGTTTCCTAAAATTCTATAATACAAGAGTTCTAATTTCTTGGGATATGAAAGACCTATACAGTTCACATTCCAGATGGGTAGGCTCCCTTCTGAAACACCAGCTACCTGTGCCCAAGTACCTGGGTATCCCTGTATAGTCTCTTCCTCAAAGGAGTATTTTCCTCTTTATTTCTCTATGGGTAGAATGATCATTCCTAGCAGCAGCCGTGTGACCACATATGGACCATAGATATTGTTGATGTTGTTTTGCTCTGTTCTGAATATTACCACATGCACACTACCTCTTGACCGTTCAAAATATTCCAGAAAAAAATGCTTTGCTTGGCTTAGCATGGGTGAGATGCCCATCCTGGACCAATCGACTAAACCCCAGAGACTGGGCCATATAGCACGGGGCAGTTCCCATGAGGAGGGTGGAAGTGGTGCTTGTTAGATCCCATGGCTGTCCACGGCATCATGACAGATGAGCCAGCATTTTATTTGTAACTAATAAATTGGTTTTGTTGTCACAAAAGGAGTTTTTCGATCAGGATAGTTACCTTCTTTTGTTTTGTGACTTTTCTAGGGATAAAGAATTGATGCTAAATAAATCAGGTAGACTAGGGACCACAGGAACCCTATTTGTCCCTCTAAGTGGAGGAATGATGTCTAACTCTTTAGGGGCTTAGGGCAGAGCAGTGGGTAGGCTCTCAACCCTGGTGCATGCAGACAGCAGCCTGAGGAAAGGCTGTTCACTCTCAGCATACCCGAACTCTGCTTCTCAACAAGCAGGAATGTGAGCATCACCATGAGCTCCGTGTGTGCCAGGTTGGGCCCATAGTCCCTATCCCAAGAGTGATGGGAAAGATAAGTTGGGGTGGAATGGACAGAAAAGCAAGACAAACAGGTCAGGGCTTAGGACCGAATCCTCAGTCCTAAGCTTTTAGACAGAGAGGGAGAATTTAAGTATAAGGCACGAGCTTGGGAACTAGGGTGCCAAACCAGAGCAGAAGTATCCAGAAAGACCGGTAGAAACCAGAATTCACTAGAATTAGGGTTCCTATAAACCTCGGGAGGGAACCGTGAATGGCAATGAGCTGATTCTGACACTGCAATAATAATAACAATAATAAGAACAGCTAACATTGTCAAACACCATGTGGCAGACCAGATTTTGTATTTAGTGTATTTTAAAATGTAGATCCTAAGATATGTTTCTATGTAAAGAAATCAAGGATCATGGTTCCTTCTTATGCATTCCTTCCATCACACTACCTTTGGGAATATTTTGATGAATCCTTAATTTTCTGACATGCAATGATTTTAGATTAGATTTTTAATGTGCTGGCAATAGAGCTTTTATGGCCTGTCCTCCTCAGTTGCCTGAGAACGTTCTGGTGAGCTGTTAGTCCTGTACTTGTATGTAATTGTCATTTCTCTGGGAATTAGCTAATGTAATCATTAGGAAATCATTGCTTTTTTTCTTTCCAGCTTTTAAAAATATGCTATTTACCTCTTTTCTGTGTTTTTTCTTCTGTAAGAACTTTTAGCTATTCCTTAGTTGTTATGTGGATGTTACTAATACTTCTATGACAACTTGTATTTCAGCACAGCATTTTGGTCAGCTTATTTAAAAGGTTTAGGTTTTTTTCTTAGCATTTTTTGATTATCTGGTGAGCACATGAGACTCCTTTGTTCTGAATTTTAATGACCAGTTAGGATAGGAAGCAGCACTTTTTGTTTTGAATACATTTTGCCACAGTGTATATTTTTTCCCTGTAACTCAAAATATTGCATGACTATTAGGCTTATAACAAGCTTAATTCAAATCGTACATGTAAATATATTTTGTCTAGTGGGCTTTTCTGTTAACATTCCTGAGTTTTTGTTTTAGCATCATAATGTGTTGCCTTTTACATTAGAACAAAAGCCCCCAAATGTCGGTTCATCAGCTGACAATACCAGTTTTGTCTCTTAATTAGAAAAGAGAATAAAGCTGTTTAGGGGTGTCAATAAAATGACAGATGCATCATTAGCAGACGGCTATGGTGGATCAGTTCTGTGCAAATACTTGGAATGGAATTAATAGGAATTTCTGCTAGCATATTTAAATCCAAAGCTTGGGGGAAGAAAGCAGTGTTTTAATGCTGTGAACTAGTCAAGGAAAATGGAAGCAAATGACCATTTAATGCTGAATTAAGAGTGTAAGAGAAATCAAGTTGCAATAGAGAATATGTTACTGAGAATTTTATATATTATTAATATATCACAAATGAGCCATTATGGGTATTATATGATTAATTCATTTAATAAATATTTATTGAGAGTCTACCTCATGCCAGGTGGTAAATTTAATGAGAGTGTACAAGCTCTGAGTCCAAACCTAAAGTGACTGTCCTGTATAATTAGTAGGACAAAATTTCGATTCAACCATAAGTCTCTGAAGAGGTTCTTCAGAGGTTTTGCATTGGACCGTCTCTCACTGTATAAAACCCAGGTCACTCAGTATGATTCAAAGGAGAATTCCATTTAGTCTATATTTCCTAAATGGTTGGCAAGGTGGGTTTAGCAAGTACAGGCAGGTACACGTGGGTGTGCTCACACACAAGATGCTAACGTCATGCATTTTTCAAAAGAAGACATACAAATGACCAACATATGAAAAAATGTTCAACATCACTAATCATCAGGAAAATTCATGAGATCCCACCATTCTACCACCTGTCAGCATGGCCGTTACTAAAATGTCAAAAAGCAATAGATGATGGCACAGATGTGGTGAAAATGGAATGCTTATACACAATTGGAGGGAATGTAAACTAGTACAACCACTATGGAAAACAGTATAGAGGTTCCTCAAAAAACTAAAAGTAGACTTACCATTCAATCCAGCAATCCCACTACTGGGTAAATACCCAAAGGAAAAGAAGTCATTATATCAAAAAGATACCTGCACTCATATGTTTATGGCAGCACAATTCACAATTGCAAAGATTTTGAATTAACCTAAGTGCCTATCAACTTATGAGTGGATCAATAAAAAGTGGAGTGTGTGTATATATATATATATAATATATACACACATATACACACACACCATGGAGTACTACTCAGCCATAAAAGAGGATGAAATATCTTTTGCAGTAACTTGGCTAGAACTGGAGGCCATTATCATAAGTGAAATATCTCAGGAATGGAAAAACAAATACTGCATATTCTCACTTATAAGTGGGAGCTAAGTTATTGAGTGTGTGTGGTAATACAGAGTGGTATAATAGATATTGGAGACTCAGAAGAGAGGAGGCTAGAGAGAAGGGGGAACGAAGAAAAGTTACCTGATGGGTACAATGTACACAGTTTGGATGATGGGTATACTAAAAGCCCTGACTTCACCTTTATACAATTCATCCATGTAACAAAAAAACATCTGTACCCCCTAAATCTATTGAAATAAAGTTTTTTAAAAATATGTGTAGCAAAAAAAATTATCCACTGTCACATTGACAATAAAAAAGTAAATAAAATAGTTGATTAAGTTTTTTAAGAAAATAATGTTACGTCATGTTATCCAGTCATCAGGAAGCACTCTATTCCTGATACTAAAGCACTTCGTTCTCTTTAATGATTGTATTCTCAATGCTTAAAATAGTGCCACCATAGAGTAGGGACTCCATAAATATTCATCATTGAGTGGCTGAGAAAACAATTCACATAAAACTCAAGACAAGCAATGGACTAATTGGATAAATTTTAAGTGAGGCCCATTATTTTTATTTAAACTCTACTGTTCAGACAAAGGACTAAGTAGAAGAACTAAGCTAGGAGAATTGAATTACATTCAGTGTAAGTTTGCACCTTTCTAACCAGTTAAGAACTTACTTTTGAAATGAATGTGTGTAGCTGAGTCTGGGTATGTCAGGAGGGCCAACTGTATAACTGGTGGTTCTCCAAATTTAACTTCCATGCAGAACACCATGTTCATGAGAGGAAACATAAGAAAAATTTTCTAATTTGCAACCCTATGAAACTTAGTGCACTGAAATTATCATTGCTTTATACAACATATGACTTAATAACTGCTATTCATGGTGATGACCCAAAGTCATAAAAAAAAGCTTTAAGTTGGGATCACTGTGCAGTGATATCAAGTCAAGAAAACTGGTGATAAAAATTTACAAATATTACTACCTGGAACATTTTGTGATAGTGACAGCTATACAAAGCTGATTCATCCAAAATATTTCATTTCTCTATGATCCAAAACAAAGGTATTGCTTTATTTTTCACTAAGAACACTTCAGGTAAACATGAATATTAACTGGTAGTGGGTGTGCTCAGAGCTCTGAAAAACTCTTCTGTGCACTACAGGATGTTGTAAATATCATCTTGCTTAATTTTTGCAAGGAAGAAAAATGCCCCATTCCCTTTATCTTTGCCTTTTTTCATGTAATGATCACAAAGTAGGGAAAATAAGCAGGGGATCAATGCTACCCCTATTACCATCAAGTATTTAAAGTTACCATTATCATTATTCACTCATTCATGCATTCATCTCTCAACAAACATGTATAACACTTGCCAGACACCTTGCTTAGCTCCAGGCAAACCAAGTCCAATAAGGTCAAGGATATAGTGGCATTAACACACAAGGAAATTCTCCCTTTGCAGTAGAATGTGGTCCCCCTGCCAATGACAAAGGTGTGCACTCTCAGCTTTAGGAACATAAACTTTCTTTAAAATGGAAACACCAGAGCAACAAAAGAAAAATGGAAATGAATTGGAAATACCTGTCTCTGTGTGCATTATAGATATAGTCGGTACTCAGCTGTTAAATCCGGCAAAAATTCCATTGCTTTAATTAATTTCTTTGTGCTGATTCTTCCTAGTAAGCCTTAATTTTAACAAAGTTAATTAGGTTGAAGATTAAAAATCCCATTAGTGTCGATCACTCACTTCTTGGCTCCGGTAGCAAGGTACTAAAACCTTGCTCAGTTCCAGAGGGGCAAGCAGAGAAGGGGTGAAAAAGAGCAGCAGAGCTAGCTGTTTGCTATTCTTCAAGGCCAGATATTTTATGCTGCTTTTAAGGATTTAGGCGGCTATCAGATATAATCGTCATTTTAAAGCATATTTTGCCCTTTTCCAGTCATTGCTTATCTCCTGTCCTTTAGACCTGTGGCCATTATTTCTCCTGTGTGGCAATGGTTCCGTTTGCTGAGAAACTCTATCCCATCTACTCTGATTATCCAATTTGCAGGTTTGCAGGGCATAGATTTTTAATCAAGGGCCTGTTTCCACTGTCACCTTATCTCCCTGTTTATTATGGTTAAAGACTCAATGGAGGCTAATATCTTACCCAGAGCAGGAACGAATAAACAATTAATAGAATCATGAATTATCTGCAGATCATAATTCTGTTCAAAATTTATTTGAGTTATGCTTTCTGCCTTGGCTCCCACACCCGACTTACAATGGGAAGAATTACAAAAATTCAAACACACATTGTTATGACTTACTCCCAGGAAGTGGTTATATGTAGGCATGGCAGACACACAGAAAGAAGGGGCAGCAAGACCAGAGCAAGGGAGCACAAGCTGTAGGCCTAAGCATGTTATCGTCCTGCGCACAGCGGAAAGTCATTCATGGAGAAGGAACCAAGAGAGGATGGAGGTGGTGGGAAGCCTTCTGAAGTCAAGTTCAAACAGGGATATGGCAAAGGCATTCCACTTCCTGAACAGAGTTGAAAGTCAAGGGGAATTTGATCTAGGATTAGAAGAACAGTGTACACGTTGTGCAGAACAAAATTGTCCAAGCGAATTCATCTCAAAACAAAGTGACAGAAAATCAGAAGAGAGCACAGGTCCGTAAAACTTGCCTGGGATACCAGCACCCATAAAAGGTAGAGAAACACCAAGATACTGGAGCAAGTGGGGAGACAAGGTAGGTAGCTTGAGCCTTTAAGGTGTGTGTGTGTGTTTGGGGCAGAGAGGACATGTGTAGTGCTGCACAAAGTGTCCCGCATTTAGGGCGTCATTAGGAGTGTTGGGTCACGGGGAAACCTACTGATCTATTGCCTAATATCCTTCCCTGAGCTACTGCCTGTAAATCCCCACCACAGTGCTTAGCATATTGTCACCCCTCAATAAATGGTATTATAATTATGTACATATCTTGGATCAGTGTGAATAGTGGGACCACAGCAGGCTGACACATGAAATGCACAAAACCAGGGTTCCATTTATAAATGGTTTCTTGCTGTAATATCACTGAGAAGTATAGGGCAGGCTCTGTAGAATGGTCTCCTATCAATAACTTCTTGATAAGCTTGGGTTGCCTCCACCAGAACAACAGAAGTACCTGTTCATGGTGGCAGAAGGGTGGGCCTTCTGCATATGAAATATGTTTCTCTTTGGGCCTCAAGATCATTATTGAAATAATAAAGGTAAAGAACTAAGTTATCTCTGTGGTCCATTTTAATTCTAAAAACCTATGATTCTGAACTCTAAACAAATATTATCATCTCTGTTTGACTTAATATGGCCTTTTCCTTTCCTTTATTCTTTGCTCAAAAACAATGTCAAGTCTATCACCCACGCACCTACCCTGACACACAGCCCTGCTATGGTGGAAATCCTTGTTCAAGCCTGTTGGGCAAAGTATTCTGTTTCTCAGAGCAAAGGTGTTAATTAAGTCTTTAGCACTGCCTCTTATCTCTCCACACACTCCCTACTCTGTTCAGCCTCTACTGCCTACCAGAGTCTGCTTGAAAATTCTGCAAGGTACCTTCTGGTTCATAGGACCAGCCTGTGCTCACGCTTTCTGCATCACAGCTCAAGACAGGTAGGAAGAGGTCTCAGAGTGACGACCTGGGAAAGGACCAACAGCACAGTCCTACCTCACTCAGTTAATCTCTCCTAACAGGTGGAATCATTGTTTTAAGACATATCTAGACCAAAAACACTTTCTGAACCTGCCCTTCCCCACTTGCCAGGTATTCCATTATGGAATAGATTCACATGGGTTTATTTTGTCTAGGCACCTAGACTTTGAGCTGTGGAGAGCAAGGATGATTCCTCTTGATATGTAATTAGAGACGACTCTGAGTCTGGCTTTCTTATGCATAGCTCCTGAAGTTGTAATTTTGCTGTTGCACCTCATTTGTTTTTTTCATTTTCTCCCTTAGCTTTGAACATGACTACTGAAACTCAACTGAACAGAATAAATCTCTTTTTTTAACTCAGATACAACACCAATTCTTACCTATCACTTGAAAACCTGCAATCCCAGAAATACTGGTAAAGAACAAACCGAAGGGGTCTCGTAGCTCATGCTTGCCCTAGCTCTCACCCACATTTGTTCTTTGGCTCTGACACACTCATACATTGATACTCAGGAGTCAGCTTACACGTGCCAAGAAACAAGCTGCAAGTCAGTGCTCCCCAAGGAAGATCTGGGTCTTGCTGCCCCATCTGAATCGTTGCTTGGCCCAAATCTCGCCCCCCCCCCCCCCCCCCCCCCCCCCCCCCCCCCCCGTGATGTGAGTCACAGATCTTGGATGATAAGGACATCTCTTAGGTTCGGATTTGGAGGAACCTCAACTTTCTCTCCACCGCCTTTCCCTCCCCCCCCACACCTCTCATTCAGTAATAAAGGTAGTAATAGGATTGGTCAGATAGTAAGAATCGTAGACAAGAAAAATGAAATACAGAATCTTTTCTTTCTCATGAATAACCCATCAATTCTGGTAGGTTTAGGGTGGGGATGTGTCTGTGACTTAAAGGAAAGGAGAAGATAAAAGGGGTCAGAATAGGTTCAGAAAGGGATATTTGTTCTGCTTTGTGCTTTGTCTACCAACTGTGTCATGTCTGTACTGTTTTCAAATGAGTGCAGGTAAAAGCAATTACATACCTAAAACGACTTAATTGGTCACCTCCATTCATTAATCAAAATAAGAGCTTCCAGCACCAGGTTGCTGTAATTTCAGCTTGGAGGAAAGACTTTCTTCTCATTAAGGTCTTAAACTTGTCTTGTTTTTTAGTTACCTAAAATTAGAATGGCCAATCTTCTATACGATCATATTATTAATCTATTCATTATTTATTAAAAATAATTTATTGAGTGCATACTATGTAAATGACTTTATACAAGATCTATGGAAGGAACAGAAAAATTAATGAGAATGTCAACCCCTGTTTCAGCTTAAAGAACACTGCTTCAGAGACACCTTCCCTGACCACACAATCTACAAGTAGCTCACCAGCCACATGCAATCATATTTTCCTTGTTTTATTTTCTATATAGCTTTATCACTGACTGTATATCTTTTGATTAGTGATGTGTTTAAGTGATTTTTAGTTTTTGCCTAAAGGAATGCAAGTTCCATGATAACAGAACCTTGCATCTTGCCCACCTCTTGTACCAGTCTGAGTTTTCCAGAAAAACAGAACCAGTAAGAGTTATATACATATCATAGTGTATATGTATATGATTTATTTTAAAGAGTTGGCTCACAGGATGCAGGAGCTGTCAAGTCCAAAACCCACAGGGCAGGCCAGCAGGCTAGAGACTCTCAGGGAAGAGTTGATGCTGCAGTCTTGAGGCAGATTTTCTACTTTCTCGGGGAAAACTTGGTTTTGCTTCTAAAGGCCTTTCAACTGATTAGATGAGGCCCACCCACATTATTGAAGGTAATTTCCTTTACTTAAAGTCAACTGATGGTAGATGTTCACTGTACCTACAAAATACCTTCACAGCAACACCTGGATTAGTGATTAAATAACTTGGTACTATAGCCTAGCCAAATTGACACATAAAACTAACTATCATATCTCTCTATCTCTAGCTTTTAGGAGAGTCCTGGCACATGGTAGGTTGCCATAATATTTGTTGGCTCCATACTAATTAACTTGTTGCATAGGCCTTAGAAGATACTCCATAAGATATGACCTTGCCCTCCTTGAGCTTATGATATGGATGGGAAGACACATCCCCCACAAGGAAACAGTTATTCCACAGCACTGAGCGGTGTATCATTCAGAGCTAAAATAAGTGATACTAAGACCAATTTAAAAAAAAAAAAAAAAAGGACTTGGAATCTTGGAATTCAGAGAAGGGAAGATTCTTGCAAGAGGGAGGAATGAGAAAAGACTTATTTGAGGGTCTGGTAGTCTATGTCAGGCTATTTCACTGCTGTTTTTCATTGTGTAACAGTAACTGACAACTCAGTGAGTCCGCTTTCTCCTTGCCCTCTCTGGGTCTGTAACTGCCTTTGGTTCAGTTTGCCTCTGCAGGTGAGGATGGCGATGACCTGCTTTCTTGGGAGAATGTGCCCCTGCAGTTGGTTCCTGCAGAATGAGTGGTGCTTCTACCTGCTTTGAGTTATGCTCCTCTTGGATCTTGGAGTCAGCTCTTAATTGGGTGGGGGAGGCGACTCATTTAAGTTGTTTTGTACTCAGCATTATATTTTACTGACTAATAAATGTCATTTATTAATTAGCTTGGTAATCCTTTTATCGTAAGTATAATAGTAGAAACCTACCTTTTTCTCATTCTGTGTATTTACTCAGATCATCACTATGAAAGTTAAGCTAGAAGACTAAGTGATTACACTGATAAAGGCATTACAAAATATATATAAACATATACGAGGAAATGAATAGGAAAGCTGTTGTAAAGTGAGGTGTTCTCATAGCTTTGGTTCTACTGCTTAATGCTTCTGACTTTCAAGTGGGCGATATGCATACGAAATGAGAGGACCCTGACGTTTTAAAGAGGCCACATGGTACGGGCAGGTGAGAGACCTAATGTTCTCTGGGCTCTGCAACTATGATGTGGCCTTGGGCCAGTCACGTTGTCATTGCAGTGACAAATTAAAAATGGAGTTGGAATAGCCCTCAAACATATTTAAGTCCTGAAACACTGCTCCCACAAAATCTTACATTTAATTCTGATTTGTGAAAGAGAGAAAGAAAAAACTGGAAGCCAAAATTGGTGGGAAGGTGTTGTGTGTTTGTGTGTGTGCATGTGTGTTTGAAGCCTTTATTTTCTCCCTGGAGAGGACTCTAGAAACCCCTAATGCTTCAGAGTACAGTTTGCAAACCATAAATTTAATGGAATGGAATGATTTGTTTGCCTGCTTTGGAATTCTACTCAAAAGTGTGAATGAGGTAATTCATCCACACAAGTTTTTATAAAGCTATGTTTTCTTTATAATAATAATTACATAAGAAATAGGAGGACATATTGTGCTGTAAAAAGCTTAGTCAATACAGGAATATCTAGAGTAATAAATGAAAAGCCTCTTCACCTTGCACCCTCTGCCCCAACCCCCATCCCTGCCCCAAGCTCTATTGGTACTATAGTATGAAACCTTTCAGAGCCTCATTTTTGCATTTATTTTGCATATACGTGGAGGGCATTTACATAAATTGAATCATATTATAGTTATTATTCTATAACTTACCTTTTCACTTAACATTATGCCTTAGAAATCTTTCTGTATCAGTATGATATACCTAATTATTTCTAAGAGCCGAACAGTGCTAATAGTGTGTAAGAATTCCCATTTGCCCCATGCCATCAACAGCCCTGGGAATTATAAATATTTAAAATATCTTCCATCAAAAGGCAAATTTGATATCTTCATGTTGTTTTAATATCTTCTTTGATTGCTCCTTCATTGAGCACTGTGTATTGGCAAGGCAGGTTTCCCATTATCTGTTATGTTGAAGATCACCTAAGATCTAAAAAGGGGTAAACATTTTAATTATAGTGTCTGTTTAGCAGAGTTATTGACTGTTATGCTTTTGGTCTCTGATAAGAAATTTAGACGCTGTAACCTAAAGAGCAATTTCCTTCTGGAGATTCAAACATATTTTCATGGACTGATAGCCATTAGTGGCCTTGGATACAGAACATTTTATTAATTAGAGGAAATTTGTAGTTCTCATGATGAAGTGTGAATAGAATGTTAACCATAAATGCAATGATTATCATTCTCACATTGATTTAAATTGCCAGGTCCAGCAATGATAAAGGCCCAGTATTCTCTTTTTAACCATTTTTTAAGGTCAATTTACTTGTCAGTTTAAGTGAGATATTTTCCTTTAAAAACAAAGCAAAACTGAGTATCAAGCTCCTCCAACTTCTTATTTCATGTAGTAGTATGTCATGTAAGTTGCCAAGCCAATCCATCATAAGGAGCCACAGATCTCCTAAGTAAATGCCAGTAAAAAGGAATATATTTAGTAAGATTAATAATCATTTAAATTTATAGCACTCTTTCCCAAAGACTCTTGGGAAGCTTTGTGAACATTTGAACCAAAAATGCAGTCTAAACCGCTGGGAAACAGATATGTAAACTTGCTAAAAAATATAAAATATGAGCCTCATATAGTGGCCCTTCATATTCAGAGATGACACATTCATATTATATAGTTATCAGTTCAACAAGTTTTTATTGCATTTTATTTGTTCTCCCCAAAGCCTTATTTTTGATAGATGATGCCTAAGATATACAGGGAGCGTCCTTTCAATATCGTGTGAGTGATGAAAGGCAAAACAAAACAATTTATCAAATCACACTGCATACATCCCTATAAATTTGGAGAGTGATGAATCTGTAGACCCATAGAACGTGGCATGTCATGTATTCATCAAAGGTAAAGCCCCAAACATCTTAAACACTGCTGTTGACAGGAAGGCTGATCTTTCCTGGCAAAAAGAAAAGAAAAGGAATTACCCTCGGAAACTATACCTACGCTAGAAGAATTCTTTGGAAGATTAAGCAGTTGTCTGTAGCGTTTGAGTTCAGAGTTGTACACAGAATTGGTATGACTATTTCAACAGGGATGATGTCACCATGCTTTTATTTAGTAAAGTTAAGTGGGTTTACAAAATAGTTAAAAACACCTTCTATATTTTAGGCTATATCTAGTATTTCCACAAAACCGTATTCATTTCTTTCTCCTCAGTTGTAATTCTATATTTTTAAATTTATCTGTTAAGTCATTTAGTTTCTTTTTCCTCCAGAGACTGCAAACTCTGTAAGGGGACTTTATCTGACTCACTTCTGTATCCATAATGACAAGGACAGTGAGTGGGACTCAAGAATTTGTTAGACGCATGAGCTGAGTTACTCACTCTGACTCTTTCTCTAAAACATAACATTTAAAGGGCTATTTCGAGTAACTTTTATGCTTTTGACTGGTTACAGAAAAGATACATCTTTATTATTGGAAATTTGAAAAACTCAGAAAAACACAAAGAAGAAAATAAAATTAACCATAATCCTAATACTTAGAATCACAGTTCATTTAACATTGTGGTGTATACCCTTCAAGTCTTTTTCTTTCCATGCATGCATTTAGAAAGTAAATTATTTTAAACAGAACATTAAGATGTCTTTGTAGAAAGAGTACATTAATGTTTCAAATACTTAAACTTCTCTGTGTCAGTGAGAGCTAACTAGGCAGTCATAAAAAATTTTTTCAAGAGATCATATTAAAAACTTAAAATTTTGTTCTAAAGGTGAAACAGTTTGTCTAAGTTAAAACGATTTGCTCATACTTAGTTTGGCTAGTCTAGTTTATATAACTTGTTAAATATTGGCATTGAATGCCTTCCTCCAGTACTTCTGCCTTTCGAACTCCTACCCTTTCACTGCATGCAAAATCATCCCTCTTCCTTGAAGCCTTTTCAGACTACCTCATGAGAATGTGACTGCTAATCTCCAAAATGGGAGTGCTTTATACCTCATATAGCCTTAATCTTGCCCATCCTTAATCATCTCATTTTATCCCCCTACCTCTCACTCCACACTTCTTGATAATGAACTCCCAGGAAAGGGCAAAATCATAGCTTTTCCTGTGGGTACTGCACACAGAACCTGACCCGGTATCTATACACAGTAGGCATTCAATAAATGTCTGTTGAATCAATTAATAAATATTAATAAGCATTCCACTGGCAGTAACGGACTAGCATCATTTTCGTATATGACACATAGAAAATAATTATATAAGTTGCCAGGGTCCAATTCACTGGCCAGCCGTGATCTGAGTGCTTTTTTTATGATGATGCTAATGTGACTGGCAGAGACAAATTTTAATGCCATGCATAACCAAGCCAAATTGTAGTTGGCGTAGATTCCTTTGGACAAACTAATTATGCCATTGTTCTGTCAGTATTTTAACTCTATATTCTGTCTCAGTGTTTCTCGTGCTTCAGTGCCCTTAGGACAGACAAGAATTTATGGATAAAGGATAAATGCCACCAAGGTAACTCTCTCATAAGGAATAAGGCTCAGCTCACAGCCCTGTTCTCATCACAGGTCTCTCAGACATTTTTCTGTGCACTGAAATCTCTGTCCTCATCTAGACAAAGTCAATGTAACTGGGAGGAAAGGGCCCGCTTAATGGAATAGCAGTTCTGGGGCATGCTTTAGTGCAGTGCCAAGCCTGCAGGCTGGGGCGCACACCCCAGCTTCACACTCAAGAGCTGTGGGGGCTCAATTCAAAGCCCAGCGTCCCTGCTGTGTAATACCAACAAGTTTCTTACCTCTCCTAAGTCTTGGTTTCTTTCTCTCTCTGTAAAAGAAGATAATGATAAAATCTGCTTCAGAGGGTGGCTGTAAAATTTAAATTAGATAATCCATTAAAGCATTTAGCACAATGTCTGACATAAATGAGTTCTATAAATAATAGCTATTATTATTAAAATTGATCCAGAAGCAGTACTACTGTGTGTGTGTTCATGTGTGTATGTGTGTGTCTGTGTAAATATGTATGGTGTAGACTGGAAAATAGTGAATTCTTGTTGGCTGGATTATACAAATTGCAAATAGACAGGTCTGATCTCAACTACTGACCTGGAACCCCTTCCAACATATACCGTGTTTCCCCGAAAATAAGACAGGGCTTTATATTTATTTTTCCTCAAGAAGACACCCTTGGGCTTATTATCATGGGATGTGTTATTTTCCCCTCAAAGCCTCAGCTTGCAGCACGCACAGGATGGCCGGGACCTGACAGGGGGAGCCAACCTTGTTGGTGGGGCTGCCCGCACCTTTCCGGTCACCTCTGGGATGGTAGCTGTCACGATGGGGCAGATCAGAAGGGCTGCTCGTCTTCTTTACCGCTCCACGATGAAATGCATGGGTTGTGCAGATACGCTGCGTAGCCACGCCCATCACTAGGTTTTATTTTCGGGGTAGGGCTTACATTGTACAAATGCTTAGAAATCCTGCTAGGGATTATTTTATGGGTAGGTCTTATTTTCGGGGAAACACGGTACGTGTGTGTGCTCACGCATGCACACCCCCTGACCCCTGCAGCTGACCTTAGGCACTGGCAGTGGGTGTGCTCCGAAGGACAGCTATGAGAAACAGGATAAGCATCTCTTTTCCTTCCCTGGCCTGGGTGGATTCTGAACCTACCCAGCTGGTATGTATATTTCCAACCCTGCTGGAGGTACAACCATGGGGAGCAGGGGCAGGCCTTTGCTACTGAGAGCCAGGGAGTATTGGGCAGTTTAGGGAGAAAGGTTGGGTGCTGAGGGGGTAGGCAAGAGAGCTGCATGGCTCTGCCAGATTAGAGTGGATAGAAGAGAAATTCTTGGTCCTTTGAGAAAGGATGAAGAGAACAGCCATCTCCCCTTTCCTCACCTGTCTATTAGACATGCTTGCACGTTATTTGTAGCTTGGCTGCTGGTTGACACAGGATATGTGTGTGTGTGTGTGTGTGTGT
>VBSM01001124.1:14836441-14913742 GCA_008086735.1 Cheirogaleus medius | reverse complement strand
GAATGAAAGGAGGAGAAGGAATGGAGGAATCTGAAATCATACAGATTGGCAGAGGCCAGGCTGTAAGAAAGAGGAGCAAGGCAGGTAATAGAGGACTGGGGTCGAATAGACGTGGCTGGAATCCCATTTCTGCTCATCAACAATTGCTTTGTGACCTTGGAAATCCCCTCTGAGATTCCATTTATTCATCTACCACAATAAAAAGCACACATAGCTTGTAGGGTTGTGGTAAGGAATTGCAGCTGTTGGGTGAAACTGAGCACATACAAAGTACTTAGTATTTGACTATGAGCATTACTATTTAAATGCTGTGCTAAGGAATTTTTGCTTCATTTTGTTTCTCCCAAGGATCCTGTAGGGGTTTCAATCAGCAAAGTGACATAATTTGCATTCACATTTTGGTTGAATGGGAAGGATAAAATTGGCTTATGATTTGGATAAGTTGCTTAAACTCTCTGAGGCTCAGTTTGCCCATCTATAAAATGGAGACAGTAATAGAACTTACCTTCTCATGTTATTGTGAAGGTTAAATGAGATGATGAAAAGCATTTAGCATTGTGCCTAAGCCAGTAATAATCTATCACTACTTGTTCTGTTAGTTTTTATTTATTTTTATTATTATTTTTTATTTCAGCATATCACAGGGGTACAAATGTTTACGTTATATATATTGCCTTTGCCCCACCTGAGTCAGTGCTTCAAGTGTGTCCATCCCCCAGACAGTGTGCACCACACCCATTAGGTGTGAATATATCCATCCCCTCCTCCCCCTCCCACCTGCCCAAGAACGGTTGAATGTTACTACTAAATGTGCACATAAGTGTTGATCAGTTAATACCAATTTGATGGTGAGTACACACAGTGCTTGTTTTTCCATTTTTGTGATAGTTCACTTAGTAAAATGGGCTCCAGCTATATCCAGGATAATACAAGAGGTGCTAGATCACCATTGTTTTTTATGACTGAGTAGAACTCCATGGTGTATATATATATATACCACATTTTATTAATCCACTCATATATTGATGGGCACTTGAGTTGTTTCCACATCTTTCAAATTGTAAACTGTGCTGCTATGAACATGCAAGTGCTGATGTCTTTTTTATAGAATGTCTTTACTTTTACTGGGTAAACACCCAGTAGTGGGATTGCTGGATCAAATGGTAGTTCTACTTTGAGTTCTTTGAAGTATCTCCATGTTAATTTCCATAGAGGTTATACTAGTTTGCAGTCCCACCAGCAATGTAAGAGTGTTCCCATCTCTCTGCATCCATGCCAACATTTGTTGTTTTGGGACTTTTTGATAAAAGCCATTCTCACTGGAGTTAAGTGATATCTCATTGTGGTTTTGATTTTCATTTCCCTGATGATTAGAGATGTTGAGCATTTTATTGTATGTTTGTTGGCCATGAGTCTGTCTTCTTTTGAAATGTTTCTGTTCATTTCCTTTGCCCACTGTTTAATGGGGTTGTTTGATTTTTCTTGATGATTTTCCTGAGTTCCATATAGATTCTAGTTATCAGTCCTTTATCAGATGTGTAGCATGCATATATTTTCTCCCATTCTGTAGATTGTCTGTTTGCTCTCCTGATAGTTCCCTTGCCTGTGCAGAAGCTTTTTGATTTCATCAGGTCCCATTTATTTATTTTCATAGTTGCTGTGATTGACTTTGGGGTCTCCTTCATAAATTCTTTCCCTAGGCCAAGGTGTAGAAGAGTTTTTCCAACATTTTCTTCTAGAATTCTTATAGTTTAATGCCTTAGGTTTAAGTCTGTTATCCGCAGTAAGTTGATAGTCGTGAGAGGTGAGAGGTGCAGATCCTGGTTCAGTCTTCTACATGTGGCTATCCAATTTTCCCAGTACCATTTATTGAATAGGAAATATTTTCCCCAGTATATGTTTTTCTCTGCTTTGTGAAAGATTAAATGGCTATATGAGAATGGTTTTATATCTGAGTTCTCAGTTCTGATCTGAGTTCTCAGTTCTGATCTGTAAGCCTATGCCTCTGTTCCTGTGCCAGTGCCATGCTGTTTGAGTTACTATAACCTTGTAGTATAGCTTGAAGTCTGGTAAATTGATGCCTCCCAATTTATTCTTTTTGCTTAAGATTGTTTTTGATATATGGGGTCTTCTCTGGTTCCATAGGAAGTGTAGAACTATTTTTTTTAGATCTGTGAAAAATGATGTTGGTATTTTAAAAGGCATTGCATTGAATCTGTAGATCACTTTGGGGAGTATAGACATTTTAACAATGTTGATTCTGCTAATCCATGAGCATGGTATGGTTTTCCACCTGTTTATTTCCTCTGCTATTTCCTTCCTCAGTTTTTCCTAGTTCTCCCTGTAGACATTTTTCACCTCCTTAGTTAAATATGTTCCTAAGTATTTTATTTTCTTTGTTGCTGTTATGAAGGGTATTGAGTCTTTGATTTGGTTCTCAGTGTGACTGTTGTTGGTGTGTAGGAATGCCACTGATTTCCTTACATTGATTTTTTAAACTGAGACTTTGCAGAATTTGTTTATCAATTCCAGTAGTCTCATGGCAGAATCTTTGGGGTTTTCTATATATAAGATCATATCATCAGCAAAGAGCAATAGTTTGACCTCTTCTGCCCCTGTCCTTCTCTTGTCTGATTTCTCTGGCTAGGACTTCCAGCACTATGTTAAATAGAAGTGGCGATAGAGGGCAACCTTGTCTGGTTCTAGTTCAAAGCAGGAATGCTGTAAATTTTTCCCCATTCAGTATGATATTGGCTGTGGGTTTGTCATATATGGCTTGTATCATTTTTAGGTAAGTCCTGTCTATGCCTATTTTGTTAAGCATTCTTATCATAAAAGGGTGCTGAATTTTGTCAAATGCTTTTTATGCATCTATTGAGAGCATCAGATGGTCTTTGTTTTTACTTCTATTTATGTGTTGAATTATATTTGTGGATTTACATATGTTGAACCATCCCTGTATCTCTGGGATGAAGCCCACTTGGTCGTGATGGATTATTTTTGTGATAAGCATCTGAATTCAGTTTGCTAGGATTTTTTGAGAATTTTTGCATCTATATTCATAAGGAATATTGGTCTGTAGTTTTCTTTTTTTGCTGCATCCTTTCCTGCTTTCGGTATCTGGGTGATGTTGACTTCATAAAACGTGTTAGGAGAATTCCTTCCTTCTCAATGTTGTGGAATAATTTCTGAGTCTAGGCACTAGTTCTTCTTTGTAGATATGGTAAAATTTAGGTGTGAAACCATCTGATCCAGGACTTTTCTTTTTAGGAAGGTTTTTTTATTGCTGCTTCAATTTCAGTACTTGATATTAGTCTATTCAGCAATTCTATTTCTTCCTGATTGAGTCTAGGAAGCCTGTGTGTCTAATAGTCTGTCCATTTCCTCCACGTCTTCAAGTTTATGCACATAGAGATTTTTATTGTATTCATAGATGATATTTTGTATTTCCATTGTTGTAATTTCTCCTTTTTCATTCCTGATTGAGCTTATTAGAGTCTTTTCTTTTCTGCTTTTCATTAATCTAGCAAGAGGCCTGTCAATTTTGTTTTTTCAAAGAACCAACTTTTTGTTTTATTAATCTTCCCTATAGTTTTTTTGTTATTGATTTCATTTAGTTCTGCTCTGATCTTTGTTATTTTTTTTTCTTCTGCTGGGTTTGGGGTTGGTTTGCTCATCCTTTTCCAGTTCTTTGAGATGATTCATTACATTGTTGATTTGTGATCTTTGTCTTTTGGACATAGGCCTTTATGGATATAAATTTTCCTTTCACGACTGCTTTAGCTGTGTCCCACAGATTTTGATAACTTGTGTCTCCTTTATCATTTAGTTCAAAGAATCTTTTGATTTCCATCTTAATTTCCTCCTTATCGCAATAATCATTCAGCAGAAGGTTGTTTGGTTTCCATGATTTTGTGTGGAGATGAGAATTTCTGTTGGAGTAGATTTCTAAATTTATTCCACTGTGGTCTGAGAAGATGCATGGTATAATTTCTACTTTTTAAAGATTTGTTGAGACATGCTTTGTGCCCTAAGATATGGTCAGTCTTAGAGAATGTCCCATGAGCTGATGAGAAAAATGTATATTCAGTGGTTTGGGGGTAGAATGTTCTGTAAATGTCAGTCAGGCCCATTTGTTCTAGAGGTCTGTTTAAGTCCATCGTTTCTTTCTTTATTTTCTATTTGAAGGATCTGTCCTGTACTGTCAGAGGTATGTTGAAGTCCCCAGCTATTATGGTGGTGCTGTTTATCATTTTGTTTAGATAACGTAGGATTTGTTTTATGAATCTAGGTGCATAAATATTTAGAATTGTTATGTTTTCCTGTTGAATTGTACCCTTCATCATTATGGAGTGACCATCTTTGTCTTTCATTACTTAGGTTGATTTGAAGACTAAGTTATCTGAAATCAGAACTGCTGTACCAGCTTTCTTTTGGCTTCCATTTTCATGGAATATTGTTTTCCATCCCTTCACCTTGAGTATGAATGCATCCTTGTGGGTTAGATATGTTTCCTGAAAACAGCAGATACTTGGCTTGTGTATATTTATTCATTCAGCCAGCTAGTGTCTCTTTAGTGGGCAGTTCAAGCCATTCACATTAATTGAAAGAATTGATAAGTGGGGCAGATTTCTGTTTATCCTGTTGAGTTGAACTTTGCTGCTTTGTTTTCTCTCTTGACACATTGTGGTAGCTGGCCTTTGGCCTTTAGCTTTTGGATGATTTTATACTGGTGAGTGTTTGTTGTACTGATCTGTGTGTAATGCAGTTTTGAGTACTTCCTGGAAGGCAAATCTTGTCTTGATGAATTCTCTCAGTCTTTGCTTGTCTGAGAAAGTCTTTATTTCTCCTTCATATACAAAACTAAGCTTTGTAGGATACAAGATACTAGACTGGGCATTTTTCTGTTTCAGAAGAGTGAGAAGGAGGCCCCAGTCTTTTCTGGCTTGTAAGATCTCAGTTGATAAGTCTGCAGTTAGTCTGATGGGTTTTCCTTTGTAGGTTACCTGCTGCTTTTGCCTTACAGCTCAGAAGAGGGCCTCTTTCATGTTTATTTTGGCAAGTCAGTTGACTATATGTCATGGTGTCTTCCTGTTTGCAGTGAATCTCCCAGGAGCCCTTTGAGTTTCTTATACCTAGATGTCTAGATTTCTAGCAAGGTCTGGGAAAGTTTCCACCATTATATCCTCAAATAGTTTATCCAACCTTTGTGTTGTCTTCTTCACCCTCATGGATGACTGTAATTATTATGTTAGGCTTCTCTCACCTTTCTTATAGGCTTTCCTCTTTTCTCTTATTTCTCTGCTGTATCTCTGTGACTGACTTTTTTAATTGAAAAGTTTTATCTTCAATCCCTGAGATTCTTTCTTCTGTTTGATCTACCCTATTCTTGAGGCTTTCCACTGTGTTTCACAATTCTTTGAATAAATTCTTCATTTCCAGATGTTCTGTTTGATTTTTCTTTAATATTTCAATTTCTTTAGTGAACTTTTCTTCTAAGTCCTGGATTATTTTTGCGTGGTTTCTTTGTGTTGGATATCCATTTTCCCTTGTATATCATTGAGTTTTCTTATAATCCATATTTACAATTCTTCTGCTGTCATTTTAGTGTTCTGAATTTGGTTGATGTCCATTGCTAGAGAGCTGGTGTTCCCATTTGGTGGTATACTTTCAGTTTGATTCTTCATACTTCCAGAGTTCTTTCACTGAGTCCTTCCCATCTGGAGCAGCTGTTGCTTTGTACCTTTGGATTTTCGTTTAGATAATGACTTACCCAGTTTAGTCTCTGAGCCAGTAGGTGGTGCTTGTGGGTGAGATTGGACCACACTCTGGTGATAAGTCAGTAAATGCAATAAAAGGCATGCAAATTGACCTTCCTGTCAGTAGGTGGCACTTGCTGTGAGGAGCAAGCTGCAGTGTTGTTTTTGGGTCCTGCAAGCAGCTCTCCTTACTCTGGAGATGCACTATAGTGCCTCAGGTGGTGGGGGTGCCCTGTGACTTCCAGGTGTGTCTTTATTCTCTACCTCAGCAGGTGGGGGAGTGAGGCTGGGCAGAGCAGGATTGGGTGAGCCTGCCCCTCAAAGTCCACAGATGCTGTTAGCAGAGGTCAAAGGTCTGTTCTGTCTCAGGGTTTGCCCCACTCTGCTGGAGTCACCAAACAAGCAGCACCAGGGAGAGCCAGCATGTAGGGAGCTCATAGTCCAAGTACCTATCAGTCTGCTGCAGGGCCCCAAAAGGAAAGATCCCTTTCCCTGTGGATGCCTCTGGGTAGTGGCTAAATTGTCTTTCTTGGCAGCTGTGTGTGCGGAATAGGAAGGGGAGAATGAAGCAATATGGCACCTACTTGGGTCTGTGGGGCAGGACATGCCCCGAGGGAGCTGGGAGCTTGGTATCCTGTCTGCAAGAGGCTCACCGCTCACTGGCGGGAGCCATCTCTGTGCTGGTGTCGGCAGATCTCTCCAGCAGCTCAGGAGCCAGCCCACCAGCAGTCCAAGATGCAAGGGAGGGAGAATTTAACTGCTCCACCTACCCTTGTCGCTGGTCTCCAAGCCTCTCGGGGTTTAGACTCTGCCAATACCTTTCGTCTTCCAGTTCTGCTCCTCATGATAGTTTTTAAATTCACATACAATTGTACATATTCATGGGATACATCCTGATGTTTTGATACATGTAATGTACAGTGATCATATTGAGGTAATTACCATATCCATCATCTAAAACATTTATCATTTCTTTGTGTTGGGAGCATTCAATATCCTCTTTCTAGCTATCTGAATCTGTGTGTTATTGTTAATTATCGTTATCCTACAGTGGATGGCTATCCTACACTGGAACTAATTCCTCCTATCTTGCTGTAATTTTGTATTCTTTAACAAATCTCTACCTATCACCCCCTGTCCCCTACCTTCCCAGGCTCTAATATCCTCTGTTCTATTTTTTACTTCTATGAGTAATTAAAAACTAACTGTTTTGTTAGCTTCCACACATGAGTAAGACAATGCAGTGTTTAACTTTCTGTTCCTGGTTTATTTCATTTAACATAATGCCTTCCAGTTCCTTCCATGTTGCCACAAATGACAGGATTTTATTCTTTCTTATGGCTAAATAGTATTCCACTGTGTATATATGCCACATTTTCTTTATCCATTCATCTGTTTTTGGACACTTTGGTTGATTCCATCTTGTGACTATTGTGAATAGTGCTACAATAAACATGGAGGTGCAGATGTCTCTTTGATATAATGATTTCCTTTCCTTTTGATAAATGCTCAGCAGTTCTTTGCTGGATCATGTGGTGGTTCTATTTGTAGTCTTTTGAAGAATGACCATACTATTCTCCATAGTGACTGTACTGGTTTACATTCTCACCAACAGTGTATGAGTTCCTTTTCCTCTGCACCCCCACCAGAATTTTTTTGTGCATGTGTCTTTTTAATATTAGTCATTCTAGGTGGAGTGAGATGATATCTCAATGTGGTTTCGATTTGCATTTCCATGATGATTAGTGATGCTGAGCATTTTTAAGTATATTTTTTGGCCATTTGTATGTCTTCTTTTGAGAAATGTCTGTTCAGATCATTTGCCCATTTTCCAATCATATTTTTTTTTTTTTTTGCTATTGAGATGTTTGAGTTCCTGGTATATTCTGAATATTAATCCCCTGTCAGATGAATAGTTTGCAGATATTTTCTTCCATTCTTCTCTTTCTACTCTGTTAATTGTTTCCCTTGTTGTGCAGAAGCTTTTTGATTTGATATAATCCCATTTGTCTATTTTTGCTTTGTTTCCTGTGCTTTTGAGGTCTTATTTGTAAAATCTTTTCCCAGACCAATGTGCAGAAGTGTTTTCTCTATGTTTTCTTCTAGTAGTTTTATAGTTTGGGGTCTTGCATTTAGGTCTTTGATCCATTTTGAGTTGATTATTATATAGGGTGAGAGGTAGAGGGTTTCATTCTTCATGTGTGGATATCCAGTTTTCCCTGTACCATTTATTGAAGAGACTGTGCTTTCCCCAATGAGTGTTCTTGGCACATTTGTCAAAAATCAACTGGGTATAGTTACGTAGATAAATTTCTGAGTGTTCTGTTCTGTTCTATTGGTCTGTGTGTTCATTTTTTATGCCATCTTGTTTTGGTTACTATAGCTTTGTAGTATATTTTGAAGTTTGGCTGTGTGATGTCTCCCACTTTTTCTTTTTGCTCAGGATTGTTTTGGCTATTCAGCATCTTTTGTGACTCCATACAGATTTTAAGATTTTTTTTTTCTATTTCTCTGAAGAATTTCATTGGTATTTTAATAGGGATTACATTGAATCTGTAGCTTTCTTTGGGTAGTGCAATACTTATTAATTTTTATTTTGATCATCTTTTTAGGGGTGAGTTTGAAAGCAAAGACACAAGCCAGCCAAGAGGCCGTTGTTTGGTTGAGGAGGAAGTTAGGGTCCTGCTTTGTGAAATGGGCTGGAGGACACAGATATTAGATCTTTAAGAATAAAAGTCAACAGGTCTGGGATTCATTGAATGTGGAAGATAATCTTGCTGTTGATAATCTTTCCTTCACTGCATTTGTTTTCCTCTACAGAATCTAGACTATAGTTAAATTTACTTTTCTAAAGTTTGCATTTCATATTAAAGGCATACAATTTCAGAGTAGTGAGGTCCACATTCCCTGAATGTCCCCATTGATGAACCATTGCAGCTGAGTGTCACAGCTTAAAGGAAGAGGTTACTGTGAGTTCAACAAAATTGGAACCAGTACTAGAGACCACAGTTGGATTTAATGAATCAACAGAAGTCCTGCAGGAGCCGTGACTTCCAATCTGTACCATATCCACCCCCTTTTACCCTCCACACAAATTTAAATATATTAAAAGGATTATTAACATTAAACAGTTTAACAGAAATCAGCCTAAGCAATGCAAACCATCTGGATATAGCTAGGATCAACTTCTCTGGCTCTACTATGATAGAAAAACAGTTCAAATCATCTCTGATTCTCAAAAAGAAAAAAAGGAAAATAAAAACTGGCTTACTTACAAACAATGGCAATGAATCATACCAGAGTTCTTGAGCTCGCAGAAACTAACTTTAAGATTAAACTGGATTTATATGGAAGATTTGGCTACCTTCTTCCAAACATTTACAAAATGCTATTTAATTTTTATTAGAATTTTAATCTAGAGGAAACCTGTGGCATTTAATCTAATTCCTAATGTTCAAGAAGGGCCATTGTCATACTACTCAGACTCATGAGAATGTATGCAAATTGCAGTGACTTATTCTTGTACTTAGCAATTTTCATCAAGACTTTATCCTTTATGCTTCTATAAAATCCTGCCAGTTGCAGTTCAAGGCCACCATGTTTTGCTCTCATTTACTTTGAAGAGCTGCAAGCTATTATACATCTTCTTTCACATTTGTAGACCTCTATTAAGTTTCTTCTCAATTTTCTGAAAATTCCAAAGTGTTTTTTCAACCTCTCAATGATTAGCTTTGTGAGTTTTTCTTAATACACTTTGCAGGTCAACCTCTGTCCTCATAGCAGAACCAAGAACTAAAATGAAAGTCTAGATTCTAGCATATTGCTCAGTAAAGTCCAAGTACCCACTCCCCAGTTGCTGAGTCCCTTGGCTAGCCTAATGTGATGCCTCTCAGAGCGTTGTGATAGACAGTTCCCAGACAGTTCGCCTCCTGCTGATCATGCCCTTGTATATTCCCCTGCCCTTGACTGTGGCTTGCTCCTCATGAATAGAAGACAACAGAAATAATAGGATGTCACTTCTAAGAGTAGTTTACAAAAAAGACTGTGGTTTCTATCTTGGGCACTCATTTACTCTCGTTCTCTGGAATCACTCACTTTGGAGAAGCCAGCTCTTATGTCAGGAGGTAGCCCTGTGGACAGACCTATTTAATAAAGGAGTGAGGCCTGCAACAACCCTGTTCCATGGAGCCTTCAGGTGAGATGGCAGTCTCAATGAACACTTGAGGACGATTTCATTTATTGTATAAAACTGATTTCATACAATTCAATAAGAGACCTTGGGCCAGCATCACCCTAAGCTGTGTCTAGATTCCTGCCCCACAGAACTTGCAAGATAATAGATATTTGTTGTTCTAAACCTCTTGGCTTAGAGGTAATTTATTACACAGCAGTGATGACTAGTACAAAAGGCTAAGACTGTATACATCCTGGAATCCTAATGTGTGCATGAAAATCCAACATGTTTTAGTGAAGTGGCTACAGATAAGTTATTGAACTTTCTTAAACTTCAGTTTTCTAATCTGTAAAAAAGCAACAATAATGATAGTACTTTCTTCATAAAGATGGTTATTTGCAGATTAATTGAAACAATGTATATGCAAAGTGCTTGAGGGACTAACCAGTTCATAGTAAGTACTCAATGAATATTAGTTGTTTTATTGTTATTATTGTCTTTAAAATTTATCAGTTTTAAATACTGACTTTTGCCTAGGGGTCTATACTCTAGCCTTTTCCCATTAGCTCTTTCTTGATGGATCTAATACACTCCAAGACTTTAATTACCACCTGTGCACTGATAACCACTAAGCCCTTACATCTCTTACAAACTCAGGGTGGGTATTTATTGTTGCCTATTGGATTATTCTGCCAGGCTGTCTTGAGCACAGGTATTTCAACTCAGAAACTCAGAGTTTGATTTCCCACTTTTCCTTCCAACCCAGACTGGCTGGTGCTTCTACGTTCTACATGACAGAAGTCACCATCTAAGAATTTTGTTCTGAGTGCGAATAGTCATGGTTGTGCTAATCTCTTAAAACAACCATTGCAAGCATACAGTGATCTGTGTACAAGGATATTCATTATAATGTTGTGCTAAAACTTAGGAACCACCAAGTTTCTATCAATAGGAAATCAGCTAAATTATGCTCATTAATAATAATAATTAACATTTATTGATCCTTGCTATGTGACAGGCCCAATTCTAAGAATATTACATATATTGTATCACTTAAATCAGTGATCCCCAACCTTTTTGACACCAGGGACCGGTTTTGTGGAAGACAGTTTGGAAGTGGGGGCATTGCCACCTCCACTCTACCTCAGATCATCAGTCGATGGATTTTCATGGGGAAAGCTCAGCCTGGATCCCTCGCGTGATCAGTTTGCACTGGTGTTCACACTCGTATGAGGGTCTGATGTCTGCGCTGATGTAGGACAGGGTTCCCACAGTGATGAGAATATGAGGAGTGGTTATGGGTGCAGGTGGGGCTTTGCTCGCTCACCTCCTGCTGTATGGCCTGGTTCCAGGGTCTGGGGACTGCAGACTTAAATCATTACAACAACCTTGTTTATATTCATTCAGTGAGATATTACACAGCCCATTTAAAGGATGCTATAGGTGTAGATTTACTCATATGGAAAGATAGTCATGAAATATTATAAAATGAGAAAAGCAAATTATTGAAAGATATGTATAATAGCACAATATTAAAACACTTTTCTATGCTTAGATGTGAATATATATAGTAAATAGTTGTATTACAGGCAATCATTTTGCATGGTTTTGAAATGCACAAAATCTCAATTATCATCATTTGGTTAAATGATACCAGTTCCCCAATAACATAGTTCAAATTTCAGTTACTATGACGCAGTACTGTGAAAAATAAAATGCACACTTTGCTGCTAGCTCTTTAGTCTAAGAATCACTGTGTAAATAACAGGTGCACATCATGGTCAGTTACAAATCATGTCATTTCTTTCCAAGTCTCTCAGTAATTGGTCACTGCACATCTGTGATCCAGTTCACGCAAGTGTGAAGTTATGTTGCCTCATTGTCTCCTAGTGATTAACCCATGTGACAAATTGGATACTTGAAAAAAGGAACTGACTAAGAAAAATGAAAGTGAAACAAAGAAAAAACAGTGATAACACTGGACATGAGATTCAAATCTAATATAAACAGAGATATAGGAGGGACAGCTGACCCTGGGAATGTTGGCACTGCTTCCATTCAAGAGACCAGATGGGCAGCCAGAGGAGCTTAGTGGAGCTGAACAACCTACCAACATAAATGAAGAAGGTGGTTGTGATATAAAGGATAAAGACCTTCGAGGAGACATGACAACACCAAATAACTTCACAATAAAGGAATTCTCAGAGATATTTCACATTGAAAGCTTAAAGGATAAAATGTTTGAAGCTGATCTGAACTTAGAAAGGGGTGTGATGATTCACCAAAGCCTAGAAAAAAAAAAAGCTCATTCCATATCATAAGTTATAAGACAAAAAGAAGAAAACAAGCACTGTTCAAAGTACTCTTGATACAGTTTTATTAAAAAATCTTTATTTCTCAGTGTTTGTAATGTTTTAAATTATGATGTACTAGATGAATATTAGTTTGACTCTTTTTTCATATCCCTGTACATTTATAGGTAACAGTAAAAGAGATTTTAATGCTTTGAAAAAAGCTTTTAAAGGTTACAGAACAATTGTAATTTTCCCATTGATTATCAAGATCATATTGTGTTGTATATGAACATTTGTGTCTACCCCCCAAATTCATACGTTGAAATCCTAATCCTGAAAGTGTTGGTGTTAGAAGATGGGGACTTTGGGGGGTGATGAGTTCACGAGGTGGGATCCTTATGAACGGGATTATTTCCCTTATAAGAGAGGCCCAAGAGACATCCCTTGCCCCTTGCACCATGTGAGGATACAGCTAAAAGGCACCAGCTGTGAACTAAGTGAGCCTTTACTAGACATCTTCATCTGCCAGTGGCCTGATCTTGGATTTCCCAGCTTTCAGAACTATAAGAACTATAACAAATAAATTTCTGTTGTTTATAAGCCACCTAGTTTATGGTATTTTGTTATAGCAGCCCAAACAAAGATCATTTCGCAATTTCATCTTGCAGAGTAATTTTTATCATCTCACACTACCGTGCAAAACTAGGACTGCTGGTATAATATTAGTAGAAAAGTCTTTAAGATGTACATTAGGATGTTAATAATGGTTATTTTGGGGTGGTTGGATTATAGGTGACATTTTATTTATCTTCACTTTATAATGTCTCTGCAATAAATATTTTTAAAACTTGATGTAGTTATTTTAGCATCTCTTCCTTTAACATACATTTTGAACCCTACTAAATGTGACAAGTGCTGAACATTGAAGGATAAAAAAAGACATCATTCTTTCCAACAAGGAGGTTATGGATTGGTGCAAACATCTGCCACATCACATAGAACTTTTACACCGTATGCCACATACTGTGGAAGTATGAAAGAGCGTCAGGAGAGCACCAAAGAGGAAACTCCCAACTCTTCCTAGGGAAGTTGGAGAGGGCCTCTGGCTTTTTACACTCCAATCATTAAAGTTTTTCCTTCAAGGAAAAGTAGATCTTCATTGGCTAGAGCATTTTATTCTGGAAATTACTAAAACCTAGAGCTCTCTTTCTAGAAAACCAATTTTGGTTCTAGGTCTCACAAATGAAACAGGTGAAGCTACCAAGGTGGGAAAATACACTGAATGTTTTGCCATAAATTATTCACATACTTGTTTTATCTGCTTCCTTCTGTCACTGAAGTTTGACCTCAGGGGTCTCATACTGTTCTATCTTTGTTTTGTTTTTTCACACTACTTTTTTTTTTTTTTTTTTTACAAAAGCAAATACTTTGTAATCGAAACTTTTGCTAGCAATGAGCACAGAGAAACTAAAGCAGTTTAGCATGCCCTGGGCCCACAGTGTGCCTGGCAGAGATGGCTCCTAGGCCACCAGTCTGTGTTATCACTGTTCAGGTGTGCCTGTAGTTTTGAGGGTTTGTATTTTATATTAATTAATTATTTAATTAATTAATTATTTTTGAGGCAGAGTCTCGCTCTGTGGCCCCAGCTACAGTGCAGGGGCATCATCACACCTTCCTACAACCTCAAACTCCTGGCTTCAAGCGATCCTCCCACCTCAGCCTCCCAGAGTGCTAGGATCACAAGCCTCAGCCACTGCATCAGGCCTGAGAGTTTTTAAAGTTTAATGTGTTTACAGCGGCGTACAATCTGGTGATCTCCCCAATCACAGTGCAGTTGTAACATCACTTTGTTATAAAACTGACAGCAGCAAGTAGGGACACTTCTAACGTCAATAAATGGAATTCAGAAAGGAAAACGCTAAGTACCCTATGAAAGGCTTGCACAGTTGGGCTTTTGTTTGTTTGTTTCTTTGTTTCATTCTCTTCATTCAATTCTTTTTTTGTTTTTTGTTTTTATTTTTTTTTTGAAACAGAGTCTCACTCTGTCACTAGAGCTAGAATATTGTGGCGTCATCATAGCTCAGTGCGACCTCAAACTCTTGGGCTCAAGTGATCCTCCTGCCTCAGCCTCCCAAGTAGCTGGGACTACAGGCATGAGCCACTACGCCTGGCTAATTCTTCTATTTTTAGTAGAGGTAGGGTCTCCCTCTTGCTCAGGCTGGTCTTGAACTCCTGAGCTCAAGCAATCCTCCTGCCTTGGCCTCCTAGAACGCTAAGATTCCAGGCGTGAGCCGCCACACCTGACCCTGAATTCTTATTTTTTTCTAAATGGTTTTATCTTTGATTGTGTGACCTTATTTAGAATACTTCTTTCTACCTAGTGTATTGGGATATGGTGATGAATGAGAAACTTCCCTGGCATCTTGGCAGCTTGGCCTTCCCTGCTGCACCTCTCTGAAGTTTGCTCTGCAGTGGCTTTTTCCAGGAGGCAGCACAGTATAGACAGCTTTTCCCAAAGTGCAGTGAGCCTTTCATGGTCAGGCCGCAATTTTGGGTGTGGCATGGACACTGAATCAGTGGATGATCTTGTGAAAAAGTCATATCCTTTGCAGTTTGCTTTAAATCTTCAGTAAGTCAAAGACCAAGTCTACACAACCTCCCTCTGCCCCCCCATAACACATGCTAATCTTCTGTTTTAACCAAGAGAGCAGGCCTTGGGCTTGGAGCTTTCAGCAGACTAGAATATCTAGCTGGAATTTAGTATCAATGTTTTTTTTTTTCTTTTTCTGTCTTTTTGTCTATGGTAGTGATTTATTTATCTAAAAGAAATAAGCCAATTTTTAAAAGATACTAAGAAAGTACTGTGACTAAGTATTTCATGAATATAGCTAAAAATTTCTGCCAGTGGTCTGTGAATGACTGAAGTTTGGAATCATCAGGATTTGGAAAGATCATAGCTAAAAGTCAAGAAGCCCAGATTAATGTTTTGAGTATTTATAACTTTGAGATGTTTATAAGTCATTCAATTACTATATCTCAACATTTTTATCTGTTAATTTTCAGGTTAAATTTTACGTGATTCACAACAGTAGCTGTCATTGAGAGAGCCTTTGCTATAGGCTTGAATGGTCCTAAAAATTTTAGATACACCACTGAATCCTCACAACCACCCAACAAAGTCAATAGTATTATTAACCCTACTTTGCAGAAAAGGGAGCTGTGTTAGTTCATTTAGGCTACTATAATGGAATACCATAGACCGGGTGGTTTATAAACAGCAAATTTATTTCTCACAGTCCTGGAGGCTGGGAAGTCCAAGGTCAAGGTGCTAATAGATTCAGTGTCTGGTGAGGGTCGACTGCCTGATTCATAGATGGTGCCTTCTCACTGTGTCCTCATATGGCAGAAGAGGTGAGGGAGCCCTCTAGGGTCTCTTTTATAAGGACATTAATCCCATTCGTGAGGACTCTGCCCTCATGACCTAATCACCTTCCAAAGTCTCCACCTACAAATACCATCACACTGAGGGCTAAGTTTCAACATAGGAATTTTGGCAAGACAAAAACATTCAGTTGGTAGCAGGAGCCTAGATAATAAAAGGGATTTTATCCCAGGATTATACATTGAGTACATGGTAAAACCAGGAGTCAAAACCAGATAATCTCACTCCAGAGCCTATGTCCTTAACTGCCAAGAATACCAACCTAGGTTCCTGGGAAGCATTTGCGACATTTATTTTAAATTCCAGAATCTCAGTATGTTCATCCACTTCTCCCAGAATATCTTCAAATGTACCATTTTATTTTGTTGAAAGAGCTTCTGCCTTAGTACCAAGCATCGCAGCAGAGCAGTCTTGGAGGAATAGGCCTCTCAATCAGCCGTCTGCCCTGCCTGTCAATCCGCCATCTGTCTGCATAATGCAAGAGTGAGCCACACCTTCCCAGCACCATCAGAAAAAAGAGAAAACAGTTCAGAAGAACCAGGTAGCTTTGGTAACATTAAAATAACTGAAAACCTTCTCCAAGTAGTAGTAGTCTTCCAAAGCTCAGGTAACCTTGTGGATTTCTCAGCCTGCTCTTCCTCATCTCCTGAATCTTCCCCCACTTCAAACACACCTTAAATATTGTTTTAATTTAAGAAATGAGCACTTGTAATTACATTTCATATACCCAGTGAAAACTGTAAGAGTCCCATAGGTCACTGGCCTCATCTGAGCCCAGTCCCAGTGTTCTATGGAGAAAATTCTAGGCATGCCCTAGAAGGTGTATTTACTGGGCTAAACGGACCTTTGAAGGCCAAACATAGAAAATTTTCTGCTGCTTTTTATGTTGTTGAATTATAAGTTTCTTACAAGTCCAAGTTAAAAAATAAATTTTAAACCTATTATAATTTAAACTTTTAAAAATCTCTGCTGGGCTTATGTTAGCAAATGATTTTACCTGTGGCATAAAGAATTAAATATTTCTATTAATATATATGAATGACCTATGACTTTGTTTCTAATTATTCTTAGGACAATATGGCAGTTCATAATAATAAGTCTATATACCTATTTGATTCATTTTATTATTAGGCATGGACATAATCTGAATAAACTTGACATACAGAGCATCCCACATATTTTTCTTCTGAGAGTATTATTATTAGAGAGAAGCTTCTATAAACTAATATCCTTGTTTATTTTGAAAATAAATAAACTGTTAGGTAATTTTAGTTTAAATATATACACCAGCACAGACAACAAAATAAAAAATAGACAAATGGGACTATATCAAACTTAAAAACTTTTTTGCATCAAAGGAAATGATCAACAGAGTAAAAATGTAACCTACAGAAGGGGAGAACATAATTGCAATTCATGTATCTGATAAAGGGTTAATATCTAAAACGTATAAAGGATTTCTACAATTCATTAACAACCCTCCAAAAAGCCAAAAAATCCAACTAAAAAGGGGCAAAGGACTTAAATAGACATATCTCCAAAGAATACATACAAATGGCCAATAAGCACACGAAAAGATGCTCCAGATCACTAATAATTAGAGAAATGCAAATCAAAACCACAAAGTGATATCACCTTATACCCATCAGAATGGCCACTATCAAAAGAACAGAAAGTAACAATATTGGAGAGGATGCAGAGAAACTGGAATCCTTGTGTACAACTGGTGTGAATGTAAAATAGTCCAGTCGTTGTGGAAAACAGTATGGAGGATCCTACCAAAATTAAAAATAGAATTATGGTATGATCCAGCAATCCCACTTTTGGGGCTATATCCAAAAGAATTCAAAGCAGGATCTTGAAGAGATTTAGGCATACCTATGTTCATTGCAGCATTATCATAATAGCCAAGAGGTAGAAGCAAACCAGATGTCCATCAAGAGGTGAATAAAGAAAAATGTGGTATATACATTCAAGGGAATATTACATAGCATTCAAAAAGAATGAAATTCTGCAATATGCAACAACATTGATGAACCTTGAGGACATTATATTAAATGAAATAAGCCAGTCACAAATACTGTATGATACTACTCATATGAAGTATTTAAAGTAGTCAAAATCGTAGAAACAGAAAGCAGAAAGATAGTTGCCAAAGCTTTGGGGGATGGAGAAGGAAGGATTAGGGCTGAGTAGGTATAGAGTTTCAGTGGTGCAAGATGAAAAATTAGGAAAATTAGTTGATAAAGCAGTGGCAAAGTTTGAGAGGATTGGCTCCAATTTTGAAAGAAGTTCTACCATGGGTAAAATGCTGCCAAACAGCATCACATGCTACAGAGAAATCTTTTGTGAAAGGAAGAGTCAATCAACATGGCAATCTTTATTGTTGTCTTATTTTAAGAAATTGCTACAGTTATCCCAGCCTTCAGCAACTACCACTCTGATCAGTGAGCAGCCACCAACATCACTAGCAGAAAGACTGACTTGCCGAATGCTCACATGATCCTTGGCACTCTTTAGCAATAAAATATTTTTTCATTAAGATATGTACATTATTTTTTAGATAGAATGCTATTGCACACTTTGCATGGTATGCAAAGAATCATGTAGTTCATTACCCAAAACACAACCTTTTTGGTTTAGCTCTTGTTATCAGTCACCTTTGGCTAGGTTACCCTGCAGTAACTTAGTGGCTTACAATTGAAAGATTATTTTTTGCTCAATCTATGTGTTCACCACGAGTCATAATCTTCCTTCCAGATTCCAGATGTAAGAAGAATCTTCTGTGTGGGACATTTTTTCACTTGTGGAAATAGGAAGAGAATACAGTGGAACCATGTGACATCTCTTAGAGGTGTTGCTGGGAAGTGGCATGTGTCTTCACAGTTCATTGGCCAGAGAAAGTCACCTGACCAAGCCTCTTGTCAATAGGGTATCAATTAATAATGGTTCTACAGGATGGGACGGTGGATATTTTGAACATTACTACAAGCTAGCACAGCTTATAAGATATTTCCTTTAAAATGTATGTTTAAGAACTCTCAAGTTGTCATAGTCCTTGTTTGAAGGACTTTGCTGAAGATTCTGATAATAATTAGTTTGGCTGAGCCTATCCGAATAAATAATGCTGGTTCTCATTGCTAAGAACTTTGGTACCACAAATCCTTTAGTCTCTTTGTCATTTTGCTGCCAATAATGGAACTCTCTGAGTTGGTACTGAAAATTTTAAAACTTTTTGAGACGTAGTCAGATGTCCTCATCTTTCTTTTCCTCAGCGTCAGACATCTAAGTTTTGTATTATACTTTCATCAATCAGAGGTGATTTTAAAAAAAAAGACATTAGACTAAGATTCCATTTAAAACAAATCTAGAGATATCTCTTGGAATCTGGAGATGGAGAAAAGATATCAATGGGATGTAGGATTGAAAACCCTTTAGCTACCACACTCTGGCTGGTATCAAGTGGCTCATTTTGTTTCCAGAGAATTAATGTTGTTTCCAAAAATTAGCTCTCATATGGCTCATTCAGGTAACCAGTGCTGAATATGGAAATTAGATTTTTGTTCATACAAGTTTATTACATTATAGCTTATGAATCACAATGGCTATGTGCCAGACTTCCTTTCAAGCTAAGCAGCCTCTTTGCTATGTTATTCCAGCTGAGTCTTTTATTTGAAGTGTTTCTTCATCTTGGCTCATTTAGCCAGAAACAGAAGTTGCCCTATGGGAGATAACATCTTATGTTTATTTACTTTATAGGATTATCACCACTGGGCTCATTGCAAGTGCAAAACATCAAAAAAGAGAAAAATATGATTTCAGAAAGTCAGGATTCCCTTAACCATGACATTTCCTATTTTTCCTTGGATAGTGGGGTTCAGAGAGAACAAATCATTGGATTGTGAGTCAGGAGACCTGGTGCCTGATCTCTTTGGATGTTTTGATGCTGTGTGACTTTGGGCAAACTATTTTACTTCTCTAATTCCATTTCCTTATTTGCAAAGCACTCAATGAGCAAATCTCTTCCATTTTCAGAACCCTGTTCTATTTGTAGAATTTTGCAGATGTCATATAGATTGTTCATCAAAATCATTAAAGAAGAGAGTGTTTAGAAAATATGAAAATAAAAGTGTTTTTTCATATATAAGAATGATACAAAAATTGCCAGCAATATCTAAGCTTAAACCTAATATTTAAGTTCTGTCGAGTGATCCTGGCTTTTCTTTGCCTAATAAAAAGAATTTAAATATAATTCTTGGAATGATATATTTAGAGACTTGTCTGATAATTTAAATATGAAATTAATTAATCATAGCAAATGTCTCATTTTTACTGGGTATATTGAGATATGATTTGCATACCATGAAATTTCCATTTTAAGTAGACCAATGAATTTTAGTTAATTGATACAATTGTACAATCATTACCACAATCCAGTTTAGAACACTTTCATCACCCCACAAAATTTCTTTATGCCTGTTTGTACTGAATTACTGCTTCTACCCTCAACCCCAAGGGAACACCAATCATTGGTCTTCTGCCTCAATTTTTATCTTTTCTAAATATGTTCTATAAATGGAATCATGTATCTGGTTTCTTTCTTTTGAGGTTTATCAGTGTTGTTGCATGTATCAGTGCTTTGTTCTTCTTGTTTTATTACTGAATAATATGTTACATTGTAGATATACCACATTTTGTTTATCCATTCACTAGTTGATAGACATTTGAATTGATCTAGACTTTGGCTATTATGCTTAATGCTCCTATGAACATTCACATATAAGCCTTCATGTGGACATATGTTTTTCTTTCTCTTGCGTAGAGATACCTAGGAGTAGAATTGCTGGGTTATATATTTTGTGTCTGGTTAGCATTAAAAGAAATTGCTAAACTCTTTTCCAAAGTGATTGCATTATACTATTTTACATCCCCACCAGCAGTGTATGAGAGTTCCAGTTCCCTCTCATCCTTGCCAACACTTGATACAGTCATCCTTTGTTATTTTAGCCATTCTAGTAAGTGTGAGTGTATAGTAGGGTCTCATTGTAGTTTTTAATTAGCGCATCCGTAAAGACTAATGATGTCTAACATTTTTTTTTTTAAGAGGCAAAGTCTCACTTTGTCACCCAGGCTAGAGTGCGGTGGCTGATTACGGCTGGCTTACTGCAGCCTGCAATAACTTGCCTCAAGTGATCTTCCCGTTTCCTTCCTGTAATCTCTGGGATTACGGGCATGAGCCATCACTCCCAGCTCCATTTGTATATCTTCTTTGGTGACATGTTTATTCAAACCTTTTACCCATTTTTAGTGGATTGTTTTGTCTCCTTATTATAGAGTTGTAAGACTTCTCTATATATTCACCCTTAAATTTAAAGAGACTTTTCCTGCCATCAGCATCTGTGTGTTTCTATATGTATATAAACTACTTGATTCTTTCATATCAATGCTTTGAAATAAAATCCTGTGAAAATAACAGGATGGAATTTTTAATTCAGGGAAAGAAGCAGAATAAATTTTAAATGTTAATTAACACTCAGTTAAATGAGTGTTTTTGAGGACTTACCTATAAGTCTACCAAAATGGTAGACTTTTTCTTAAACAAATCTAACAGTGTTTTCTGTTTTATTAGTTTGTGTTCTATATACAGAAGAGGAAAAAGAAACACCTCTTATAGATGTATGAGTCTGTCAAAATCCAGCTATTTCTGAGGAAAGACGAGGAAGTATCTGAAAAACCAGAAAGAAAGGGACACTAGAACCCTTGCTTTTTTAATGCTTCCTATTCACTGTGAATTAAGAGATCTGCCTTCTGAAGGGTGCTTAAGGAATTACTGACATTGGCATCACTTTTTCCGGATCCCAATTTAAAACACACATACCTGTGCATGCAAATACACACATGAAACAGTAGTATATTCCTTTGCCCTGGATTCTCTCTGCCAGTTTGCCCTAATCAACCCACCCCTGAAGCAAGCTAATAAGGAGTGTTGGATTAATTTTGGAAACAATACAGTAAAATAATAAAATTCCCTACTCCACCCTGCAGTTGTAACTGATAACTTTCATAACTATAGAGCATATCATCTTTCCTTCTTTCCTAACTTCTAATACCAACATTCCCTAATATCTTACATCTATTCTTATCTTTATAAGTAGAAATAAACTCAAAACTTTTTTATCTACAAATGTCACTCCAAATGATATTGACAACAATCTCCAAAATACCAAAATTAAGAAAAATTCAAAATCTGTTATCGTTAACTCTTTGTAAGAAATATATGCATATGTATACCATGTTCTATTTCAAAGTCCCCAAGGCAAAATTAAAATAAAAAGATCCTTTTAACTAGCAAAGAGAGGTAGCTCATCAAAATGGCATTCCCTTCCAACCACCATTCAGCATTCCATCCTGAAAGAGAGAAAATGTAACAAAGAAACACAAAAGAGAGATTGGAGAAAATAGACAATTCAAGGCACTCACACACACACAAGTCCCAAAGAACTGTGTTTAATAGTCTTAGAAAGAGAAGAAATTGCATTTATAAACAAGAACGGAATCCAGTTTTCATAAGGTATAATCAGAGAGTATAAAAGAACTTTTGGAAATTATAAATCTAAGAGTAGAAATAATCTGTGAATGGATAAAGTCAAGAAAATCAGTAAATGGAGCAAGAGAAAAAAATAATGGAAAACAGGAGAAGAACTATATAAAAATTTATAGGACTATATATGTCTGAACATATTGAGAATTTATTGAGTACTGAAAGAGATTGTTAAGAGTTAGTGATGAATACATAGAAAACAAACACAAAAACAAAGCAATTGAACACTATCTAAATAATGATAATGGTATAAACTTTGAAAATTGATTTCACAAAACATGTGGGAGGGTGCAGACAAGACGGAGTAGCTTGAGCGAAGGACACTGCAAGAATTCTGATGTTTAAAATATGTAAGAGGTTATCTTTAATAGAATTTTAGAATTTGCAAACTTTAGTGAATTCTGTGTATAAATATGATGCTGTTCCTTCTATGTCCCATGTTCCAACACTAGTGATGATGGATTTCCTGAAGTAGTCATACACTCAGCCTATGTAGTGGCTTAAAATCACCAGCCAAAGTTAGGAGCAGATCTTTGGAAAAGAACAGTATTTTCCTTTTCATAAAGTCCTCCAGCTCATGACAAGATCACAGCACTACCTTTCTCAGTGTGGTGTGCTGTGTTACAAATGTAAAGATGCTATTAGGTTTTGCTATGTAGTAGTTTATCCAGTATTAAAATATGGTTGTGAATTCATATTATGAAGCAAGTGTAGCGTATGTTCCTCAGGTTTCTCACTAGCTTCCAAACTCAGCAAACTAGAGGACCCTTGAATTGTCTTTCTTATGATGCTGATAAGCTGTGTTCGATTATTTTAGTGTTGATCTGCAGAATTTGGAACTTTATTTCTTCACTGAATTGGGTTCATCAAATGTCATTTGATAACTTGACTATGCATTTATACATTGTTGGCATTGATCTCTATCTTGTCATTACCAAGGCTTTCATGGCTAGTGCTCTGTTATAATTTAGTTTCCACAAAACCATGGGTTCTAATTTTTGATTAAACATTTCAAAATCAAATGATTTAATCAAATGTAAGAAATGATGAGTTAATGGAATTGATATCTCTTCCATGGAGTCCAATCAAATCCCATCTGTAAAATAAATTAGTAACTAAGCATCTTAGAAATTACAAATTCAGTTGCATGGTTTTCTATTTTAATTAAGGAGTTGAAATAACCTCAATCATGAATTGACTTCCTTCTTATAGAATTATTATCTAGGCTGTTTAAACATTTTTGACTTGCTTTCTCCTCAGATCCAGTGCACTTCTGAGCCACTTTTGTTCCTCTCTCAGTGTGTTTAATCAGAGAATACAAAGCCTGGAAAGTTATAGTTTCTTTCAAAGTGGGCAGGTGATTCTGGTGCCTCAGCAAATCATATGTGGCCGCCCTAACCTAAATTCTAAATCAGGCAAATAAAGTATTCAAGCAAATGAAAAAAATCTTAAAAATTGGTACTCTCTTGAAAACTTAGAAAAGAGAGTCAGGAAAGAGCCCTGATTGGATCTATGTTTAGATGATCCCAGGTAGTATTGTGGAGATAATAATAATGGCAACTAGCATTTTAAGTGCTTATTGTGGGCAAGTCATTGCCTTCAGTTTTTTATGTTCATCACTTATTTCTCACATACGGAATGTACAGTAGCATATCCATTTTATTAATATAAATGAGGAACCAGAGGCAAAGATAACTGGCCCAAGACACCAAACAGGGAGTTGGCAGAGCCTGTGATCTGAGCCATTTAGTGTGGTCCCAGCCCCCTCATTCAAGGTGGTGAGACTAACCAAGAGGCTATATTGCAGTAATGCATTTGAGAAAGGATGAGGGCTTGGACTCTGCCCTACTAATCCAAGGTTAAACTTATAAAGAATTGTACTCCAGTGGTATGGTCATTCATTGTTTGTGTAGCCTGCTTCAGGCTCAGTTAAGTTATAAATGATAGTTTTAAAAATATACTTTGACATTATTTCCATGGTGCAAACCTAGACACCCCTTCCAGATGAAACAACAAGAACAACAAGCTCAAACATAGACTTTTCTGTGAAATCCTACATTGATATGATTTGGCTTCTTATCCAAAGAAGCATTTACAAATCACTCACTTGATCAAGGCATGAGTATAAATCCACCAATGGAATCAAGCTTACAAGGTATATTCTACAAACAAAGCTTTATTTGGATCACATAGATGAACTGATAGCCAAAGATTCAACTGGTATATGGCTTGAAGAGTTATGCTCTGGGGTGTGAAGATGGATGTTGCTGTTTTCATATTGGTTTTGCTCTGATTTCATGTGAGAAATTCTAGGGAGAAATTTGTGACTATTCAGCATTGCTTGCTTTTACATGGCTATTATATTTAAAACTTTGATTAAAAGTGCTTGAACAGTGACTATCTTTGCTACGGGGAAATTAAATCAAATTTTAGGTCAATTGCTGTCCTAATAGAGCCAAAAGTAAAGGCCTTGCATACTCTTACAGACTTTTCTAGAGTGGTCACGAAAGATAACAGACCTTTCTAAAGTGATACAGAAATTACCCAAGAGCAGAAAGTTGAATCATTGAAAGCCTGGAAAATGACATTTTTATCCAGGGATTTTTCATTTATTTGCTGTGAAGCAGAGATTGTGTGAACACCAGATGCCAATTACATACCACCAGTGGATTTGTAAGATCATAGAACTGGGGGGAAAGAATTGAAGATTAAGCCCAGGGTATAATAGAGATTACTTAGGGTAATGAATTGCACAATTTTTCTAGAGAGAGTTGGATTAATATTCATCCTGAAAAGAGATTACGGTAAGTCTGATTCTTGTAGTAAACAAATATTAAGCAGATCACTTATGCTCAACATATGAATTAGGAGTCCTAAAGAATATATGGTTTATCATATACAAGGGGCAATATTAACCTCATCCCTAACTGTACACGTGACATGCTCTAGGGTTTTGTTATGGGAGCAGAGACTGTGCTCCGTGTCACAGGTTGCTTCCTCTGTGTAGAACCTTGAAGAGACAATTAGGAGCGTCAGTGGTCACACTCAGCAGCTGCACCACAACCGTGCGGAGCACTCCTGCCTCCCATGGCTGTCATAGGAACCAATTCTGCCTGCCTCATTCATGTGTCACCTGGACCCTGGTGAAAGTAATGGGGTATCCACAGGCAGCATCGTGTGTCCATACTTCGGACAGTTGTCGCATCTAACCCTCACTGTCTGCTCTTCATTTTTGGAGTACAGGTTGGGTGGGTTCTGCTTGTCCTGATGGAGAATCGCTGGCTGATTCTCCACTCACCCACCTTAGGAATGTTTTGGAATCAGTCTTTGATTCATGTGTAAAGTGTACTTCTTGCCATCCAGTACTTTTTAGAAGACAATGCCTTCTGTACATGGGTTTTATCTTTAACACCAAAAACAACAATACACTGAAAAGGACAAATCATTTCTGTAGAATTCTTTCCCAAAATGTTATAACTTTAATCTAGTTGTGAAAAAACATCAGACAACACAAATTAAGGGACATTCCATAAAATGAATGACAACTACCCTTCAAAAGCAGTATATTTGTGGCATGTGCAAATCAGAAGATATCAATAACCAAATTCCTGTAATCTCACCACCCACAAATAATGACCACTAACATCTTAAGGTAGAGTATACCAGACCTTTCTCTTTTCATTTATATTCCCATTTTGGGGGAAAATAATTATATGCTGTTGTGCCTGTGCATACTTACTGCTGTATTCACTTAAAGGTGTGTTGTGAACAAATTTCTCTGAAAAGTAAATATGAGGGACTCTGTGAGGTGAGTGGCAACACCTTCCAAAGCTGTGGATATGAACTCAGGGTGGACAATGTTCACAGCCCTTACATCATGCCATGGCTTCTGTTCAACTCTTCACACTATGGTATCCACAGACACCATCAGCTCAACCCACCAGGGTCCCTGTATTCAGGGAGTGTCTCCATGTAAGGCTTTAGTTCCTCATGCATGCATTCACAGAGCTTTCCTGATTTGCTCTAATGTGCCTTTTTGCTGGAGTTGAGGATGAGAAACATCTAGAGCAGGTTTTCACCTTCCACGGACAATATATCCTTATAGCGGCAGTACCACACAACAGACACCATCTTGTGGAATTTGCCTAGGGACACTTCTCTGTTATGATGTCACGAACCACTCAGTAATTGAACACCTCTTTTCCACTAGCACTCTCCATGACAAAGTAAAGATGTATTCAGTTTCTATCACTTCAAATAATTTCACCATGTTGGGTAATTATTTCATTTTGTAGAATAGCCTCTGGAGGCTGGAGCAGTTCTGCTGACTCTTGTTAACGATCTTCACAGCCAACCCTTTTCCAGTCAAGACATGCTGGGGCAACTTCACCTTGGTGAAGGTACAATTGACAATAGTCTTGAGGAGCCAGCATTTGCCAACATGGGTCGCCTCCTCAGCAGACATGGCAAAGGAGCAGCATGTCGCACTCACTGCCGGACTTAGAGAAAAGGTGTCCAGTGGTCGGTCTAAAGTTGGGAAAAGCTGGTGAGAAGCTGGATCCAAATCATCTCAAAAGAAAAGTACTTCCAAAGGTCATATGTAAAACTGATCTTTGTAATGGAATCAAACATAATGCCAAACAAAAATAAAGATCAACAAATACTGACAAACTAATTTTTTAGAAGAAAGAAATGAGAAAAAAGAATAAAAGAAAAAATGGGAAAAATGGCAAAGATAAAGAAAAGAATAAAAAAATAAGAAAGAAGATAACAAGGAAAAATGAGAAAAAGATTTAAAAGAGTAAAGAAAAAATGAAAAAAAAAAAATAAACAAAATAGACCAAAAAAAAAAAAAAAAAAAAAAAAAAAAAAAAACAACCTCCACAATCAAAGATGAAATTAACTTTGGCCAAAATCTTGCTGATCACCGAAAACCAGCTTCCTTAGTTAGAAAAGCACACAAACCTCAGCCTAGCCAGGGAGTTATATAGGTGCATGGGATTCCATAACAATGGATCTTTGTGAGGTCATGGCAAGAAATGGACCTATCAAGGCTGGGATAATCCACAGTGACTTTTTCACTGTTTTGTTTCTAGAACACTTTATTCTTTTTTTTTTTTTTAAAGTACTGAGGGCTCCAAAGAGTTTTTTGTTTATGTGGGTTATAGCTATCAATATATATATACCTCATTAAAAACCAAAACCTATGGGATGCTTCAGTGACCTTTTCATTTCTATTAAGTTTGAAAAGCTATAATAATACTTGGCATTTAAAGAGCTCATATTGTCTATACTTAAAATAGTGGATTCCTTTTTCTTAAAACTCTGAATGATTTGATCTGAAAATGATGCCAACAGCTTCAATTTTGGTCTTGTGTCTAAAAAGTCATTATCAAACTCAAGGTCGCCTACATTTTATCTTACGTTACCTTGTAGCAGTTTTACAGTTTTGCATTTCACAATATGTCTCTGATCCATTTTGAATTAATTTGTGTGGAAAGTATAAGAACTGTGTCTAGATTCATAATTTTGCATTTGGACGCCCAGGTGTTATAGCACCATTTGTTGAAAAGACTTCACTTTCTCCATTGAATTGCCTTTGCTACTTTGTAAAAGATCAGTTGACTATGTTTGTGCGGATCTGTTTCTGAGCTCTCTATTCTGTTCCATTAATCTATTTCTATATTCTTTCCTCAGTACCTCACTGTATTGATTACTATGGTTTTATATTAAGTCTTAAAGTCAGATAATGTAAGCCTTCCCACTTTGTTCTTCTCCTTCAACATTGTGTTAGATATTCTGATTCTTTGCCTTTCCATATAAACTTCAGAATCAATTTTGTTGATATCCACAAGATAACTTGCTGGGATTTTGAATAGAATTGCACTGAATCTATAGATCAAGTTGGAAAGAACTGACTTGACATTATTGACTCTTCCTATCCATGTATATGGAATATCTCTCCATTTACTTAGCTCTTTTTAAATTTTTATCAGAGTTTTATAGTTTTCCTTATATAGATTTTATACATAATTTGATAGATTTATACCTAAGTATAAAATTTTTTATACTAAGTTAACTTTGTATATTTCTTTTTTTATATTAATGTAAATGGTATTATTTTTAATTTCAAATTCCAGTTGTTCATTCCAGGTATATAACAAAGCAATTGACTTTTGTATTTTAACCTTGTATCCTATAACCTTACTGTAATAGCTTATTAGTTCCAGAATTTTTTTGCTATTGCCAGTTCTTTCAGATTTTCTATATAGACAATCATGCCATCAGATGGCAGTTTTATTTCTTCTTTCTTCTTTATTTCTTTCTTCTCAATCTGTATACTTTTTATTTCCTGTTCCTGTCTTACTGCATTAGCTAGGACTTCCAGAATGATGTTCTATAGAGTGGCAGGAGGGCCATCCTTGCCTTGTTTCTGATCTTAGTGGGAAAGCATCTAGTTTCTTATCATTAAGTCTGGTAGCTGTAGGGTTTTTTTAATAGCTGTTATTTATGAAGCAAAAGAAGTTCCCTCTATTCCTAGTTTGCTGAGAGTCTTGAATGGGTGTTGGATTTTTTTTTTTTTAGCCTGGTTGATCTCTTAAGTTTTGTTTTTTTTTAATTTTATTGTAGTAAGTACATTTAACATGAGATCTACTCTTAATAAATTTTGACGTATACGATATGTTATTGTTGACTATAGGTATTAATATAGTGTTGTATAGCAGATCTCTACAGCTAATTCTCTTGTCTGACTGAAACTTCATGTTTGTTGATTAGTAACTCTCAATTTCCTCCCTCCTCCCCAGCTCCTAGTAACCAACATCCCACTCTTTAATTCTATGAATTTGACTATTTTCGATATTTTAATGAATGAATTATGTAGGGTTTGTCTTTCTGGACCTGGCTTATTTGACTTAGCATAGTGATCTCAAGGTTTAACTGTGTTGCCTTGTATTGCATAATTGCTTTCTTTTTAAAGACTAGGTAGTATTCCACAGTATGCATATACTGTGTTTTCTTTATCCATTCATGTGTCAATGGACATTTAGGTTGTTTCTGCATTTTTTTAACTATTGCGAATAGCCCTGCAAAACCATGGGAGTGCTAATATCTTTTCTAGATCCTGATTTCATTCTTTTGGATAAATACCCAGAAGTGAGATTGCTGGATCATATGGTAATTCTATTTTTAATTTTTTGAAGAACATCCATACTGTTTTCCATAGAAGCTGCATCATTTTGGCATTCCCACCAATAGTGTACAAGGATTCCAATTTCTTCGCATCATTAGCAACACTTGTTGTCCTTTGTTTTTCTGATAATAGCCATATTGACAGCTGTGAAGTGCTATCTCATTATGGTTTTGATTTGCATTTTCCTAATGATTAGTGACATTGAGCATTTTTTCAAATACCTGTTGGCGATTTGTATGTCCTCTTTCTTTGGAGAAATATCTATTCAAGTCCTTGACTCATTTTTTTTTTTTTTTTTTTTTTTTTTTTTTTTTTTTTTTGAGACAGAGTCTCACTCTGTTGCCCAGGCTAGAGTGCCATGGCGTCAGCCTAGCTCACAGCAACCTCAAACTCCTGGGCTCAAGCAATCCTTCTGCCTCAGCCTCCCAAGTAGCTGGGACTACAGGCATGTGCCACCATGCCCAGCTAATTTTTTCTCTATATATTTTTAGTTGGCCAATTAATTTCTTTCTACTTATAGTATAGACGGAGTCTCGCTCTTGCTCAGGCTGGTTTCGAATTCCTGACCTTGAGTAATTCGCCCGCCTCGGCCTCCCAGAGTGCTAGGATTACAGGGATGAGTCACCGCGCCCGGCCCTTAACTCATTTTTTAATTGGTTTATTAGTTCAGTTTTTTTTACTGTTGAGTTGTAGGAGTTCCTTATATTTTTAAAATATTAACCCCTTGTCAGATATGTGGTTTGCAAACATCTTCTCCCATTCTTTAGGTTGCCTTTTCAATCTGTTGATTGTTCCTTTTGCTGTGTAGAAGTTTCTCAGTTTGATGTAGTCCCACCTGTTTATTTTTTGCCTGTGCTCTTGGTGTCATATCCATGAAATCATTGCCAAGACCAATGCCAAGGAGCTTTTCCCAAATGTTTTCTTGTAGGAGTTTTACAGTTTGGGGCTTTACATTTAAGCCTTTTATACACTTTGAATTGATTTTTGTATGTGCTGTAAGATAAAAGGGTTTTAGATTTTTTCAAACATTTTTTCTCTGTCTGTTGATATGATCAGATGATGTTTTTTTTCTTTAGCCTGTTGCTGTAAAGAATTACATTAATTGACTTGCTATGTTGAACCAGCCTTGCATACCTAAAATAAATTCCACTTTCTCATGGTTTTGTAATTTTTGTACATTGCTGGATTCAGTTGGCTGTTATTTTGTTGCAGATTTGTTCATCTGTGTTTCCCTTCTTGTGATGGATATAATGTCTTTGTCTGATTTTGGAATGCCGGCCTCATAGAATGAGTTAGGAAGTATTCCCTCTACTTCTGTTTTCTGGATGAGATTGTAGAGAATTGGTATCATTTTTTCCCTAAATGTTTGGCAGAATTCACCAATGAGACCATCTGGACCTGGTGCTTTTCCCATTATTCCTATCACTATCCTCTTCAGAAAGTCCAGGCTTATCATATTGCAGCCTCACTATTCCTCTGTCCTTCCAATTTCTTTCTGTCCCTTTCTCCTTAATGCCCAAACCTCCACATTCCATTTCACTGCTTGTGTGGCATAATCTCATTATCTCTTGAACCAGGCCATGCCCAGAGGACCTCTTCCCAATAAACAAACATCCAATGAAACTATGCTTCTAAACAAAGATAATTCTTTCCCTGAGAAAGTCAACTCTTTGCATAGTGTCTTTTTGCTTGCTCATCTGAAGTTATTGAGTTCATGTGTATCTGAGCATTTAAAGATTTTATTCAGCCAATGAGTTGAAGGATGAAGTCCTTCAAATCTGGGCAAGTCCATGAAAGGCATAGATAAGCATAGAGAGCTGACAAAGAGTTCTAGCAGAGAATAGGTGTGCAAAACCACTTTTGTGCAACAGCTTACAATATATAAAGAGCAGGGAAAACTAATCCTGCTCTGTGTACCAGCTACTTTCAAATACTCTATCTCCATCCAAATGATAAACCTGTAATGTTGATATTAATATTTTAATTTACAGGTAAAGAAGCTGAGCAACTACATAGATAGTGTACCAGATTTAAAATTTCCCAATATGAGGCAAATGTGCAGAAGTGTAACTTTATTTCTTCATAACTGAGCTCAAATTTCTCATGAGCCTCTATTTCTAGTGATAGCTGAAAACACTGAAGATTTTCAGTGCACGTAGTTCAGTCACTTCTAGTTTAAAACTTAGTCTCTTTTGTATAAATATGTAATAGAATTTAGGAGTTTCTCTTCCCTTTCCTTCATGCTAATCTGGTGAGTCCTGTTGTGCAGACATTCACGTTGGTCGTCTTTAGCTTCCCTGGGGTGCCTTCCTTGCTAGGTCTTTGGGTGTAGCCTTCCACTTTTGCATCCATCACTGACGTGTCCCTGGTTGGTTGTAACTCCCACCTCAGTGTCCGGGGGAAGCAATGGATTGTGGTCTGTGCTTCCTTGGTCCCATCTGGGCTCTCACTGAGTTGCTGGAATGTTGATCCACTCCTCCTCTGGGATCTCAAATCCACAACCCTGCATCGAGACTCCCTCTTCCCAAGAGCCTGACAAGCATGCCAATTCTCAATTATCAAAAGTTGTTGGAACATTTTTGGATTTCCTCATGCCAGGAAGAGTGGGGGAAATAAGGGATGTTTCAAGAATTCAGTCCTAAGAGACACTATGAGGCAAATTACATTTGCCAGTGAGGCTGCTTCCAAAGTAAGTTAAGGAAAGGTAAAACAGAGCAGCTTCAAAAGTGCCTTGCTCAAAAACTAAGTTTGTTCAAAAGGTCAGTATTATAGTCAGCTACTGTAATATACATCAGTTGTGTAGTTTCTGAAATGTTAGCTACACACAGAGAAAGAAAGCCCTCATTAATTAGGGGAAATAAAAAATTATTAAGGCACCACTGCAGATATTAGGTCACCTAGTACAGACATATTATGTCTTTAAAGACTATTAATAAATATATATTTTCATTTTTTCTGAGTTGGTGTGCATGTATAAAGGTTGCTCACCACTTACTTAGGTCATTATTATAAGATAACCTGGACACCCAGCCTAGAATGACTATAGGAGAAAGGGGAAAAGAAGAAATTACTTTGACAAGTATAGATTGAAAAGTGCTGGGCTTTAAATGTGTGGAACAATGTGCAAGATAGGTCACTAGCCATGTTTTTTATTAAATAACATTTATTTAACTGCAGGTGTAGCATAAAGATGAACTTCAAATATTATGAGAAATCAAATATTCTGTATTGGTCTGCTCTTTTAAATTTTACTGAATTTTATTGTGCTTCTTTTTAACTAAAGGGAAAAAGCTTAAACATCTTTTGTATTTTACAGCCATTTTATGTGTTTAGATTCTTCTCCAATATTTGCTTCCAGATAAATTTGGACTGTACTTGACCTTTTGCATAAACTTTAAGATGTGTCCTATAACTTGTATAGAAGAAATTGCAAGTGCTGATACAATGGTATATGCATAGAACTTGGGTTTAATCACTGAGAATACTTATAAGCTCTGATTTGGATAATATAATTTCTTAAATATGTTCTTAAGAGTCCCTTATATGGTAGTGTGAAGATTTGAGGAAGTTCATATTGTTTATGTGAAATTATAAGGGAGTATGGACCAGAGTTTTGTTTGGTTGTTTTGTTTTTAGCTACTCACAATGCTTTAGGACCAATTTCTTTTAAGCTTTGGAATTTGATCATGCCCAACAAGCATGAAGCATCCTATATATATCCTCACTCAGCAGCGGGCATTTCATTTTCAAAGTCACAGAGCATGAGAGAGACCAACGGTAGTGTTTGCCTGTGCCATGTGTCAACAGGCCGTTCTGGATCATTATGGTGATGTCTTTCCTCCCTAAATAATGTTTACAAATATACTGATGAAGACAGATTTGTGTTATCTGTCTTCAATGGGTCATAAGTTGAGCTAGCACTATATTTTTTCCTGAAAATATGCACAGTTGTGACATGGTGTTTAAGAGTCTTAAGCTCACTGCTGCCAAAATAAACACAGCTGTAGGAAAGGATGACCCTCTCTCCTTTGTAACAATAAAACGGCTTCCTAATGGGCCTCCCTGACTCCGAATGCTAGGTTAACATTCCCCTGGATTTCCGAGTCCCCTGTCTTTTCCCTCTACACACGTCCTATGAAGAATACAGCTTCTGACCTAATGACGGAGCATAGAAGACGAAATTAGTTGCATTAAATTAGAATATGACAAAAAGCCTTTCTAAATCTTTGTCACAATGCAACATTAAACCAACAGAATACAAACAAATAGACAAAGGAAGAGGGTTAACATTTTGAGAAGAAATTTTCTGAACTGGATCACTTGAAAATTTGAAAAGGTCATTGATAGGCAACATATGGGCTATGACAGTTTCTAACTTGGGACCCTACTGTACAATCACATGTGTGATCTCTTCGTGTTTAATCTTTGTATATAAAATTAACTGTTACAATGTTTTCTTCATTTTCTTATAGTTCTCAGAAAAGCAAGTCTCCATTGCTAAAAGGCCGCATTAAAAAAAAATGAGAAAAAGCATGAAGAATAAGATTCACATTTCTATGCAGTATTTCTTGTTTTCATATTTCTAAGTATATGTATTTAAACAACAGCATGCATTTTTAAAGTTAGTATTAAGACAAATTGTCTTCTAAAAAGAGAAAGCAAAAGCTTTCCTTTATTTCTCTCACAACTCCGATTTATTTTGTTTTCATCTTTTTTTTCCCCTGAAAGCTCTGTTGTTTATTTTTGAAGTTTAATTCTACCATGTTGGATTGTGGGAAAATAACAGCTTCTAATAGGGTTAATCTACCTGCATAAAAGTCCATGCTGGGTATGATCATAATCTTGATTTTTGATTAGATCTTAGCTTGGAATATCTTGTGATTAATCAAAATGGCTCACAGTGCATGTAGTGCAAGTATCTTCACAGATGGGCTAGAGAATCAGAGTTCTTTTGAATATTTGTTTTAATCCTTTCTAGGATAAAATGGCTTTGTTTCTTTTTTTTTTGTTTTTATTTTTTTACTTTAAATCAGATTGACTTCACCAAATTAATGACTAGAAAGAAATTTTGAAGTGCAGTTTCACTGGGATTACAGATGGAAAAAGAAGAAACTTGTTTTTTAATTGATAGTATTTTAAAGGATGCTTCACATGTTTAAAAAAATGTCAAATTATTAGTAAAATTTAACAAATAATTCTATTCATTTGTAATTTGGATAAAAAAACTATAAAAATATATTTAAATATACTTCATGGAAATAACACTGAGGTTTTTATTATTCTCCACAGCATGAAAGATTTTTCAAGATTATTAATTGTCCCTCTTCTGATTATGCAATTCCAGTCAAATTGACATCTGATAACAAAGAGCTTTACTTTGGCAACTAAACCATCTGAAATCTAACACCCAGGGCACAGCAAGAGCTCTCAGATTCACACTCAGAGATGTTTACTGAATTTGTCTGTCAGCTCAAGCAGGGAGCTGCTTCTATGGCTTTTTCCTAGGTTCACAGGTTGACTGCCTAATGTTCTAGAAGGGTCAGAGTACAGCTGTGGGGCTCCAGGGCTTGCATCTTGGTGCACAGCTTGCCCTTAAGTAGTTTCATGACTTCAGGCAAATTTGTTGATCCCTCAGGTCTTGAGATCCCTTACCTGTAAAAATAAGGGATTGCACTAAAGCCCCCAAGTTGCCATCTAGCTCTAAACTGTGTAATCAATCAATTCAGTGAAAAATTGCTCAATAAACACTTTACTATAACTTGCACATCCTCAAGAACACACCTCCATTTACTCTGTTAAGTACACTTAAGTGGTTTAAAAAACTTCAAATCCCATAATGCATTATCCCCTATACCTTTAATGTATAAAAATATAATCGAAGATTTCTTAAGATTAAAAAAAAACTCATACTCTTTATTTGTGGAAAGATCTAAATGCCTACACATGAGTTGGGATTTAAAATGAGACAGGTTTAGTTTGACTGTATCTTCACATATAAAAACACTGAAAATGTAAAACAAAATAATCAGTAAGCCAGGTGTGGTGGCAGACACCTGGCGTCCCAGTGCTTGGAGAGGCTGAAGCCAGGCAGGAGGGTCACTCAAGCCCAGGAGTTTGAGGCTGCAGTGAGCTGTGATCGTGCCACCACACTCCAGCCTATGTGACAGAGCGAGACCCGTCTCTACAACTAAATTTAAAAAATAAAAAATCAGTAATTGAAATATGTTCTTTTACATGATTTCCAACAAACAGCTTGACTAGAATTTAGATTTGGCCTGTCCCCATTGCACACCACCAAGCACACAGTAGATAACCACAAATACTAGTCAAAACTAAATTTAGGTGTTATTGACTACATTTATCAGGCAGGATTTATAACATGACTTGTGAAAGACCAAAAAATTCAGGCAGCTGATCATTTGTTTTTTATCAGCATTTTACCAAACTGACAATTGCATAGAATAAATTATATCAAACAGTGTATTTAGTTTCCAAGAGTTCCCCTTAGCCACAGACTCTTCAGGTCTACGTATGATGATGGGAAATTGAACATACAATAAGACAGATTGTGACTTAACTGTCAAGCAGCTATTCAGGCCTTGCAAGACACAATTTCTTTAAAAAGTTGCTCACCAAAAGTTGTGAATTGAACTGTTAACCCCAGAACATTACCTACTGGAGAAGCTCAGTAAACACATGTCTATGACTATATAAGAGTCATTGAATAAGGGAATTTAAAAAAGCTGTGCACTTCATGCAATCTACTTCTAGGTTGGATAAATAACCCATATGTGTTTTTAAAATAAGAATGACTTGATTTTTCTTTTTATTTTTCTTTCTTTCTTTTTCTTTTTTTTTTTTCATATAGGAGACCTGGTGAGCCTCCATTGATAAAAGGTTGGCTTCCTTATCTTGGAGTGGCCCTAAAATTCCAGAAAGATCCCTTGAATTACATAAAAACTCTTCAAAAGCAGCATGGTGACATTTTCACTGTTCTCCTTGGGGGTAAGAAGTAGTTCTATAAGTATCTTACATATGTCATAGTTTCTCACTTGTTCTTTAATGTCTTTATATTTCTCTCTAGGCAAAATGTGGAATATTTGCATACCTTTGTTTTATTTGTAGAGCTAATGCAAAAGGAAACCATGTTGTTGAGTACAGTAATCCTCACATTAAAAAACAAGTTACAGAACTCTCTTCATAGTACCTAGGGAACCTCACTCTCCTGCCACCCTATGTCATTTTGGCATTGTTTGGCTTGGTTTTAAGAATAGTAAAATGTATACATTAAAAAGTAGGAACATATTTTTTTAAGTAATGCCTTTATTTTGTAGCGCAGTTTTAGGTTTACAGAAAATATAGCAGATAGTTCAGAGAGTTCCCATGTACCCTCTTTCTTCCCATCACAGTCTCCCCATTGTTAATGCCTGAGTCAGTTGTGTGACTTGAGTCATCTGGCTGCTGGATTGGAGCAAGATGGTCCAAGATGGTCTTATCACATGACTGGCTGGGCCTCCTCGTCCACATGGTCTCTTATCCTTAAGAAAAATTCCTTACATGACATCTAAAAGGATGTTTCAAAAGAGTGAGAGGAAAAGCTGCAAGGTTTCTTGAGGCCTAGGCTCAGATACTGTAAAACTTCATTTCTACCACCTTCTATTAGTGGGTCTAAGTCACAAAGCAGCCCAGATTCAAGGGTAGGGAAAGAGACTCTGCCTCTTCTTTGGGGGAGCGGCAAAGTCCCATTGCACGGGACACAGGTGGAGAGATAGAAGGGGTTTATTGTAGCCATCTTTGCACACAGTCTTCCAATTCATCAATCATCAATGTATCGTCTGGGCTAGCTCTTCCCTTTCTTTGCTTTTGTCTGTCCTGTCTTTGCCCTGAAGGCTGATCTCTACAGATAAGATTACTCACATTCTTTTGTTCTCTGACTTCCAGTTATGAGATTGCAGTGGAAGAATGAAGAGGCTGCTCCCAGCCCCCCAGCTCCCACCAGGCTCTGATAACAAAGTTCACTCTCCTTCTATCCTTCATGAGATAATTGAAGACATCAGGAAAAATCCTCCTTAGGTCCCCACATAGCTACCAAATGTACCTTCATTTCACAATTATCCATACCATATTTTGTCCAATTTCAAAGAATGTTCAATACATTTACCTGTTCCCATGACCTTTTCTTCCTTCCTCCTCTGGGCTGGTATTAACATATCATGATTTATTTCTCTCTCACACGTATCTTCATTTTTTTCTTTCTTGGGTTCTTTCCCTAGCTTATAACTATGCTTGAGTTTCTCCCATATTCTCCTCTAGTTACTTTCCACTTTTTTTTTCTCTCTTTTGCATCCAGATTTTTCAAGCGAGTTGCCTACGTTTGCTGTCTCCAGTTGCTTATCTCTCAGAGCCCTCCTAAGCACAACCAGCCTTCTGCCACTCATAGGTCACTCATGGGTCCACCTGACTAGCTGCCTTCTCAATCCTTCCCAAAACACTCTGCTACTCCTTCACTTTCCTGACATTTCCCCTTCCGGTTCTTTTGCTGACTCTGAGGAGTCCTTATCTAGATCACCTCTTTGCATGCCTCTTAGCTTAATTCCTATATCTTCCTCTAATCAGCCTTGGAATTTCATGTTCTATTCCTAGAGAGCCAGCAATTTTTTCTGCCTATAATTACATTGCTAAGGGTCAGTGGAAAAGTTGTGTACATACAGTAACTTAATTTCACTGCTACTATTTTAATGTAATATTTGGGAGGAAAAAATGATTCAATTTGTTGAAATCGTCAGCATGGCTGAGTTTTCCCATGAATAGGCAGTATCAGTTTCGTCACAACTTGCTCCTTTGCCTGGCAGCTGGCAAGTCTCTTCCAACAATACCTGTTTGCACTCTGATTTCAAGAAAACTGAAATGGAAAAAAATCATGCATCTTCGAGACAGAGGAATTGTCACATATAACATAATCCTCCCAAGGCTCCCCAAGATCGGGCGTCCACCTACCTCTCCAGCCCAGACTCCTGCTACTGCTTGCCTTGTGTTTAATGCACCATTAATGCACCACATTGTTTGAAATTTCCTCCTCACACACCATGTCCTTTTGTGCCTCTGTGTTTTCTCTTGCTGTTCTTTCTGCCAGAATGCTGTTCTTCACCTGACTGGTGATGGACACATCTTTTGAAGCCATAGTCACATGTTACTTCCTCTCAAAACCTTTGCTAACCATCTCCTATGTTCGGCACATTTCCCAGGGTCCAGTTATTCCCAGTATCATTCTTGTCGGAGCATTTACTACATTGTGAATTTATTGCTAATTCACTTGTCTATCTCCCTTTATTATTCTGTCAGCTCCTCTATTACCAACATTTAGTCTAAAGCTCAGCATTGATTGATTCACAACAAAATATCTGATGGGGAAATCCCTAATACCTTAGAGCTGATGAAATATTAACACTAATACTAGAATGCTAGACAAATAAAGATCGGAGCTGGTGCTTCTCTTCTAAACGAGCCTTTGGCTTCATGATACCAAAACTGCATTCGTCACTTTAAAAAAAAGTCCTTATTTTAAATAATAAACACTTGTGTTTCTAATGAGTAAATACAACAAATGATTGAAATTTTCAGTTTTTCTTTTTAAATACATTGTGCAGAAATAATGTAAAATGATTAAGCAGAAACTTGTGGCAGATTTGAATAACTTTACTCATTTTTCAAAAAACAACCCATTTCTGCTGGCACTTGATGTCTTAATCTTAGATACTGAGAAACTTGCTGCATTTCTAATGTCTAAATAATCTGACCATGGGTATGTTTTTGAACTCAACAGTAGACAACCACAGTTGAATATGCACTATACTCCCCATTCGCTTCTTACTAGAATTTGGATAAATTCCTGTCAAGAAATCCTGTTAATGTATATGGTTCTGATGACCGGTTAGCAAAGTAGCTCATTTAGAAAATGTGAAATGAAGAACAAAGTCTTCCACTGTTGTCTCATACTGTGATTTCAGTGAGTGTATGTTCTTGCATGATGAGCAAATGATTGTCATCCCCCAAAGTCTCAAGGGACACGGATGTCATCTTAATAAAGAAATTAAAAGGTACATCTTTTCATGAGAAACCACGTAAATTCGTGACCTGTCTCAGAAAATAGTTCTCTAATTGGTTTTGTGTGGTGGTGCAGCGGAATCGTTTTCCCTAGATGTCACCACAGCAAAGCACCACTGTACATCATTGTCAGCAGCTAGTGAAATCTCCCTAATAAGAGGGGGAGTACATAAATGTGGCCATCCTCATAAAGTAAAAAGTTGGCTCATAATCTACTCTCCCAACTAATATTTTCAGCTTCAGATTTAAAAAAAAAAAAAAAAATTTAGTGAAAAACCAGCTAAACATGGAGATTAAATGCTTCTAATTATGGGAAAAAAATTTTAAATTCAAATTTGTCTCGTATTTGTTGACTGGGCATTTCTATTCCAAGCAGCCAAATAGTTGCCCTGAATTCCCATAGCCAGATCTCTGTATAGCACCAAATATCTGAAATGAAGACATCAAAATTCAATTTATAGTGATCCAGATGTTAAACTCCTTGTGTATAGGAGATCAGGGTGAATGACGGAATTTTTTTTAAGTACATTTACTGACCTGCCTCGAATCATGTAGCTTTACCTTCCTAAAGAGGTATCTCTAAAGGAAGTGAAAAGGCTTTTGAGTTGGGAAAGGATCATGCACAGGTTATACAGGAATGACAAGAGTGCTACAGTTAGTATTATAGGGTCCAGTCAGCTTCTGAAAAGGGAAGAACATGAAATGATTGGCAAGGAAGACATTAAAAATTTTGACACCATTTCAAATTTACTGTCCAAAAGGATGATTTTATATTGTATTTTTTTGCAGCCGTAGGCACCATTTTGACATTTCGACAAATGCAAACTCTGAAATTCTTTAAATCAAGATATCGTATCAACTTCTGACAGCATTCTCTTCTCTTTGGAAAATATGGCAAAAGGCGTTGTTAGTACCTTGTGATCTTTGTGAACTGAGTAACGTGCCTGCTGACACTGGACATTCATTTACATAAAATCACACTGGAGCAGAAGTTAATTTTGCTCCAGGAATACATGGCCTTCAGAATACGTTTGCAGAAGATTTCCTTTGTTAAGAAATTTAAATGCATTTTATGAATGTATATGAGTTTTCCTAACTGTCTGATTAAAGATCACAAAGAAACTCTGGTTTTGCATCTCACATTAGCAGATGGTGGACAGATGGTTTAAATTAATATTAATTTTGGAAAACTTCGCTTAAATTGTTTATACTGAAGATTAAAAGTTGGAAAGCCAGTTAACATCTCCAGGGTTATTAGTACTTCCAAACCCACTTGAAAAGTAAAATCCAGGAAATCAAAACATCTACTTCTAAAGCAATCCACATCTCAATAAAAGAAACAGTAGGCAAAACACGGTGCCTTGATAGTGAAGAAAATTAAAATACGAATGAGAAACAGAAAATACAGATCCTAAAGTGAAAACAGCCTTGAAAAGAATGAAATTTTATCTATAAATTGCTTTAAATTAATCAATAATCATTTTTTAAAAGAACATATACAAACAACTGCTTATTTTTTTAAAAAAAACAATTTATTAGTAATTGGTTGCTAACCTGGAAAATTTTTCCACATTCAACATTTATTCCCTTTATTTGACATATAATTTCTTCCTATATTCTCACTCTCAAGGTGGGGAGGTTGGGGCGGGGAGGGATAATGTGTGTATTTGTAATGAATTGTAGACAAAACAAAATCTCTAACCTGCATACAGTCTTTACTTCAGTAGGCCCAATAACAGGTATCTCATGCTGTCATGTCTGAATATATTCTTGTCTTATATTTAGATGACTGTAAAAAACTGATAGGAAAAAATTCACAATATTCTCTAAAGCTTGTGTGTTTTACAAACTAAACCTCTTATACACTCTCTGAATTTTAGGGAATAATCTAAAATAACCCTAAAGATATTTAGCAAAATCCTTCCATTTAGTGAAAGAAAGAAAGTACTAATCACCACCTATGAAAATACACAGCTTTGCCTAAAATTATATCCTTTGCAAAACAAGAGAACTGAGTGTTTTTCCCCAATTATTTGTCAGGCAGATGCTGACAGTTTTATTTAATTAAGATGCTACAGTAAAGCAGGTGTCACAATGTATACCCAAATCCAGTTGAGTCCTTTTTGCTCTTCCCAAAGCAAAAATAAAAAAAAATTGTTCATTTTACTTTGTAAAATACAGTGGATCAGAATGAGTAGCCACTTCTAGCTCTACCTTCATTCCTAGATTGGCTCACATTATTAAATGAATTAAGGGAAAATGGAGTGAATAAAGTTCAAGTTGTATGAATAATTTTTGGAAAAAAATCATATCACATGTATATTCATGCATTATTAAAAACTTAAATTCTGTTTTAAAATTATAAAGCAAAACCACATTTATCTTGTTTCTAAGATTAGATTGAACATTATTTCAAAACTTCATCCTAAATATCTTGGACCAAATTGAATTTAATTTCTAATGCCATTTGAGTTACCATAAATAACAAGTGAGAAGCGTTCCTCTAAGAAAGTTACACACACACAGGAATAAGGAAGTGAAGACAATAAATAATTAGACATTGCCATTTTTAGAATCATCCAAACTTTCTGTGTGTTCTGGAAAGACTTATTAAATACCATTATTTAATACTATCTGCATAATATTTCTAATTAGAAGGAATCTTAAAACAGCAGTCTAGCGAGAAGAGACAAGCACTGTGTGAGAAAAAGAACCGTGCATGGGAGTAACTTCTCGTCCAGGCTCTGCCACTAAAATGGCAGCATGGCCTGCGCCCTTCCTCTTCTGACTTTCTTCAGCTTTCTTGACCGATAAGTGCAGGAGTTGAGCTGGAACCCTCCAAATTCCTGCCAGTTTTGAGAGACAAACCATAGTATGACTGTGTTCCTCAAAGTTCCTCCTTAGAAGAATCCTTTGGAGGACCTTATCAAAAATAGAGGCTGTAGGTCCCGCCTCCGAGCGTTATGAATCAGAATGTTGCAGAAATCTATATTTTTAAGCAGCACCCCAAGTTTTTTTAATCATATAAGTTTGGGCAACACTGATGTATAAAAAAGATAAATGTCATCACCTCAAGGAACCCTTGCTGATTACTCCAGACAGACTGAAGCAAACTCTACTTTCTGCTTCCCTTACACCTCGTCCACTTGTGCTATGTCACTATCCATAGTGATACCATGACTTCTTTATGTCACTGTATCTCAAGAGGCAAGGGATCCAATGAACTGTCTAGATCTCAATAAATATTGTGAACGAATGCCTGAATGAATGGATGAGTCAATGGGTTCTAGTTTGGAATCCTGTGTCAGTCACAAGTCACTATGTGACCTTGACCATGTTGCCAAACCTCCCTCAGCCACTATTTTCTCATCCATAAAAATGAAAATGCTGGCATTTGCAATTTTTTACTAGTATCAAATTAGGCATTTATTTGTGAGTATCTGCTTCATACTGCATGGCCATTTATTTGAGTTAAAATTATTGTATTTGAACAAAACTAAAATGACAGATCTAACTACAAAAAAAGCTGTTTATGAAGCATAAATAATCAGAAATGGAATGTTGTCTTACTGATTTGTTTTATTGTTTTCTTATTTTATTGTGGAAAAATATGTGAAGTTTTTAAGTCAAGGGATTATGAAAATATTTAAAGGATAGTTAAAATGTTTGGGTACCTTAGTTACCTTAGTCAAAATAAAATTTGGAAGAGTAATTATCTCCTTAAAGGTCATTAAGAACTTCAGATATTTAACTTCAAGCTTCTAGAGTTTTTCCCACCATAATTCCATTTTCAAAGGAAACATGTAGAGGATCTTTGAATGAAATGAATTTTTTAATACTTTGCACCGTAGTTATTAGGGTTTTCTTAATGTTTATTAAAATATTTTTAAAGTATTTATTTTTGTTTTGTTACAAATGAACTCATTTTTTTTTTTTTTTTTAGGGAAGTACATAACATTTATCCTGGACCCTTTCCAGTACCCATTAGTGTTGAAAAATCACAAAAACTTAAGCTTTCGAGTATTTACTAATAAAATATTACTGAAGGCATTTTCCATCAACGAGTTGTCAGAGAATGATAAAATGAATGATGAGCTTCACCTTTGCTATCAACTTTTGCAAGGCAAATCTTTGGACACACTCTTGGAAAACGTAATGCAGAATCTAAAACAAGTGTTTGAACCCCAACTATTAAAAACCACTAGTTGGGATACGGCACAATTGTTTACATTCTGCAGCTCAATAATATTTGAGATCACATTTACAACCATCTACGGAAACATCCTTGCTGGCAACAGGAAAAAACTTATTAGTGAGCTGAGAGATGATTTTTTAAAATTTGACGACAAGTTCCCATATTTAGTATCCGACATACCCATTGAGCTTCTAGGAAATACCAAGTCTCTTCAGAAGAAACTCATAAGATGCTTCATGTCAGAAAACTTAGCTAAGTTGCAAGGATGCTCAGAAGTTTTTCAAATGAGACAAGATATCCTGGAGAAATACTATGTGTATGAGGACTTGGAAATGGGAGGTAAGAAACTTTGAATGAGTACTTGCCTAAAATAAAATAATTTATAGTAGACCTTTGAAATAAAAAGACAAAATGGCGACCTTGAAAATTTTTATGCTCTTTCTAATTGGCTAATGATAAAATGTTTTACTCTGAAACAACCCTTTGTGATAATTGATTTTTTTTTTTTTTTGCTGAGGTGGTAAAACAAGATACTTAATGGTGATAATGAGAAAGAGTATAACTAAGCTGCATTTACTCCTCTTATCTCATCCCCCACCTCCCCGCCCCCCCACACACATTACATTTTAAACTATTCTCATTAAGCAGAAAATTAGACTTCAGAAGCCTATTGGTTCTCATTAGCATGCACTGATCCTTGGCTGGGTCTGTGTCCTAACATCTTTTAATTAGCACACTGCAAATCTAATCAGTGTAATAAACGCTATTAATCTTCCTTTTCACTTATTTTCTCCCAGCACATCATTTAGCCTTTCTCTGGGCCTCTGTGGCAAACACTATTCCAACTATGTTCTGGGCGATGTATTATCTCCTGCAGCACCCAGAAGCTATGGCAGCGGTGCGTGACGAAATTGACCGTTTGCTACAGTCAACAGGTCAAAAGAAAGGGCCTGGATTTTCCATCCACCTCACCAGAGAACAATTGGACAGCCTGATCTGCCTAGGTAATTTATTTTTATCTGTTATGAAGAAAAGAAGGTATCTCTCTGCAAACTCAGTTTATCACTCATAGCTGTTTACCAAGAGGTAGAGGACACAGCTGCCTAATTGACATAATAACACCCATTTACATCAATTATAAATTATGTAGTTTATAGCCGTAGATACTCTCATTGCATGTAAACATTAAGGCCTAGGTAATTAACTATGCAAGGTATGCAAAAGGCTAAACCAAAGCTTTGCAATTACTTGAAAAAAAGTTTATGCCTATTAAGTCATTTGATTCTGAGCATCTGTTGGTGTGCTAATGCTTTCCAAACATTGCTGCACTATCTTGTCAAGAAAAGTATTTGGGGATTGAAAAATAAATTATTTCAGAAAGGCACCTTGTGTGCAAAATGTATTTATTCTTCCTTAAATAGTGTCTATATTTTCAGGCACAGGTTAGGGTGTTTTATATAGCTTGGAGTGTATGATTCTCAAAAATATAGAAAAAATGTTTTTCAGTTTTCCATTGGAAGTTCATGATTTAAACACACTCAAGAAAAGAAAAAGAAAGGAAGGAAGAAATAGAAAGAAAGGAAGGAGGGAGGGTGGGAGATAAGGAAGAGAGAAGGGAAGAAAAAGTAACAACTACAAACTAGTGTGAAATGTCAATATTCAGCAAAATATTCACTGACTCATGAGATAAGCATGGTCACTATTTCAAATATGTTTGAGGTTGGTAGTGACTAAGGTTTTTGCTATTTCTAGGCAGGCCTGTACCTCAGTGATATGAGCTTTTTATCCTAGCAGACTGCATTCCCCTTTACTGGTTTTGAGAAGACTCTCCACTACCACTACCTGGATAAACTTACACTCCCAAAGCTGAATTCCATGTCAATGAGTTATTCTCTATTTCTTCTGTAATGACATTTCATCCTGTGATATTCTTTAGGATACCATATTCCAAGTCCCTTTATACAAATGCAGGAATAAGTGTTTATGTATTTCTGCTGCTTTACTCCTTTGACCATGTAAGCAAGTATTTTAGCCTATGTTGGCCTCAATTTTTTATCTTTTAAATATGTTCCAGGTTCTTTGATGGGAACTTCTCGGAGCAAAGGCCCTCCCTGTCTTGGTCAGTGTTTACCACCAGTGAGCATTGAGAGGAATGGCCCAGATGTTCTAGAGATTGTTCCCACTGGTCAGGCTAAGACCCATTGTAGGTGATGGCAGGAAGCATGCCTTGCATTGGCAATCAATTAGGAAAAATGTGTCACCTTGTAGTTTGCTGTCTTTTGCATACATGATCAAAGGAATTTTATATTTGCTTTGAGAAAGAAAATAATCCCAACTTTATTAAAATATAAATATATTATTTTTCTTTGTAGAATTATTGAGGAACAAATAAAAAAAATTTGTGTAAAATTCTGGGTGGTTGCCTCAGCCTAGATACACAGTACTTTCTGGATTGAAGATTTGCAGTTTCTTTAAAGATCTAGGTTGCATTTCCCATACATTCAAGTAATTTCCATTGTGTTGTATGACTAAGATGATGCAGACTGGGAAGTCATGCAAGTAAACTTCAAGGAATATGTGTTTGTATTCTCTACGCAGTTATTACTTAAAAAATTTAGTTGAAAAATCATCAATTCTCCTTTTACTCTCAACTCCTTGCTTTTGAAAGAAAAGATCATTTTTAAATTGCAGCATTAAAGCAAAAGTGTTTAAATTTATTTGACCAGAAAAAATGGCAAATTCCAGCACTATAATTTGAGTCCATTTAAGCCCATAGCTAGAGCTAGAGACTTTCATCCTTGGATCCCTCATAAATGTACAGCTCTCCTGTCATTAACAAATGAATAACAACAAAAATCCCAAGTGAGTTTTGATCCACCTGCCTAAAGGCACTACCTTCGGCAGCTGAGAAGGTTCATTAAGGTTCATCACGACCTTGGTTACCAGCAGAGGCCAGTGTTGTTCATTATGAGAATTTAAAATGATGGAGCTGATTGTGATCTAGAAAACTGTGTTTATTTTTTAGTTTCACAAGATAGAAGGTTTTGTGCAGATTATTTTTATATGAATCAGTTACACAACAGATAGCTTCTGCAGATAGTCATAGCTCAATTGTGAGTGTTTATATCAAAAGAGCATGAACTGTAGGTGCAAAGACAAAACTTATACAGAGCTAAACATTCACGGTGTACCACATGGTATGAGCATACATGCTTGTCATCTTCTTAAGGAAAGAGTTCTTTGTATTTTAAATACAATGTTTATATAAAAGATATCTTGAATTTTTATCATTATAAGAAAAAAGATTGCAATGATAAATGAATGCTGCATTTTTTTATCAGGAAGGAGAATTTTGGTACTAGTACAGCAATGGAAAAGAAGATTCTTCTTTTTACAGAGATTTTGCATGTCAGTGCACTTTGATGATAAAGCAGGGGTGAGAAGGAACATTAGACTGCCACACTCTGTTTAAGTACTTCAAAGCAATCATCTGTTTTAAGAGGTTATGATAGATTTGTGCTTTTTCCCAGTAAAAATCTTGTTAAAACCATTCTATTCTATTCTTTTAGGTAAAGAAAACAACTTTTTATACATATATATATCTTATTAAATAAAGATTCTGCTTATCATGACCTCACTAAAATGTTTTATCTATTAATGTTTAGTAAAGATCTCTACTATTAAATTGAAATGAAAATTTTAAATAATAGATACAATGAGGTTCAAGTTAACTGTTAATTGGGGCCTAAATCTCCATAAGAAAAGTCACTGATAGAATGGAAGTTTGAGAAACTCTTGAGAGGAAAGAATTTTTTTTCAGTTTTGCCAGAAAGAAAAAGCGGGGTGGAAGTAGGATTTAGAACTGCAGGTTTCAGATATGGAGGGAAAAAATGGATAAAAGATGATTCAGAAAGATGAAGATAAGAAAAAAGTTAATGCAATGAGAGAAATCTCTCAAAATTAGATTAACAGCAAATAATCTCAATGACTACTTCATACGGTTTACCTGAATGATGTATGTCAATAACTTAATATAGTAGCACAGAGTGGAGGCTCAGTAAATGTTATGTATTGTTATCACCAAAATGATATTTAACATCTATGACATCCCTATGAAGTTTATATTGTTTTCTCTATTTTCAATTATAATATTTATGAACATCATACTCAATGTACCTTACCCAACAGGAGTGCTCTTCCTACTCATCACCAGTGAAAAGACCAAACACACTCTAGGAAGAATATAAGGCAAAGTGGAGTATGACTCCTGAATGGATCAGGTGAATTGCAGGCACTTAATTTTGTTCAGTTACATATCCTGAAATTGAGAAAAGTTACACATAGGTCCCATTGAGGGACATTGAAATAAAAGGAGGTGCCCTAAAACTAGAGCTCGGCAAAATCTGTATTACTTTTTTTAAAAAGAGCATATTGTCAATTTTAATAACTCTAGGAGTATGAGCTTGCAGTGATTCCCTATAAAAATTACATTAAAGATTTTAAAGTCCATTGTTGGTTACCCAACTCAAATCATGCAGCTAGATAGTGGCAGAGCCAGAAATTGATGCCAGGTCTAACCTCAATGCTTACCCCTCACCACTGCCACTTTGGATAAAAATGCTCTAGAAATGGACCTGAGAGACCTTGACCACTATTTTTCACAAGATATGTATCACTAATTCTCAAAGGCAGTTGAGTTTGAGGATTAGGGGAGGGCTAGAGATTCACATTACAATCTTGTATTATTTTAAATGAAAATAAAATTTTTATTTTAGAATAGTTTAAGATTTACAGAAAAATTACAAAGATGATAGAGTTTTCCCCACAGTTTCCCTTATTAACATCTTACATTAGTGTGGTATATTTGTCACGTTTGAGGCTGCTATTTTGAAAAAGCTCATTCAATATTATAGAACAATTGTGTGTTTGAAAACTTAAAAGTTTACATAATTCAGACAATAGTGAAGTTTAACAACATCTTCTCTTCTGATGTGGATATACAGGAGGTGTAACTTCATGTTAGGAATTTCTTTTTTTTTATTTCAGAATATTACAAGGGTACAAATGTTTTGGTTACATGGATTGCTTTTGTACTGCTTGAGTTAAAGTTATAAGTAGGAATTTCTAACTGGAGGGGAGTTTAGACATCTTCCAAAAAGAGGTACATCAGAAACTCAGGAATGTAAGTAGTGAGATTTTTATTAATATATGTAATGTAAGGAAATATAGGTTAAAAAGTAAAATATACTGATTTCCATGTTCAAATTCTCAGCTTAGCACAAAGCTGAGGGGGTTAGATGATATAATGAATGATGGAAACAGAATCTGAAAGGATTGGAAGGGAACTTTAATGAAAATGAAAATTATTGTACTTAGATTTAAAAATCAACTGTGTAAGAATTGGATGAGAAATGTGTGACTCAACAGAAAAGGATTGATTGCTCACTGGAATCATGTGGGGAGCTTTAAAAACTACTCATACCTGGCCCCACCTTTAGAGATTCTGATTGCTTTGGTGTGGGATGCAGTCTGCCAAAGCTCCCCAGGTGATTCTAATGTGTGGCCAAGATTCAAAACCTCTAATTGAAAGGTTTTAGTTAATACAGTGGCTCTGACTCCATTGGGCTAGAATGGAGCAATTAGGTTTTTAAACAATCTCAGGTGATTCTAATGGGCAGCTAGTGCTGCTGATAACCTCTGGGATATCAGAAAGTTTAAAACAAGTTAGTGGCGATATTATGTCAATAATCTGTTGCACATCTGTTCCCAGGAAATGGTAATAGAAGTATGATATCTAGAGCACAGGAAATGATCATTCTTCTCTATTTTTCCAACTAAAATAAGTATACCCCCAGTTCTGCCACATTTTAAGAGGCACATTGACTAGTTGAATTCATCCAGCGTGGCAACAGACTGAACATTATATCATCTCTGACACACAATCAGAAAATGGCATGATAGTTGTCTTTACATATTATTAAAGGGCTGTTATGTAGAAGAGGGATTAGATGTTTTTTGCCTGTGTGTTTTATAAAGGGTGGAAATTAAATGGAGGAAAATCCTCAATATGAAAGATAGCTTTTTACTAAAATGTGCTTTCTAAATGCCATCATTGGAGTTATCTAATCAGAAATTTTGTAATGTCAAGTTGCTAAGAAAGTAGATGTTAAGTTTTCTCACCACAAATAACTGATAAGTATGGGAGGTAATACATATGGTAATTAGGTTGATTTCACCACTCCACAATGTATGCATATTTCAAGACATCAGGTTGTTTACCATCAATATATATAATTTTTTATTTGTCAATTTAGAAAGTCAATAAATAAAAGAAATTGTGCAATATCTTAAATAGGATCTTGGGAACATTACCAAAGAATCTATATGTACCATTAACATTTACCTTCTAACTTCAAACCACCTAGATTGCGGTGTCCATGAAGGCCAAATCCACACTCTCCCTTCCCTTTTCCCACCAGTAGCAATGCTCCAGCACCCCCAGCAGAGTAGAACCTTAATAAACGGTTATCAAATATATTAATGTTGAATTTACATTTCTAATTTTAGCAATGAACCCAAGGCTGTGTCTGCAATGCAGAGTGAAGGCAGGCATTGGTATCAATTCAGGTTTATTTTTAACTTAAAATATACAATTGTTGAGGGAAAGATTAGTGATTTTGCCTTAAATTAAATGATTACCACAATTTCTTATTTACCTTCTCACCTGTCTTGAAGACACTTATATAGAACACACACACCCCGCAGGCCCCACTCTATTTCATAGTGTCTGCTAGAGCACACCACCTCCATATCCAGCCCTTCTCCACCTTCTCTTTGTGCCTGCCCAAGTGTTCAGGCCCAGTGACTGTGGCAGGGCCTGGCTGTTCATTTCACTCCATCCATTGCTGCTATCCACTGATCACCATGGCTAATCAGATGGCATGCCAGCCTGCACCAATCATTAAGATGACCCAAATTAACAGCCTGGCCATGTCACAGTACATTCATTCCACAGACACAGACATGGCCTAAGTGTGAGGCAGAAACTCGGATGTGCTTATTTGTTTTTGCATTGTAACATGCATTATTGATTGCCATGAGCTGCTTTAGTGCTTTAAATCTGCAAATGAGAATCATCTGTCAATTATTATAGCCAGAATTGAGATCTGAGGGCAAAAGAGAAAATGTATATGCCTTTTTCTTTTCACCAGCATTTCCTTTCATTTGTCATTTTCTTTCACAGTTGTGTTACAAAGCATCTTAGCTCAGGACATTCCCCAGCTTTTTGTTTGGAAGGGATACTTAATCAGGATAGTTTTATACCCTGAAAAGAGAAACAAGTCTTCCCCAGCCAAGTGAAGAAGGTAGTGCAGGCACTGAATTGTGAGTTCATGGTGGGAATTTTGTAACCCAATTTCCTAGCATACACCAGTCAGTAAAGCTGAGTTCTTAATAAATCACAGGCAGCCTTATCTTAATCACAGTTAGAATTGTTGGCACCTTGCAGTGCCTGGTGTAAATTTTATCCCCCAAATATTTGCATTCTTGATAGCCATTTTTTGACAATACATTTTAATAATCAGAAGGTCCTATTACCTGCTAAATGTTAGTATAAATGAACAATCCATTATGCACGATAAGTTTTATAAAACATTTACAGATAGAGATCATCTTTAATTAAAATTAACTTCCATATGAAAGCCAAGTGCACTAATGATTCACAATGACCTTTTATTACCTGCAGTCCCCTGTTTTGGCTGGATGATTGACAGCTTGCTGTTTGGCTACCATGTTGAATTTCAGCTGACAAGACTTTTCATTTTAACTCAATTTGCCCGCCTATCACAAGCTGGTGGCAGGCCAGACCCAAGTCACCCAGCTTTGCCTCAGCAGCTTGCTCTAGTTCTCATTAGTACGCATTTATTCAGTGGAAATTGGAAGACAAATGCTTGAAGGCATGTGAACTAAGTATAGCAAATTAGGTTTAAAGACTGAATATTTATAAGTATATGGAAAGTTTTTTTTTTTTTTTAATTCTAGAGCGAATTGAGAACTGAGTGCTAGCTTTGGTATAAAAGAAATGAAGATAGAAGGGGGAAGATTCTAAGAATAACAATACTATAAGCTTTTTCTTTCCATTTTGGAAATATGTAAAATCTCTCTGACAACACCTTATCAAATAAAAACCTGGCTTCTCTTTCATGGAGTGCCTGCACAATGAAGTTTAGCACCTCGTGTGTGAGAAGGGGGAAAAAATGAGGGTCATGTTCATTTGTTGCTTGGTTATCCCTTGGTATGTTTTAAATTGCCTTGTTTGTTCGGCACTAGCACAGAAACAGATGTTGCTCTACCGTGCAGGATAATTTACTGTACCTCCTGGTGCAGCATGGAAGTCCTCCCAGGGCCCAGCTGGTCTGTCAGTGGCACTGGCTGGTGTCTGCTCAACTATGACAACTACAAGTAGAGGCTGCAATTTTTTTTATTGTGCAGTTGTCATTCTTCTCAACGTATAGCTCTGCCTGCATTCGTACTGGGGCTGGTGGAAAAGCTGCTGGCTTTTGTGTCTGTATGTCGTACTGCAGAGCCACGTAAGCTCTGCTCTCCATTGTTGATAATAACGCAACTCATTACTTCTGTCGTCTAATGATTATCGGCGTGATCGCTCGGAGCGAGAGCCAACCTCATCTTGCACACATAACTGGTACTGGAAGGTAAAACAGATTTGTCACTTACGATCTGACCGCTAAGCCACACTTTGTGCTCCATTATTGTGATTAACTTCTGCATAAGATATGCTTGCCCAATTGTCATTTGTGATACTGCGGTGGGCGCAAGCTGCCACGCTTCCCGAGAGCACATCAGCCAATCCGATGTGACCATGTTATACGGACTATTAAATGCCTGCCCTGTCTCAGCAGCCACCCCACAATTATTTTGCTTTTGTATTTCTTCTTCCCACACCCCTACTGGACTTGTTGGGTGAACAGCACTGCTGCATATGTCAGCTACCATTTCACACCTCAAGCTAAGATGATGCCACGTTATTGCTGATCCAACAGAGCCAGCAGCAGTACATGGGAAGCCAACCCTTGCTTTTCACCATAGAAATGTTGGTGTTTGGTGTTTGGCCAGCTGAAATCCGTCGTGTCAGGTGCCTTGTGGCTATCTGCAGTAAAGTCCATGTTCCAAAACCGAAGTTCTTTTCTGGCCTCATCACCAACAAACCGATTTGACTCTGCCTGATTATAATAACGAAGGCAGTCCAAGAGAATATGCACAGCCTCACTGTACGTCACATTGAATCACCACACTGGCCACACAAAGCTGACCGCAGCCTCATTTCTTTAGACAAATGCATGCTCAAGGAAAAACCTCCTGGGAGAAGGCACCCAAAGCTAGTTGGTGTCCCTGTGCAAGCTGTGCATAGATTTAAATTTCACTGAAATAACATTTATTTTTATTTTTTGGCTGATGCAAGCCGTCACCGATGGGCCTGCCTTTAATAAACTAATAATTGGGTACTCTGTGTTTCAGAGCTTTACTGAACACTGAGAAACTGGGCTGTGTGTGTGTGTGTGCGTGTGATTTCTAAATTGCAAGTCATAAACACAAGCATTTGTTATCATGTGAAGGGGGAAAAACTCCATTTGGAGCTCTTTTTCACATTGCTGATTAGAAAGAATCAAGCTTTATATTCTAGGGCCCATTCACGCTGGTGGAAACATAGTCAGTTTTGATTATGAAGAGAGAGATGCAGACCTAGACAGGAGCTGCACGCTGATATGCATGCTATCAGAATGATTTATGCAAATTATGCATATTATTCCCAAAGGAATTCCTCCTCAAACTGCCAGGATAAATTGCCGGAAATTAGCCATAAAATCTGTCGTGCTAGGAGCAAAAGGTGAAGGCCATTGGGAAAGCAAGGACATTCGGCTTCTGGAATCTTCCAGGATATGATGGTGGCTGTTATTCTCCCTGGATGCTGAGGAAAATATGGTTTTCCTCTGAATCCTAGAAAAGTATTTTCTTTTTGAAATTTTTCCAGCAAATGCTGACTCACATTTTATTTACAGCTAGCATAAAAGAAATTAAGTGTTAAGCTGTTTCAGAAAGCGCTACTACAATTACTTCACTATTAACTGCCTAAGTGGTTATTAAATGACTAAGCCTGGCTTTAAAGGCATCAGAGTTCTAAAGATTGGTAAAATAACCCACCAAGCAGTGAACTTTAACTTGGACGTGATTTTATTGTCAAATATGTATACCCACCCATAACACACCATCTCTCTCTTGCAGACCATTCTTTCCTACAAAATCTCAATGGCTTTCTACCGAAATATAGCTACTGCTACCTCCTGCCTGTCAGATGCCCCTGAGCTGCGCTGGGGCCAGACCACTGCCCCTCCTCACGCTCCATCCACAGCCAGCCCTTGGCTCCCTCTTGGGGCTCCGTGGATAGATGTGATAAAGAAATGGTTTCCTTTGCAATCAAGACCATTAGTAATGAGCTTTAGTGGCAAATTGAGAGCACTTTTCAGGAGCGGCCATATTTTAATAAGCTGTTGTTTGTTTGTTTCCTTCAGAAAGCGCCATTCTCGAGGCTTTGAGACTGTGCTCGTTTTCGACCCCCATTCGTTTCGTGCAGGAGGATTTTACTCTCCATTCAGAGATCAAGGACTGCTGTGTACGAAAGGGTGACTTGGTAGCCATCTTTTCTTCACTCTTGCATGTTGACCCTGAAGTCTTTGAAGCTCCAGAGGTAAATAACCATCAAGCCCATCCCACTGCCTCTTAGATATTGTAAGCCCTTCCCCCTTCCTCCTGATCTCTGTCTCTTCCTCTGGCCACTTTGTTCCAGAAGGGATTTGGGACAGCTTGGTGACTTCTGTTTTTCATTCTAGTGGGAAACTTTTCCTCTTTACTGAAGTGTTTCCTAAAGATCTATCTTTGAAAGGTTTCATGATCTATAAATGGAAATAAAATGATGAGACTAAATGCTAATTGCCTCGAATGAAATGGATGCTGAGCCTTGGCCACCATCACCTTTCCACCAAAATTAAGTTTTGCTTGCAGAGAATTACTGAAAACTGTGGAGGGCTAGCTATTGGCAGGTGACTTAGAGAATAAATAAAGACAACTATTTTGCTAAGTGTTTCCAAAGTGGGGTTGACTATTCCAAAATCAAATACCATCACTGTTGTAGTTAAGCCCATAAACTTTTTCACCTCTTAGAAAAGGTATGTGCCCCTTCTTGATCAATTAGTATGGCATTATGAACTTGAGATTGTAAAGCTGCTGCTCACGGGTGAAGCTCTGAGGGTAATTGTGTCATCTCCTTATATTTTTTTCTGAAGCTGGAGTTAATGAATATCAAAGACTGGAAATTAATCCACCCTGGTTCATCCCTTAATACCACTTCAGAGATTCACCACCTGCATGCAAATTGAATGCAGTCATATTCTGCCTGTGCTTCTCATGAAGCAATGTTGCTGCAGCAGTTTTTGTACATAAAATGCTTTTTTTCAAAGGCAAATGTCTGTGCTCTTTTTAAGCAGCTCGTAGCTGGACCACTTTTAAACCCAGTTTCTAAGTTAAATGTTTTGATGCTAGGCTGGAATACTATATTGTTGAATTTTGGAAATTGATAAGAAGAGGGCAGACTTCAAACACAATAAGAAAATTGACATTAATTTCACCAGCAAAGGCAAATGACTTATGTGGAGGGGAAATGTACATATGGTTTCTATGGGTCTCAGAAGAAGAGGCATTATATGAATGATGATAACAAATGGGTTGTAGAATATTAGCAAGTGAAAGAACATTCCACAGTCAACAAGCTTAATCTCCACATTTGTAAATATCAACAAAAAGAAATTACACACATCAGTAGATGTTTAATAAATAGGACATACGAATAGCTAATATCTGAAAAATACTTCTAAATTTTAAAATAGCTCTATTTCTGTCTATGAATTTTCATTTATTTAAATTCTATTTACTATTTTCATTATATGACTATTCCATTAGTCCTAAAGTTTACCATTCATAGCATGATAGTAAAATCAAAATTAAAGTTATCAACAAATACTCAGTAAGTATTTACCAGGTCACCATTGTCTTTTATGGCACTGTTCATAGGGAGCCTCCTGTTTCCCAACCCCCATCCCCATGATTAAAAAAAAGACCTTGATTTAGACTTTCAGGAACTTAAAATCAAAGTTAAAAATTGAAAGTATGCTCATTTATATTTTTCCTGTGGAAAACTAAACAGCAATGCCCAAACTTTACATAATAAATTCACCAATCTTAATAGTAATCAGAAGGGTTTGCCTCATACTAAATCAGTGGCAGAACAGAATTGCAATGTTGTGAATACTGATTTAGCATCATTAGGGTAGCTTTAACTTGAGTTGATGAACACTGTTATTTACTACGTTTAACATTAGCCAATTATGTCTGAATAATGTTAAAATTAACTGGCTAATTTATTGCCACGACATTGTTTTCTTGAAATTAGTCGTGGAATGCTCATAATTCCTGGTACAAAAAAAATGATATAGTTCAAAACTTTTGTAGAATTTGGGAATGTCTTATCACTCTTTCTATAAACGTTTACTGAGCACCTACCACCGTTAGGCATATAGATTTATTCCTTTGGTTCTTAACAACTTAGGATGGCAGTAAGTAGATGGTATAGATGTCCATATAGCAGATGTCCATCTCAAACCACCATGCACTGACAGTAAAGAAGAAAGTTCCAAAAATTTCTGTTATCAGTCATTTTTCACCGAGAGCACTGCCCAAGAGCTCATAAGAGACACATATTTGTCACTCCCTGCCTTTTGTATCCTACAGACCTTGCATGGGAAGACCAGATCTTAGATGTAGAAAACAGACAATAGCTGTTAGAGGCCAAAAAGATTGATTGCAGATAGAGAGATAGCTGTTCTTTGAAAACATAGAGACAAGACCCTTAGCAGAACATAGATAGCTCCCAACTCAAGGAGGCATGGTTTCAGAATTTCTGACCTCTCAGAGACTCTAAAATGTTGCATTGCAAATATAGGCCATGGTCTTCCTTCACACTTGAAAGCTTTTGCACATACATCTCCCTGTTCTTGGAATGTCTCTCCTTAACTGTGCACCAAGCATGCTCCAAAGTACTCCACAATAATTCCCTTAATCACCTCCTCTTTGATGATGTTCCTGATTCCCACCTCATCCCTCAGAGAATTTGCCATTGCTCACTCTGTTACCTGGTGTACCTTTGTTAAGCTGCATACCACATGGTATTTTGCAATTATTTGTTTGCCTATCTGCGCTCGTGTATGTTGTAAACTCCCGAAGGGGAAAGACCATGCCATCTCCATCGCTGTATTCTCAGTGCCCAGCACACAGGATTGTGTCCACATAAGTGAAATAAATAAGAGGATGCTTGGATGGATGAATATACTGAAAGTAAAAACAAAAATTTCAAATCAGGACAGATATTGCACATTCAAATATAGACTAGGCCTAGACAGATCAAATATATAAGTGGCTGGCCTGTGTATTATATAGCAGTACTATTGGGAGCGGTAAGAACTATGGCAAAAGTAGACCCCAGGAGGCATCTAAATAAGATCACTAGATACTTCTGAACTAGCCCTCAGGTCTGGCAAGCATTTAGATCTGGTTTGGACAAGTTATTTTGAATTTTGATATTTTTCTTAAAAAGAACCTGAAAAAATAGACTTTTAGGTGTTGCTTTGAATTTTCAAATATTTGGGAAAATAAATTTTAAAACACAGCATGGGGTAAAGAAAAGGTGTTTTGAGACCTAATTGGGCCTGTAAGTGCTACCAACTTGTAACTTCTGTGCTAAGAATTTATTCTTTTCCTGAACGCTGGTTGCTCAGCTTATTGTAATGTTAGCTACTCAGGTGACCCTTTACTATGTGGGAGAACAAATTATCAAGTGAAATTTAAAACAATGAGAGAGAACAAAGGAAACACTTCCTGATTCTCCCTCTCTCTCTATAGGTATAAATGCTATCCAGCAAAGTCTAACCTATTAATTAGCTAGCAGTGAATAGCTTTTAACATTTTTCTAAGAGTTTCCCCAAATTTCACACCTGTCATCAGCCTGGATGCATGCAGCTACCTCTCAAATAATCAGTAGTAAATAGTGATGATTTCATTTCTGCAAAACTGCAGTATCCAGAACTGCAGCTACAGAGAAGACCAGATTTGTTGGTTGGTTTTCCTAGGTCCAGAGGCCATAAGGGATAGAGACCTGATGACACTGTTTGGCTTAGAGGGAAGAAACGTCAAACATTTAAGATGACAACACATTATTATAACCATGCAGCTTCCTAAAATAAATAAACACGGTGAAATAACGATGTAATTACAAAACCTGGACTATCCCCTAAAAGCGCTGAAGTTGAAAGGTCCTGTTTAACCTCATGCAATTCCACATTAGGTTACTTATTATTTATCATAATAAGATGATAGGTACACTTGAAAGCCCTTGAAATAATCCTAATTCACTATACAAATTGTGGTATCAATATTATTTTGATTGTTGCTACTGTTCTTAGGATATACTAGTCACGATAGATGAGGAAACACTCTCAATAATTTTTCGTCTGTACCTCAAACTGAAATAGAGATTGTGCCACTAGGAAACTTCAAGGAAACAAACGTAAGCATTTACTATCCAAAATGCGCTTTGATAGGCGTAATGGGTGACGCAGAAATAAAAAAGTCCCCTGCCCTTACGAGCTTTCAGTATAGGGACTCGGCCCGTGTCTCATGGCTACTTTCTCATGGGCAGATGCTTCCTATTGAGCGTGTTCCTGCCCTATCAGTGAAGTGGCACTTCACACCTACCATATTGGAAGTAGCAGTGTGTTGGTAAGTCAGAGCTCCCTCCAAGAAACCTCTATTTATAGTGTTTGCCAATTTTCAGTGGTGTAAGTACTCCCACCTTGGCCATTTTCATGTTAGCAACGTGAAGACCCTAAACAGAGAGTTGGGGAGAGATCTATCCACTCTCACAAACTGGTACAAGCTGGCTGAGGACAACAGTGATTTAAACCCACATCATGGAGATAAAAGGGGACTTCTCCACTGTGTCACCTTGCCCCCAGGACAGCTGTAAGCCAGGAGCAACAGTACAGCCCCCTAGCCATCCATTCAAAACATCGACAGTTTTTGTTTATTACTGGGAAGTCATATCTTTTGTCTCATTTAGATTCTCATGCCCAGAATTATGAATTGAGTGGATGTAAGATATGAGCCTATGGTGTGTCACCTACCTCAGCAAGACCATGTTTTATGCCTTTGTAACTTCAATGCTTCACATACAGGAAGTGCTAAAAAAAAATCTGTTGAACTGAACTAAACATAGTATTTGGAGAACACAAATTAGAGTGTTATGCAATCTTCCTTTGTCATGTATACCAAAAATTCTTCTCTATCCAGAAAATTGTATCCTCTATCCAATCTTGATTTATAGTGCTTCAATATTATACCATTTTTCCACTGTTTGTAAACACTGAATATTCATCTACTCATCATTCTCTACATGTTTACTTACTCATTCAATATCTATGTTTTCTTCAAAAGCTTGAAGATTGCTTTTAAAATATACTTTATTCTCATGTATTTATCAATTCAACAAACATATATGGAACCTCTATAAGAAATAGCATTTTGTTGGAGGCTTTAAAAATACAGACATAAGTAAGACAGTGTGACAGCTCCAATCTCTTGGAACTTCTTGGCTCTGCCATCTCCTGTGGGTTACTCTGTCTTCAGCCTCGTGGCTGGATGGCTGCAGCATTTCCAGACGTCATGGTCACACACGGCTAGGTCCAGAGGAAGAAGGGTAATGAACCATTTCGTTTACTTGCTTCACAAGAAGGAAAGTTCTCCTAGATGCCCCAACAGACTTCTCCCCAGTAGCACCGACCAGATTGGTTCACACGCCCTATCCCAAACCAGAGGCTAGAGCAATGTGGTTTCCAGGCTTGGTGCCTAGACAGATCTTATACAGAATAATGGCAACTGCAACAATCATTAGAGGAACAGTGGGAGTTTCAGTGTCTCATACCTTCTCTTGTGATTTCTCTGTTCTCGTACATTTCATAGTCCCCTTTTAATTATGAAGGACCGAGTTTATTATGGTCACTCCAGAGAATTTTAAGTCATCATGGTGAATCCCAAAGTCTACATTGTTCCAAATAAATAGATACGTCTTGAACTTCCTGGCCTTTTGTTCTGTGTCACTGTGACCCCAAAATTTTGGTAGTGGGATTATTAGACCCCTTCTCTTTTTGGCTAAAACCATATATCCCCAGTGGTTGCCACAGGCACTTCCTAACATTGGTTCCTGCTAGGGTTCTCCATCCTGGCAATAGAACAAACTGAAAATAAATTTTAACTCAAAAATGTATTTATGCTCATATGTTGTTTGAGCTTGATGGTGGTCACAGAGCTAAAGACAGTAGGCATTTCCTTTTTAGTTTCATAAAATAAATAACTAAATAGGAATTTCTAAGATGTTTATTATGAAGAAGTTGGAATAGAAGGTGAGGGAAACTAGAGGAATGGCCTTACTGAATGAGTGGAAGCTGGAGGGAACTGGATGTAAACCCTAACTGAAGGTCACTGTGGGGAGCAGTCCTGCAGCATGTGTTTACTCTCAGAGGGCAGCACATTGATTTTCACAAAGTAGAATCTAAAAGCCATGGCGATTTCAGGGTTATTTATGATATCAAGATACTAAAAAGTCGTAACCCAAACTGGAAGCAGCAGAGCTAAGGTCAGGAAATGAGGCCTGAGCCCCAGGAATCGAAGACGGTCACCAGGAGAGAGTTTCATGTAGTAACTCTAGTTCCAGTAACAGTGCATGTCTACAAAGGTTTTTTTTCATTCAATACTGATTATATCCTATTCGGATACATCCTAGAACTGTGGTAAAATACACTTATGTTCTAAAGAACTCAGATTGTTCACTGTCAGGAATTAAGCAGTTATAAAAATACAGATTAATTTTGCCATTATCATTGCATTGACTTACAAGTTGGAGGGCAATAGAAACTACTCTTAAGTTTTTCTAAGCTCAAATACTTATCAAAACAAGTATCCTAGGTGAAGAAGGATACACCCAATACTTTTAAAAGAAATGATTCACCAACACTAACAACACTGACATGGAGTAAGAAAACTAGATCATTTGTGTTGGTTTCATAATCTACGCATATATTGTGGGTTTTCCACCTTAATCTGAAATACTTTGGATCTGACCTACTTCCTTACAGTAGACTTCATGTAGTTCATGTCAAAGTTGTGTGCTGAGCAAGTCTAACGCTCATGAGCACAAACTACAGGAAATACTTGGTTGTTTACATGCAAGCCACGAGCATTAATTTAATCAATGGCTTAATTCACCATGGGCTAAAATAAGGTCACTCAATCCCCTCGAAGAAAACCGAGTGAAAGTTGAACCATAACCCATTGTCAGCAAAGTGAAATTAAGATGGTGATAAAGCAGTCCCATAATTTTCTATAACAAGTAATATAACTTGTTCGTGAAAACATCAGAAACACCTGCCACCCTAGAGAAAACCAAAAGAGAGTTCATTCTAATAGAACTTTCATAGGAGAAATTCACTACAACATCAAAAAACAAGCAAGGTTGATTTTTGTGCCTTATTTCCACAAAATCTCTAATGCTTTATCTGAATCTTATTATTTTATGTCTATTTAATCTAAACATAAGCACTGAGTCTTATACTCATAGTTCTCATTCATCAGTAGCTCTTAGGAAGGAAGAAGAGAAAAGCAAATTAGTGCTCGACAGGTAACTCCTGTGGCGAGTAGGATTCATTAGTCAGTCCATAGTGACCATGGCAGTCCCATAGGAGTCCTTGCCTTCCACCCAAAATTGGTATATCGAGTGTCCATATGTCAGGCCCACCTTAGGGAGCAAAGATAGAGATACTGCCTCTCCACTTAGGAAGGTCATCATAGCAGCGAAATATGAGTAAGGAAAAAAAATCATACAAGTGTTCAGATTTCACTTTGATATGGGAAAAGTAACTTCCTAGTAGTAGCATCTGAGTTTTTTGAAAGTTCATACATGATTTGCACTTAGTGAAGTTTTGCTTTCTGGTGTTTGCCTTATTAAAAGGAAGCTTTTAAGACAGACAGTGAGAGCTAGCAACTTTGTGGACCTGAACTCAAGCTGTTTCATGTAAAATTTTAATTTGACTCTCTATTCTTCCATTCTCTACAGGAGTTTAGATATGATCGTTTTGTAGAAGACGGTAAGAAGAAAACCACCTTTTATAAAAGAGGGAAAAAGCTAAAGTGTTACCTAATGCCGTTTGGATATGGAGCCAGCAAATGTCCAGGCCGATTTTTGGCAGTTATTGAAATAAAGCAATTGTTGATAATACTTTTAACTTACTTTGATTTAGAAATAATTGATGATAAGCCTATCAAACTAAACTACAAGCGCTTGTTGTTTGGTATTCAGCATCCAGATTCTGATGTTTTATTTAGGTACAAGGTAAAATCTTAGAAAAGCTAAAAGAAAAGAAAAGAAATCTATCAAAATGAACCAAATGTCCTAAGATCATCTATTTGTTTTTAATTTCTACACACGTAATTGCTTTGTTTATTTGTTTAAAGTGCCAATTTCTATTTGATCTGAGATCAATCCAGTTTGTACTTGCTCACAAAGCCTATCATAAAATAAAACAGGATGGTGGCATGAAAATTGACATCAAAATAAACTTAATGATAAGCTCAAAGTAGTTATTTTTTGTTTCTGCTTATTGTGATTTTCACCTGTTATAATAAATGTACCTTCCCAGCAATGGATTTGGCACTGTGGGATTTTTCAAGTCACTCAAATTCTTCTCTAATATGTAAAAATACACTTTGTGTACTACTAGAAAATTGTGCTGAAAAGGGACACAGTCTAGCGAATTCCAAATTCTCAGAGAAGAAGGAAATTAAATTTCCATGAGCTACACTAGATGAAAATGTTCCTTTCAAGTATAATATCAATAATATCTATGTTGTCAGGGTACATTTGCATTAAATGAGTTTTGCAGTAGATTAAATGCTTCGATTTTACTTCGATATTTAATCATCCATAAATGCTGTTTATTACTTTGTATACTATGACTCAATAGAACAAAATTTCTTGTTATATAAGACCTCTCATGTTCCAGTTAGATACTGATAAGATTTAATGTATAAGAAAACAGAAAACTTATTATATATTCAGCAATTGCCCTAGAGAGTAGTATTAGGTTTATTTTAATAGCAAATGTTGAAATCATTACAGCATTGGTTGTAGCATTTGGCTGTAGTGTTAATTATAAGGGTTATGCCAATATTGCAATTAACCCTTTCCTAAGTGCTTCCATTTATATAAACTGAGAAACTAGGCAGCAGTAATAACAGAATACCAAGTGATTGGCATCTGACATAAATGATGATACAATATATAAACAGGAAAGGCAGGTAATAAAGCCCAGTTAATTCTTGCTGCATTAATTGGGACTTCTAATATTTCATAAATTTGCTATTGTGTTTAAAAAAGAAATTGATTTTTAAAATAACATTATAAAATACTTAATAAGTAAATAAAATATTCTAGCATTATTTCCTCCTTCCTGAAGTCCATGCTCTGAACGTTCCTTTAGTGAAAGTCTGCCAGCGTAAATTCTGCTTTTGCCTGATTGAGGATGTCTTTATTCTTACTCTCAATCTTGAAAGATGGTTTTGCTTTATGCACAAGTCTAAGTTGACAGTTATTTCCTCACAGCACTTTGATGATATGGCACGTTTTTAAGACATCCAACCTTGTTATAGAGAGGTTAGCCGTCAGTCAATTGAATTACTCAGCAGGTCCTCTGTCTCTTCTTTCTGACTACTTTAGCATGTTCTCTTTGTCTTTGATGTTCTTAATTTTTTTTCTATTTATCATGCTTGCATGTAGTGCTGCTTCTCGAGTCTGAGAATGGATGTCTCTTATCAAGTATGGAATATTCTCAGGAATTCTCTTTTTGAATATTACCTCTCTCAAACTGTACATTAGATCTTCTCACTCTACACACCATGTTTTTGTTTGACCCTTTCTCACCACATTTTCTATTTCTAACTTACATCCCATGTAATTTCTTTAGATATCTCTTCCAGGTTCTTCTCAGTACAATGCATCTAATCTGCCCATGAGCTCATCCATCAAGTTTGTTTTTTCCTTGTTTTTATTTTAACTTCAGGTTCACAGGGTTGGGTAATCATTCCTTATACTCCTTAGTTCATAATACTCTGTTATATTTGGTTCAGGCAAGGCCCCTCTAGCTTTATTTACTTGTTTTATTTTGTCCCTAATCCCCACCATCATACCCTCCCTGTCAAAAGCAAATATTCTAACGTGTTTGATCTGTGTCTTTTTATGTGTATGTTTTTATATAATACATATTAATATCTTGAGTACCTATGTTTTTAACTTGCATAAATGTATTTTCTATATATCATATCCTTAATTTTCTGATTAAGCTACAAAATATATCTTAAAATATATTCATTTGCTTTATATACTATATCTAATCTGTAGCTTCTAACTGCTGCTTAGTATTCCATAATGTGCACCCACCGTGTTTTAATGATCTGTTCACCCAGTAGTGGATACTGTAAGTGGGACAGTTAATGTGGAGGAGAGGCCAAGGCTCTCACATTGACTGCCACCTAGAAAAGAATTTTTTTTCATTGGAGCCATGGTGTTTTATTATGAAAATAGAATAAAAACTTCAAAAACAAAATGATGCTTTGTGATTTAATGAAAAATGTGTTATTTTTTATTGTTTTCCGTGCATGAGTTAGATACAATTAAAATGTCAATATTAATTGTAACAATAAGAATATCAACAAGTAAGATTTTCACAAACCAACTACAGTTACATATGCTTCACAAGGCCCCGGGCTCAAAACTAGCATGAGTTAAAATATAACTCACATTGCAGTTAATGTGTTAAAAACTCTTCCCTCACCTATCCTCCCACTATTGTGCCCAGCTACCCTTAGCTCTGGGCTAGTACATACCCTGTCCCCAACCCTTCCCCTCCCCCACACACGTAGTCCATGACAACCTTCACTCTCCCTAAGATGTTCTAAATTCTTTACGTTCCATCCTCAGATCCATTCAACACTCTCCATTCTGTGGGGTCTCCAAGGTTGATTTTGAGTCAGAGCACAAGCCTCCAACTTGCCATCCTTCAGGTTTGCCATTCCACTGAGTTTGCTCAGTTCAGATGATTACATTTTTCAGTGTGAAAATTCTCTTTTGTTCTTCATATCTGCTGGTCATTTTTGATAGTACCTTGTTCCTTCATCATACATTCAATATCTTTTTTCATTTCTTTAATCATATTATGCAAACATTTTACATTCTGTAACAGGTATTTCCAAATCTTCAGTGTTTTGTAGATATGATTCTATACTTTTGCGTTTATTTTTCGTTTCACTCTTACCTGGGATGGCTTTTTTACTAGCCCATGTTCCTTGGTCTTTTATCTCTGAAAATCTTTTAAGACTTGGGTTTGAAGTTCATTCTTCCAGAGAAAATTTGTGTTTGCTTTTGTCGTACTGCTGATGTTACTTGCTAACTCAGATCACTTTAAAATTTCAGCTTGATTATCTGGGATGGGGGAGGTCAGGCTACATGGGTATTATGGTTTCCAGACCTAAATCAGGTAAAATGCAACTCTGTTATTAAGAATAGACAGGAGATACTTTGGGGGGTTCTTTTATTTGTTTGTTTTTACCCAGAGCCAAGGCTGAGACAGGCAAATATACTCACAGTCTTGCTCTGTGGAGCAAAGTTCCTTTCTAGTTCACCTACTAAGTATGTTGGCTGTGCGGGTTCTTGGCTTTATACAGAGATCTTGTATTTCACACACTCACAGATAAATGCGCACACACACACACACACACACACAGAGGCATGACCAGCTTGGGCCCCAGGCTTTATCTCTTGCCTACCATAAGGCATAGTCTGTCCATTTTTATACTAAGACATTCAGTCCGCCATATTGCCTGAAATGGAAACCTCCATATTCCTTAAATTCAACTTAGTAGTACACTTTTGTGATGTTAAAGCAGAGAGAACACAGGAAATTATTCTGTTCTAATTTCTGCTTAATTTATAATTAGAAGTGTGTACATAAATTTAGAATAGAAAGTAAGAATAAATAAAATGGTTAGAAAAGATTATGTAAAAGGACAGTAAAACCAAAGCAAAACATGTGACTCTAGTGACAGACTTTAATCCAGTAATTAAATAATGTTTATGAATACAAAAACATGTCATGGAGAAATCAGTTAAAAGACGTGGATTCTAGCCATAACGTAACTGGTTTATCATTAAAAAGTCACTTTTCCAGTCAGTGCCTCAGTGGTATTATTTGCAAAATAAAAGTAAGGCCTTTTGACATCAGGGTTGTTTACAAGGAATAAACACAGAAACATTTGTGAATTTATTTTGAAAAGTATTGATATAAAGCAGTGTACCAATGTAAAGTTCAATGGAGATACTTAAACAATGTTGTGCCTTTTAAAAATTGCTCTTATGTATTTGTTAAAGGGGATAGTTTTTTATAGTCATTAGTTAATTGATTATTCATTTATTCAACCAAACATTTATCAACCATTTCCTGTATTATAGATATGCTATAATGCTAAATTATAGATGCTAAACACTGGATTACCCTTTCCCTTCAAGAACACACAATTTGTTAGGGAAAACAACACATACACAACCGATTTATTATCATGTGATTATAAACTTACCTCTTTAAAACTATTTTGAAGTTCAAATTTATCACTAGTTCTAACTAGCCCTCCATCAGTTATCCCAAAGTAGTGTTCTGTAATGAGAAGTCACTGTGTGTAATTACACACATTAAAACCATATACAACGGGTACTGTGATAGTACGATAAAATAACCAAAACAAAATACAGTCATTGGGGCTCCAGAATTTTTTTTAAAATTCTAGTATATGTTGTAAAAATCCATCTTTTCATTTTTACAGCTTCACCTAAATTTCAAATTAAAGCAAATAGATAACTAATACCCAAGATATTGTTTTATATCAACCAACAGTACTGAAGCATTTGGTTAGCAGAAACTGAAACCCTGAAGGAGTTAAGAAACAGCTATTTATTATAGATCAGGCATAATGGTAAACAACCTAGAAGAAAGCTTTTATCTAGCTTGTTTTGGCTTTCTTGGTGTATTTCCTTATATCACCTCCATTTTATCATTTTAACATTTTCTGTAAGCATCTTCTCACTTAACAGTGGAATCTTAAAACTGTTCAAAGACCAAAGCACAAGATTTGTCTAAGTTTTGATCTCGGTATAAAGAATGGCAATAATTATATAAACAAGAATTACGTGCCCTCAGAATGTGCACTTTTTTTAACCTTTTAAATTTGCCAATATTGCAAACTATTATTTACTTGCACTGCATAATTAGGTATTCATATTCACATACTCAATTAAGAAAAAGTTAGCAAGCCCAGATTACATTCTCTGTAGCATTATTTTAAATTATAATGAGTGATCACATAAAACTCTTTAGTATTTATCTAAAGCAATTATTACTCTACTTCATCATGTTTATCTAGATCAGTGACCACTAATGTTTGAACTTTTTAGCTGAAATGTTCACTTTATTTATACTACTTTTTCTAGAGTAAGATAAATTTAATTCATGAAATACTCAGCTACACAATTTTAAATAGGTGATAATTTGTCAATACTCATGTTTTAAAATATCTTTTAGACTGAGGAATGCTGTGTATTATGTATAAAGTTTATCTGAAATTATTTAATACTATCTTTTGATTTTAAAATGGCATAGATGTGGATTTATGAGGATGTAAATTGTCTTAAACGATGTTAGATGAGAAAAACACTTTGCAAATCTAATACTTAATTTTCTTTAATTTTCAACAAAAATTCAATAAATCAACTTTTAAAGCCCAGATGAATGATTGTGTCTCTTTATTTTCCTACCGAGAACTTCTGTTAGATAACAAAAGATTTGATTACAAATAAAAAATTTTCCAAAATTATTTGGAAAATAATTTTTGCCTTCTGAATATCCCCTTACTTCCATCTCCTCCTCCATATACATAATAATATATTCTTATTTTCTGATGCTCTCCTAAAAGTACATTGATTGTTATATTTAGAGTATTTTTCAATATATTTTAACCTAGTTATTTATGTATGAAATAATAGCAGATCTGGGAAATATCACTAAGTTTTTAATATTTATTTTAAGCAAGCCTACCTTGCTAGGTTACAATTCTTAATAGTCACTAGGATTCTGTGGGGAGATGTATAAGAACAGTGAGAAATGGGAGAGAGATCTCATTAGATGTGGTCTTTGTCTTCTGCAGAGCCCTTCACTTTTCATGAATAAAGCTGAGTGGTATTTGGAGAGCATTCATAAAACTAAATTCATAAAACTAAAATGCAAACTATAAATAAAACATACAATACAGAATGCTGTTGAAAATGAATAGTGGCTCTTTCAGTAACTGTACATAGAGTATTTCACTTGGACACTTGGCTTTTCTAAGAAACACTCTCGTGAGTCACCGATGTTTTACAGGAATTCACCTTAGACTTTGTTAGAAGTCTGTTAGAAGGTTAACTCCACTAACAGGAACTAACCTCTCTTAGAAGATGCCTCTGCTCATTTGAACTAGTCAGTATTGTGTATTTACCAACTAGCATAAATTATGTCATTAAATGGGCAATCTGTGAAATCATTATGTTTGCTTTCAATTTTATTCTATAAAACACTTATAAAAATTTGCAGAACTTTCTGGAATTAACCGTGATCATATATGAGTAGTAATGTATATTTTCTCTTTAGGATAGAGGTGGATAAAAAAATACTCAGTGGTTATGCTGGATTTTTTAAAGAGTGTGTGATATTGTTTACTGCTAATTATCTGAAGTATAGTTTATGTTCTCAATTCCTAAATGTGTTGCCTTTTATAAGGAGGGACATGATATATTGCAGACCACACAGAAAGTAAATATTTAGAGATAGAGTCATGAAGCACTTTATTTCCCTTACTACAATTTGTGCTTATAGGAGAAATTAGAGGAATGGAAATAACAGGTAAAGGTATTACTATCTAATGAGTCATTGTTGAGCCACATTTAATCATTTATAAATATGAAGCATGTATTTGTTGGGGGTTTTCATTTGTGTTCAAGAGGATAGTTACTCCTCATAACTTTTATTTGTAAGAACTAGCCTCTGTAGTTAACATAAAATGTACGTCATTATTATCTGATAGATAACCCAAACTTCTTAATAAATGCTTTTTGTCTTTTATTTTTAAATGAATGTTTAAATGAAATTACTTTGATTCCATAATCCTAAGAACTTATGAGTATATTTAAAATTTTAGAAATGACTTTGTTTTATATTTTAAATGGAATATTATTAAAAGTATTTGAAAAACCTTTTGAATATTTTCTGAAGCTAAAACAATATATGTAGTAGTACTTTCTCCATGTTGTACAAGTAGATATTTATTTTTAAAACTTATTATTTTGAATTAAATTTAGACATAGAGAAGAGTTACAAAAATAGTTTTTATTTTTCAAGAAGGAAGTACTCAGACTAAATAATGCTTGCAAAAAAAAAAAAAAATTAAACTAAGGAGTGGTCCTAGAACTGAACCAGTTGAAGATCTAAGTTAATCCTTGACCTTTGGGGATGGTCAGCCACAACTTGTTCTATAGACAACATCCTGCAAATAACAACTGAGTAGCAGAAATCAGCTGAGTTTGTGAGCTACCCAGATCCTCCACAGTCCAAATAATTGTTTTGTTTTCATAAAAAAATAATAAATTCTAAATTTTTAAAAGAGCTTACTTTGTGGAGTAATTACAGATTTTGTTTAATTTCACTCTCTTGAGAAATCTACACTTTAAAGAGATATATGCCTGATATTTCTCCAAAAGAAAATTAAGCTATGTAGACCCAGGTATTAACTGATCCTGCTTCCTGATAAGTTAGGCATTTAATAGGTAGATGTCCTTTCCTCTTCCTTGGTTCTTCATGTTTCTGTGGAGGCCTGCTTAGGAGAAGGAAATCATTTCCTTTCATCAAAGTCTTAGAGGGCAGAGGCTCAGTCTGGCATCTGAATTTTGACCACAGTTCTGTGAGAGTACTGCATTTGTACGTGGCAAATGTAGCTGTACTTACTTGACTAGACAATGCATGATTTAATGTCTTAACTAGCTAGGTGTATAATCTGAGTCTCTCCCATAACAATATATTATTTATCTTCTCTTTTCAAAAAGTAGATAAGGGTATTTTTTTTCTTTTTTTTAAGTGCGTAAATCACATGGTTTATTAAATCAATTCTAGATAAGGATATTTAACAGAGAAATCCTTGCACTAAGTTCTTCGTTAATTGCCAGAGCAGGATAAATGTACAAAAATGAGGTTAGGCCATGAAGCATTTTTATGTTTAAATCTAAATTCTCATCTCTAAACACCTCTATTAATATAGCAGATCTGAGTTGCAACCATCCTCCTAATAAAAAAATGAAATCTTTAAGATTGAGAAACATTTGTAAATGATAGATCCTTTAAATATCCCTGAACTTTATTCTAAAACTTATAAGGGGAAATAATAATTGCTTTATATAACCACTGATACCATTTTAGCATTTGATGAAGATGTTAATTTATGGTTGGTTAGCAGTTTATGGCTGTCATTAGTTTTTCAGTTTGGTCCACATTAGAAATCTATTTTTCTTTTTTATTTTAATCTGAGACAATTATATAAAGATATGGTTATGTTTTATCTAAAATGTGTCATTCTACTATAGCATTTCAAATTATTCACAGATCATAGTTCTTATATGTGCATATATGAATTTAAAAATACAGCAATAAAATGCTTGAAACAGACCATAAATTTGCTTCATATTTTATTGCATCTCTGAATCAGGTTGAGAAGACAAGGGCAACTATGATCTTTGGGAAAGAATTAACTCTTTCCCAAGCTGGGAAGGAGAATGATATCACATTGTGCATAATTAAAGCCAATTCCTCATCAAAGCATCCTGGTGACTTGTGAAATAGGCTTGTCCAGGTAGAGGGGCGGAGGGGGGCAGGGATTGGTAACTGCAAGTTCCTCTTTCCTTGCAGTCTAACCTTCCCAGTCCAGTCATTTCTCTTTCAGAGCTCTGTTACCTGTGCTTCTGTATTGCCCGAATTAGAGAAAACTGGAGAAGGGAAAGAAAAGTCACACCACACACACACACACACACGTATACCTGATAATTTTGCAATAGTTCAGAAAAAGTCTCCTGGATCGAAAAAAGACGAGTAATTTAGAAAAAGTGATAGAACTGAACCCAAATCAAACCTCAGGGAAAGTGAGCAAAGAGTTTCCCTGCCCCGTGAGGAAGCGAAGTGCTTTTTGGCATTGAAAACTGGAGCCCTTTCGCAGAATTCCTGGGTTTGGTGCGGCTGGCTGCGGGGTGCTCCTTACAAACCTGGCAGCTATTCGTGAACCCTTAGGCAAGCAGGGGTGCAGGGGATAACGCGATCCTAGTGCCACCTGCGAAAGAGAGTTTGAGGCAGAGCCCCTGAAGTTCGCTTTTTGTCCCAAGGAACTTGGACGTTGGAGGGAAGTTGCGCTCAGAGGAAGGTCCCTGAACGCCCGCGGACAAGGGGTGCTCTCCAGCTGCGGATCCTGAGTCCCTCCGGGAGCACAGCGCCAGCAGACAGCGCGATGGGCGCTTGAGTTGTTGTGGACGTCATTTGGTTTGTCCGCAACCCCGGGCTGGTGGACCAGCTAGAAGGTCACCATCCCCATCCTCCGGTCCTGCAAGGTCCCCAGCGCGAACACGTGCCTAGGCCAGCGGGCAAACAGCCTCCTGGTTATCCCACACAGCCTACAGAACCCTGGTTCTAGCAAGCACATCAATCGATCAGAAGAGCCAGAGATCTGGCCCAGCGAAAGGACTCTCACACTCTGAGAGTTGTTTCTACTCTTCCACTGAAATTACTGGCTCCTGGTTTTCCCTCCTGTTTCCCTCCTTCCACCTATCGTGACTAAAGTTTGATTTAAAAGGCCGAGTTTAAATCAACCTGCAGCTTATTGGCTTGGCAAATCCAGTAACACTCAAGTTATAAATGCCAACGCAGAGCGCACAGGAGACGGGCTCATTTATTTTGCCAACACGACAAAAAAATGTTAATTGATGTAAAGTTGCTTGGCACGTGGATAATTTAGTCTTACCTGCATTTTAATTTTTAGAAAAACTTATTTATGTTTCTGATGTTTTGCAATTTAATTTTATCTAGAGGCACCATTGTGTAGTTAGCCCCTCCCCCTTCTACTTTCTACTTTTCCATCGGGATCACATTTTCATTAAAGGTTTTGACTACGGAGCCTCTCCTGACTTTGGGACTCATAACCTCCCGCGTTGCAAGAGCGCACTTTCGGGTTTCCACTCGCTCCCTCGCTCCTCCCGGCAGAGCTGCCACAGTGTGCTGCCAGCCGAGAAGTGAACTCTCATCATTATTTTTCAAAGTCTAGGAAGTGTATTATCCTTTTCTAGTGGTAATTAGTTACCATAGCATCTAATACGTAAATGTGCCCAGAGCACACCATTAACAGTTAAACGGAGGATTCAATTTAACACATGATTATATCTTTCATAAGTCATTACATTGGAAAAGTCAATGCCACTCATGCTGGAGCAATTGCAAGGGTCGGAGGCGGGTAGAAAGGTTCGGTTCCGGCGTCCGAGTCCGAGAGTACGGAGAGAAGGGGATTCTGTGAGCCTAGGCCCTCCCTTGTGGACTGTTAGCTGCAAGGATAGGTGGTGGGTGCGATAGGAGGGAGAAGAATTTAAGCGTAACACAGGGCCTTGGAGGGATTGACCAGCTGCGGAGAGTAGAGAGCGCGTTGTAGAGCGCGCCCGGCGCGCGCGCGCACACACACAGACACACGCGCATACACGCGCACACTCAGGCACACACGCTAACACACACCAGGGGAGGGAGAAGAAGAGGTAACTAGAATGCTCTTCCAAGATGATCCTTTGCTGGTCCTGTAGTAGTAGAAGCAAAGCTGACGCTGACGCTGACGCTTCCTGGGTTCCCAGTGTCAAGCTGGAGATGGGACCTAAGTGGGAATAAAAAGTCAAGTGGGACTCTGAGTCTTTGCTGTGCTTTATCTGCCCACTCTTAGCTCTGTAAGGAACGCGAGCAGCGGGATCGGACCCGCGGGATGCGCACCAGAGAAGTGCCCCAAGCCGCGCTGTGTACCGGAGGCAGGCTCCTCCGGGTGGCCAAGATAACACTGCCCGGTGCCCCAGTCTTAGGGGTCAGGCTGTTTGCTCTGGTGCAAGGATACTTCTGCAAGACCACACCGATGCCCTGATGCTCTGTCATCCATTCCCGACGTGGGTGCTCCATGCTGCACAGACTTCTGAGGCCCTGTGGTGCCTGGGCCAAGTCTCCTGAGTAGGCCGAAATCCAGGGCTCAAACCTCAGAAGGAAGTGGCGGAAGAGGGTTGTCAGCGTGGGAAGAGTTGTACCTCCAGGCTGAGAGACGGGTCTCCTGCCTGGGAGCCGCCCTGGTCTCTTTCCTTCTCTTAAAGCTGCTGCTGAAAAAAACTTCAGAAATGTTGGAGTTAGGTCAGGGAGGATCACCTAAGCAAATCACAGAAAACCCCTCTCCTGTTTCTTTCATATGTCCCTCATTTATTCCTAGAACCACACGCTGGCCAACTCCTAGTTTGGAAAGGTTGATTTGTCTGAAATTATCAAATGAAAATAAATATTATTAACAGTAATACTTTTAACAATTATACTTATTCATCTGGCATTTCCATTTATTCTTAACATCCCTCCATGCCCACCCCTATCCATTTCAAGTCTCTTTCAGGACTAAAAGTGGAGGTTGAGCGATTAAAGAGTGAGAGGAGGGTATTTCTTTTTTCCCCTTAAGTTCAAGCTTTGTTATTCTGTGCAATTTTTAATAACAGTTGAACAGTACAGAGGTTGCAGAGAAAGTATTTCAAGAAGGCCTTCTTAATAATGAGAAATATTAAGCAGTAAATCTTGCAGCAAATGTGTCCCCTACAATGTTAATAAGCAAAAGAAAAAAAAATTCCTACTGGTGGTGGCTGTGGTTAATTCCTAATCAGAATGATGGACAGCAGGGCCAGAACAATACAAACTAATGGCTGTGTTGCTGATCACTTTACTCCTTGATTAAAGACACCCAATTATGGCGTAGAACAGTGTCGTAATTATGTTTCTTAATCACATCCAGGAGGTTTAATTGCCTTAACGATGTGTTTCATTAAATGAATTTAGGTATTATAGTCGACAGTTTTCATACACAGTTGTTTTCAAATTAACATAATATTAGACATCGTCATGGAAATTGTTTTAATAATCATAATTAGACGCACCCAGGCTTTGTCTGGTAAATGCTGAGAGACGGGTCTCCTCCTGCCTGGGGGCTGCCCTGGTCTCTTCCCTCCCTCTACCAGGACTCCCAGTCTGGGAGGGCTCCAGTTTCAAGGCCCTTTGCTGTTATGTTTTCTGAAAAGTTACAAGTTCTGATTAATCTTTTTTGATGGCAAGTGGAGCAGAAAATATCCTCCCTCATCTCCCATCCCCCGCTAAGTTTGATGGTGTTTAGGGATATCTTTATGAGCTAAGGCTGTATACACAAAAATGCATTTAGCATACTGGCTACAGAGGAAACACCTAACTTCACCAACACCACCCCCACTATCTCTACAACCTCCACCACAGTCAAAACCACACATTCCATATTTGAAGGCAATATAAAGGTCAAAATACAAACCTATACAGTCATTCTTTAATAGAATCAATGCCCAAACCAGTCCAAGCACAGCTCCTAAAAGTCTCATTATCAAACAACACTAGTAAGTTCTGAAAATCTCTGTGGGCATTGTTTACCCTCATATAGTTCAACCTAGATGATTCTTTTGTCACACAAAAAAAGTGGAAAGCCACAATAAAATCCGTGCTCAGAGAAATCCAAATCCATCTCTTTTTCCTTGGCCTTCAGGCATTTGGAAATTGAAATTTTGATCAAAAACACTTTAGGGAATTTTACCCTTTTCGATGGGCCCTGGCATGGTTAGCAATGCCATACAAGTGGGAAAAGAATTCCAGGGAAAGGAAGGCCTTCAAAGTTCACCATTAGCCAGGAACTTTGGCCATCTACTGGGTCTCAAGACTGGCCCCATTCATCTTTCCTCCTGTGGCCTGGCCCAACCATCATCCTTTTAGCAAGCAAACAAGTAAACTAGGGCTACTCCTAATTGTACATTCCTGCCAAAACTTTAGTTCCACCTTCTCTGAAACTCTTTTCTTTTTGGTTACCTTTCAAGCAAAGAGTAACACAGAAGAGAGGTGATTGCTCCTTCCACAAAGCACAGCATAATAAAATGTTTGATCAAAATATTTTAATAAAGATTCTTTCTGACATAGATACACATACAAATGGTCATACATAGCTGTCATAGTCTGATTGACCTATTTAATATATATTTCATTCTTTACACATCCAAAACCCGCCAACAGATCCATCACAGCTCCCAACTCACCATCCAACCTGACAAATTGAATTTGCATTATCTGCAAGGAATGGAAAATAGCAGGACTCCATTTTTAAAACAAGTTTTCTTGATTTCCATAAGACAGAAAGGCAGGCAAACAGCCATGCAAACTAAAACTGAAAGCTCACTTTGGGTAAATAGCTTCTTGCTCTTCCTTAGTTTTATTTTATTTCTTTTTAAATTTTATTTTATTTTTTTTAGAAAAATAACAAAGGATTTCACACCATAGGTAAATCAAACCAGTTCTTTAACTTAAATAATTCTCCACAGTTAAAATAACTTATATATGTACATATATATTAAAAGCAATTAAATTAGACCTTTTAAAAATGCACAGCACAGCCTGGAAAAATATTTGCTTAGCATGTTCTTACTTATAAGATCTATTGCTGTGATGTTTTTCCCTTTTGGAATGCAAAGAAGTCCCCTTTCAAAAGAGAGATCAATTCATTCATCAATTAAGAATACACCTTTCCTGTAATTTTTGGACTGAAGCAATTTATTAAAGCTCAATTTAAATACAGGGATGATGCAACTGAAAATATCCAGGTGACCTTTCATAAACCTAAGCAGCTCAGATACATCAATATTTCTCTTCATACTTGTTGGCAAATAAACCTTTAAACACTTGGCACACAGTATAAGTTAATCTATAAAACAGAATTTTAGAGGCATTAAAAAATCTGCACATAAGACCCATGACCTTAACACATGATAAATACTGTTGATGTGAAGGGTCATTGAAGAATAACAAATAAATACCATGAATTGTTAATACATCATTGCAGAGTAGAAAGTAACAAGGTGCACATAAATATTTTTAAATGCAATTCTTTCAGCCACAGTCAGTTTTTTATATCACTCTCGCCAAAACTTCGAGCATTTTCACAGGATTAAAGTTCAGAGACAATAAAAAATACAAGTCTTTCATAGCAACATGTCTCTCTCTCTCTCTCTCTGTTTTTTTCCCTCCACTTAAGTCTACATTTCAAGTTTTTCTCCTGGCTCAGAATCAAACTTTATTTTCAAGTGCCCTTTCTGATTTGTCTGAATGAATGTCCCATCTCACATGCCCCCCAACCCCGGGCTCATCTCCCCCTCAGCATTAGCCAAATTCACAATTATTAGTAGGATTAGTATTTTGCCATTCAGTTTTCTCCACGCTTAATAACCAAGCACTACTTCTCAAGTTATTTTTCACCTTAAAGGAAGACTCCACTTCCTTAGGCTGCCACCAAAGTTGCCACTTTTCTGAGAAAAAAAAAGACATCCATACTCCATCCCACCTCCACCTCCCTCCTCCCTCCCTCCCCACCCCTAACACCGAGATTCTGGGGATGTCAAAGCTAAAAGTCCGGTTTGTCTCTGACACTTCCCAGTCCTTGCGTCTGCTTTGTTTGCTCGGCAAGTGTTTCACAACTGTGAGAGGACCGAAATAAAGGGGGTGGGGAGCAGCCTTCGCTTTCCTCTAGCTTTTGGGTCGGTCTTGTCTTTTTCGGGGGTGTGTTTAAGGCTTCTCCGTGCACTGTTTGCAGAGGCTGGAGGAGACGCTGTTGAACAGGGCGCACTTCTCCGGGCAGGAGGCGGCCGGGGGCAGCCCGGCGCTGAACGGGTAGCCGGCCGCCTGCTCGTAGGCGCCCAGCGCGGGGTGCAGGGCAGCGGCCGCCGCCGCCGCCGCCGCGGAGCTGGGCAGGGAGGCGGCCGAGATGGCCTGGCCCTGGTTGAGGTAGGCGACAAGGCGCCGCATCTCCTCCAGGGCCTGCGCCTGCATGAGGATGTAGTTCTTGGCGAGCAGCAGCGTGGCG
>VBSM01001124.1:14818662-14836341 GCA_008086735.1 Cheirogaleus medius | reverse complement strand
GATTAAAAAAAAAAAAGGGGTGGGATAGAGGAGTGCTTTTGCAGTGGTCCCCGAATAACTGTTACAATGATGGTGATTATGAAACACACGATTTCCTAAACAGGAAGAAACTGGTTTCCCAAACTTTACTTAAGATTAAAATCCATTTAAGAGTCAACTTCACCAGGAGTCAAATCCTCCGGAACACAAAGTGGGGCATTTGTGCATATTTATTTAACCAGAAGCCATTTAGGGACATCTGGATCTGCCTCGGTTGTTCTTGGAGGATTAGTAAAGGGAGAACTGTGAAAACAAGTGCTCCTCTCCTCTCCTCTCCGGATGGGAAATGGTACACTCGGTCCTCTCACTCCCGAGTTCGATCTCTGGGTACACATGGTATTTAGCAGCTGGTTTTCGTCCTTATGACATAAGTAAAAACAATATTTCCCAACACCTCCAATAATTCTTTCTTATGTGGCAGAATTACTGAAGACTGTGCAATTTTTGGTTTCTCTGGTTTCATTAAAAACCTTTTAATTGTGGCTTTCAGAGTTGGCCCCAGGTGTTGGACTCTTTTCATTACATTTTGCTCTAATGTGATGAAATTCTAATTCTCTCCTTACCATATGGTTAAATTTCCCCACTGAGAATTAGTTGAAAAAGGAGAAATAATCTATTAATCTCTGTAATAGATTCACAAATGAGGTTCGCCACAGAACCTGTTTTTGAATGTTAATATCAGAACAGTTGGGCGCCTTATTTTATAAAGGAAGGGTGAAGGCGACACAGAAATATCTGCATTTTCACCTGGAAAGGGTGAAAAGGGGCCCAGCAGTATTTTTCCAAAATAGTTGCCTGAGATCCAATCTCCAGGGGACAAAAATACTAAGCGCAGTCATCGGTTACCTACCGCGCCTTCGGATACCCTGGAACCCAAAGATTGAGAAAGATCAGTGGTGCTACTGGCAGCTCTCTGGCTTGAGACCCTGGTGGGGGATTCTGAAGGCTTGAGCCGGCCCACGTGTCTCGCTGGGGACCCCAAGGCTTGTTTACGTGCAGGGCGGCCCCTGGCTCACTGCTCCCCTTTCACCCTCCCTCCCCTGGTCCTAGCAGCTGTTAACCTCTCCCTTTAGGAAGCTAAAGACAAGCTAGAGTTATTGTTTTTCAATTAGCAGCTTTGTTTTCACAGGGATCATAAACAAAGGTTCTCTATAAGCATAGGTGGGTCGTGTATCCCTCATACTAAGTTCTCAAAGTCGTTGGGCCACTTACAGGAGGGCGGGGTTGGCACAGTAGTGGCTCTGGGCAGGGTGGGGACACATCCTTGGTTGTCTGACCCTAGTTCTCCAGCCAGCTAGCCTTTTTATTTTTTTTTTCGTGCGGGCTAGCACTTTCCGCCTGGCGCTTGGATTCCTGCCGGCCGGGAAGTGGGCACTTGCAGGGCGAAGGATTTGCCATGCCTGGGACTGAAAGCAGTGCCGGCTTAGCTGCGGGCGCCATACGGAGCTGTGAGCCACAGGGCCAGGGTGGCAGAGAAGGGGCGACACCGACGGCGGCAAAGGCGCTACCTGTTCAGCTAGACCCGGGTCCCTCGCAGGACCTTGATCTTTCACCCTCATCAGATAATCAGATAACATGCACTCCAGAGCACCTCTCGGCCCTTCCCCGTCCCCACCTCCAAGACCCACTACCTCCTCCCTCCTCTTCCGGGCCATCCAAACTTGCGGAACAAACTTTTGCATAACTTCACTCTACACTGTAGGAGCCAAAAGCCTCTTTCTTTTGTGATTCAAGAAAATCCCCCCAGTCTCCCAGGAGGTGGTGGCTGCTTAATAGTCACTGGAAACTTTGCTTTGGGAAACGGCCGGAGAATTTATAGAAGCTCTAAATATGGGCCTTATAACAACCGTCGGGGAATGGTCTTTGAGGTTTATGCACTCGTAAACTTTTGCTGATTGCTTCTGGGAAGTTGTCAGGCACTTAACACTGCATTTATCTTACAGGGCAATGAAAACACATCTGCCTGGTGTCTCGTTACTTGGTTTAATCGTCGCCAGCCCTAAGTCACGGCCTGGGCTCCCTCGGCTCATTTGCGCGCGGTCCCGCCGCCTGGTTTCGGGCCGGGAGAAAGGGTGACGTCAGCCGCTCACTTAGTGCCCCCTGGCCGCAGGAGCTCGGGAAAGCTGTGCGCTCCAACTTTGTTGCGCCAAGAAGGTGGGAGAGGGCCCAGGCTCCTGATGTAACAGGCGGGTTGGAAAGGTGGCAAAGGGCAAGCCAACGTGAGCGCCTTCGAGTTGCACTGGGAGAACGGGTGGGAAACCAGGCCATGGCTAAATGGCTCACGTATGACCCCTTAGAATGAAGCTAAGGAAGGGAAATCCTCAGACTCTGCAGTTTCAGAGAGGGTCACAGTGAGTTAACAAAGCAGTTGGGGGACTGGAGGGGCAGGTGACTGTCTGCTCTGCCCGCGGCAGGGGTCGGGGCACCGCGGGCCACTCCGCGGGCGCAGCCGGCAGTGGGTGCGATCCGGTAACGCCCAGCCGGGCGCCCTTGGTTCTGGGCTGATTGGCTCAGCGAGGCCCCTTGGCCAACGCATCAGCAAAGAGAACATTTTCGGCCGCGTGTTGGATACCAGATTTATAAACGCCAGAGCATACTGCGTAAAGATTAACACAGTTTTGTTCCTGCAGAAGGGAATACGCCTATGGCTTTGAAAGGATTCTAAAATATTCAATCAGCAAACAGCGACCCATTCAAATTAGAGCATTGGGTTCCAGACCAAACTAATTTCTAGGTCATATCTAAAATTCTTAGTGATTATATTAATGTTTACTTGACATTTGAGATAGGAGCTCAAATAAAATCAGAGAGTTCCTCATTGTTATTTTTTTCTGCTGCCTTGATAAACAGTTTACTTCTTATCCAGGTTAAAAAGTTAGAAGTCCGGATTTGGGTACCTGTGTGTGTGTTTTCTGACAAGCAGAATTGTCGGGGTGTGTGTTTCAATTTATTCATTTCAGAACATTCTAAAAAGTAAAAGCAAAGTTTGGTAAAAATGACAACTTTTGCTTGGGAGCAGCTCTGGAAAAGCAAATCCCCTGAGCGCCCTGGGAACCCTCTCCCGGCTGCGTTTCCCCTCCCATGAGGGGTGCAGCCCAGAAGATTGCTCCAACCGGAAAGACCCCAGCTGGATCCTCTCTCGGAAGCTGCTCGCTGCTGCGTTCTCAGCGCCCTTAGTTAACGCCCTCGCCGAGGCCAACGCGCAGGAGCGGGGCGCGACCCCGGCGCTCCAGGCCCCAGTCAGAGGCACTTTGACCTTGAAGTTGCGTTCGCCTTGCCCACTCCGCGCTGTCTGGTGGCACCTGGGGCAGCTTGAAACCCGAAGAGCTGAGGCGGCTAGGGCTGGGGTGAGCATCCTGCGCCCCCGCGGGGTTTGGAAGCACGGATCTGCTCGGTGGCAGAGAGATTGAAACCCGTCGGCGTCGTTTTGTCACCTGTATTTTCTCACCCTCGTCGCCAAGTCGTACAAGGCTCACTGCAGAAAGACTGTGTCCAGGGACTGGCAGGGCAAAGAGGAGGAGAGCAGCGAGGGTGCAGGAGACAGGAGACTAGACTTAAACATCCCTGGCAGTGCGCCAAGCGCCCCAGCTTTACTATGGCTTGAGGTGCTTGGCAATTCCAGAAACTTCGACTGGGGGAAAGTTGAAACTTATTTATGTAAAGTTATTTCGAGAAAACGTTCCTTTTCTGATATCTATTTTTAAAGAAAAGAGATAGATCCTCACTATCGCTTGGCGACAAGTTAGCCTAAATTTGAACAGAAATTGAAGAGAAGCCCTCAGAGCCCGAGCAGCAGCTTTTTCAGCGCAACGTGCACAAACCGCGAAGGGCTCACCTGTCCCCCGTGTGCTCTTTCCGACCTTGGCGACTTTTAAGAAGAGAGGGGCAGTCGGCAAGCGAATAACTTGGCGCCTGCTTGTCACTGCTGAAACCCCAGAGAACAATGTAGGACATGCAGGTAGAGAGCGAGGAAAACTAGTGAAAAGATTTTATGAAGAATTCATAACCGCCTCGGTTACCTGGAACACAGTCCTGCTTTCATTTCTCCCTAGGAGCTGATACAACGTATATATTTATTTTTGTTACATGCGTCTCCCCCCTGGAATCTTATCTTCATAGAATATTGAAAAGCACTCGAAATATTTTTAAAAATTAAAATTGTTCGAACACAAAAGTGAACATTTTTAGGGCTTGCCTGTTGTGCACGAATTAAGGAAACTAAAAATTCAGCTCCGCTTTTGGGGTTTTAGCTACGAGATTTAAAACCCACAGCGCCATCTCCTGGTAATAAAGAGAATATAGCGAGGGACTACACAAACGCTGAATGTAAAATTATGTGAGACACTTATTTTATGCCTCAAAAATTATTTCAGTGATAGGTTGGTTATGATTGCAAAGCATGATATGTACATTTATGATAATTAAAAGTCGTCAGACACAATCCTGGAAGCTAATTATTTGTAAATAGAAGTTTGTATATTTGCACAGAGAATTTATAGATTTGGATGTAGTTATGCTGAGCATTTACGATAAAATATGATTCTTTAATTTATCATGAATATATAATATGGAAAAGTTAAATCACAGATTACTTTCTAAATCAGTATTTGAACTACTAATTCTATGCAAAAGATACTGTAACCTTAGTGCTTAATTAGTGGACTAGTGAAAAATCAAGAGCTCAATTAATATTCAGATGCCTTAATCACCAAAATATTTCTCTTTCAAGTATGAATATTTTCAGTAAAAGCAGTTCTCCTTGTTACTTTTTGTGGATGATGTTTACCATGTATGGTAGAAAGAAGAATAATGAGAAATGATGATGCACTGAAGCATAAATTCTCCTAGTTCCTAACTGCATTTTACTAATCAAAATAAATAAATAGTTCTAGCTCCATATTTCTCAATAACACTTCACTTTCTTTGTCTAACAATCTTCTCATCATTCAGTCTTACAGAATGTCTTATTCAGGCTTTCTGACCCTGAAATATCATCTGAGGCTAAATTATTTTCCAAAAGTTTAGTGTACATAATAGAATCATGAATACCTAATACTTTTGTGAATTAAAATTTTTCTGAAGTGTACGTATTTTTTCAAGCTTTTCTCCCTTTATAAATAATATTGCAATACAGTAAAACGTAGAGATGATATCCCTATTAAAAACATTTCTCATCTATGATTATATACACAGGCCAGCTGCTTTGAAATACAAATAAAAGTTGATATGCTTTTTGTAGTGTACAAAATATTATGAATATCCTTCAAAAATATTGTAGATCAAACAGACAAATGTAAACTTCACTTCAGTTGAAAGATTAATTTTATTTGATTAATTAAAGTGAAAATCTATTAAGCCAAATATTTGGACTCATTTACTCTGTCAATGTAAGAGTTCGTGCTTGAAAGAAATTTGATTATATATAGGAGGAACTAGATAAACAGATGGTTAGCTACAGAGCTTTTCACAGTTAAATTCTGAAATTTAACATGGATGAGTTTGATATCTTCTCAAACATTTTTGATGAGGTCATCTGATCTATTCTAGCCATGCAGTATTGTTGCACATAATTTTTTTAACTTATGTTTAAGAAACATTTAACTTGGCTTTTCTATTAATGTATTTGGCTGAAAACTGTACTGATTGAGTTGTCTACTTGGGAAAAACATATATATATATATATACACACACACATACATATGGTTATTTGGGATATATATACATTATATACACACGTGTGTGCTATATTTGCACAGTGGTGAGCAAGCATTGTAAAAAGGAAATCAACAGCTGCAAGGCATCATAACAAGAGTATCAACATACAAATGACATTCCTTTGATGAAATGTTTTATGCAACCACCTGAAAGCGGCCATCATTTGCTCACAGTGGTGTTGGCAAACCAGGCTGTCTGTCTACTGTAGCTCAACGCCCACGTAGAGAATGGGCATTACTAAGTGGGTGGCATGGAGACATTAAAGCTAATCTCAAAAGTGATTTAAGAGCCTGCTGGGCCTTAGGTACTTCTGAAATAAAATCTGCCACTGCCTTCATGGATGGGAAGTTGAGATTTTCCCAGAAGGCTGTTTTGCAATCCACATACTTAGACATTCTTACTCCCTTGGGTTGCTTCCCTTACTTTTAAGAACAACGCTCATGGGGAATATGGTATGTGTCTCAAAGATAGTCTCCTTTTTTTTTATAAAGAAATTTTTGAATTATGATTTTTACATATTTCCAAATCTGATTGCAGGTCTCTGTGAATTGCTTTAAAAGGTATTCGTAGGTATAGTAGAAATAGCAGATCCTCAGCAGAGTAACTGTAATTTTTGGTAATTTCCTTGATCCTACTTAGCTTTAGGAGGAAAATGGATCTATTAATCATGGCTTTCCTGATCCAGGGAATTAATCGAATGAGACTATGGGGAAGCATTTTGTAAACATGAAAATGATATGTGAATTTAATGTTAACATTTTATTATGCTTCTTTGTATATTTCACCTAAACCAGTTCATTTTCATGGTTAGTTTGTAATTTATTTACTTTTTCTATCACAACTCTCAGCTACTGGCAGATAGTAGAGTATCTTTCAATACTGGGGCCTGTTTAAGGGTCACGGGAGTGGGAGCCTTCACTGTTTTGGCATTTTACGTCCTCACACACTGAGCTCCCATATCCACCACTGCCTCTCCCTTCTCTTGCTATGAACATCCCAACTGCCCTTCTTGGAGTGGAGTGATTGCTCTCTTCTGCTGTCTTAAACTGAGTGAGTTTGTCTCTAGTCTGCTGCAAAGTGGTCACCGCAGTGTGAACTGACTGAAGTAGCTGCTATGTGGATGGAGAAATGACCATGGAGTCGACTTTCTTACTTGGATATTCTCCTGTGCATCTGCCCTTCACTGCAGTCTTCCGTTATAACGCTTCCAGACGTGTGCAGCACACTTTTCAGTTTAGTGTCATTTGTTAGGTTAATGATTACATCATTTTTCTTTCCTCCTTCTAGATCATTAATATAAAAGTTTTGTGAATCCATATCTACCACTGACTTTAGCATGATATTTGTTTCTTCTTCTCTAAGGCTGGATGCATCAATGCTGTTAGTATTTCTATTGTTTATGGTCCATCAGGCAGTTTTCAATTCAATTGATAATGTTCACCTTGAAGAAGCCAATTTGAATTAATTTTTCATGAAAGATTTATGGAGACATTGTATGTCAAAGGTCTAAATTTATTACACATCTTGCCTTCCCTCACCCACTACTTTGGCTAAGTTTTTTTTTTTTTTTTTTATCGAGAAAGGTAATCAAGTTTGTCTGAATTATTTTTTCTTTTTAAACCTCAGATATTTATTGCACCAGGTTTCATTATTCTGTAAGTACGTGAAGATAATTCTACTTAAAGTTTGTTTTATTATTTTACTAGAATCAAAGTTAAATCAGTTCTATGTAGATTGTGATATACATTTAAAGTAATGAAACCATAACATCACTATTTTTATAGAGACAGTTTTTATAGGCTTAGTGTAGAAAGGTTTTCCTAAGCAGTACAAAATCCAAGGAGTCACACAGAAAAAGGCTGACTCATTTAAGTACACACACACAAATTAAAATTCCTCTTTTTCAAAGAGAAAGACCGCAAAAACAAAGTTGAAAGACAAGTGACAAATAAATGCATCAAATATACAAAGAACTTCTATAAAACAAGAAGCTATCTAATAGAAAAATAGAAAAAGAATTTAATCAGGCAATTATCAGAAGAAATATAAATGTCCAAAAAATGATATAAAAGAACATTCAGAACCATCAATAAAAAGAAAATACAAATTAAAACAATTTTTAAAATAAGCCAAAAAAAAAAAAAAACCATGCAGAATTGTCATGAAAATGGTTGTAGTAAAAATTGGCACAAAAAATTTGAGGAAGGTGATTTAGAGTCTGACACCTAAGAATCCACCCTACAGAAATAATGGCATGAGTACATACAGATACATGTGTAAGAATTTTTTTATATAGCAGAAAATATGAAACAAATAAATTATGATGCCTTCTTCCTATAAAAAGCTCTTGTAAGAAATAAATGTGGTAGATCTATATATACATTGACCTGGAAACACATTTCTGATACATAATTCAGTTGAAAAGCAAAATGTAGACCATAACATGGTCTTATTTGGTATTTAAAAAAAAAAATATGTGTCCCTTTCCAACTTTGAAGATGTTGAAGCCAGGACGTCGTGTGTCCTCCGGTGTAAAATTCCAGTTTTCCCAGAATCTGCTGGTAGGATCCATGATCAACTCTGCTGATGACACAGGAGCCACAAATCTGTATCCCATGTTTGTGAAGGGATCAAACAGGAGGCTAAACAGACCTCCCGCTACAGTTGTGGGTGCCACGGGGAGGGCCACAGTCAAGGAAGGCAAACCAGAGCTCAGAAAGTCTTACACGAGAAAAGGCAGCATGCTTCTTTATTTTGAAGTTAACCTGGGACCGTGGTAAACAGTAAAGGCCAGATGAAACGTGAAAGGTTCTGACATCCCAGGACCTGTTGTACAACAGACAATAAACAAATAAACCCATTAGAAATTATTTGCCACCCTTCATCATTTTTATTTTTGTGGGTTAATACATGGAGAAAACAATGTGAAACTTTACTGAAACCCTGCTTCCTTCTGGGAACTGGGATTGGAGGGTCTAGGGTGGGAGTTTTCATAAAAATGACTTTAAATACTTCCACAAAAAGTGGAGATATTACGAGTGACAGAGATTTACCATCTGTTTTGTGTACAGTTTAGTTTTTTTACAATTAAAAAAGTTTAAGAATAAAAGATTAAGTGTAAGTATTCTTATTTCCTCTATTTAAAAATATTGACAATAATTTTCCTAATTTTAAACACTTGCTCTCCATAATTTCACTCCTCCTGCCACCCAAATTTCATTGTCTATAACCATATTCTTTCATGTTATTTGGGTCAATACTATGTTTTAAAGTAATCATGATATTTATGAGCAATACATTTTTTGGCTTAACCACAAACATTTGCCCTTCCTTACTAGTCATTAAATTTTTGAAGAAAATTTATGACGTCAAGTTGCAAGGTGATCAAATTGCAAAACTAGTGACTTTATTGAATTTCAATAGAGTAACTCAGTTTTATCTTGTAAATTAAGCCATTTCGTATTTATATTTTAGCATGAACACGAAACTTTTTTTTAAATAGCAGAGGAAATACAGATTTTTGTGGAGTAAGAATTCTCACTTTCAGGTTTTGATGAAACGATTTGGGTGTGTGATTTTACCCTTTTGATCTTTTTACATGTGTTTGTGTTATAATTTGTCTATTTTAGCTCCTGGTTCAAAAGTGAAGGAACAATGGTTTTTGCCTTCGAGGTTACTAAAATTCACACTTTAATCTTTCAGGGATTGCTATTTTCCAGTTCCACTCAGATGTCTGATTGTCAGCTTTATATCCCAGACAGCATTCCCCGCAATTCAGGTACAGTAAAGTATCTAGCTCCAGCTAGCCTCTGTGTACTATATAACTTTTATAGTCATTATAAAAAATAATTTATTGAAAAAACTTAAACCTTTTCCAACTCAGGTGACTTTTGATTTAAATGTCTGTGATGCTGGTTATGATAATCAGTTATGGTAGATTTTTTTTTCTGAATTAAGTTTTCTATTTATATTACAAAGTTTAGAAAATACGAAAGTAACATCATCTCAAAAATAGCTGGTTAGAAAAAATGGAGAGTCTATAGTCCATGTTTTAACATTACTTGCTTTAGATTCACATTCGATACAAACCTGGAGAAATTTCCTATTCTTTGTGTCATATTTTTCCTCTTCTATATATTTTTACTCTATTTGGACTGCTACATAGTAAAGTCTAAAATATAGTAAGCTTCATTCTGCTATGATTATTTATTAGAAACACATTGTTAAGTGAAATTATGAGAAGCAACTTAAGCTATTAACAGTAACATTAGACATTCAGAATAACAATTAATTATTAAAAGATTTTTAGGAGGTTATTTAAAGGTGATGGCATGGGCAACAAATCTCTGTGAATGCTTAACTGCTTAACCTCTAAAGACATAAACTCTCGATATATTGTGATCTGAATTTGAAGGAGCTTCACTGACAGTGTTATTTCCTATGCACACGGATGTAGCTGACAAGATCAATGTGTCCCCTGCAACCCTTAGACACTCCGGTCAGGAATTGCATCTCTTGCTTGCAAGGTGGGTTTCACTACCTGTGGGTTGCTTTGTTACCTAGACTTTGGCATTAAAATGAAATCACTCATTGCTCAAATGCAAATGCAAATAGCACTAAGCTATTTTTATATTTGCCAACTGAGCTATTCTGACTCGGACTGTGGTCAAAGCAATTAAGTCATCTTTCATCTGTGGGTAGTTTGATGTGCCAAGACCCAGAAATATCATTTGTGTTGATCATGCTACCATGTTAAAAAAAAATGCCATTTGCATACTACTTAAGCTCAGAGCAACTCTTTACTGTTTTTCTGTTTTTGAGTTTTCTTTTACGTTATCACACTCCTTATATTTTCTAGTTACCAACACTGATGTTACAGCTTTTTTTTTCCTTTTAAATTTATGGTCTTATTTTTCATAATTTTTAAACGATACTATATAAAGAAATAAACATGTTGAAGACAATCTCAGTCTAGAGGAAGGGGAAAACTTTATTTCTTTGTTTAATGAATACAGGCATTTTTTGTAGAACCTGATATGCTAATTAAGGTATGAAAACATGGTTGTTATCTATACCAGTTTTAAAATCAATCTATTCTGTCTACTTTAAAGGATAATAAAAGACAAGAGACCAAAACTTCTTTAAGGAGAGACTTGAAGAGATCTGAAAACTGCTAACTTACTTAACAGGGTATCTTAGATGATTGTGTAGAAAAAAAGAATCTTCCATATTAAAAGAAGATTCAAAAGAAGAAATGTATTACAGAGGCTTACAAATGGCAATGTATCTAAGAAAGCATTGCTTCTTAGTGAGTGTGACTCATAACAGAGGTGACAGTTTTGTACCATGGGTCTGGGAGGTAAACGAAAAAGCAGGTGCTCTAGCAAGAATTTCTTCAGTCTATTTTTGAAGATTAACAGTCTTGCAAGGTGCAACTGCTTCAGACTTCACTGTCAGGATAAAATGCAATGATTCATCTTAATAAGAGTAAGCAGGGAGTTTAAAACTCACCTGAAGGGGCAGAATCAGGAAAGCTCCTGCCTCTATGAAGTATGTCAGAGTAATTTTGTAACCAGAATTAAGGTAAGTGGTGACAAAAACCTATTAAACATTCCTCCAATGCATCTGTCTGTGCTAACTTGATTCTGTTCAGTGTAGTACCATCCAACTCAATTTAATGGTCTACAGGATCATCTTTCTTTAAATCTTGATTCTAATATTATTTCTTTTGGAAATAGATATCTAATTAATCTTTATTTGCTTATTTAAACTCAATTGCTTTTTAATAACAACAAAACAATTTTGAATGATACATCTTCATTGTTGGGATGCTCCAAATGCTATGGAGAACAGAAGGCGCTGTGTAATCCAGAGAAAGCTATGCTGAGGCCAGTACTACCCTGGATGGTGTCACTGCCACCTAGTGGTAAATACCTGCTTTTGTAGACATGGTTCTAGCTCCGGCACACGCAGAGTAACTATTAATGTTAATAGTTAATTCAATATAATTTCAGTAGTAGCAGCTATTATACTAGATATAAAAGAAATTTCCTACCAGCAATTGAAAGCAGCAACATTTACTTTTTTCTTTACTTCAAGGAAAGACACCTCCTTTTATCACAATTTCCCATTCTTAACTCTCTATGCATTCCACTGCCCTTATAATTGCATATACAGAGTTTACTTTAGAAAAGAGATAGAAAATAATCATAGGCTGCTAAGCTTGTAAATTTATTCGGAGGTTACAAAGGCACTTATTGCAAAATGGGCCATTAAATAGACAAACAGATACTTCTTAAAATCTCATTTTATAATATAAAAATAGATTTTATGGTTTTCCATTTGCTCAAATGCATAACATAATTTCAACACTTCATGTCCTTGTAATTATTTAAGATTTTTATGGGTGGCTGGTGAATGCCTTCATATATCTTAGCTTTCTCTCTTTCACTGATTGTTATTTTTGTTTTTAACCCATCTGTAAACACATTTGAAATTTCATACTCATTCAGGTTTCAACTTATTTCTATGGCTATTTCACTTTAATTTGTGACTGTGCATAACTACACACTTAGTCTTATGTCTTAAAGAGAAAAAAATACTTGCAGTTATATTCTATGAACCCTGTGCAGGAACACGGATTGCTTCATTACTTGCCACTTCGTGTTCCAGAGCAGCAAGTGAAGTCAGCAAGGGATGGCCATCTTCTGAAATAGAGGCAGATATGATGTTCATGGGGAAAAAAAGAAAATAAAGTACATACCTGGCTAAACCTAGCATATTCTTGCATTCTATTATGAATTTTTCCCTGGATTCTGGTTCCACTTTTCTCAATAGTTAAATTGTATGCCTGTAGACAAGTCTTTAACGTCTCTGATCCTCTGTTTCTTAATCTATAAAATGAATATAGTGAGTGTTTTCCACTTGTAAAATTAGTATTATCAACTTGAGAAGAATAACAGAATCATTTGGGGAGTGTTATTTTTGGTTATTATTCCTCCCTATGGTGTATCAGAATCTCTGAGTGAATAGGTGTTGCACTGTGTGTTTTATGAAAACCCTACAACATATTTATTTCACCTCTTGCCAAACCTCCAACTCCAGCCTAAACACTGATTAATATATATATATATTTTTAATTACATATTTGTAATGTTTTCCCCTATGGGCTAATGTAGTTTTGAATGGAAGACTGGGAAGAGTAACATCTGCATGAGGCTTTTCTTGCCCATAAAGAAACAAAATAGCCATTTTGATTCGTTAAGTCCCTAGGTAGGTTAAGGTGATGTTTTTCTGCCTTGCAGTGATAGTCAACCTTACATATCTTCTACTGCTTTGTATAACATTTGATTGTTCCAATATCATTCTTTTTATTGCTCTTTACTTCAAGAGCCTACTTACCCCATTTCAGTTTATTGTAGGCCAAATATTTCTTTGCAAAGAAAAGAAAAACTTAAAGAAAATAAAATTATCTATAGATTTCAGCTTTTTCAGAAACTCCAACCTATTCTCATAATCCTAAGTAAGTTATTTTCAAAGATGGAAAAACTAGTTATTTTTTTAAACTTATATTTTCTTTAAGTGGTGTTAAACATGGCAGTAAAATCATCATTTTTAAAACTCCAGTTTGAATAGTTTTTATCTAGGTTTCTAGGGGAAAGCACTGAATATTGAGCACAGAAGACTTAAGAACATAATTACACAAAGTATTGATTAGTATCATTCAAATATTAATAACAGCACATCAGATCAGAAGGTTGAGAGAGTGGTTTTGTTTTGTTTTTCAATACCTCTGGGTTCAGGGTGCCTAATCATAATTGACATTAAAAGGATATTTGAGGCAGGGATAGTTTCAAAAGCATAAATTCATACTATTAGAAACATTACTATTTTTGTTTAAAAGTCACAGTATTTTGGGGACTGAGGGGTAACTACCTGGTTCCATTATATATCCAGACTTCTTTTTCTTTGTTATGCTGAAATGCCCAGAATTTCTTTTTTTGAAGTCTCAGACAACACCACTGCAATATTAAAAACATCAGAAATGCCAAGGAATAGAAAGATAGCTGAAAATCAAATTAGTATTGGAAGAAACATTTAAATTTAAAGGAAAAAGACATAAGTCATATGCCGTTAGAAAAATTCATACATGGGGAAAAGAGAAGGTCTAATATAAAAAATAATTGGTGTTTCTGAATTTGAGAATCCAACAAATAAAACACAGAAATAATTGAAATACATCAATTAAAAGAAATCAATTTCTTGAATTAAACAAAAATTGAATCTGCAGAGTAAAAGAGCCCATCATGTTCCAGAGAAGGTTAATATAGAATGAATAATCCTGTTTCATGTCTTAATTAAGTTACCAAACCTTACAGAAAAAAAAAATAATTAAGGCATTTAAGCAAAAACTGGATGTCATCTATATGGAGGAAGATGATGCTGGCCTCATATTTCTTCATAGCAGTGTTCAATGCCCAAAGACAATGGAGTAAAGTAAGCTTAATTCTGAGACAAAGTGTGATCAAAGAATATTACCCCCACCAAAGCTGTCCATTAACTGTGAAGGCGAGAGGCAGGCATTCCTAAACATGAACAAACTCAGTATTGTCAAGTCCTTCCTGGAAAAGCTAATTGAGGCTGAGATTCAGCCAGCCATGCAATGAATTAAAATAGAGAACTCAGGAGTTGAAAAGACCTGGTAAAAGGAATTGAGATGAGTGTCATTTCCTTCCGACTTAAGGCTAAGACTTAAATATCTATGGGAATTATTACAACAGGATAGAATGTAAATGTGGTAAACTGTGATAGTCCCCAAATCATAATAATTAATTAACAAAAAATAAAATGAAAGGCAGGAGGAAGTGTAAGTGTGTTAATTCCTTACCATTCAATAATTTTATCAGCAGTATTTAAAAGTGAAATGTGGTTTTAAAAATAGCCATAATAATTTTAAAAAATAAAAATAACCATAATAATTCCAACTACTAAACTTTTTTGTTTGTGATTTTTATTAATATTGGTGGTAGAGAAACGTTTATCTAAAATTATATTTCACTTCCGTTTTGTTAGGTAAAAATAAAATAATTTTTAAAAATATTAATAAATAGAATAATCCCTATTTGTAGTCATTTATATCTCTATTTGTCTACTTATCTGCATTTGTGCATGCAGAGATATCTAGGCTGATATTCACTTATGTTTAATTGGAATAATTTCTAGCTGATTGAATTTGAAATCTTATTTTTTTGGCTTGGATTTCATAAAATAGATATGTGGTTATTTTATAAAAGCAATAAATTAATTTTTAAATAAAAGAATAAAATCAAGTATTTTAACTTTAGCTCACACCATTCCCTTTTCCTGTGATTTTTGGTTTTGGAGCTTTGTTGATTATGGATATAAAATGAAGAATCTTAAATATTTTGTTATTTTGGGGGACTGCAAAAGCTGGTACTATTTACAGGCTGAGTGTATAAGACAAAGATAGTATTCAAATTAAATATTATAGCAGATGTACCCACACTGTACGTGTAGTTTGCAAATGTTGCTTATTGTGCATTATGCATATTATGATTTCCTTTCATACCTAAAACTGTGAACTTTAGTTAGAATATGCATTATTTTGGTTCCAAACTCTTAACTCCATGTTGTTAAAATCATATGTTAATGTTTGATTTTTGAAAGGGCTCTCTGAGCTTCCCAAATGGAATCTGAAAATGGGTTAAAATCAACTTAAGCAAAAATCATTATTTCCAGTATGAACATGGAAATGCAATTTTAAAATTTAATACATGTTTTGGGTAAAACAAAATATTTTTGGAATATTTGATGGTAGTTAATTGAAAACAGTATACTGTTTAGACTTTTTGAGTGTACTCACTTAAAAATATTAGGATCTGGCATGTGCTATCCTTGTCTACTGACAGTGACGTAAGTTCCATTGTCTCCAACATGTTCAAGTCACTCAAATAACCCTTGCAATTATTATACTGTATAATGCAATCTATACCAGCTATTACTTTTTCCATCTTAGTTATTTTTTAACTTACTTTAAGTTTTTCTTTAAAATTATTTTTTCTCTTTCATTTGTTTTTCTTTGCAATATTTTTATTTTATCCTAATGTCAATATTAAAATAATAGTAAGGAAATTAAATTCAATGCTACGCTCACTTATTGGGCATCTTCAATATACTTGAGCACTGTGCTTTGTATACAAAGGTGAAAAGGACACAGTCCTTGTTCTCAGAAAGTTGACAACATAAAAAAAAACTTGGTATTCAAGGGAAAGAAAGATATAGTAGGGTCGCTAGAGGAAGATGTGAGGATGAGGGACAGTCTTGTTTTGTTTTAGGATTGGAGGGACTGGTGGATACTTAGATGCTACTGGAAATGCTACAGAAAAGGTGTCATGTGAGATACAGGAGACTTCCCTGAGAAAATGAGAGAGCATGGTACAGAGTCCTTGTGGAGAGACTTGTCTTAGATGTCAGGAAAGGCAGCTCTTACCCTCAAACAAGAGGCAAGAACAGGTGCTGCCTGTTGTAGGAGGAATGAATGGCTACTTACTCTCACTACAGGGGTTGCAAAGAATTTAGAAAACCTGAGCAAAAATGTTTCAATCAAAAAAAGAGAAAGAAATGGGAATAATATCAAGACAGCGTACAATCAAATTAGAGTGAAAATATATAAAACAAAGAAGAAAACTGTGAGAATATAGATCTAGAGATAGAGATAGATTTATATATAAAATACAGGTGTGAAATGTAGTAAAATAATACATAGAAAAAAGATAGTTTCTCATAGATACTGGTAATATATTTGATACTTATCTTGCAAATATCCTTAGTTAAGTGAGGGAAGAAGAAAACTAATTATTATCACAAAAATACAATGTGCCATATAGTGGGCTAGTTTTATAAATACTCTCATTTATTCCACATCACAGTTCCATTAGGCATAATTTCAACTGTTTTAATTTGAGTAACTGGAGTTCAATTCACAGTTATTAAGTAAAAGAGACTCAAACGTCTGTCTAACTTAAAAATGCATATTCTCATTATACTTCAAAACTGCTGTTGCTTTGAAACAGCAATTTATTTTGGAGACAATTTTACATTTTTTTCTCTATTTTATTCCCTTTCAGTCCTCAGTCCACTATAGATGGACTTATTGTACCAACACTCAATGAAAATTGCTTTCCCTAGAGGTGGTTATGACATCCTGTTTCCTAAATCCAATGCACTGTAAAGAATGTTTTTTTTATCTGATTTGACCCTCTCTGTTATATGTAAAAATAGACCATTGCCTAACTCTTCACTCCAGCCATCCAGACCAACTGGTCATATTTCTCTCTCACTTTCCACTTTGCATATATATTCTTCCAACTGAAGCTTTTGTTTCTCTGCCCCTTCACTCCATTCTTTGTATAGTCCGTCATACCCATTTATTCTAATAACTGCATGTTTGCTTTAAATATCTGATTTTAGAAATAAAAATATATTATTGGTAATAGTAATATGTTACTAGGAATGTTAACGAATGACTCTAAAATACCAGTGGTTTAACAAACAAAACTTCACTTCTCACTCATGCTTAGTCCAATGTGGATGTTGCTAGTTATGCTTCTCTCATGGGTGTCTCTCTTCAAGTGGGAACTCTGGGATTCAAGGTCCTTCTTTCCTTTTTTTTTTTTAATTTTGCAGAATTTAATCAAGTAAACTACCATCACAAACATTTATAAGTATGCCAATTTTGATTCTTCATTATGAATGCAATCAGATTTAGAAGATATGATCAAAATAAGTTTAAACTATAATTTCAAACATATAATTTAAAGCTTAAAAACCACAGTGTTCTCATAAGACATTCTATAATAAAGACATCTGCACCTGAATGTTTATGGCGGCACAATTCACTATTGC
>VBSM01001124.1:14802170-14816853 GCA_008086735.1 Cheirogaleus medius | reverse complement strand
GAAGATTCCCTCCTTTTTGATGTTATGGAATAATTTCTGTATGATAGGTACCAGCTCTTCTTTTCAGGTCTGGTAGAATGTCGCAGTGAATCTGTCTGGTCCAAGGCTTTTTTGTTGGGAGATTTTTTAATATTGCTTTAATCTCACTGCTCGTTATTGGTCTATTGAAGATTTCTATTTCTTCCTGATTCAGGCTTGGATAGTTGTGTGTTTCCAGGAATTTATCCATTTCCTCTATGTTTTCAAGTTTGTGAGAGTAGAGGTTTTTGTTGTCCTCATGGATGATATTTTGCATTCTGTGGTATCAGTTGTAATATCTCCTTTTTCATTTCTGCTTGAGCTTATTTGAATCCCTTCTCTTCTATTTCTGGTTAATCTGGCTAGTGGTCTATTGATTTTGTTTATCTTTTCAAAGAACCAGCTTTTTGTTTCTTTGATCCTTTGTATTGTTTTTTGGTTTTCATTTCGTTTAGTTGTGCTCTCAGCTTTGTAATTTCTTCTGGTGGGTTTGGGTGTGGTTTGCTCTTCTTTTCCTAGTTCCTTGAGATGTGACATTAGGTTGTTAATTTGTGATCTTTCTGTCTTCTTGATGTAGGCATTTAAGGCTGTGAACTTTTCCCTTAAGATTGCTTTCGCTGTATCCCATAAATTTTGATAGCTTGTGTCCCCTTTGTCATTCAGTTAGAGAGATCTTTTGATTTCCATCTTAATTTCATTATTGATTCAGGGGTCATTTGGCAGCAGCTTTTTTAATTTCCATGACTTTGTGTAGATCTGAGTGTTTCTCTTGGAATTGATTTCTAGTTTTATTCCACTGTATTCTGAGAAGATATGTGGTAATATATGGTATGATTTTGATTTTTTTAATTTCCTGAGACTTGGTTTGTGGTCTAAGATATTATCAGCCTTGGACAATGTCCCCTGTGCAGATGAGAAGAATGTATATTCAATAGTTTTTGGGTAGAATGTTCTGAAAATGTGTTAAGATCATTTGTTCTAGAGCCTTAAGTCCAGCGTTTCTTTATTGATTTGCTACTTCATTGATCTGCCCAGCTCCATCAGCAGAGTGTTGCAGTCCCCAGCAATTATGATGCTACTGTTTATTTCTTTGCTTTGATCTCATAGAATTTACTATATGAATCTGGCAGTTCCTATATTAGGTGCATGTATTTTTAGGGTTCGTGTTGAATTGCTTCCTTTACCATTATATAATGACCATCTCTGTCTTTTTTTTTTTCTTTACCATTGTTGATTTAAAGTCTATTTTATCTGATATGAGAGTGGCTTTACCTGCTCACTTTTGGTTTCCATTTGTATGGGACATATTTTTCCATCCCTTTATCTTGAGTCTGTGAGAGTTCTTGCGAGTTAATTGTGTTTCTTAGAGACAGCACATACTTGGGTTTTTTTTGTTTCCATTCAGCCAGTCTATGTCTTTTAAGTGTGACATTCAGAATGTTCACATTCAGTGTTAGTATTGATATGTGGGATACTGTTCTATTCATCAAATTGAATGATACCTTGATGTTTTGTCTTTCCTCTTGTCCTATTGTTTTATAAGAGCTTTAACTGAGCTTTAACTTTCAGGTGTTTTTACAGTAGTGGGTATCTATTGTGCTGTTGTTCCATGCATAATGCAGTTCTGAGCATTTCCTGTAGGGAAGGTCTAGTGGTGACAAATTCCCTTAGGGTTTGCTTGTTTGGAAAAGTCTTCATTTTTCCATCATTTACGAAACTTAGTTTTTCAGGATACAGAATTCTTGGCTGACAGTTGTTCTATTTAAGAAGACTAAAGATGGGGCCTGAATCCCTTTTTGCTTATAAAGTCTCTGTTCTGAATCTTCCTGGAGTTTGATTACCACCTTGTAGCTGCATATCTGAATCTCTGGCGATACCAGGGAAGTTTTCCTCAAAAATTCTCTTGAATAGGTTTTCCATGCTTCTTTTTTTCTTCTTCTCCCTCATGGATACCTATAATTGATATATTAGTTTGCTTCACATAGTCCCTTATTTCTCTGAATGATTATTCATTCTTTTTTATTCTCTTTTCTGCATCTTTGACTATGGAGTTAGTTCAAGAGGCTTATATTCAAGCTCTGGCATTCTTTCTTCTGCTTTGTCTAGTCCATTTGTTGAAGCTTCCTGCTGTATTTTGAAATCTCCTAAATGACTCTTTCATTTCTTTAAGTCCTATTATATCCTTTCTTATGCTGTCTAGCTCTTTAGTGACTTTTTCATTTTTTTCACTGATGACCTGTAATATTTTTTTTGGCTTCTTTGTGTTGGTTTTCAACTTTCTCTTCAATCCTATTCAACTTATTTGCCATACATATTCTGAATTCCACTTCTGATATTTCAACAATTTCCTTTTGGTTGGGGTCCATTGCCATAGTAGATCCATTGTGACCCTTTGGGGATGTTGAATTCTCTTGTTTTTTCATGTTGCCGGATTTCTTTTGCTGGTTTCTTCTCATCTGAAACCTCTTCTCTCAGCTCAGAACAGATAGGTTTGCAGCACACCTGTTCTCCTTTGCTGAATACTCTCATGTTTAGTAAGGAGAGTTCCCTAGATGGTGCTTTTGCTTACTCTGGAAGATTGACCTGGCAGGGGAGGGGTGGATACACTGAGAGCCTGTAATGCAGCTGTTCTATGTTGTCCCATTCCCCTGAAATTGTCACAGTCCAAGCTGGTGCTGGATGATCTTCAAGTTGGGTGGTGGGTTGTTCCTCAGGTCGCTGTTGAAAGCTTGGGTTGGGGGCTGAATGAGACTCTCTCCACAGAGGCTAGTGTTGTGGGAGATTGCTCTACCCAAGTCTCCCTTGGAGGTGACACTGGCAGCTGGGCAAGGCTATCTAGGCAGAAGTTGTGGGTATCTGGTCTGTGAGCATTCTCTCCTACTGGGTTCAGGTATGACGGCAGCTGAAGACTTAGCAGGTCTTTGGTGGAGCATTGGACCAGGAGGGCGCTTTCTGCCAGGTGTCCCGTGAGAGCCTCACAGCAGCTGGAAGCCTCAGAGCAGGGTCTGCTGGGCTGGTGGCAGTGCTGGAGCCTTAGGGGCAAAGCCTCAGGGGCAGAGCTGCTGGGCCTGATGACCGTGCTGGAGCTTTGTGGGTGGGGATATGGGGCCCCATAGCAGTGGTGGAGCTGTGGGTGTGGAATATCAGGTCCCTGAAGCAGCGCTGGGCCTCAGAACTGGGGCTGCAGGGCCCATTGGCAGCATTGGAGCCTTGGGGGTGGGGCTGCCGCAGTCCTGGGGCCTCAAGGGTGGAGCCACGGGCCCTGGGGCAGTGCTGGGGCCTTGAGCTGGGGCTGCAGGATGAAACAGGGGCAGGAGCTGCATGGGTGGGGCTGTGGAGTTGGATAGTAGAGTAGGAACTGTGGAGGCAGAAGTATGGGCCTGGAGGCAGCATGAGGGATGTGGGGGCAAGGCCACTGGGCTAGGCTACTGAGCGGATGGGGCTCTTCCCCTGCCCAAGTCCCTTGGAGGCAGTTGCCACAGGGCTTTTCAGGTGGTATCTGTGGCCCTTGTTTTGCTCAAATTCCCTGTTAGGAGGAAGGGTGCTTGACTCCCAGTCATGGAGCATGGGACTGCTTCTGGTCTGCTGGCTCCTTCCTGGGCATGGCCGGCGCCATGCTGGGGTGACTGAGGCAAAACCAAGTCCAATGTAGACCTGGCTTTCTGGACCTGAGAACTCAGAATGGCATCAGTTGCAGCAACCAGGAACGGAAACTACCAGGTCCCTGCTGTGCCCGCTCTCTGGTGCAGTATCTTTGCACAGACTCCAAGCAGCAACCTGATCAGTGTAGGGTCTGCAGTGGTGGTGGGGCCCTCTCACAGCTCAGGCTGCAGTGCTCACAGGGAGAGTGTGGGGCCCCAGGCCTCTCTCCTCCTGTCCTTCTCCATGTGTAGATGCTTCCCCCAGGTACCATCCCATCTTGCCCTGTCACCTTCTCCTTCACCCTGAATGTCCCCCGTTGCCTCTCTGGTGGTTCACAATGCTTTTTCCAAGAAGGTCCATTCGTAGGTGGGCATCCACCTGCAACTTTCAATTCTCTCCTTGACAGCAGTGTGGACTCAGGCTGCCCTTCATCTGCCATCTTGCTGGATGCATCCCTTCCATTTTTCTTATGCCGTTGTCTTCAACCTATGCACTCCAGGGTTACTGTGGGAAGGAAAACAATTACAGTAAAAGCATAATTGTTAATTATCCATCTCAGTCTGGAAATGACACACATCACTTCTGCTCATGTCTCATCAGCCAGGCTAGCCACTGGCCCCTCTGGATGCAAGGCAGCTGGGAAATGTAGTTCCTGGCTGGGCAGGTTCATCCCAGCGCCCACTCTGGACTATAGAAGAGGATCACACATCTTCAGTGTTAACCAGCCACAAGTTATTACATTTTTCAGCTTTTATATGACTTCAACGGTTCTCAGTAATGATGGCATTTATTCTCCCAAAGGGTAATTAAGTGCTCTTTTGTGTCTCAGCAATGATCGCCATTAACATTCATGTTATTTGAGATGCTGATGCATTTAATGTTATAATTAGGTACCAGGGAATGTAGCAGACTAAGGAGAGACTTTATCTATATCTTCTCTCAAGTAAAACAGCTTTCTAGTGTCTCTCTGCCTCATTGATTCACCATCTTTTTTCAAATCTCATCTGAAAATATGCCCTTCTCTTTTGACTATGCCTCTTAATTTATTTCTTCTTCTGCTTTTTATTGTTTAACTTTGTATTATTTAATTAAGTTACATTATTGTGTATTGAAGATGCTATTCAAAGGAAGCTGTTGCACAATATTTAACATTTTTATTTCACTTGAAGTTTTTAAAGCATTTTACAGTATTAATTAGCAAATTATCACAACATTTCAAGGAGATAAATTAATTATATTTTTTTCATTGTTCTTCATAAATAGCCCATCACAAGGAAGGGCAAAAGGAGGTATACATCTCTGCTAAACTCCTTCCCCTTTGTCCAATATAGCAGAAGTTCATAATCATAGGAATGCTAGCAATTATTTCTTGAGGTCCTACAGTGACACCATGGTAAACACCTTACACGGGTTAAATCATCCATCTCCACAATATCCCAGTCAGGTGCCATGAGAGACTGTGCCTTCATCACCCACTTTGCAACCTGACTTGCTTCATTCATATTGTTCAAAGAAGATAGTCTAGTGTAGCACTAGGTCAGTACCTTGCAATTAAAATCTTCTTTATAAATGATAAATAAATAAATGATAAAGGTATGCTTTTTACTACTTCCGCTTCTTGTCATCAACTTTTAGTCTTTTCATTACCAGCATGTCAAGTCAGCCAGTTTGATTCTGATGAAGCACTTTAGCTGAAACATGGCTTTGTGGAGGTGCTGACAAGGCATGCAGAGGAGCACAACTTCGGGATTGGAAATTCAATCATGAATGTCCAGTTTTTGCTCAATTCTGGGCCTGTAACATCATAATTTTTAATAACTCTACATTAGTTACCAAACACTTTCTTGTCGGAAACTTCTGTGGAAAAGACCTCTTTGATCATAAGGAGGCTACAGTAGAATTTAATCCAAACTTCATTTTCTATTCCCAAGAATAATTGAATGGGTTTAAAATTAGGCAAACTAGCAGTTTAGACTATAATATGAGTAGCTTCAAACTGAATCATAGGCTGCTTGCTTTGGGTCTCTTAAGGACTTTTGGTAGCAATTTCTAACTAATGAAGCCAAATCCAAGCAAGATTTTGAAGTGTCTTTTTGATACCACCTTTCTGCCTATTATTCTTTTCTGTGCTCTTTTCCCCTGGTAATGACCCCATCCTGTTTAGAGATTCCCCCAATCTGATCTTGTGCATTCTTTCTTGTGCTGTTGGCCTAGGTAGGGATGATATAAGCACCTTCAGGCCAGCAGGGGGCCTTCCAATCATACCACTCCCTCTGCAGTACTTCTGGGTACTTGATGTCACACTCACAAACCCATTCTGAAGGAATCCTCCTTTAAATCCGTGGTTGGTCTGTCTCACATGACTCTGTCTTTTCCTAGCCAACTATAGTACTCTACATAGTACACCAACAGACAATATCTTACTATAGAGGTGACTAAAGGTATTATATGAAGGCATTAGTAAAATGTAAGGACTATAACAAATATACTAATTTTCCTAAACACTAAAAGAAAATAAGTAGAAAGGAAAAGAGACCACACAGTATGTAGCAAAAGTAACATACAAAAATTGTGTTAATACTGAGAGCAAATGTATGAATAGTATCAAAAAAAGTAGTAGCTTATTTCTATTACTAAAAGTAGAGATTTTCATATTAACTACCAAAGCTAACCCAGCCCTATGCTGTATCCATGATGCACAATTAAAATGAACTAATTCAAAAGATTAAAATTAAAAGGATGGACAAAGATATAACAGGTAAATGCAAATAAAAATAAAGCAGGAATCACAATTTTGATGCCAGGAAAGGTAGGATCAGGCCAAAAAGACCAAGACAAAGAAGTACACTTTTTGAGGCTAAAATCTGCTACTCATAACAAATGACACAATAGCAACAGTTGTAATGCAATTACTAGTGGAGGTGAAAGGGAAAATAGAGACACACTAATAACAGGACACTTTACACACCTTTCTATGAACCAGATAAATAAAGTATATAAAAATTAATGAATATATAAAAAAACAGACAAATAATAACTAACTTGGTAGGCATATATTATTTTCCTCAAAATTAAAGAATTATCCCTTTTCCAGTGACATGTATCATTTATAAAAACTAACTAGACTAGACTACGAAGAAAATCTCAATACATTCTAGAAAGTAAAATAATTCAACTAAGATTCAATAAACAAAATTCATTGAAACAAGAAATCTATAAGAAAATACACATAATTTTTAGAAGTTACTATCATTTAAAGATTTTAAACTTTCCATTAAAAAATCATTGGGTCAAGGGAGAAACATAAAACAAAGTTGCAAAATGTCTAGAAAATAGTGGCAAACAGCATGTAACATGTATAAATTTGTGAGAAACCATTAAAGTAATGTTCTGAGGACAATTTATAGCATTTAATATCTATATCAATAAAGATGATGAAAAGAAAATATACAACTTAAAAATTACCCCAAATATAAAAGTGCAAAGCAAACCAAAAGAAAGATAAAAGGAAAAATTGATAAATATAAAATTAGAAATAGACAAATTAGAAATGAGAAAACCAATAGAAACAAAACCAAATAAAAGAATAAACTGGTTCTTTGGAAAAATCAAACCTAGCCAGTCAAATTAAATATAGGAGAGGCACCACTGAAATAAGAATAATAATAAAGGGAAACTTGCCCAGTGAAACAGAGAAACATTTTTTAAATCACTATTGCACAACTATATGCAAATAAATAATATTGAAAACTTCAATTAAATGAAAAAACTATTTAGGAACATATAATAACCAAAACTGACCCTTGTAAATACAGAAAATCTAAACAGATCAGTTACTGTAGAAAAAATAGAGGGAATAGAGAGAATATTGAGCATATCCCTCCTCAAAAAGACAAAAAGGACTGCAAGATGGTTTCATAGATAATTCTGCCAAACCGCTTAACATTTATACACCATTTTTCTTTAAAGTGCTCCAGATAGAAAAACAAGGGAAACTTCTAGATTTTTATGATGTAAATATTATATTCATATCAAACTCTGGTAATAATTGTACAAAAAAACCAATACATGAATCACACTCATAATATTGATTTAAAATTTTTAAATATAGTAACAACTGAAATCCATCAGCACATTAAAAAGCACCACTTAATATCTGAGTGTAGTTTACTGAAGAAATGCAAAAATTACTAACATAACCATATCCATGATACAGAAAAGACATTAGACAAAATTAAACACGCATTCCTCATTATTTATTTATTTATTTATTTAATTTTTCTGCTTCGACAGTTCTAAACTAGGGATAGAACAATTTTTTCATGTTTAAAAATTCAATAAAATAGGAATCAGTGGGTTCTTTTCAGACGAAACATATATTTCTTAGCATGGAAGATAATTTCTTTCTAAATGAGGCATTAAGTCCCACTAACATTAGATTTTGTCATGATATTAAAATACAAGAAGACAACATGGACAAATAACTTTATAATCTGGAAATAGGAAGAAAACTCAGCTATGAATCAAAATTCAGAAGTAATCAAGAAAATATTAAAATATTAGATTATATGATATTTTAAAAATCCTTTGCACGGCAAAAAAAAAAAAATCAAAGAAAATTAACCAAAAGGAAATAAACGTTTACAATTTATATAAAAAAGATATCTAAATATTAGAAAGTTTCCGAAAACAGAAAAAAAGACCAAAAATCTTATAGCAAAATAAGCAAAAGATATCAAAATATCTTTCGTAGAAGACATGAAAACAGCTCTTAAACACACAATGAATTTGCTCAAATATACTTAATATAAGAGCAATACAAATTAAAATTTTCCAAGATATACTTCTTGCATTGCAGACTGACAAAATTCAAGGTTCAATATCTTCTCTGCTGATAAGACTCTGAGGGAACAGATAGTTAGTTATACATTGCTATTGAGAATGCAAAATGAAATAACTTCTATGGAGAGGAATTTAGCAATCGGTAGCAAAGTTAAATATACATTTATCCTTGATTCAGCAATTTCACTTTTAGGAATTGACCTCAACATACATATAGGCACAATATAGTAAAAATACGAAATGATTTATACACATGAAATGAAATGATTTTAGGTTATTAACTTTGGCATTATCTGTAATAGCAAAATACAAGAAACTGGTATCTATCAAGAGGGGACTGATTGAATAAATTATTGTTAATCTGTCCAGTTGAATACTATGCAGATGTAAAAGTCAAATCCGTAGAGACAGAAAATAGATTAGTGGTTATGTGGGGCTAGCGATAGCAAAATGGACTGTAAAAGGGAACAAGGGATCTCTCTGAGTGATGAAAATGTCCTAAAATTGGACTAAGGTTGCACAACTCAATAAATTTACAAAGTCACTGAATTGTATACTTAAAGTGTGTAAAGTTTATGGTATGTAAACTATAACTCAGCAAAATTTCTATAAGCTAAGATAGAGTGATCTCTTGTATATATTGTTAAGTGAAAAAAAGCAAGAAGCAGAATAGGGAATTTTCATTGATTTCAGATATTTTTAATGAAACAGAAGAAGGAAATATAAACTATCATGAATTCATACTGATATTTAAAATGCAAATTTAACATTAAAAATTTGTGCTTTATTTTATTTTGTACTTTTTTATAGTAAAAAACACATGAGATCTACCCTCTTAGCAGATTTTTTTAAGTGAACAGTACAGTATTGTTTACTATAAGCCCAATATTGTAGAGCAGATCTCTCAAACTGTTTTGACTTGCATGACTAAAATTTTATATTCATTGAACAGCAACATCCCCCTTTCCCCCTCCTCTAGCCCCAGGCAACCACCATTCTACCTTCTGCTTCAGTGAGTTTGATTAAATTAGATATCTCATCATGTGGTATTTGTCCTTCTGTGATCATCTTATTTCACTTAGTCTAATGTCCTCAAGGTTTATACAAGTTGCAGCATATGACAGAATTTCCTTCTTTTTTTTGGATGAATAATATTCCATTGTTAGTTTATACCACATTTTCTTTATCTGTTTGTTCATCAATGGATACTTAGGTTGTTTTCACCTTTGGCTCTTGTGAATAATGTTGCAAAATGAACATGTGAGTGCACATATGTCTTCAAGATCATGATTTCAATTGTTTTGGATAAATATCCAGAAGTGGGACTGCTGGATCATATGATAGTGCTATATTTAATTTTTTGAGGAGCCTCCCATACTGTTTTCCATAGCAGATACAGGAGTTAGTTTCTATTTTTAAAATCTTTTTTAAAATGACCATCCTAATAGGTGTGAGGTGTGGGATGAAAACTTGTTGCAGTTGCAGTTTTAATTTGCATTTCCCTGGTGATTCATGACATTGAGCATCTTTTCATATACCTGTGTGACATTTTTATGTCTACTTTGGAGAAATGTCTAATCAAGTCCCTTGCCCATTTTTATTGTGTTATTATTTTGCTATTAAGTTGTATAAGTTCCTTATACATTTTGAATATTAACCCTTTATCAGATATGTGGACTTATAATACATTTTAAAACCAGGAAGTATTCAGCCTCCAGTTTTGTTCTTCTTTCTTAAGATTATTTGGCTATTTTGGTTAAAAAAAATATATTTTGATGGAGATTACATGGAGTCTACAGATCACTTTGGGTACTGTGAACATTTTAATAATATTATCTTCCAGTCTGTGAACAAAGGATGTCTTTCCATTTATTTATGGCTTTTTTCATTTCTTTGAGGAATGTTTTGTAGTTTTCAGTGTACAGTTTTTTGCGTCCTTGGTTAAATTTATTCCTAAGTATTAGTTTCTATTATAAATGGATTTTTTTCTTAGATTTTTTTCAGATTATTTATTGCTAGTATAAGACATTCAATTGATTTTTATATTTTGATTTTGTATCCTACAACTTTATTGAATTCATTTATTAGTTCTGACAGTTTTGTTGTTTGTGAAATATTTAGGGTTTTCACCATATAAGATCATGTCTTCTGTGAACAGAGATAATTTTAATTCTTTCTTTCTGATTTGGATGTCTTTTAATTCCTTTTTCTTGCCTAATTGCTCTGGCTAGGACTTCTAGTGCTAAGTTGGATAGAAGTGGACATCTTTACTCTGTTCCTGATCTTAGAGGAAAAGTTTTCAGTTTTTTACCATTGAGTATGATGTTAGAAGTGGGCTTTTTAATATATGACCTTTATTATGTTGAGGTAATTCCCTTCTATTCCTAGTTTGATACATTTCTTTCCTTTAAATGAAAGTGCTTTGGATTTTGTCAAATGGCTTTTCTGAATCTATTGAAATGATCATGTAATTTTTATTCTTCATCCTGTTAATGTGCTATATTGTATTGATTGTATTGTTTTGTTGGTTGGATCATCCTCGCCTCCCAGACATAAATCTCACATGGTCATGGTGTACGATGTTTTACAGTGCTATTGAAATGAGTTTGCTATTATTTTTTGAAAGATTTTGCATCTATGTTCATCATGGATATTAGCCTTGTGTTTTCCTTTCTTATATTGTCCTATAAAGGGCCTGGCTATCATGGTAATGTGACCTCATAAAATGAGTTAGGAAGTGCTCCCTTCTCCTTTATTTTTAAGAAGAGCTTGAGAAGGATTGGCATTAATTTTTCTTTAAATGTTTGGTAGAATTCGCAAGTGAAGCCACCTGGTCCTGGATATTTTTTTTGTTTGAAGGATTTTGATTATTGATTCAATCTCCTTAGTAGTTATAAGCCTATTCAAATTTTCTATTTCTCCATGATTTAATCTTGGTAAGTTGTATGTTTCTAGCAATATGTCTATTTCTTCTAGGTTATTCAATTTGTTGGTGTACAATTATTCAAGTCACCTGGATTTTTTTTCTCAGTGGCCCTCAGGTGTGGAGAGTATGCTGGGTCCTATCAACCCTCCTAGATACGAAAGACAGGCAAGACAGAAAGCAGTCCCTTGTGCGGCTCCTCCCAAAGTCAGAATATTGGATGTACAGCGTAATTTTCTCTTTCCCTTCCCAGGGAGAAGCTGGAAGCTGGGGAATTGCTCTCAATTGCATAGCATTGTGCCAGGGGGAGGGCCTAGGGTGAGAGGGTGCAACATATTTTTCTACTGGCTTTAATGCAGTTGTTTTGTACTCACCTGAGGTGCAGGGGCTTTTAAACTGTTTTCTAGATTTCACTTAGAGGAAATTGGTCCGTGCGTTGTTGAATTGGTGTTTCTGTGGGAAGAAGAAGGGTCTGGGGGTTCCTATTCTGCCACTTGGCTGACATTACTCTATTTTATACTTTTATCTCTTTCATTTTACACTAAATTTCTTCATTTTTTACATTACCATAATGACTTATTTATAATATCCTACAATATATACATGTTTTAAAATAATAACACCATATTATTGCTGGCGATTAGAAAGGGACAATTTCCCCTCACATATATGCAAATATACATGAGCAAACAGACACAAATATACATATGTTTATGTTGGCCAAATAAAAACTAGATTGATAAACAAAATCAAATTAAAATGGTTTTCTATGGGTGGAGGGAAGGAGTAGAGGTGAGAGAACAGGGAGAAAATGAGACTATTCTGAATATTTTTATTTTGATTTTTTTTTAGAGATGGGGTTTTGTGTCACCCAGGCTAGAGTGCAGTGGCATGCTCACAGCTTACTGCAGCTCAAGCAATCCTCCCACCTCAGCTTCCTGAGTAGCTGGAACCACAGGCACACACCACCATGCCCAGCTAATTTATTTTTTATATTTTTGAAGAGACAAGGTCTCACTATGTGGCCCAGGTTGATCTCAAACTCCTGGCCTCAAGTGACCACCTCTGCCTCCCAAAGTGTTGAGATTAGGGCATGAACCACCATGCTTGGACTTATTTTTTATATAATATCTTTTATTTTAATTAGAAATAGGTATATAGATATTCTTTAATACACATATATTTATATATTTAAATATAAATATTTTAAAATAATTTAAAATACATATTGTGTAAATGGCTTTAGAAACATACATGTGTTATGTAATCATAAAATAAACCTAATAAAATAATAAGCAATCCATAAAATATCAGACAAATGGAAATTCATATATTTAAGTCTATATCAGATTGCAGAGAGAGAAGCATTCTTTCAGGTGAGTTTAGAATAAAGTATTTTAATTATACACCTTTCGTGGAATATATTCTGAGGGAAAACAATTTTTCCAAGAAACCTTAAACTACATTTAGCAGTCTAATTATCAGTAGTGATAGTGGCCTTATTTTGAAATTGCTTTTTATATATTGTAAAATAATGCTAATGAATAATTATGTCTATGATGTTAGGAACCAAGATTTTTATTGTAAGAGAAAAGAGATAAAAGTGTAAAGTGAAGTAATTTAAGTAAAAATTGTATAATGTTAACTTTGCTTTGGAAATAACAGTATGAATTCACTTTTCTCCAAAAATACATATTTCATAGCTGTGTTTACTGAAAAAACCTAAAGGCAATGACAGCCCATAGCAATGAGCACACCTACTCTTCAGTTTGTAGTCTTTAAACACAGTTCTTTACTAAAGAAGTCAAGGTATCTTCAGACATGATTAATTGCAGGTCTTGGGCAGGAAATATGTAAGATGAACTTCAGATATCAAAAAATTATTAATTGCCAAGAATGTATGAGAAACTGTCACCACCAAGAAAAGCCTAAGGAGACATGACAACTAGATGCAATATAGTATTCAGGATGGAACTCTGCAACAGAAAAAAGATATTAGGCAAAAACTAAAGAATTATGAATAAAGTATGAGTAAAATTATGAATAAAATATGCACTTCAGTTAATAACAATCAATATTGGCTAATTAATTGTAATGAATGTGCCATACTAATGTAAGAAGTTAGTAACAGGGGAAAATGGGTGTGGGTTTTATGGGAACTCTGTGTTATCTTGGTAATTTTTCTACAAATGTAAAACCATTCTCAAATTCAAGTTTACTCTAAAAACCTTAATTTTATGTCAAATGACATAGGAGCCAATATGAAAGGGTTCCTATTGGCCAAAAATGGCACAATTTGAGCATCGAAAAATAAATAAATAAAAGTGTAAGTGACTGACACATTGAATATACAAAGCTATAGATTCATCATGCAAGAAATGAAAAATAAAATCAAATCGCTGGACACTCTTTGAAGTAACTAGGTGCCAAGTTCTTAATTTGAAAATTTTCAATTAAAAGAAGAGAATTCAGGGCAACCACATAGATCTAGTTCATAAGAAAACTAAATCCATTGTGACGATCAGATGTTGTTTGACTCTGACGTGAGACTATGTGGAGCCCACAGTAACACCTATAAAGTGTTCTTGCAGAATAAATATTAATAAATAAAAGCTAAACTCAATTCTAATTAAACCTTTAGAGCTAAATTCTATTTACCAGAATTATAGGGATAAAGGAATAAGTTAAATGACACCATGGGAAGTAGACAGATACATCTGAAAAATGGAAACAATTTTTAGGATCATTGATCTGGTTTCTGCCACAATTCAATAGCAAGGGAAAAAGAAAAAAAGAGCAGGACTTTCTTAGATTAAAAGTGATCTCAGAGACATAAATCTAAAGTAGTGGGTGGGACTTGTTTAGGCACCAAAGACACTTTTTAGTCAGCTTGGGAAATTGACTACGGTTGGGATAAATGACAACAAAAAATTGTTAATTTTGTTAGATGCGAAGAAAATGTTATTGTGGATTATAAGAAAATCACATTTAGAGATGCATAATGAGTGATCAAAGCCTGACATACTAGGAATTTGCTTTATAATACCTTAGTAAAGAGAAACTGATAAAATAAAAATAGGGATAAATACAGCAAGAGTTGTAAATGTTGATAATTGTGGCCCCTAGGATGGGCCATGTATATCTCTCCATTTTTATGTATGTTTGAAATTTTTCATAATAAAACATTTTTTTAAAAAGTATGTATAGTGGGCCGGGCGCGGTGGCTCACGCCTGTAATCCTAGCTCTCTGGGAGGCCG
>VBSM01001124.1:14760756-14786384 GCA_008086735.1 Cheirogaleus medius | reverse complement strand
TGCTGCTATAAACATTCGAGTGCAGGTGTCTTTTTAATAGAGTGACTTTTGTTCCTTTGGGTAGATGCCCAGTAATGGGATCAAATGGTAGATCCACTTGTATCACTTTAAGGTATCTCCATATTGCTTTCCACAGAGGCTGAATTTTCTCAAGCTACACATCCGATAAAGGGCTGATAACTAGAATCTATTTACAACTCAGGAAAATCAGCAAGGAAAAAACAAACAACCCTATCAAAAAGTGGGCAAAGGACATGAACAGAAACTTTCCAAAAGAAGACAGAATAATGGCCAACAAACATATGAAAAAATGCTCAATATCTCTAATCATCAGGAAAATGCAAATGAAAACCACAATGAGATATCACTTATCTCCAGTGAGAATGGCCCTTATTAACAAGTCCCAAAACAATAAATGTTGGCGTGGATGCGGAGAGATAGGAACAATCCTACATTGCTGGTGAGACTGCAAACTAGTTCAAGAGAAATATTTTTAAATCTAGGAAAGGTTTTATGTTTTTACGATTAAGAGCTATTTCCAAAACTGGAAAATACTAAATATATAAAACTATATATACGGTATAATCTCAATATTAATTAACCTCCTAATATGTGTTAGGCCTTTTGGTAGGTATTGATAAGCAAGATTGATGTTGTCCCTTCTTTGCAAAGAAGCTATAATTAACATTCTTCTACATCAACATTGAAAACATCTGCATATCAGAAAATAACATAACCAGAATTAAAAATCCAGCAGATCTTGGAAAAACTAAGTATCACAAAAGTTAATATTGTTAGTGTATAATATCACTTGCAGTACAGCAAATTTTAGCAAACACTGTCAGTGCTTTTCACTTATTCCCTTAGATCCTTTACCATTGTCGTCACACTGGCTTCTGGTGTGCTTTTCCTTCTGACACTAGTATCTGCATTTCTTCTTTGGAGACTGCCCTTAGCCAACTTGAGCATGCTTTGCCTGTACACATGGAGAGTCAGAACTGCCTGGGAATTTATGTCTGAACCCAATCTCCCCATCCCAGGAACAGTCCTTCACCGAGCACCGAGAGGTACAGTTCCCTGGTCCTTGGGTCACGACAATTTAGAGATGTGACCTCTGTCGTCTGGGGGCAACAGAAAAGGCATCCTCTGTGGAACTGTCATTGGCGCCACAAACCTGTACAGCCCCGTTTCCTTTCTATCCCACTTCTCCACTCCCCTATTAGTTCTTCCTAGGAACACTTCCTACGGAATCCCTTTTTTACAAATCCTCGTCTCCGGATCTTCTTCTAGGAAACCCAACTTAAGGCAAAAAAAAAATAAATAAATAAAACTAAAATACTAAAAGCAGAAAAAAAAAAAAGAAAAAGAACTAAGGACATAGGCTAGGAATTCATGCAAAAAGAAAATACATCTTTTCCATGGGTAATGTTTTTTGAGTGTATTTGAGGAAAAGGGAGATTTTTTTCTTCATCTGCCCCCTAGTCCTTCCGTGTTCAGTAACTTCTCCACAATGCTTCCATTGCTCTCAACTCTGCTTTGAATGGCCTCTTGCTTTGTTGCTGCCACCTAAAACCCTGAGCCTACTTTTCTCCTTCTGTTCAGTGCATTTCCTACCACGCTGGCCTCTGTGGCTGATAGGGTAAAGACCACCTTTTCGTTTACTTCCTCTCTATGTATGCAGCATGATATACTGAATGTTCAAGGATTGGTGGAAAATTTTTCATGGTAGGAAAAAAAAATCCCTTAAAAAAAGACCAAATGTGACTATTCCAAAGATCTTAGGGAATCATCACTGTCATATGCTTCTTTTGAGGTACACCTTACTCCAAGACAGGGTCTGTCCTTTAATCCTTACTGTGTAATTTCCACCCCTCTTTTGAGAACTCTATTCACTGCCCCAGGTTTTGGTCATCTTGGTTCCATCCATCTTTCCATATCATGGTAACCCCTGAGATGAAATTTTCCAGAGTATAATTTAACTGCCTAACTGGAAATACCATGTTTCCTCGAAAATAAGACAGGGTCTTATATTTATTTTTCCTCAAGAAGACACCCTAGGGCTTATTTTCAGGGAATGTGTTATTTTTTTAAGTATGGTACAACAATCTAAATTTATTCAAATATAGTTAAGTCGTCGTCTTCTGGAACATCATCATAACTCTCCAAACCCCGAATTCCATCCTGAATTTCTTCCTGAAATGACTTTATTTCCTTTAGAACCATTGGCCCTAATCTCTCATGTCGAGCAATAGAGCTCTCATTAAATGAGCAGCTCTTATCCATGAAACCTGCTCAGAGTGCAGGGTCCAATCTGCACAGTGGAGCAGAAATGATCTCTCTGGGCTCAGTAGGAGATTGCTTGCTGAAGCTTTTCCCCTATCCCCTGGTGTTTGCAGGGGGTGAGAGAGGCCCACAGTGCTGAATAAAATGGCAGCCACAGCTTTGCTTCTTCCCCCTGGGGACACACAATACCTAATGCGGAGCGTCCTGCCCCTTACTTCACTGAGAATTTCCCCTCAAAGCCTCAACTTGCAGCACACACAGGATGGCCGGGACCTGACAGGGGGAGCCGACTTTGTTGGTGGGGCTGTCCACACCTTTCCAGTCACCTCTGGGATAGTAGCTGTCATGATGGGGCAGATGAGAAGGGCTGCTCGTCTTCTTTACCGCTCAGCGATGAAATGCATGGGTTGTGCAGATATGCTGTGTAGCCACACCCATCACTAGGTCTTATTTTCGGGGTAGGGCTTATATTGCGCAAATGCATAGAAATCCTGCTAGGGCTTAGTTTATGGGTAGGTCTTATTTTTGGGGAAACACGGTAATATTTTGTTGTATATGAAGGAGGATGGAGTGGCATTGGTGGATTTAGCAGGACAATTCAGATGGGATCTGGTGCTTTCTGCTTGAGTTTTCTTTTTTGGCCCAGTTATAATAGCATGAGGAAGCCAACTGTGTGCGTCTCTTCTCATTCTTCCTTTGTGATGTCTTGTTGGTGGTTTGAAATCAGTCATCATGATAGTGTTTACACCATAGGAATCAGCAGTTGCTACAAATCTGGGCTTTTTTCTACTCCACAGAGCCTAGTGTTAAACATTTACCAGCATACCACTGCCCCAGGATATCCTAGGTGCATCTGCACTTGTCCCATTTCTTAGACCGGGTGGATCAGTTGGGGCTGATCCTATTTCCTGGATCCAAGAGTTGGCTGAGAACCACATCATTCCTGGCTTTGGGGATTGGTAGAAAAATGGGTGGATGTTCCGAGATGGACAAATCAAAGTCCTCTCTGGGATTTTTGATGAAGTGATTGGGAAAGAAACATCCTCTCCTTTTGATATTTTTGACACTAAGGTCCCTGAATGTCTGGAGCTGGTGAGGGCCATATGGACTTTCTTTGCAAGAAGAATGTCTTTTGAGAATGAAGCCACCCCAGGGGAAAATAAAGTCTAAACAAAGAAAGAGAAAATGTTAGGGCTTGTGATCATAATTTTAGTAACTAGATAGAGCCCCTACATTTCAGTTACTTAAGCCAACAAATGACTATTATTGCTTCAGCTATTTTGAGTTCAGTTTCTGTCACATGTAACCATGTAAATTTTGATTTATATAATTGTGAAGAGAACACACACACACACACAAATCTTGCAAAGGCAGACAATACTTTTCAGCAAATAAGGAAGAGGAGAATTTTCTTACAGGCAATGTGGAGCGTTACGATATTATGCAGAGCGATGTTAATTATATTATAATTTTCTTATCCTTCTGCTTCTAGATCATGCCCGGGGACTTACCAAACAACAGACCCAGAAACCTTTAGTTACTCAAACATGAGGCAGGGCAGAAGCTTGGAAATTAAAATTCCTCCTTCCTCCCTTTCTTGCCTCTCTTAGGCTAGATCAAAATGTTAGGCAGTACTGCTCTCCATACCCTTGACTCTGTAGACAAAAAGAATGTAAAATATATATACTCTCCTTGTCAGAGCAACTTTTTTGAGGTGGAAGGGTGTTATGACATATGATACACAAATGACTATTTTAAATTGGGAAGAAAATGTTCAAAGAAATACAAATTTCAACAATGACACACCAATTTACCTCAATAACATTAGCACATTTTGATAAAAATTGGTACCCAAAGGTGGAAATACTTTGGTGAAACAAACACTCTCTCACAGAACTGGATGCAAAGTCAAATAATATAACCTTTCTGGAAAACAATTTGTCAATATGGAGGCCCATACATTTCCATTCCCTTTTGCTCAGCAATGCCACTTCTATGAATATATACTAAATAAATAATCAGAAAATCAGAGGAAATTTATTCACAGTAACAGTCTTTATAGCCTTGTTTATAATATAGAAAGGTTGGGGAAAAAACCTAAATGCCTAACAAAACAATGAATGATTAAATAAATTAGGGCCCATCTTTATAATAATATATCATTTTCAAAAATGCTATTTTTAAGAATTTTAAAGTGCAATATGATACTTGAGAAAAAGCCCTACACAAAATTGGTAGATAGTATGATCTCATATAAAAATGCATGTACACCTCACAGCTCATCTCGATACAGGCTGGGAACATTCCAACACCTTTACATTTTTGCATCTGCTGAGACTTCACCCACTTCCCCACCTGGTGAATTCTTATTTTTCCTTCAAAATCCATCTCAAATACTATGCCTTCTGTGAAACTCTTCTTGGAAATATGGTGCCTAAGGAGAGTAAATCATTCTGTCTTGAAGAATAGATCAATTTCAACCTAAGAATTCACAAGTGCCTCCCTCCACCAGTGCATTGCTCTCTGCAGCCTGTGCCAATCATTGGCATTAGTATCTGAGGTGAAAGCATTAGCCATTCTGCCTCTGTGCTGTCCTGAGGGACCTCGATGAGACCTGCCAGCAAGGACCAATGAAGGCACCCTGGTTCCCATCAACAACAGGGGCCATCAGCGTGATGCTCTGAGCAGGACTGGTGTAGATGCATATCATTTAAAAAAGATCTTTCTATCATAACTGTGAGATGTTGATACACATTACAAAATATGGACTTATGCCATTTTTAATGTGTCAACTATTGGGTGGATTCCATGAATAAAATCAGCCAAGCTTTAAAAATATATATTATTGTCTGTAGAAACCATAAGGGAACCATGGAAATAACTCTTCTGTTACTAACACAAACTGCAGCAGGGGCCCTACTGCCTCAGGCGATATGAAACCACAGCATGGTGTGACAAGCAAGAGAAGGTGAATCCTTACCCTATTCTTAGTTGTCTACTAAACAAATGAGCAATGCTATCAATACAGTCCCTGCGCTTGCTTTTGACAAGATGCCTTCTCCAACAAGGACCTTTTTCTGCCCAGGCTGCCTCATTTTCAGTTACTATCCTGCTATTATTACTGTTTTGTCAATAATTAGCTGCTAATGGCACCAAAGCTTTTTATAAGGTTTTCCTAAATGATTGGTAGCTTGCTGATAAACTTCCTCTGCCTTTCTAACATCCCTGAGGGCCAGTTGGGACAAAGGAATATTGGGGGCAATAATGAAATCTGGTCTTTAATAAAGAGTCTGTAAGGCTTACATGAGCTATAGCATGTGAAGTTTAATATACACAGCCCTTCTATAGTAAGTGCTCAATATCGGTTAGTCATTATTATTAGCTTTGCTATGGTTATGTTATTACTGGGTTAATTGGAGGAGGGAGCAGTCCTCCTCACCCGAGGTAGTTACCCCTATTAGAAGTGGGAAGACAAGGAAATCTCTTTGGAATGGCCCTTGTGTAAACAGAGCTTCTGGGGATTGGTTAGGAAAGGGTCTGAGTTGATGTCTGGCAATGAGCTAGGGGTTGTCTCTCCACTACCACTCCGGGGGAAGTAAACATTGTGTGGACAGCACTGGAGTATCTTCTGGGTGTCCTGACCTTGACCAGTAAGCACATTTTCATAATATCTCTACCTCATAGAAGTATGGGCATGGTGGCAGTCTGTAAGTGTTTAAGTTACAAGTAATGAGATTAAATGACAAGATTCTGAAACACGATGGAATAAAGCAAAGACATACTTTTGTAGGATATCTGGGTTTATATTCCTATAGCCCTTTATACTTCCTTTCAATATCACATGTCAAGTAATTGCTGCGTCTTTCTCCTTCATTATTCTAGATGCTCTTGAGGGCAAAAAGAGAGTCCATAAGTTACTCATTCAACAACACCCAACCCATTGGAATGGGCCTACCATGTCTATTGACATTGTATTTCCAATCACTAGCAGAGTAGCTGGCATATAATTATTTTTCAACACACGTTTGAAAAATAAATGGGAAAGTCTATGTAGTTTTATGCCACATGGAGAGGAGGATTGATATGACTATAGTGTGAGAGTCCAATTTATAGAGAAGAAAAAGACAGGTCAGTAACTTCCTCTAGAATACAGACATACTATAAATATATAAAGTTGTCATTTAACAAGTGAATATTGCTCCATTGAGCAAAAAGTGATGACAGCAGACAAAGAAAGGGATAAGCGGAAGAGAAAAATAGAATATAGATAAGTACTAAATTTAGGATACAGGTAGCCTCTGAGCAAGAGGGAGGACTTGAGTTTTAGGAAGATCATAGAGTGGGATTTACTTATATATGTGGCATTTTATTTCTTAACTTGGGTCATGAGTGAATGGATACCCATTATATTTTTCTGTGTATTTTATTATCTCATTTAAAAAGTACAATTATTGATGCTTTGTTGTCTCTAAGAATTTTTATAAATTTTATAAAATTATAAAATGAGTCTCTCAGTTTAGTCAAGAAAACCTGAGTAAAACCCTTTCCACTTAGACCTACCCATCAGGCCCTTGGTCATCTCTTCTCAAGGGCTCAGCTATTGTCCACTAGCTGTCCTAGCCTCTAGAATAGGCTTTCACTAAGCCTTCTCCCTCTCTGAAGAGAGATCTTTTCCTAAAATGTCAATCATGTGATTTTTCTGCTATAAAACAGCTTGTGAGATAAAGTCTAAGCTTGCTAACCTGGCATTCAAAGAATCTCACAGTTTAGCTCTTTTTAACCTTGGATCTTTCTCTCACTGTAGAACACTGTGTTGGCCTAACAATAGCGCCCCGTCCCCTGCTTCTTCAAGTCCACCTAGCAGGCTTTCATCAGTCTTTGCTCTAATTCTGTCCATTACACTTGTAAATATGAGTGCAAAACCAAGTGACTCCACTTTGCTTGTTCAGTTTGGGAAAAGGCCTTAGAATAAATAGAAGTTATTGTGATCTGGGAGGCTCAGGTAAGTGTAAGATTAATATTAAACATATAAATTATTATTAAGTAATAATAAGTAAATAAGTAATAAGTAAGCAGGTGTTGGCTATATACTGATAATCTATAGTGCCAACAATAGTGCTATTTATGTCTTCTTACAATAGCAGACTTTCAATGTAATACTTATTCAGTGAAAATGAAATGCAAGGCAAATATTAAGATTACAATAATAAGTGCACACAATTTTTAAAAAATTAAACATTGTGCCAAAGCGGAGTATTTGATTTATTGTTTTGTTTTTCAACAGTTTTTACATATAGACATGTGTGACCAGTTGGCAGAATACCAGAATAAAAGGTAAAATGCTGGTCTACCCATCTTGATTTTAATTGTAATTTTGAAACTAACTTGATTTTGATTAAGTGCTTAAACTCTTGGAGTTTCAATTACTTTTTCTATTGATTGGAAGTAATCACCTAACGTTAACTTCAGAATCAAATCTGCCTTGTGTTTGCAAGCCTTTTGTCTTACATTCCTGAAACCAAGTAGGAAGTCCTTACCCATTACCTATTGCAGAGCAGTGTGCCAGGAGGGGTGATTTTGCTTCTGGTGTCATATGAATCCCTTGTAGTTATATGGGTTCAAGGAAATAGTCTTAATTTGTTACAAAAGCTCTTGACGGAACAATCGTGGATTGAGCAAGTAAGACTACAGCATACTCTATAAGCTAAATTAAACTCATCCTTCATCATGCTGCCTTTAGTAATACCTGCTGCTATAGCAGAGTCCAAATGGTGGTAGATGTGTTAGAAGGACTGACATTTACTAGCTCTCTAGCTTGGTTTTAGAGAACCCTTAGAGGACCTACTGGTTTCTTTTCACTCCATTCCAACCCTGAAATGCCATTTTTAGAATTTTCTCTTTATTTTTAAGACTTCCATAAATACTGTCTATATTAAAAATTTTAGCTGGCAATAAAGGTTTGAGAAAAGGCTTTGATGGGAGAAGGGAAATGTAATAAGAATATCTGCAAAATAGGGATTGGAAAGATATGTGTTCATAAGCAATAGAAAAGGATAAACACAAAGAGGTTGGAGCCATTGAAATTTTTACTTGTTTCTAAATTCTACCAAGACTCAACACTTACATATTATTATTTTTTTCCTATAAAATCCATGTATTCTAAGTGAGAAGAAATGATAGATACAATGACAGATACTATGGTATATTACAGATTGTTATTCAACAAATATTCACTTCCTTCCCTTCCCACTGTCTACCTCCACAGGAGAATTATATTTCCTCACCCTGTTGATGTTGGAATTGGTTATTTGATTTGCTTTGCTTTAAGTTGTCAGAAACTATAAAGGATCTGATATTTTATCTGATTTGCAATCTAATAAATTATTCTGCCAGCATCATGGATGCTGGAAGAGGACATGAGACTCCTATGTCAGAGACAAAGAACTTTATTACTCACAGCAATAACAATAGCAAGAATAACAGTATTTTCTTGTGTTGGTTCCCCAACCTCCAGTTCCTACAGGGTGATATGAAGAGAACCACCTGATGCCTGCACTCACAGTGAGTTGCATTACAGAAGAGATATTCTGAGCTTAGGCAACCCAAATAATTTATAATGGGAAGTCAACCTGTCTGCATTTTATTCTGGAGGGAGACCTTATTTCTGTCTTCCGAGGTTGTTTGCTATAAATCCTTGAAAAGATAGTCTGGAACAAAGGCAGTCAGTGTCTCTGCTTACAAGATGCGCAGAAACATGAGTGATTCATGGGAAATTGTGTCCGAACACAATCCTCTGCCAGAAGAACATTGCCCAGAAATCTGTTGCCATGAGAGGCCAAACCCAGTTAAGTTACAGCCCGACATAGAGCCACCACACTGAATTCATCCGGAATCAGCTGAACAATAGTCAGCATGAAGGTACATACATGTGGGGATGAAGGTTTATGGCTATAAACCACTGAATTTTGGGTGGCATCATTGTTGTAGCAGTAACTGAATGATATAGAAATTGGGAATGGAAATGAGGTGCTGACATATCAAAACTTCAAATACTTGGCTTTGGCTTTGGGACCAGGAAGTGAGTAATGAGGAAATATAGGAGGTAGAAGAAGTGGTGACATATTATAAAATGACAAAATATTTGATAAAACTATTGCCGACTATGGTAATTCAGAAGACAGGAAACATATCTAATAAATTCATCGCATTTAGTGAGGAGATTTCAAAAGCACGGGCAGGTAGCTACTAATCACAATTGTTAAAGTGCTACAGGAAAAAGATTAGCTCAGTAAAACTGATTGATTTGCAAGCAAGATATGGAGGGACTATAGAGAGCCCAGAAATCTCAGGTTTAGAAAATAAAATGGGTTTTTTTAAAAGACCAAATCATTGATGGTTTTAACATTCTTTGATAAGACATATGAACAGATCAAAGTGTGGTTTACCAGATCCTTTCAGCTAGACTAAAGGGCTTCTAGAAAAATTAAGCACAAGGTCTCACAGAAGACTGATGTACCCAAAGCACCCATAATTAAGTCTAGATGGATGACATGCCTTGGAAAGAATTGTGGGTATGGCTCTTGGCATTTGTATTCAACTAGAATCAAGTATGTACATAAAAAACAAACTAAGTTTTTGAGAGACTTTTGTCAGCAAAAGAGCCACCAGTTTAGACTAGAAGACACAGGCTGTTAGAGATATGGAAAAACTTCTTGCTCTCCAACTTTGTATTGTCAGGAATTGAACTTAAATCTGTTGAGCCACAAAGAAGGGCTTGTTTTCAAATGCTTAGATGCAGTCAAGGAGGATGATGGCAGAGGAAGGACCTTCAAGAGGGCTAACCCAAGATATTTTGAGAACAGGAAACTGGGAGCCACTCCCAGGGAGCACTCCCTGAGTCTTATCAAGAACCATGACCATGATTCTGTTGTTTATGAGTTGCAAATTAGTGGAGGACAAAGCCAAGTACCTTGTCTCAACTCACAGGATTGTACACAAATAGGTACAAATTGAATATTCTTGTGCAGAAAGGCTCATCTCCCTCCTATAGAGAGGGCATAGGTGTCATTCAGTACTTCTCTTGTTCGTTCTAGCTGTACTACAAGACATATCTATTTTGGTTCATCTTTGGGGCAAGAGCAGTTACCAAGAAATTATTTCAGTTCCTTACTGTTTGGACATCTGATGACATTTGCTCTGCAAGCTTTCAAAATTATTATTGATATAAACCAGTGACTGTTTTTCATTCTTCCATTTTTAACAATGAGAGTATTTATTGTGGATGGTCCACCCAAGTTGCATGATTGTGTTTTGGATGTGTGGGTGACAAATAACTTGTGTTTTTAGTTCATAGGTCACTGGATCAAAACGAGCTCCATCCGGAACAGATGTAGATTGTGAGGTTCTGGATTTTGAGTCTGATGCTGTGACTTAAGGGATGCAATGGGGGTGAGTATATTTTGTATGTGGGAAGATAGAGAATATTTGAGAACAAAAGGGTGGATTGTAGTAAATTTTTTATTGTTAAGTAAATATTGACTCCATCATCCTGCCTCCATGGGAAGAGCATATATCATTTTCCCTTAATGCTGGGCTTGACTCTGTCACTTACTTTGGCTAATAAGATACTAACAAATGTGATGTAAGCAGAGGCTTGAAATGTATTTGCATGGTTGGGATTGCCCTTTCGTACTTTGGCCATTGCCGTGGGAAGACCTGCTGGTAGTTGCTGGCACTCTACACTGGGCTCTAGTGTTAGATGCCTGATGCAGAGCTGCCTCAACCCACAGACTTACAGCCTAAAGCAGAGCAGCCTCAGCCAACTTGCAGATGCATGAGAAAATAATACAGTAAATACTTTTCATTATGCAAATGAGATTTTGTGATTGATTGCTTTGCAGCAAAAGCTGACTTACAAGACTTATGACACAGAAAATGCTTGCCTCAAGAAGAGAATAATGACAATATTATGGTTTTGGGGTGATGGAAGAGAACAGGAACTGAATCTCAGGCTAATTTAGAGTTTCAGATAAATGATCAGCAATGAGTGTGCAAAGAGGCCTGTGGCCTTCTGAAACCGTCTGTTTCCCAATTTTTTAAGTTGAATGATTTTGGCGAACTTCTATTCTATCCCATGAGTCTTTCTTTGGGTGTTATTAAAATTAAATACTAAGTGTTGTTTGTTTGTTTGCAGTATGTAAAGTGTTGGCATCTAATACCCCTGGGAATAATGAGCAGGAGTGGAACTTGGGCTCACTTGGAGTGCATTGACTTAGCAGTTGATCACATTTTGCAGAATTCTATTTGCAAGCTTAGAAAATTACCACACACAGTTCACCATATGGCACAACTGACTTTGCTAAGGGAACTATTGTATTTGAAACATCAGAAACACTCACAAAATCCTCAAATCTCTCTTTTTTCCCCCTTACTGTCATGGTTTCCATGACTACATTTCACAGCCCCATATTACATTTTAAATGTAAACGATTTCTACAGAAAAACACTATGAAGAATTTTCAGAAGGAAGACGATAAAAGACATGTTTAATGGGCAAATGATAGGTGCTGATTTCTACAACTCTGTCTGGGATTAGGTACAACACAAATGAGAAATATGTTTTTAAAGCATGATTTTTCAAGTTTTTAAGAAGTGTCCTGTGAAAGGCTATAGATATTGGAGATATAAAACTTCAAATAGCAGATAAGGGTTGGTTATACCTCCTAACAGCCCTTAAATATTTTACTTCCTTACCTGTGATATAATTTTTTTTTAGGTTTTGTTTTAAGGTATGTTCTGAGCATTATCTTTTTGGGTGGGAGAAAAGGCAGCCACATAAATTTTCCCCTCATGAATTTCTTAAGATAAAAAGGCAGATAAAATTTTCTTTTTTTTTCTATTAGGAAGGAATATTGAATTTAATTCTATGCCTATTGCTTAAAAACATTCTTTAGAGCTGTCCTTTCCTAGTGTACCTTTCATTTTATTGAAGGCCATATGTTGTTTTCAGTTGCATGAATACTACTGTCTAGTCCACAAAGTTATTATTGTGTTTAAAATGAACACTACAGAGATTCTGATAGGCTGCACCCAGAGCCAGGGTTCTTTACTGGTATGTTCTATGAGCTCTGGTGCAAGAGCCTTATAAAGTTGTTACTAGAAAAAAAAAAAAAACTCCAAATGTGCTTCATCTTACAAATACACAACCTTACATAGAGTGCCCTACCCTCTCTTTGTTGTGGGATAACGTCATTCTGCTTCAGGAGGAATAACACTTGATATGTAGGTTTGATGTAAATAGGCATTACTTTTTTTTCATCTGTATATTTCAGCATTTAACACCTTTTCTTGTTAGTAATTAGCATGACTAAAATTGGCCCAATATGAGCAGTACAATCTCCACTTTGTGCAAAGAAAGTTTTTCCAGGTTTTCAGAGAAGTCTATAAGTTGAAGAATCAACATCAGTCAAATCAAAGGTTGGGTGACCTGAAAATGCAAAGGTCACATGAGAAGCTACTTTGGCTGTCTTAAAGTCCTAGATTTTTGTGTTCTATTTCTCCCCTAAGAGGGAAGGGAGATAATATGAAGCATTTTTGCACTTCCAGTTTCTTTTCTGTTCAACTACTGAAGGCCAAAGTTTCCAATGAAGGTTGAGGGTGATGATGTGAGATGGTAGGGCCATTATCTTTGCAGAATTTGCTGCATCTGCCACACTGTAGCTTCTACTTGTTTCTCTCCTGCATAATTATAGGCAAGCCAGCTGATAAGCATGTAAAGACAGAAATTAGTGAATGCTGGGGAGCAGTAGGAATTTTATGAGGGGGTCTGCTTCTATGTGTGTGTCCCTGACTATTGGGGGATTTCGCAAATAACATGTCTCCTTTTGTAGGTATTTGTACAAAGCTGTACATATGCATATATGAAAATGAAAATATATTAATAATATATATTAAATAAGATCCCAAGAAAAACTCAACATTCCAAATCTGAGCAAAAATTTTTACTCAGAGAAATAAAAGTTATATATATCAAACTGGAGAATGAAAAGAGGTCTTCAGTGAAAATGGCAAAGACCTCCAAAAATCTTCTCCTTCATAAACACAATGAAAACACTGGCAAAAATGTCACAATTTACTTTTTAAGATATCTGAAAATTAAAAAAAGCTTGTAGAAATCTACAGAGTTCAGAGTTTTAGTCAAAAAAAAAATAGCCTGATCTCTGTAGGAACAGGGAAATATGTGATATTGTAACTTGCTCTATTCCTATTCCCCTGCCCAGCTCTGCAGAAGCCTTGAAAAATAACAGCTTGCAGTCATAGCTCACTTAGTGTGCATAGTCTTTTCTCCACGGTCATTTGTCAAAACAGTGAGAGGCAATTGTTTAACATTGTGCCTGCCTGAGGTGGTGGATAACAGTTGGGGGCAAATAGACTTACCAAAAAGCTTATGAGAAAAAGCTGGGGAATGAGATGTCTAGAAGAAACTTTGAAAAGCTGTGACATCTGTAAGTCTAGAAGTCAGTACACATGTATAGGGCTGTGCACATGTTCAGAACTATGACCATGCTTAGGAAAGACCAGGGAAAGCCCCAAGTCTCACTTCTGGCTAACCTCTAAATTCTGCACAAACAAGAAGTGAAGGCTAAGGCAGAGTTATTAACTGCCTTGTTGAGTGTTGAAAGCATGCCCTAACACACACCGAGAGTATCTTGACAAAGACTCTACTGGTTCCTTGGAAAAGACTTATTGATTCTAGGCATTTAAGCAAATCTCTCTCCAATTATTAACTGACCACTAAACTAAATGAGCAGAGACTTTAGTGGGCACAAATGAGAAAAAATATAGTCTTTATAGAGTCAGTTCAGAAAAGTCACTAAAACTACAACTGACAACAAAAACAAACCTTGGGGAGGGAGTAACATCTGAGTTCTAGAGTTTCCATTTTTAAAAAATGTTTTTGAAAAAAATATGAGCTATGCAAAGAAACAAGAAAGTATAGTCAATACACTGGAAAAAGCAGTCAATAGAAACTTTTCCTGAGTAAGCCCAGATGTTGAACTCATTACAAAGACTTTAAATCAGTCATTTTAAATATGTTTGAAGAACTAAAGGAAGCCATGTCTAAAGAACTAAAAGAAAGAACAATGTCTCACCAAATAGAGAATATCAATAGATAGAAATTATTAAACTAGAAATGCTGCTGAAATGAAAGATTCTGTAGAGCTGCTCAACAGCAGATTTGAACAGACAGAAATCAGAATTAGAGAACTTGAAGACAGGTCACTGGAGATTTTCTAGTCTGGTGAACAGAAGGAAAAAAGAATGAGGAAAAATGAACAAAGCCTCAGAGACCTGTGGAATACCATCAAGTGTGCCAAAATATGCATAATGGGAATTCCAGAAGGAGAGAAGAGATAGGAGAGGGTAGAAAGAATTTTTGAAGAAATAATGGCTGAAATTTTCCAAATTTGATGAAAAACATTAGTTCACATGAATCTATTACTGTATCTCTGAGTTTGACACATCTGAGCTTAATGAACTTCAAGTAGAATAAATGCAGAGATTCACACCTAGAACACATCATAATCAAGCTGCTGAAAACCAAAGACAAAGAAAAATCATGAAAGCAACAAGAGAGAAATGATTCATCAAGTACAGGAGATCTTTAATATACAGCTAATTTCTCACCAGAAATCATGGAAGCCAGAAGGTAGTGGGATGACATATTCAAAGTGCTGTCACCATAGTTTCTGTGTTCAGCAAAATTACACTTCCAAAATGATGGTGAAATATAGACATCCCAGATAAACAAAAACTGAGAGAATCCATTGCTAGCAAACCTGTCCTATAAGAAATAAAAAAGGAAGTCTTTCAGGTCAAAATGAAAGAATTCTAGATAATGAATCAAATCAGTATTAAGAAATAAAGAGTACCAGTAAAGGGAACTACATAGGCATATTTAAAGGACAGCATAAATGCATTTTCTGCTTCTAATTATTTTTTCTATTTTCTGATTTAAAAGATTACTCTGTAAAGCAATAATTATAAATCTGTGTTGATGGCCATACAATGTGTCAGGATATAATTTGTATGACAATAAAAACTCAAAAAAAGGGAGAGAATAAAGCCATATAGAGTAAGGTTTTTGTATACCAAAATTAAATTAGTGATGATCTGAACTAGACTAGGTTGTTATAAATTAAGATGTTAATTCTAATTACCAGGAAAACCACTAAGAAAATAACTCAAAAATATATAGTGAAAGAAATGACCAGAGAATTAAAATGATACATTAAAAATATCTATTTAACACAAAAGAAGGGAGTAGTAGAGGAAAAGAAAAACAAGAAAAGACTTAAGACATATAGAAAATAAATAAAAAGACAGAAGTAAATTTTACCTTATCAGTAAATACATGAAATGTAAATATATCCAATTAAAATGTGATATTGAATGAATTTGAGAATCATGATCCAATTATAATGATGTTTATGAGTGATACACTTCTGATTCAAGTGTACAAATATACTAAAAATAAAAGGATGAAAAAAGATATACCATGCAAACAGTAACTAAAAGAGAGCTGGAATGGCTATATTAATATAAAATTATTATTAACTCTGATAGTTTATTTTTATGAATTCTTTAGGATTTTCTATATGTAAGATCATGTCACCTGAAAATAGAGATACATTTACTTCTTACTATCCAATCTGGATGCCTTTTATTTCATATTCTTGGCTAATTGCCCTGGTTATGTCATCAAGTACAACGTTAATGTCAGGGGCAGGAGCAGTCATCCTTGTCTTGCTTTTGATCTTAGATGGAAGGCTTTCAGTATTTCATCATTATGTGTGATTTTAGCTGTGTGTTTTTCATAGATATATGTTATTAAGTTGAGGAAGTTCTCTTTTATTCCTAGTTTATTGAGTGTGTTTATCATGAAAGTATGTTGGATTTTATGAAAGTAGGTACTACTGTACTTATTGAGTGAAATAGACTGATTTTGTATTTTCTGCTTACTTGGGTATGGGGAAAACATTTACTATGGCAATAGTTACATATCCAGGTGCCAGAGATTTAATTGATTTGCTCTAATAAGGAGATCACATCTTGAAGAGCAATTGTAATTGAAATCACAATCTTATTAATTTTATGATAATTCACAGCTCTTCTTCAAGATTTGTCCACTTCCACACATGCCAAACAAGAAGATTAATTGGGAAAATGATAGGACTCACCAATTCTGCAATCTATAAGTCTTTAGTGATGACATTAATGTATGAAATTCACCTAGGGATGTGGTATTGATTTGATTTAAAATTTTAAAAAGTGGATATTTAAAAAGATTTATGTCAGCCTTTTCTGCCATGATAAACCTTATCTGTGAGTTAGGGAGCTAATGTGGGGATTGTGTTTATTGCTAGGAATATTTATTCCAAATGAAAATTTTCCACTTAGTAACTGGAAAAGTAATCTCAAGATGAGTTAGTGTCCCACTGGGCCTACTATGAGGTGGATTTGGGTCAAAACTCAGGTCTGTTACCTCACTTTCAGTAACCTTCAACTCTGTCCTGGAAATTTCTATCCATGCCCTCAGGAATTAGTATAGGTGTTTGATCCTCCAAACAAAAATAAAACAGTCACATCTATAATTTACATTGGCAGAAAACTGTGGAAGTCAACCAAATATGAAATGCAAAATTCACTCTACACTTTTGGTAGACTTAAATGACAGAGATTAAAATTCTGCCCACATAGATTTCCCCTATTTAGTTGTTCTATAATCTTCTGGATGTCTAGGGATGTATCTTTCTCAGTTAATTGAAAGTTCCCAATTGAGGAAAGCTATAGCAAGATTCCCTGACACTGGTGATACCATTGCAGAGTTCTTTCTCAAAGTTACTAGTTCTTCCCAACATTCAAGAGGGAATTGGAAGGAAAGCTTTGATACTATACCTTAGGAACTGAATTAGAACTCTGTTTACTAGACTTGTAGATTTCAGTCATTACTGTTATACAAGATTGAGTAATACTTACTAAGATGGCCATCCTTTTCTAGTCCTAGACTTCCCACAATGAATTAGCCAGCACCAGAGATAATGACATACTGTCATTCTCATACAGTGTGGTTATGCTACATATTGTGGTAACCAGGCCCACCTTCTAATATTAAAGTGCCACTACTTGTCATGTCACCGGAAGATACTCTAACTCTCATTAAGTATCCTCAGTCTACAGAGAACAGCCACAATGATTTCGATGTGCTCTGCATGGCTGTCTACTTTTCATGTCCTTGGTGAAGGGAATGCTTTCTGTCCCCTATATGGGATATAGCTAAGGGTCACATGATAAACCTAAAATCATACATTTCAAAATCAACTTATTTGAGGTACAATTACATATATTCAATTTCACTCATTTTAAGGTCAAGGACTTGTGAGGAATATACACATCTTTGTAACAACCATCAAAATCAGGTTATTGAATCTATAAATCACTTTGGGTAGTATGGACATTTTAACAATGTTGATTCTACTGATTCATGAGCATGATATGATTTTCCATTTGTTTGTGTCGTCTGTGATTTCTTTTCATGCAATCCCTATCAAAATACCAACATCATATTTCACAGACCTAGAAAAAATAATTCTACACGTTGTATGGAACCAGAAAAGAGCCCAGATAGCCAAAGCAATCTTAAGCAAAAAGAAAAAATCTGGAGGCATCACGTTACCAGAATTAAACTATACTACAAGGCTATAATAATCAAAACAGTATTGTATTGGCACAAGAACAGAGACATAGACCTATGGATCAGAACATAGAACCTAGATATAAAATCATCCTCATTACTGCCACCTGATCTTTGACAAACCAGAAAAAACATGCACTGGGAAAAAGAATCCTTATTCAATAAGTGGTGCTGGAAAAATTGGATAGCCACATGTAGAAGACTGAACAGGATCCACACCTCTCACCACACACAAAAATTAATTCAAAATTGATAAAAGAATTAAATATAAGGCATGAAACCATAAGAATTATAGAAGAAAATGTTGGAAAAACTCTTACAGACATCAGCCTAGGCAAAGAATTTATGAAGAAGATCCCAAAGCAATCACAGCAACAACAAAAATAAATGGTACCTGATTAAATTAAAAAGCTTCTGTATAGCTAAGAAACTAATCAACAGAGTAAATAGACAACCTAAAGAATGGTAGAAAATATTCACAAGCTATACATTCGATAAAGGGCTAATAACCAGAATCTAAAAATAACTCAAGCAAATCAGCAAGAAAAAAAGAACCATTATAAATTGGGCGAAAGACATAAACAGAAGCTTTTTAAAAGAAGATAGATGAATGGTCAATAAACATATGAAAAAATGCTCAATGTCACTAGTCATCAGGGAAATGCAAATTAAAACCACAATGAGATATCACCTTACTCCAATTAGAATGGCTTTTATTAGAAAATCCAACAATAATAGATGCTGGTATGGATACAGAGAGAAAGGATCACTTATACATTGTTGGCAGGACTGCAAATTAGTACAACCTCTATGGAAAACAATATGGAGATTCCTCAAAGAACTAAAAGTGGACCTATCATTCAATTTAGTAATCCCACTACTGGGTATTTATTTACCCAAAGCAAAAGAAGTCATATCATCAAAAAGACACCTGCACTCAAATATTTATGGCAGCACAATTCACAACTGCAAAAATATAGAATCAACCTAGTGATTGTGCCCATCAACTCATGAGTGAATTAACAAAATGTGGTATATGTGTACCATGGAGTACTGCTCAGCCATAAAAAAGGATGAATTAATTAATGCCCCTTGCAACAATTTGGATAGAACTGGAGAAGATTCTCTTAAGTGAAGTATCTCAAGAATGGAAAAACAAACATATTAAATTGGAACTAACCGATGAGCACACATGTGCACAGAGGGAAGTAAAACACAATGGAAATCAAGCAGGGGAAGATCAGAGGAGGGGATGGGTGAAAACCTACCTAATAGGTACAATGAACACTATGTGGGGGATGGGCACACTTATAGCTGTGACTCAAGCATTACAAAAGTAGTCCATGTAACCAAAAGTGTTTTTACCCTTGTAATACTTTGAAAAATCAGAATATAGAATATTTACATCTTCCAAGAAGGTATCTTGCTGGCTATTGTGATTAATCTCCCCACCATCTCCCCCAGCTCCAGGAAACTGCTGATTTTATTTTTTGTCAGCATTGAGTTCTATCAGCTTTAAATTTTCATATAAATAGATGCATGCAGTATTTACTCCTCCTACATCATAAGGTTTTAAAGATTCAGCTATTTGAGGGATGTATCAATAATTTCTTTTTTTATAGAGCAGTAATCCATTGTGTAAATATATCATTATTCGTTTATTTATTTACCCACTGATGGCATTTGTATTATTTACAGTTTGAGAATGTAATGAATAAAGCTGCTATGCTATGATCATTTGTGTTTCTGTGGGTTTATATTTTTTGTGGTTGTGCTGTGGAGGGCTCCATTAACTAAGTAGAAAATGAGTTTGAATGTTTGGAGTGATGATGTAGCACATATTAAGAGACTATATGTTTATTACTCACATAATGGTATTTTCTTGGGAGAGAAAGGCAAGGGACCAAGCTGGAATAGAACGGCTGGAGCAAGGGGGGTTAAGGGGTTATGTTTTTATTATGGTTAGTGGGTGGAGCTGAGGTTTGAACCACCCCTCCAGTGCCAAAGAGGAGATGACCAGGCTTTTTTTTTTTTTTTGGCTTTGCCCAGATGTGGGCAAAAGGGAAAGGGGTTGGGCTTTAAAATTGTCAGTGGTGAAACATCAAACATGGAGTCAGACTCTTTGTTACATATGTTTTCATTTCCTTTGGGTAAATACCTAGGAGTGGAAATGTTGGGTCGTAGGATAAATATACATCTAACATTTTAGGAACCTGCTAGAATTCTCAAGTGGCTGCATCATTTACAATCCCACCAACTGTAAATGAGGGATTGAACTTCTCTACATCTTCCCCCAAACAGGCTGTTTTTAGTCTTTTTAATTTCAGCTATTCTAGTAGATGTGAAGTGGTGTCTTGCTGTGACATTTTCATTTTCCTGATGACTAATAAAATTAAGAATTCTCAAGTGCTTATTTGTCATTTATATACCTCTTTTGTGCAGTGTCTTAGAACCTTCTTTTTAAAAACAATTGAATTTTCTCTTTTTATTATTGAATATTAAGACTTCTTTATATATTCTGAATACAAGTTCTCTGTCAAATATGTTTCTAATATTTTCCCTGAATTCCTTTTTAATGTCTTTTAAAGAGCAGAAGATTTTAGTTTTGATGAAGTCCACTTTATCAATTTTTTCTTTTGAGGGCAGTATTTTTTGGTATACTAAGAAATATTTGTCCCAAGATTTGAAATACTTTCTTCTATGTTTTTTCTCAATGATTTATAGTTTTAATTTTTATATTTAGGCCTATGATTCATTTTTAATTGATTTTTTTATGATAGGAGGTAAGAGTTGTTTCTTTTTTAAAAATACAAACATGCAGTTATTCCAATGTCATTTGTTTAAAAACAATCCTTTTGCCATTTAATAAGCTTAGCACTTTTGTAAAAACTTAATTGACCATGTATATGGGAATGTATTTCTGATATATATATTATGTTCTAATAATGTACATACCTATCTTTACATCAATACTGCACTATCTTGATCCATGTAGCTTAAGAGTAAGATTTGAGATCAAGTAGTGAAAATTCTCAAACTTTGTGCTTTTTAGATTTTGTTTTCCCTATTCTAGGTCTTTTACATTTCCACATAAATGTTAGAATCAGCTTGTCAAATTATAAAAAGTAGCTGCTGTTATGTGAACAGGGACCCCATTAAATCTATAAATTTTTTGGTTATTGTGTGTCTTAGTATAGCCTTCTTCAAGCTTTTTGTATTTGGAGTTTGCTGAGCTACACAGATCTATGGAATTATAGTTTTCATCAAGTTTGGAAAAATATTTGCCATTTTTTCCTTCAGTATTTTTTTTTCAGTCCTTCCTCATCTCATCTCTCCTTTAGGGGCTCCAATTGCATGTGTATTTGACTGCTTAAAGTCATCCTACAGTTCTCTCCGGTTCTGTTTCTCTTTATTCACTTTTTTGTCTTCTGAGTTTGATTTTGGATAGAACTTGCTATGTCTTCAAGTTTACTAATTCTTTCTTCCATAATAGCTTTAAAAATTTTTTTGAAATATGAATATCAAATGTTTTATTTCATCCAACTATACTTGTGATTTTCTTTAGTTTCTTAAATACATGGAATGCAGCTATAACTGTTTTAATATCCTTATTTATTACTTCTATTATTCTGTCATATTGGACCAATTTTAATTAATTGATTTCTTTCTTATTATGGGTTGTATTTTTTTCCTGGTGTTTTTTCGCTTGCTTGATAAATTTTGATTGGATGCAAGATATTGTGAATTTTACTTTGTTAGGTGTTAGATATTTTCTGTTCCTATAATTATTGTTGAACTTTGTTCTGGGAGGTGCTTAGATTAGTTGGAAACAGTTTTGAAACTTTCAGGTCTTGCTTTTAAGCTTTGTTTTGTGGTACTAGCACTGTATTTATTCTAAGGTTAATTTTCCCCGTTACTGATTGCAGACCCTTCATAGTACTCTAATAGAGAGCTCCCAACATGAGGTGTTTCATTCTGGCAGTTGGGAATAGGTGTTATTGTCAGCTCGGTGTTTAATCTGAGCACTATTCCCTCTGTTCCTTTAGGGCGATTCTTTCCTGGCCCTTTCTGACCTTTACTCTTTGGCTTGTACTCAGCCCAAGACTTGAGGGGACCAGATGCAGATCTTCGGAGCTTTCTCTACATTAGTTTTTGCCTCTCCGGTACTGCCATGCGAATTCTTGTTTCCTTGGCTTCCTCAGACACCCAGCATCTTTTCCTCAACTCAGAAAGACTTCTGAGCTCTGCCTGGGCTCCCCTCTCTGAGCTTCCACCCAGGCATTTTCTAGACAGTGGAGATCATGGGGCAACATAGTGTTCACCTCATTTGTTTTCCATCTCTCAAGAATCATTGTTCTTCACTGCCTGATAGCCAATGTCCTGAGTATTACTGTTTCATCTATTTTGTCTAGTGTTTTAGTTGTTTTAAGTGAGAATGTTAATATCAGGCCTTGACACTCCATCTTGATTGGAAGTGAGGAGAACTTTTTTGATGATAGTATTCGAAGTTAATAAGAATGTAGTGAAATGAGCACTTATAGATTCGTAGAATTATGTAAATTGTTAAAACTTATTGAAAAGTTGTTTGACAATATATTTATACCAAAATGTTTCTTATGCTTTATAATCCCACTTCACAGAATATTTTCTAAGGAAATAATTTGAAATACTGATAAAGATTTATACACTGAGCTGTGCATTATAACATTTTCTATAATAGCTAAAAACAAGAACATTTAAATGCTTAATGATAAGGTCATACTTAAGTAAATTATGCTTTATTCATTGATAGAATAGTATGGAGCCATTAAAAAACAGAATTTGAGGCTGCATGTGGTGTCTCATGCTTGTAATCCTAGCAATTTGGGAGGCTGAAGCAGGAGGATAGATTGAGGCCAGGAGTTAAAGACCAGCCTGAGCAATAGCAAGACCCTGTCTCTATAAAAAAAAGAAAGAAGGAAAGAAGGAAAAAAAGAAAGAAAGACAGAAAGAAAGGAAGGAAGGAAGGAAGGAAGGAAGGAAGGAAGGAAGAAAGAAAGAAAGAAAGAAAGAAAGAAAGAAAGAAAGAAAGAAAGAGAGAAAAATTAGCTGGGTGTGATGGTGCTTACCTGTAGTCTGTAGTCTCAGCTACTTGGAAGGCTGAGAAGGATCACGTGAGCCCAGGAGCTGGAAGTTGCCGTGAGCTGTGATGATTCCACTGTATTCTAGTTGGGGTGACAGAGTGAGATCCTGTTTTGAAAAACAAAAACAAAAACAAATCTGTCCTTAATATTTTTAATATATTAATGGAGATGGTAGAAGTCTACAAACAAATTCAGTAATTTCAAATTGCAAGAATTTTGTGTTCTGTGTTGCAAAAAGTGGGACTTGGGGCAGTCTGCTCCTTTGAGCTGGGGAAGCTCCCTAAAGGGGATCATTCAACTCTCTCATTGTAGTACAGAATTGCCACTAGCAAAGCTGCTTGAGATGACTTTGCTCTAAGTGACTAAATTGCCACTCACTCATGAAAATCTAACATTTTTCTGTGCAGTAGGAAGAATTGTATTTATTCTGCATTTGAGTCCCTTGAGAAAAATGTTTTGTTTTATTTCTTCCTAAAGATGTAGAGGAAACACTTTTCCTCTATCCACATGTTTATAATTTCAGCACTTCTCTCTCTTGGTGGGATTTCTGTTTTGTTGGAGTAGCTGCTGATGGCAGAGCAGGCGCTGGGAGCCAGAAGGGGCAGGAGCTGACTTCCTGAGAGACCAGTGGTACATTGTGCAAGACAATGTTCTTCAAGAACCCCTGGTGTTGCTTCGCTAAAGGACCAATTCTTCAGACCAAGGCATGGATACTTGGGAGAGCCTGACACCGCTGGAAGCGAAAGCTGGGCAAACTCGATAGAGTTAGGGCTGTGCAAGATGGAGCTTTGTGCCTATAGAAAGTACTGGCAGCAGCTGCAGAACACAATGGACTTGAGACAACATACCTAGGTACTGTCAAAAGTGACCAAGGACCCCTTGAGGGTGGCTGAACACCTGCATGGGAAATTATTTATCCAAGTGTTTATAATTTCAGCACTAACATAAATATGACCTTAATTGGATCCACAGGTTGGTGAAATCCACCCCATGCTAGTTTCTTCCACATGGCACTACACTGTGTAAAGTTAGCAAGAGAAATGGGGTCTGACTTTAAGTTCTGAAAAACAGGAAACAATATGACACCAAAGATAACGCAATGGCTTTGTAAGTAGGGCAGTGAGAGCATCTCAGGGGATTGACCTGTGCCAACTGGTCCCAGGTAGTGCAATGTGATTATAATGTGATGTGTCTCTTTTTGAAGGAGTCACCCTACCACATATTCATTGTCTTTGTTGTTGTATTTGCTTTTCTTTTAAAAGCAGAGCATTAAATGTGCTAATTAGTAATCTATTACTTCATGGCAAAAAGTCTACGTTTCAAAGCAGAAAGACCTCCTGGAGTTAGCTGGGTTGAATTTACTATATCTACATTTTTTTTCAAAGTCTATTCTAAAGTAAAAAGATTTGTTATCATAGAGTTTACTATACACAGCACAATGTTGCGGTAAGATTAGTTTCTGTACATCTATTATCTAATTGGAAAGATGACAAGTGAAAGATAATGCTGCCTCTGTTACAGTGACAGTTATGTTTTCAGTAGTTTATAGTTCTTAAAATCAAAGATGAGTCAGATCAGTAAATTAAGTGTATAAAAATATAAAGCAAAATGAATAAAACATTTTAGAATGAGTAGCTTTTAAACTATTCTTTCCTTCATTTTTATACTTACTGAATTCCTTTATTAATAAGAATTATGTTTTCACTAACAGTCAAAGAAACCAGAAAGCTATTATCTGTCAGTAAACTGTGCAATTATGGCAATGCATACACGTTCAAGTGTGTATACAGGAAGTTCCTCTGAATGCAGGAAAATCAAAGCCAGGAATTGAATTTTTCTAAAAGGTATTTTAACAGTAAGTCCAGGCAAACAGGGCAAGGGATTCCTTGATTCTTTCCTGGTTTGAAGGGAAGTGAAAGAAATAACCTCATATGATGATTTACAATCCCGTAAGAAATGAGGGATCATGAACAACTCGAAAAGGCTTTGTATGTTTACTTAATTTGCTGGCTGACCAAGTTTTTATTTGGCCCCCAAATTTCTGTATTAAATGGATTATTATGTGTTGGAGATGCTTATTTCATACAACAGAAAATTTTACGACAATCTTTAATATTGTGAGCAAGGTTTTGCTTGAAATTCTTGCATGCTGAGAAAACCCAGTGGAATATGTAACAAAAGAGAAGTTGAGAAACTGCATACAAACAACCTGAAGATAAACTTGGGTAATTATTTCCCACTTTTTTAAAATTTATTTTTTTTCAGCTGTCAGTAGTGCCATAAAAAAAAGTAAAATAAAGAGAAATAAAATATTAAATGAAAAAAATAAATAAAAATAAAATTTATTTTTGTCATTTATTACTCTTTATTCTAACCACTTTTAGAGATCTTTGGACTGAGCGAATTAAGAACATAGAACCACAATGAGATATCACTTATCTCCAGTGAGAATGGCCTTTATCAAAAAG
>VBSM01001124.1:14694537-14760656 GCA_008086735.1 Cheirogaleus medius | reverse complement strand
CAGGGGTCATTTGGTTTGGGAGCTAGTGACAGAAGATTCTGAAATCGAGACTTGGCTACATTGTTTATTTGGGAGGAAATCACAGGAAGCACAAGGGAAAAAAATGGGGAAAGTGAGACCAGGAAAGGAGCAAAGCCAAGAGAGAGCTGGGGACAGCTAGGTCTGGATGGGTTTGGGGCAGGGGGGTCTCTGAAAAGCCAGAGGGAATCCTCCTCAGAACTCCCCAAGGCAGTGTGGAGAGACTGAGTTTTTATCCTCCAATTCTATTCCCTTTCGATTGAGAGCTGCCCCCCAACGTGTCACTTTCTCTGGCCTTTGGTGTTGCACCTACGGGAGACAGAGCAAGCTCCTGTGATAACAGACAAAGCCTCAGATAGAGAAGATGACAGATGCAGGTCTTGAAAAGCCGGTGCCATGCTCATGCACATGAGCTCAGGTGGACCCAGGAGCCTCAACAGTGGGGGCTGCAGGGACAATTCTGGTATGTCACATTTGTATTGGGAGTAAGGGTGTGGGGCTTACAATGCAAATGTCGCAGCATGGTGTTAACCCTCTGGCAAAGAAGAGAAATTATGTCTTAAAACATGCATTTGGTTTCTGTGAGAGAGACAGAAAATAGCAGTAGCTTACAGAAGGCAGACTTCTTTCGCTATTCACGTAACAAGTTCAAGCTCGTAAGCTGCATAATCAGAGGTCCAGGTGCTTCCTAGTTGGCTGTTCTGCTATCTCTAGGGGACTATTCTTTTCACTAAGAATAAGGACTAACGTGCCTTCAGCACCTTGTCTACATTTGGGCCATCAGGAAGTAAGAGAAGGGAAGAGAAGGACACATGCTCTCTTTAAGGCAGAGCTCAGAAACTGCTCATAACATTTTCCCTCTCATACCATTGGCTGGAACTTAGTCCTGACTCCAAGGAAGGCTTGGAAAGATTATCTTTATTTTGCGCAGACATTTGCCCATCCAAAAATTATTTTACCATGAGAGAAGAGGGAAATGGACGTTGGAGGACAAACAGCAATTTCTGCTACAGACCCCACTCTGACGAATTGTGTCTTCTGGGGCAGATGTACCTGTTTCAGTTTCAAAATGGAAGCTTTGAATTACTTATATTAATAATTACAATTTAAGACTCTTTAATGCCATTGTGGAAGCTTTATCTAGTCTATATTCAGAGCTTCTCTATACTTCTTGCTGTCTGCTACTTATCACATTTTAGGTACACCAAGATTGCTAAATGATAAAGCCATAAGTGGGTAGATAGAAATCTTCATATGTAAAACACAAACCTGTTGATTAACTGGTAGGACCAGTGTGTGTGTGTGTGTGTGTGTGTGAGATAAAATTTACAAATATGATTATACATGTAATTATGTAAAATATCTGAAATTACATACCTATGTTTATACTTTCATACATATATATGAGATAAATATCATATATAAATCTTATATAAATATATCACATATAAAATATATTGAAATAAGTCACATATGTCATATATATGATATCATATATGATATATTTATCTAATATGATTTTATATATATATAATTTAAAAATTTAAACAAATCTGGGATGCCCTTGGAGTCTGGAAGCATTAGGGCCTCTTCTAAGGGTACTGCTCATCCCCAAAGACATAGTCTGTGTAACTATCTTCTCCCTGGCACTGCAGGGGACATGTCCTGCTGCCAAGCCTAAAGCAGAGCCAGGAGAGGTGGGAGCAGGCTCAGGCTGGTGTGGTCTGCGCACAGCCAACGGGTCTTGACCAAGTCTTCCCCTTGGCAGGCCAGGGCCAAGCGTGATGATCTGGGACTGCTTTCGCTGGGTGCGGGCTGGACCGCGCTCCTCACCTGTGCTGCGGTTCCTGTGTGTGAATGTAGACTCTCGGACCGACCTCATTTCATTCTCACAGGACCTGCCCAGGCAGCATCAGAGGCATTATTGGCTCTATTTTGCAGGATGAGGAAACTGATGCCTCCTTATATAAATTGCAAAGTGACTTGGTCCTGATGTGGCTAATAAATGGCAGAAATGGGACTAGAGCCCAGTTTTTTTTTGTTGTTTCCCAGTTTATTGCTTTTCCTATGACATCTTACTCTACCTCTTCTTCCCTTCAATTGTTTAACGTACCCCTTCTCACCAACAGGAGACAGGGGTACATTAATAGGCAAGCCCATTGGTACTGTATTTGTTTTTTAGATAATGTTTGTGCTACCCTATTCTGAATAAGCTGAATATGGAGCATAATGAATTCTTTTTCCCTTTGGTGTCACGGTTTGAAAGTTCTACCCCGGTCGGCAACCTGCTTTCAGCCTCATGTCATTTCACACAGTTGACATATGAGCCCATCTCTCCTCCTTGTCCTCCCCCCACCTGCAGTAAATTGGGTTTATAATAGAAACACTAACTCAATGTTAACGAAAGTGATACTGTCAAGTGATATGATGAGACGGCTGGGTCATGTTTTATGGTAATAGATTCTCTTTGGGCTTCCTTTCCAAGATCGTGAGATGGTGCCTCACCCTGCAAAGGGCAGACAGAAAGTGTGGAAGCCACAGCAGAAGGAAATCTATGGAGAGTTATGTCTCCATTGTATCTTCATTCCCAGCTTGGTAAAACAAACAAGCAATCAAATGATATTTTGCTAAAACAAAACACAGACAAGACTTTTTTAGAAAAAGGATCTCTTGATAGTGAGAGAGGGCCTATAAAATAGTCATGTTGTCCTGTCAATCAATTTTACCTTCCCATGGGCTGTTCAGTGTAGTTAGTACAGTCACACTCATATAAACCTCTTTATTTTCACCCTTTAGCAATAACTAACGTATTAGAAATTTCTCCCTTGGTTTCTCTCCCCTGATTTAAGACAGACAAAATTTTCAAAGGAAAACAGAAAGGAAATCAATTCGCAAAGAGTGTGAAGAAATACAGAGTATCAGAAAAGTGGACCTTACAAAGATTTCTGCTCCTGTTTTAGTAACATCTAGTGAGGGAGGACTGATACCAATTCCTAGGTACTTTGCTAGGCATTGATCTTTCTAGATATGTTACTTATGCCAGGCACCAACTTTGAACTTGGCTATAGTGCTTACGGTCTGTTTCATGTGCTGTCAGTTATAAACCTTTGGTTATTTAATCTGAAAAACTGGAACAATAAGAACAGCCAGTCCCTTGGAGTGCCAGGAGAACAGTTGTCCCTTGGTGTCTGTGGGGGATTGGTTCTAGAACCACCCCTCATACCCAAATCCTCAGATGCTCAAGCCCCTTATATAAAATGGTGTAAATATTTGCATATAACCTACACGCATCCTCTTGTATACTTTAAATTATCTATATCTAGATTATGTATCACACCTAATACAATGTAAATGCCATGTAAATAGTTGTTATACTGTACTGTTTATGAAATAATGGTAAGGGAAAAACGTCTGTATGTGTTCAGTACAGACACAACTATAGATATTTTTTCCCAAATATCTTCGGTCCACAGTTGCTTGAATCCATGGATATGGAGCCCATAGATACAGAGGGTCGATTATACTCATTAAATATGATCTATAATTATTGCCATCTATCTTGATAGACACAACCAAACTCCCGAGAATACAGTCATATCCTGACATAATGCCAAAAAAGAGAGGTCCAGATTCTCTACCCCTCCCAGGTCAGCACACTTAGCTTTTGCTTTTGGTCAGAGGGATGTGTTCCTTTCTTAGTGTGCAATCTGATGATGCAGTGAATGGTCACCTGTCAACTGAGGCCTCTCCCTTTGGTTACAGTGGCATGGGGGGTTTGTCTTATGCTTTACACACCTGCTTGTATAAATCCCTAAGAAGCCAAAGGCCACAGGAGTGCCCACAAACCAGCAAACCTTGTTTTTAATACCTACAGCAATGCTTTTATTTTTAAAATTGTGTATTGCCAAATATTGTTCTTCACTAACCACACAATATTATGATGCATGGCATAGGAAAACATTTAAATTTTGGGGGGATATTTTAAGAGTAAGGTAGAGAGCCTATCAGGTTATTAACTGATGAAAAATTTTGGGGAAGAGAATAACTGTTATAAGGTACAGTCCTAAAAGTTATATTTCTGGATTTGTTGGATATTGGCATAAGGAGCCTTGCATATTTTTTCAGGCCCAAATGTTGAAGACCAAAAGACACTGGCCAGAAAATAAAGCTATGTGTCTTTATAACCTTGAAGAATTTTTTTTAAAATTGCAAGGCTGCAACTTACACCACTGCTATGTAGATATCCAAGCTATTGGGGTCACTCGCTGTACTTGCTGTGTGTATTTTACTGGACAAGAGTTCTTGAGAATTATTTTTCTGGCTTGAAGTTTTTGGACATATTGCTGGGTGAGAAGCAGGAAGTATTTCAAATTCCCTTGCTTCAGTTATTTTTGTGAGGGACACAGAATAGATGTCCCTGCAGGAAACAGGTATGTTCTGAGTGGAGTGCCCTGAGATTTGTGACTTTGTGGGTGCTGAAGTATAATGGTTAGGTATCCCCTCTTGGGCTAAGGAACATTCTGTTTGCACATGTTAAATTTGGGAAATAAGGGTCAGTGAGTTGGATGAGAAAGGGCAGATGGCTGGAGTTTTCCCAGTGAGCAGATTGCTCAACCCACAGCAGGCTCGCACCTGGTTGCCGTGCTGCCTGGCTATCTGGAATCTTCCCAGATGACTCGCTCACTCCTCCTCCACAGAGGTGCATTTACACACTGTCCTTTCAATCTGGAAAAGGACATGGACACTTCCAGTGAATTTTCATCCAATCTGAGGAGAAATCCTGATTCTGTAAGCAAAATGCTACTGAGCAGGTGCATACCTCTTCATACCGTCCAAATGGCCAAGATTCTTCTCCAAGTTTTCAAAGAAACATGTAACCCCAAACCAAAGTGCATCAGATGAGAGACCTATTTCCTTCTTTTCTCTGCATAGATTCTTTACAAAGTAAAAACAATCCCTAGGGGATTTTGTCCCCGAGGAAAGAAGGAACTCAATTCAGAACCAAATTCACCTTCACAAGCCGTTCTGATTGGAGCTACACTTCTGTGGCTTGAGTGTGGAACATTTCTCCTTATTTAGCCGCTCCTGACAGCCTCTCAAAGGAGTAGGTAGTCTGGCAGGAATTGTTGATTGAGAAAGGAAGATGGATTTAAGAATCAAGATAGTATAGTTTTGCAGGTATATGCCTTTCACTGGAGCAGAGTAAGGAGGTTTAAGGATGCGACCCCATAGGTTGAGCTCTGTGATATAACAACTTGTTCCAATATAAAACAAGACTGGGCATCACTCTCTGATCTGTATGGGCTGCAGCTGAATTAGAATGCCATAGTGGAACTGTGCCTTGGAGGTGATAGGATGCAACACTGAATGAGCCATGCGGAGCTTTGATACTACAGGAGTGGAGAAATGAGTTGGGGGTAGGGTGGCCTGGGGACCAGATGCAGGGATTCTGGTGCCCACGCTTGTCTTGATGCCACAGATAAGAAATCTTATCGTGGCTAAGGTTGTCTGGCGAGTAACTGCCGGGATGGAGTGCTAAGCAAGCAGCCTCCGTGTCAGAGAATCTGACCTTGGGAAGATAATGAGACAAGGAGAATTCAGAACAGATGAAAGCCAAGAGCACCTACTTTATCTACTGACAGCCAGAGAACACCTTCATGCTCAATCAGTTCCTGCTAATGAGACAAGATGGGGCAAGATGGTAAAACAGCAGTAACAGGCAAACTTTTTTTTTTTCAGCTTAATGATCTATAACTTAGTTAGATAAAATTGTCTTTTAGGTCAGACAGCAACATAAGTCTGGGCATAAAAATACAAAAGCAACACCTGAATCATTTTGGCGTTGTTTATTATGTAAGGGCAGCGATGAAGTTGAAGGAAATAATGACGAGTTTGAAGGAAACCCCTGTATGCTTTGAATACGCCATTGCCTGACGGAAGGTACTAGGGAGACGGTGTTTTAATATTGCTGTGCCATGACCAGCGAATTCCTTAAATCATTCTCTTTTCTTGTCACTAGCTGTTTCAATGTCCAACAGGAATTTTAACATGCGCCTGACACTTGTAATTAATCAGTGCTTTAGTCTTTCTCCTGTGCTGCGAGTTATTACATGCCTCCTGGAGATGACACTGCAGTTTCCATCAAGATCTGAATACCTATCAACAGGGGGGTTTTTGAAGACCTCCTGCTTCTGTGGCAGTTGCAGAAAGGGTGCCGAGGTCAGGAGAGAGGGGACTGTTTCTGGGTGACGCTGCTCTAAGTGCTACACATACAGAGTGTCATTTCATTTTCCCTCAAACGTGCGTGGCAATGCTTGCTTAACTTCATTTACAGATGAGAAAACGAAGAGCTCACAGAAATTATGAAAGTCCTCCCAGAGTCCTATGGCTACTGTGTTGTTTGTCTTTTTGTTGCCAAAGTTTCTGTTCTTTTCATTACATCCTGATGGCCAATTTTTCAAGATAGCTGCATGGCAAGGGGAGAAAGGCATAATCAGGAAAAACCAAAATCAGCATCTTTAACATATGGGAAAGTTGTTTCTGAATAAACTTTTTGTTAAAATATTCAATGTTGTTTTGAAATAGTGTGATAAGCGATTTGGTATAATGCCATTAATGCAATATTAATGGTGCCTCGTCTAGGCCGGAAATGGCTAGTGGATTCTTGAGCAGCTGGAGATGATGTCCTTAACTGATACCACTGAGGTCTGCAGGAGAGTTCTCTTGCCTTCTGAAGAGGGGCGAGGCCACACCATGGCCTTTATTTGCTCTATCTGTGTACACTTTTATGTGTGCACATGCACATACGTGCACACTAGTGGAATCACAGGTGAGTAGAAACCTGCTCTCAGGAGTAATGTGAAAGACATCAGGGCTCCCAGCTCCCATGGTGGAACTCTCTTCTGCATGGGTTTTTCCCCAAGACCAGTGCCAGGTCTCACCTCTGCAAACCTCAGACTGAGCCACTGCAAGCAGTCAGTGGTTTCTCTATGTCAGTGAAACACTATCTAAGGAAATGCTTCTAGTGCTGGGAAGGTGGCTCTTTCTCAGTGTGGCTCATGCTGATCCCACCCAGGTGCCACAGGTCAGCTTTTGCATTAATAATAAAATGATATCATGACCTGGCCTTGGGGACAGTGAGGAAACTGCCATTTATTTTCCCCAGTTGCTTACAAAACCTGCTTAGGCAGCCCCTCAGGTAGGTTGAGGAGAAAGTGAGGTTAAGGGCAGGAAAGGACTGGAAAGAAAAATCATGCATTTTATCCAAAGAAAGGAAATTATTGAAGAGATATCTGCACTCCCATGTTTATTGCAACACTATTCACAATAGCCAAGATATGGAATCAAACTAAGTGTCCATCAATAGATGAATGCATTCCTAATAGATTCATCATGGAATACTGTTCAACCTATAAAAAAGAATGAATTTCTGTCATTTGCAGTGACATGGATGGAATTGGAGGCCATTATGGTAAGTGAAGGCACAGAAAGACAAATATCACATGCTCTCACTCATATGTGGGAGCTAAAAAAAATGATCTCATGGAGGTAGTGAATAGAATCCTAGCCACCACTGGGAAAAGTAGTGAGGGGAGAGATGAGGAGAGGTTGGTTAATGGGTACAAAAATGCAGTTAGGTAAAAGGAATAAGATCTAGTGTTTGTTAGCACGATAGGGAGACTATGGTTAGTCATTTACTATATATTTCAAAATATCCAGAAAAGATTTGGGATATTCCCAACATAAGAAATGATAAATGTTCGAAGCAATGGACATCTCAATTACTCAGATTTGATCATTAAACATTGTATGTTTGTATCAATATGTCACATGTACCCCTTAAATATGTAGAACTATTATGTATCCATAAATTTTTAAAAATTTAATAAAAAATTAAAAAAATAAAATTTAAAAAAGAATAATGCTTTTACTGGTTTATTCGGTATGCTAAGTAAAAATAATTACTTCTGTCCCTGCAGGCACATGCCACATATTCATATGCCTGTATGACAATAAACAACCATTCTTCCTGTATCAGATTACTCATTTTAATATGTTAGGATTTTCATCTGTCTCTCCTTCATTAAGATAGAATATGTTTTATTTTACAAAATCCACATTCATTATGGAAAAAATAGGAAGTACAAATAGGCAAAACAAACACTATTTAATTATAATTATACTTCTAGTGGTAATTATTAATATTATTAAATTTTGTAGTATAGTCTTCCATTTCTAGTTCTATTCATATATATATATCTATATGTAATACTTTGCCCACACATATAAACAAAATAAAACAATAACAGAAAGTTATTTTTTAAACTGTTTTTAACACAATTATATATGAACATCTTCCATATCAGTAAATATATTTCCAAGTCAACATTTTAAAATTCTACATGGCATTCCATAGTATGGAAGCATTATACATTATCTAACCAATTGTTAAAGTTTTAAGCTATCTCCAAATTTCTGATACTTTTCAATAAGCTAGAGTTTATGTTTTTGTACAGTCATCTTTTTAATGCTTGTTCAATTTATTTTTTTAGAATAAATATCTTTAAATCGAATTTCTAAGTCAAAGGTATATATTCTTATTTATTTATTTGTTTATCCTTAATTTTTAATTTCAATAGATTTAGGGGGCACAAGTTGAATTTTGTTACATATATATAGAGTAATGGTGAAATCTGGGCTCTTAGTGTATCCATCACTGAGATAGTGTACATTGTACTCAATAGGTAATCATATCTTTTGCAGTGGCTTTGATAGAACTGGAAACCATTATCCTAAGTGAAGTAATGCAGGAATAGAAAATCAAATATTGCATGTTCTCACTTATAAGGAGCATACAAAGTGGTACAATGGACACTGGAGACTCAGAAAGGGGGAGAGTGAAAGGGGCTGAGGAAAGAAAAAATACCAATTGGGTATGCACTTTTAAAAGCAATTACTTTATTCCAGAGATGCAAGGATGGTTCAACATATACAAGTCTATAAATGCAATTCACTTCATAAATAAAATAAAGAACAAAAACCATATGATTTTGTCAATAGATGCAGAAAAAGCATTTGACAAAGTCCAACACACCTTCATGATAAAAACTCTTAACAAAATAGGCATAGAAGGTCCATACCTTAAATTTATCAAATCCATCTATGACAAACCCACTGCTAATATCATTCTAAATGGGGAAAAATTGAAATCTTTCCCTCTTCGAACTGGAACTAGACAAGGATGCCCACTATCTCCTCTCCTATTCAACATAGTGCTTAAAGTCCTAGCGATAGCAATCAGACAAGAGAGGGGTATTAAGGGCATTCAAGTGGGGGCAGATGAAATCAAACTCTCACTCTTCGCCGATGAAACTATATACTGATGAAATTACTTTCTATCACCAGCATAATATTGGAATGAATTGTTGAACAGGTGTTTTGAATTTTTGCCAAAGGAACGGTAATCAGTAGAAACTATCATTAAATCATTAAAAACAAGAAATGCCAAATCATCACCATTTATCTTTGCCAGTAAAGCTGCTGGGTAAATTCTGGGGAAAGTCATGGACATGGTATGTGCTGATGTGAACTGGGAGTTCACCATCTCACTCACGATGTCCCAAGTACTATGGGAAGACTGCAAGGGGCTGGTGGCAAACTGGAGGGAGTCAGGGGAGAGTGATTGTAATCATAGCAATCTAGGAGAGGAGACAGGACAGCAGAGATGTCTTCTCAAATACCCAAGCAATTATCATTCTTGGTCATTCTAGGTGGAAGAGCTTAGGCAAACATTGAAGTAGATTTTGGTTGGTTTAAAGGAATAACTTTTTAAACAATTGTACCATTCTGAAAATGGCATCCATTGACTACTGGGTGGTGAGTTAGTGGACTGTATTTATTGAAATGTTATTCTCAGTGAGATTATGGAGACTATTTCTGCATTTGTGAAAGATTGAACTAGGTAACTACCAAAGTTCTGTCCAAATTAAGTTTCTATGCCTCATGAGAAGTATTTTGTGAATGTCATATATCTGTTTTTCTATTTTGGAATAGGTAGAAAAGGGGTCTGCTCTTATCCTTATTTTCTTAAATATTATGTTTCATATTTTATTTTTTCCTTGTATCTACATAAATGGTCTTTAGTGTTGATAAAATGCTATCTTTCTGCCTAACTCATTTATTCCTTTAATATAGTATTGTGTTTCTTTACTAAATGTTTAAAATATTTTTTCAGACAAAATAAAACAAAAACAAAATGAGATGGATAAAAGTTGAAATCAGCAAGGTGTCAGGTTAATGTCATCTGGAGAGTCAGTGAACTGTGCGGCAGAGTTAGGATGGGAAGGAGGGCGATCGACCAACACTCAAAATTCACAAAGCAAAACCAAAATTCTCTCCACGGAGTTTCCAAAACTCTAGTCCAGAGTGGAGACAAATATGGAAACCAAGGAACACAGCCAAGTATCTGGGTAAGCAGCAGGGCATTCTAGAGTTTATCTAATTCCTCTCTACGTCTTCCTGATGCCCTTAGGAAGTTTATATTGTATTATACTAATGATATGATGGGTATGGTATGATATGGTATGATATGATATATGATATGATATTGGAACATACAGTAGCTTCACTCAGCCGCTAAAGATTTCATATTTTCATTGTTTTCCTCTAAATACTTTATCTTATGTTTACCAACCTTGAAGCATGAATCTCCTTATATGGCCACTCATTTAGTCTTTGTGTAGTTTGTTTGTTTGAAGACCTCAGAAATTTTTATAATTGTCATGAAATCTGTTTCTTTTAGATTGTTCTTTAAAATTCTATTTCTGGGAAACTCTACTGCTTATCCTGACTATCCTACTGCAGCATTCTCTCCAACACCACAGTAATTCACTTTTTATAATAGCTTTTAATGTGGTGCTTTGTCAATACTTTTCCAACAGCCTAAAATGTCACCCCATTGGTCTCTCTTGCCTGTATACACATTGTGTTTTCTCTGCTCCTCTTGTCTTAGAAAGATAATGCTTTGTAAATCAGTCATCTCAAGAGGTTGCAATGAAGGGATTGATGGCTTCATCTATCTTACTTTCCACTAAGTTGTCAAATTTGGGAAAGTCTCTTAGAGTGCTTATTTACTAGAATTCTTCCAAAGCTCAAAATTCCACTTTTGCTCCCTTTGTACTTTACAGTTAAGGAGCTCCACAGAAACAAGAGCTAAGAGGCAGAATCTTCTTTCTACTGCATGAGTCATACACACACGTGCACACGCCTGTGATCGCACCTGTACAACTGTATCAACTTTACATTCTGCTCTCCCTCCTCCAGTCCCTCCCTCCAAACTTTCCCATGTTCATAATCATATTGTAGAGGAAATAACTAGGCTTCCTATAAACTATGCTAACTAAGTTCCTTTTCACTTTGTGTCTTAAGAGACATTTTCCACTAATTTTGAAATCATTAGAAATAGAAGGTATCTCTTAAGCCAGCCCAAAGCTGATTTTATTCCCTCACTCTGTTATCTATGGTAGCACTTTAAAATTGTGTTACAGTTATGATTCACATCATATATTGCTGTCAGTTCTTTAGATTATGAGACTGTTTGGAAGGCAAGGGCTGTGTAGTTCCAAACACCTGACACATAGTGGGCCCATAACTAGAGTATATTGAACAAGTGATTGAATGTTAATCCAGTTTCATCCCAAGTGTGTAGTAGAAAAGACCCCAGCCTGGCAGGCAATGGACCTGAGGACCTGGTGTTATTAGAAACTAGCTGCATAATCCTCAGGAATTGACTTACTTTTTCTTGTCAGTTTCCTCACTGGTGAAATTAAGGAGCTGGAATAGCTGTTCTCTTCTAGATCAATCCTGTGGCATATTTTTCTTAGTGACATTTAAAGTCATCTCCCAATCACCAACGATAAATGGTTCTTTAACAAAGGAAGAGGACAGATAGGAGAAGGCAGGACTAAGAAGCAGTTTTGACAAGTCCAGGGCCGTGGATAATCCCCTAATCCTATTCCTTGCATTTATAATTCAGCAGATGGCTTTTCTTCTTCACTGGGTTTTCCTTTCCTAAATGGTTAGACAAATATTAAAAAAGATCTTATGTTTCACTCTTTGAGGACCTATCCCAAATGTCAGGGGAAGGTGACTCAGAGCCGTGCTGGGTGGCTATGTGGAAGGAGCTAAGTGAGAATTAAAATGCGACCAGTACACAGGCATTGATTTTTAAGCCTTTATTCCAGTGAAGTGATTTTAGCCACCTGGATAAGAGCTATTTTTTAAGATCTCTCTTTGTAATTGCACCTTCTTATGGGAATGATGGATGGTCAGGGTGACAGGCAACATCTGCCCCTGACGGCATGTTACGTTGTCGTGCAGAGAGGCAGTGCGGCCCAGTGGACCTCTCGGGGCGGGGCGAGTCAGGGAGCGCACGTTCTAACCCCAGCTCTGTCCTTCAAACTTGTGGGATGACCTTAGAGAAGACACTCAACTCATCTGTGCCTCTGCTTTTTATCATCCATAAACATGGAGGAAATAACAACTTTTCAGTCTTTAGTGGAGGACGAGCTAATAAATCACCGGAACGTGCTTGGCAGTAAAATCCTCTGCAGAAAAGCGGAGAACTAACAGCATGCAAATGGACTAGTAATTGCATTTTTCCAGGAAAAGTAAATTTTGCTTAAACCCCACCCTAGAAGAAATAAACATAGCCTCAGCAGAACATCTTTGAAATAATGAAGAAAAGTCTTATCTGATTTTCCCAGCTCCCAACAGGCTAGCTGGGGTGAGGGCAGGGGTGGGGTGTCAGTGTAGCCGGAGTGGAGGAATGTTGTCCCTGAGGCAGCACGCATGTCTTATTGGAGCTCTAATTTTACTGTAAAAGAAGAGAGTCCAAACTGGGACCCTAGTCCCTAAAAGTAGATCTCAAACCAAGGGTCACAGAGTTCAGGAATGAGCATGAGGAAGGGGCACTTGAAAGAGACAGCGTCCAGTTATAGTGACATTTTAATGTCACCATCCTTGTGCTTGTATGTCTATGGGTAAAACCCAGAGTTCCTCAGACTAAGAAGACTGCTATCTCAATAGTTCGGTGTTTTTTGCTTTTAAATCCAGGTAATGATCCCATCTTGAACTTCAATTTTTAAATCTGTGCCTAGTCCAGTGCATGATGTCTTCCTTTTCTGCCCACTTCTCTGATGTAAATCCCATCCAACCTCCAAGCCTCCTCCTATAGTAGTTTCTCCCAACTCTGGGTCTTCAACCTTTCATGACTTTGGATTTGGAATTCAAGGAGCCTTCATATTTGACCTCAGCTCATCTTGTGCTAATCTTTTATATTTAGTTTTTCTTCTTCTTCTTCTTCTTTTTTTAAAGACAGCGTCTCGCTCTGTCACCTAGGCAGAGTACAGTGGTGCCATCATAGCTCACTGCAACCCCAAATTCCTGGGCGCAAGCGATTCTTCCTACTCAGCTTCCCAAGTAGCTGAGACTACAGGCACACGCCGGCACACGCCAGCACACCCAGCTTCATCGTGCCAATATTGAGCATGGCTAGCACATACAGCACCTTTGTGCAAATATCATAAAGGCTCCCCACCCAGGCAAGGAATAAATGACAAAAGCACTGCTTGCTTCACTCCAGCCTCCTTCCTTCCCTGACCTCCTCCTCTCTGAGTCCCCATCCACTCTTGTTTTCAGTGTGCAAACTGCTCGGTCCTGTGTGGGACCTGAGTGCATTATTTGTATCCTCTCTGGTCCTGTCAACGTGTGGCTTTGCAGTGTTCTCTGGGTGCAGGCATTGAAGGGTATCGCTCTATGGGCCAGATCCCCATGGCGCCCTGGCCAGCACTGACGAGGCCAGAAGGACTCATTCAGGAGCTTGGAGCTGCGGGGCTGGTCTGGTGCAGATCCCACGCTCTTGCCTTCACCTCTGCCAGCCCATTGAATTTCCACTGGTCTTTCTAGTCCTCATGACTGAACTGTGGCTTGGTTATCCTTTTATTCCTCCCAGACAGTTTTTCTCTCATTTATAGAAACAATGCCTGCTTTTGTAAAAATAATAGCAAAATAAAGGTATAAAACAGAAAATATAAATCATGCAGGGTCCCCATTAATAATGATATTAGCCTATTTTGTGTGACTTTCTTTCTACTCTCTTTTAGTGTTGCACAAACACAGACACAGGCACACACATCTGTTAAAATTGGGGTCACCCAAAATGTGCATTTTATAGGCTTTTTAAAAAACTTAACATGATAGTCTCAGTCAAGAATAAATGGTGCCTTTTCATGCTTGTTACTAAATATAATTGGAAAAAACAATTTCGAATAGCTATATGGTATTCTTTTGTATAGGTATATTAACATTTATTAAGTCAAACTCCTAATGTGGGACATTAACATGGTTTCCAACATCTGTCTCTGGCAGATGAAATAAATGTAAGTGCACCTTCAGTCTCTAAGCTTCTCTCTGTCTCCACTGCCACCACGACCCAGGTGACTACGAGTCTCTGCTGCCGACCACAATACAGCACGTGGTTCAGCATGGGCTGGAGTCCCTCTCTTACAAATGTGTCCTAGGGGAAGTTCCTCGCTTTCCCCTTGCCTCAGTCTCCTCATCTGCCATTTGAAGTCATCACTGGTAATGGTACCTAAATGGGTGTTAGGAAAAACAATAAGGTACTTATCTTTTTACTTTATAAAAACATAAAGCACTCAGAACATTGACTGGCATGTGAGAAATTCTCAATAAATTCTTCCTTTTCAACAACCTACTTGCTTATTACTCTCACTTGAATGTGCTCCATCCTCCACATGGTAGCCAATGTTTCATCAAGGCACTTAACCGACCAAGGTTTACAAACATGTGCATGTGCATCAAATGCATAGCTTCTACCTAGATTTAAAGGGGAGCTCAAGTAAACGTGTGCTTGTAAAGGAGGTGTTTATCTTCATATGCTGTCAGAGAAAAATATAAATTGATTTGAGGCATTTTCTGACCTTTATTAGGACTTTAGTATGAGGCAGTAGAGTTGAGATTTTTCCATTTTCCAGATATTATGCCACATATCACTAAAATTTGTCCCCATCTTCATCCCCCACCTCAAGCAGAAGTTCCTGATGAGGTCATTAGAAGTCTGCAGTGATTCACTGTGAACTTCGTGGGAGAAAGCAACACAGATTTTATTTTACAAATTCTTCAGAACATTAATTTAACATCTTGTTCTCGAAAATGTGTTCTCTTTGGTGGTGGTAATTATTGCAGATGTGAGTGAAGCTGAGTTTGAATCATTTAAGACTTCAACATTCACAAATAATGCCCAGTGGAGCTTATTTTTGAGACTGATATTTAGGCAGTAATCCAAATAATGAAGTCATGTTGTGTTTCGGGAAAATCAACAACCAAATAAACAGCTTGTACTGTATGGAGATGATTCAGTTTGGATATTCTACAAAGACGGACATTCTCCCACTCAGTTAAGAAGAAGGGTCATAACTGAAACATTTGGGGGTTTATAAAGGTGTATTCCTTTGAAGAAGCATTTGTTTGGGATAGTAAGGTCATGGGAGATGTTTGAGTCAAATTATAAAATGTGCCAGCAATAATAAGCCCATGAAATGAGTGAACTAAAGAGCATGTATAATTGCTAATAATTACTGAAAGATTGGCCCAAACTTATGCTTTTAACAAGGCCTCTTCTATCAAGAGTGATTTTGTCTAACTTTTGGCAAGTTGCTTTCTAATAACTTTCCTTAATCTCTTGTAGAGTTATGATATCACTCTTTGGATTTTGAGGAATTGACAATTTTCAAAAAACAAACCATTAGAAAAATAGAGGAATTATGAAAATGAAACATAACCTATACTTTACTTTTGTCAGGAACTCTGTGTGTGTGTATGTGTGTGTGTGCGCGCACGTGTGTAGTAAAGAAGCTGTCTTTTGAGTGGGCGTGAGGTGAACACTCCAGGAAATGGCACAAGCAATTCTGATGCAGTGCAGATTATGTATCTTAGAGCATGAAGAGATAATTTTTAGATCAGTGGAGTCAATTCTTTCATTTTATAAGTGGAAAAACAGAAACAGAGAATTTAAAGGCCTACTCCAGAGCCATGCTACATTTGTGACTTTCGGTAAATGACAAAATAAGATAGCTTCCCAAGTTTAGGTATAGTTAATAAGATCACAACTTCTGACTTTTTTGTTTTGTTTTGTAAAGTTTTTCCAAAAAAGAAAGTACCATGGTAAAATTGTTACTAGTAGGAGCTATTTAGACTAGTTTCAGGCCCATCAGATTTTATGTTTTCCAAGGCAACGTAGTCTTTGTTCAAACCACTAGGGTAGGGGTTATATCTCTAATTTTCCTTGGCAAGGAATCAGAAGAAAAGTGGAGACAAAGCATATAAAAATGTAGCTGGATATAAATGTTCAGGCTTATTTTCATGTGAAAATGTTTTCCTCCTTTCTTTGCTGTATTAGAGGGAATTGAAGACTAAATATCCCCTGCCTCTGAGGAAGATAGAACTAGTTTTAGGTTGATTTGGGAGTTTTAGATTAAAGGGTCATTAAAGCTTATTGGGAAAGAAGGGAGTGACGTGTTGGAGAGGAGGGGACTTAAGTGGTGTAGACACACTGTCCTAGAGGAGCAGGGAGGAGAATGGGATTCGCCCTCACCTCCCAGACTAAAGGGAGTATTGCCCGGATGTGGAGACATCCATGTTAGAGGGACACCCGGAAGTCTGTGGTCCTGGAAGCACGGAGGCCTTACCTCCAGGTAGCACCATTCCAGAAGCAAATTCTAAGAGGAAGAGCTGCAAGGTACAACTGGGTTGATCAGCCTGCCTAAGAGTGATGCCTCAAAACAGAGGCTTGTAAAGCTCTCAACCAAGTTCCTGTTTTCTGAATCAAAGACTTTGCTAGAGCTCCCATGTCTCAGGGTCCAACGAGGAGTTCATCTCATTAATACCCAGCATCGTACCAGGAGACTTTGTGTGAATAGCTGTGGACAGGCCCTCTCTCGACACTAGGACACCATAAGCCCAAGGACAGGTGGGACCCTGGATACCTAGTAGAGTCATGGTGGGGTCTGGAGGGTGGGGAAGACTTTTCCATTGGATTTGGAGAGACTGACCGGAACTAGCTTAGATGCCCTACGTTGGAAGAGTGGTTAGTTACATCCCACTAAAAGCAGAGAAACCCCAACTATGGGAGGGTCTCAAAAACTCTAAGATAGGTACATAATGCTGCTTTAAGTCACCTAGGTATCTCTTAAGTTTACTGACTCTTGGGACCTGAAAAGGTGACATTTCTGAAACTATGAATAAAAATGAAAATCTCATTATTGTATTGCAGTAAGGCTGGCCTTCCCACAAAGATCCAGCTCTGACTCTGTCCTTGTGCAAACCTCTTGAGCATCCACACTAAAAAGGTGCTATGGAATGGAGACACAGTGTAAACAAAATAGACTTTGGTCTTCCTTGTAGCTCCTTCTACTCCAGTTCTCATCCCTCCTTCTACCATCTATCAGCTCGGGACTTGCCTGAGGCTTGCCCGGTTGACAGCTCCTAACCTGTGGGCTTCCGTAATAGCTACATTTTGGTGAGATCATTTCTAAGCTTTCTAGACATGGTGTTTCTTTTACCTGCAGCAGAAACAGGGTGGGTGAAGTTATAAAGACCCTGCAGAAGGATTTGGCTGAACTTCTGTGGCTGTATCAAGTAACCAAAATGATAAGCCTAATTCAGTAGATATCTCTGTGAATAATATAGAGGTAGAATACACTGATATAACATATTCATAATTGGGGATATTCTCCAAATTCTACAGGGCAACTGATCTTGTCTCCTTAACAAGGCAATGGCATAGAAGAGGAGGAGGAAGCAGTTATAAGTTTAAAATTGCTTAAGAGGGCCAGGTGTTGTAGCTCAAGCCCATAATCCCAACGCTTAGGAAGCTGAGATGGGAGGACTGCTTGAGGCCAGGAATTTGAGACCAGCCTGGGCAGCATAGGTACCCTCTGTACAAAAATTTTAAAACTTAGTGGTTGTGGTGGTGTGCACCTAGCTACTCTGGAAGCTGAGACAGGAGGATCGCTTAAGCCCAGGAGTTTGAGGCTACTGTGAACTCTGATCACACCATTGTATTCCAGCCTGTCTTTAAAAAAATTAAAAATAAATTTTAAAAAATGACTTAAGAGCCAATAACAAAGGCAATTTGTGGATCTTTTTTTGATACTGACTCAAAATATCAACTGGAAAGAGATAAATAAATTTGAATATAGTTTAGTATTAGACGATATTAAGGAATTACTGTTAATTTTGTAAGTTATAGTGGTATTGTGTTTATATAAGAAAATGTCCTTATCTTATATAGATGTTCATAGAAGTATTTGTGGATAAACTAACATGATGTCTGATATTTGCTTTAAACTACTTCACCAGATAAAAAGATACAAGTATGGAAACACGTTCATCATTGTTCAATGTAGATGATGGGTATATGGAGATTAACTCTACTATTCTATTTTTACTTCTGTTCTTTAATTTTCAAATAAAATTTTAAAAAATGTGTTGGAATTTAATTCTCAATACTTGTTAATGTAAAAACCCAGTGATGCACTTGGTTTCTTTGGTTGCTCCTGCCAAATGAGTTAATTGAAATAGAAATATTTTATTTGATCCACTGTAGTCCTACCAGTATTTATCCAAACATCCAGTAACCATTATTAATTTGCTCATTTAATCAAATGACCCAGATTTTGTGCCAGCTGCACTCATGAATGGAATGTTCTTTCTTTTCTTCCTTCAGGCTCAGGAGCTGTGTAATATTCTTGTGCTGCCACCACCATTTTCTCTCCTAGGTTTTCTTTAGTTCAAACCAATTCCAACATGGAATTTATCCTCCCATTGTATCCTTTTTGAGTGGGGAAAGAGGTGTGAAAAGAAAAACCATAATGAACTTTCAGAGGTAGTTTTGAATTCAACTTTGGCTTTCCCAGGTACTTGCTATGTGACCTTTGAGTTCATTTCTTATCTTCGCAGACCCTCAACATAAAACAGAGGCAATGCATGCCCAATGCCTGATGTAGCACATGTTGCCTTCACCCGCTGGTACTCATGTTCCTGTACGTGGCACATGCCAACAGTGTCCCCCTGCAGGTATCTGCAACTGTGCCTAAAAGCCCTCTCTAGACACAGAGTTCAGGCCAGAAGGGCCATGGGCTGGGGGGTTAATGCCCTCAGTGCAGCATTTAGCCATTGATGCATAGGAGGAGTTGGAGAATAAATACTTAATTCCCTTGACTCTTGGGTTGGGCAACACTGAGATGTGTTCCACAGCACCGTACCAGAGGGCCAGTGGGGTCAAGCACCAGTTTCACAACAGTAGCCTGCTCATTACCACACCCTGCATAGGCTCCTGTTCCTTCTCTGTCTCACTTCCACTTGCCTATGGTCCTTCCTGGGATCATCTCCCATATCAATCATTTGTGCCCAAACCCTTGTCTTGGATCTGCTTCTGGAGAATTCGCCTAAGACACCAGCCCTATAGCAGTAACTCAATAAGTGGCAGCTATTATTACTGCCACTGCAGAAAAGCACACTGACCTTTAATTTGATCTTCTGGTAACTCAACTATAAGAAACAATGTTTCATTTACAGTAACAATGCAAGGGTGAATGAAGATGGAGCAGAAGCAGGATCTGGCAGGACGCACACACACACCCCTGGAAGGAACAAGTACTAAAGGAACAAGGAATTGCATTGGCTCTGAAGAAGTAGCCAAGGGCTCAGGTGGAGGCTAAACACACTACACTGAAGTTCCCGTGGGATAAAGAGAACATGGTCGGTGGTGGGAGATCCAGCAGGCAGTTTGTACTCAGGAATCAGATGAGTGGGTGGCAGGAAATTTATCTATAAACAGCAGGACCAGGTCCAAAGCTGCCAGGCTGGAGTGTGCAGAAAGACTCTGGGCTGAGGCATAATGACTGGCACCTCCTGCCACATATCTGCAGAATATTAACATGAATATCTGCTGCCCTATTTTCCCTGGATCTACCCCCTCTGCACCCCTCCCTTTTTCTTCTGGGAAACACTCCTTTCAACCATGGGACTCAGGTGGGAACTCTAGTCCTCTTACAGACTCCTATTTGCCTGAGTGGGTAAAAATCCTTTCTTGGAAGTTTTTCATTTGAAACTAAGGGAAAAGTGGTAATACCTCTTGGATAGTGGAGAAAGTGGGTGAAGCTGAGAAAATACAAGCCTGGACGCTAATAGTGACTGTGGTCACTGTCGTGAAAGAAGGCTATTCACAGAAAGAGAGGGCAGAGGTGACACACAGAGAAGCAGAGGGGTGTGTGTGTGTATAAGCGTGTGTGCATGAGCATGTGTGTGTGCATGTGCGTGTTCACGTCTGTGCACATGTGCATGTGCACGTGTGCGTGTGTGTAGTAGATAGGGAGAGTCTCCCTGGCATTGGAGTTACTGCTTCCAATATCTGTGAGGGGCATTAGAGCTGTCTGGCCTTTCTGCCAGGTCTGTTCTTTCCAGTAAAGCCTCCCATTCCCAGGGTACTGCAAAGTGGGTTCCTATCACTCCCAAAATGTAAAGAAACCCAAAAGACACATTAATTTATCTGGGCATAGATCTTGCCGCAGTTCATCTTCTTTAATCCACTTTGGTAAGAAGAACTATCATAAGTAGGACAGAAAGTCTCCCGTTATAGAAAGGGGTTGAACTATGAGGTGGGGCAACGTGTGAAGAACACAGGTTAGGAGTAGGAGTCTGGGCTGGGGAGGGAGAGCAGGAGCCGCAGAGGCACCCCGAGCACCAGGTTGAAGTTACAGCGAGGGTACATTGGGGCAATGCGGGAGCCCAGCAGCCCAGCACAGGACCAAGCTTCTACCAGACTGGAGGCACAAGCTGCTGAAGCTCTTTTTGTCTCAGTCAAAATAGCTTAGCTTAGCCTGCAGTTTTTTGTGGTGCGTGGGTGGGAAACACTAGCTGTGAGTAATTAGGAAAGCAGAGGAAGGAGAAAGGTGGAAGGAACCAATGATGTTTTTAGAGTTTTACTTCTAATTATAAGAGACACATTCTCAAGGGATAGGCACTATTCTGAATTAGTAAAAGACATGGGACTGTATTTGTTCTTCCCAAACGATCTTTTACTTTCATTCCTGACTCACAGTGCAAGCCCAATAAATATTCTTTTAGTATTACCTAAAATTTTAAACAAGCATATTTAACTTCAAGTTAACAGGTATCTTTATGTTACTTCTGCATAATATAAAGAATTTTGTACACTTTAATTCCAATTAGCTCTTTTCCAATAGGCTGTCTTTATGAAGCATTTTAGGTGTAACTTGATTTGGTATTATTCCCACAATTTAGATGTTATTGTTTAAAACCATTTATATTCGTTTAGATTTACCACATATTTGCTGTTTTTTTGCTCTCACTTTATTCTTTTGCATCTCAGATATTCCTTCAGGATCATTTTACTTCTTGAAATATCTACTTTAGATTTTCCTTTATAAAGTAGTTAACATGCTCAGTTTTTATTTTCTAAAAGCACCCCCCTCCCCATCCTCATATTTCCATGGATAGTTTCACTGGGTATAGAATTCTAGGTTGATAGTTTTTTTCTTTGCTTTGAAGGAAATTATCACACTATATGCTGTCTTCAATTCTATTATTAAGGAAAAGTCATCAGTAAGTCTAATTTTTGATAATTGCCAGGTATTCTGTCTTTTCTCTTGGGATGCTTTTATTAATAATATCTTCTTTCTTTGTCTTAGTTGTTCTGTAATATGACTATCATATGTCTATGTGTGGATTTCTTATTATATATCCTGCTTGGAATTTGTTTTGCCTTCTGAATCTGAGGAGTGATGTCCTTTATTAATCCTGGAAAATATTTCAGCCAATGTCTTTTATATATTTTTTCCTTCTCTTTTTCCATTGTCTTTTTTTTTGCATTAAAATTTTTTTTTATTTCAGTATATTACAGGGGTACAAATGTTTAGGTTATGTGTACTGCCCTTGCTCAACCCAAGTAAGAGCTTCAAGCATGTCCATCCCCAGATGGTGCGCACTGCACCCATTAGGTGTGTATACACCCATCCCCTCATTTTTGCTATGATTAATCATAAATTGAACCTTTTCACTCTACCCTACATGTTTCTCAACTATCATTTCACATTTTTCTTATCTGTCTCTTGATGCTACATATAAGATAAAATATTAAATGCACTTATTATGTATTCTGAACATTATAATGCCATGTGAAAATTCCAATATTTGGAACCTTTGTCAATCTGATTGTATAGTTTACCATTTGTACTAATTCTAATTCATGGGAGCTTGGTTTACTCATTTGTTTAGTGATTTCTGCTTATAAGATTATTTCTTGGAAGTTTTCCTTTGGGAATTCTTTGAAGCCTGAATTTAAAATGTATTCTTCCAAAGAGATTTTCTATTTGCTTTCATTAAAAACCCCATCTTGGGGGTTTGGTTTTCAAAAATGTTTAATTCTGGATCAATCCTCAGTGAATAAGACTTGGCAGTTAGGAATTTTCAGATGAAAATTTTTTGTTGTTATATCTCAAATAAATGCAGAAAGAAACATGCATTTCCACTGTCTCTCAGGACAGGTTTATTTTTTCATGGAAGGGTCTTCAACATAACCATTCACTTGTTAGGCTTTGTCTTACATTCCCCACACAGTTGGTTAATGAAATGTCAAACTTCAGGCTGTCAGAAATCAGCAAACATCTCCAGGGCATGCATCAGTTCCAACTATTACCTATCTCCATGGATTAACATTTTCTTATTTTTTCTAGCCTCTAAGAAAATCCCTAACTTTCTTGTATATACATGATGTTATATAGAATTTTTAGATGTGCTGCATACACATATAACTCTTACCATCCAGCCCATCATATTACTGAAAATGAACCATAAATGTCTTTTTAAAATTATAAAATGAACAAAAGAAAAAAAAGCCCTAACCCTGGCTGGTATTTGCTTTGAAGGAAGAAATATATCCTTTATTGGGTTCCCTACCTACTGTAAGAGATAGTTGTAGGCAGGAAAACTTTCCCTCTTACAGAGATACTAGGCGAAAGTAGTGGTGAGAAACACTGAAATAATTTGTTTTGGAGTATCCTCCACCAAGAAGTTAGCATGGGCTCATGGAACACTTTAAAAATGGCTATAAGTTCAACATTTGTGCCATTTCTCATTGTTGTAAGGGGTAGTATTCTTAAACCTTGTTGGGTATAGATAGCTTTGGGAAAAGTACTTCTGTGGGCCATTTGGTTGTTACAAAGTAAAATAAGATTTTATCTTGAAGCAGTGAAATTTGGGACAGTTGGCAGATAAGGTCCTCTACATAAATAGGATCTTAATTGTGGAGATGAGAACTTTCATAATAGAATATTTACTTGAACTGATTTATTTTGGCAAATCCTGGACATGGTTGGTCATGTCCTGGGATTCAGGAAAGAGATCATTAAGAGAGGCCTGCAACGTTTGGGGGATGGTCACGCTTGAAACTCTGCTTCGAGAGGGGAGGGGGGCATGGGCAATATACGTAACCATAATATTTGTACCCCCATAATATGCTGAAATAAAAATAAATAAATAAATAAAATAAAATAAAAAGAGGCCTTCTGATATGCAGAGGGCATCTTCAACTAGAAAGTAACTGGCCTGAGTTGAAGGACAGTAAAAGACATCATCTGAAAGGGCAGGAAGAAAGGACAATGAGACAGAGATATCTGACATTAGGTTTTCCTTTCTTGTGTGTCCATTTCCCTTGTGTCTTCTTGAAATACTGAGTAAAACCGTGTTAAATACTACCAATACTTAAATTTTTGAAAGGATTTAGGAGAGAAGTTTGCACTTCCTGCACTTGTATAAGATAGCATTAGGATTATTTTCCCTTGGGATAGGTGATTTTATAACATTGGAAAATTTAGGGACATAGATCATACAAAGCTTCAGAAATTAACATATTCATCATAAGTCAGATGATTTAGTTGTGGAGATTCTGGAATCTCCCCAATGGATCAGTGAGGGCACAAGTAAGTTTAGGGATAATGGTGCAACTCTAGAAGGCAGCCAGTGATCAAAATCACTATGGCCAGGAGTGTATGAGCTCCTGAGTGGGGCAAAGTAAAAAGCATTTCCAGAAAGTAGGAATTTTCCCAGGGAGCATATCCAGGCAGTATATGTAATTTGGAATAGAAATCCAGTAAGCAACAATGTTCTTTGTTTGTAAATGAAGGTGATGATAGTACTTACCTCATACAGTTGTTGTGGCAATTACATGCATTTACATACACAAAATACTATATTGCGCACACACAGTATGTGCAATAATAGAAGTTGTGGCTAGTTACTGTTATTATCATCTAATCTGCTAGGAGAGAGGTGTGGCGAAAGGCTGAAAGTTTCTAAGGTTCAGACTCTGGCCCCAATGTAGGGATTGATACATTTATCAGCCACAGAGGCAGAAATCCCCATGAACACACTAGGCAAGGGGTCCAGGGTTGGGAGAAAATCTGTAACACAGGGTCCCCATGACTTTCCAACTACATGGCAAGTTTTATGAGGAAAGACACTATATCTTCCTAACTTTATCCTTAGCACCTAGTATAAAGTCTGGCACATAGTGGGTTCTCAGTAAATGTTTGTTGAATGAATGACTGAATGAAATGAATGTGTAGGTCCCCAGTGTTTCCTCCAGGTGCAATGGATATGGATTTTTCCCTGAAACAGGGAAAAATATTTCCAAACATCACCCTTAGTATAACTACTTCAATTTCATAGGATTATGCAGAGGATTTCTACTAAATCTTAAAGCTTAAAAGCATCACTGCCTCCAGGTGACAGGGCTTGGGGACAGTGGGGAAAACAAAAGTTCTCTCCTTTCTGACTTTTTTGTACATTACCCCTTTCTAGGGTTTTGGAAATCTCTGCTGTAAATCTTATTTTAGGAATAATATTTTTTATTTTTCTTCTTTGAAATAAAGTGACTCAACCCTGTTTGGATTAGACGCCATACTGGGTTGCTCAGAATTGCCTCTGTTTGTTTTTGGCTTGGTGTGGCTTCTGGTATATCCAGAATGCCTCCGGACATAGAGTAGGGCTGTATCCCCTTGCATTATAAGTCATCTCTTGTAGTGGAGAGGGCACATTTCTTTGGGTCCCTAAAATTGGACAGATTTTAATTCTCTTCCCGGCCCTCAATGATTCTCAGCACTGTGTTGTTTCTGCCCTCTGGGAATAGACCTGTTAGCTAAGACTAGTTGGACCAAAGAATAAAAACAGTTAGAAGATGGCCACTCAGAGTCAGTCTTTCAGGATTGGGACTTAGACATGCTTATCAGTAGTCTCAGAAAATCACTCAGAAGTGAAGGTCAGTAAACACACACACAGGCACGCACAGAGACAAGTTGCTTGGGCTTCTATCTGCATACAAGTTATTGGTCTCATTCTCTCATATCCTTTAAATAATTTCAGGTTCTGATTTAAATTAGAGATTTGTTCTTGTTATTTGCAACTAAATAAAATTTGACCAAGGTGCTCTCCCAAGTGCTTATATTGAAACACATTTCTTGCTCTTTTCGACAATACCCTGCCTTCTCCCTGGGAAGCCTTCCTCAACCTGGTTCCTCCTGCGGAAGGACGTGCTCATTTCCCACTCTTACCTCCTTCCCCCTGCCCTAGCTCTCGTAAGTGCTCTTCTCTTTCCTGCTCTGGTATACTCTCCTTTAGTACATCTTCCATGTATATATTAATAATCATTTTCTAGTCTTAGTTGAAATTTTTGGCTTCACCTCTTATGCTGAACTAATATCAGGGTCCCATGACACTCAGGGTCATTGCTCCCATCTAAGAAGCCTTCTTGCCAGCTTGTAATTTGTTTCTCTACCCCACTCCCAAGACTCCTGGCAGACTTCCTTTTTTTGTTTTAATGTGCCTCTGCTTTGAAGCATTTGCTTCTAGTCATAACTGAATGGCTATATTGGTCTAATCTTCTCACTGAAAACAATTATAAAAGCTGGAGAACATAAATAACATAAGTATTTGAAGGCATCTGGGAGTAATTAACACAGAAAGGACATGGGGCTATGATTTCTTAGAGGAGGGAAGCAACCAAGGTAAGAATTGCATTCAGTCTAGGGTTTAATTTTTTCTGAAAGCAGTTTTCAGTTTCAACACAGGGGCATTAAGTCTCTACAGAAAGCAGCAGTTTTACTGGGCTGAGCAACAGCCATCTGAATTCAGAATTTCTAAAGCAGGTAGGACTAAAAGAGCAAAATCTTTGAGGGGAGAAAACCATAGAGAATTGGGCTAAAAAATCTCACAATTTTCCCCTTAAGCAATGGAGGGAGAGCCACTAAGCAACCCAGCAAAAAACAGCAACTGAACCTAAATTGATGAGTAGATATTCCAGTAGACATGTAATGCTAGAGAGACAGAGGTTGAAGTCCAATTCCTGCCATGGTGGATTGGCTCTGGCAAACACACCAGACTTTCAGTAGAGACCCTGGAGCAGCCATGCTGTAAAAATACAGGCAAAATCAAAATAGACTAGCCCCTAACAAAGCCCAAAACAAGCCTTGATAGGATCTAGGTGATCTACTGGTACTCTATGTAGCTGCCAAAGAACCCTTAACCCTCTTTGGAGGAACAGGACATCATTCAGTGCCCTCATGATTTTTCATATAGAATGTATAGAATTTAATAAAAAATTATCTGTCATGCTAATAAAACAACAAGATCAACTGCATATAAAAAACCCAACAATAAAAACAGTCCCATGAGTGATTTAGATATTAGAGTTATCATATAGGAATTTAAAAATAACTATAATTAATATTACCAAGAAAATAGAAGAGAAGATAGAGAATTGGAACCTATAAAAAAGACAAAAGAAACTTGAAATCTATTTTAGAAAGTCAGATGGAAATTCTAGGATTTAAATATATAATAACTTCAAAGAAGAATCCAATGAATGAGTTTAGACAATTAAACAGAGAAGAAGCAAAGATCACCCACTCTTAGCCTTCTCAGCCTCAACGGAAAAAAGAGGGAGGGAAATCTCACGCAATACTCTGCTCCAGTGAGTTGCTCTTATGTCGTTGCTTTACTATTTAGACAAGGTTGTGCAGTGTATCAATAACACAACCGCACCTCTGATTTTCCTACTTTCATCACCTGCACTAAGACAGTGAAAATTAAAAGGCCACATTATCATTCTCCATTTGCCTAGTAACTTAAAAGCTTAAAATGCATTTTCACATTTACCAGCATATCTGACCCTCATTATAATCTTGTGAAGTAGTCAGAGAACTTATGATTGTTTCCTATATTTTGGATTTGGATAGTAAATTTCAGAATATATAAGGAACGTGTTCCAGGTCCCACAGAGATAGGGCTCCTTGGCTAATTTGCCACCTGCAGGGAGTCACAGTTAAAGACCAAATGGAGAAATGGCTTAAGTAATCAATCTGGCTGAAACGTAATGCAGCTTCATCACAGATGTCCTGTGATTCCTTGTTTCTTCCCTGGCCTTCCAAATCCGAGATTACTGGGATTCGGCTGTATTGCTTCTTTTCATATTTGAACTCAGGACCCCTATGAGTTTGTAATTTCATATTTTAACCATCAGTTTCTCTTGTCCATCCACTGTCCCTACCCTTTGGTAGTAACTCTTCTATTTTAAAGCTCTACTTTTTAAAGAAAATATAGTTTTATTGCGTATTTTTCCTTTTAAAAAATAATTCCTTTTCTTATGGCAATTTAATTTATACTTTCACTTCCTAGATTTAGAATCATTGTTAATATCTTGATTTGTATTATTTTAGTCTTTTTTCTCTTGTATTACATTGTATACTACACATATATTTCTTATAAAATTTTGATATTTTATAACCAAATCTTTGTTAAAATACATGAACATTTTCTATGTTATTGAATATTCTTACTTAGTATTATTTTAGTAAGAACAACAAAGAAAATTGCATCATCTTATCTCTATTGTTGGGTTGTGTTTTCCAATCTTTGCTAATAAATGGTGAGGTAATAAACATCTTTCTATGCAAATCCTTAACTAGATGAATGATTATTTTACCAGGATAAATTCATAGAAATGGAGTTTCTGAATAGGGAGGAAATTTTTTAAAAATACAAACAGGATTTTCATATAGATTGCCAAATAAATCTCCAGAAAGACGGTACCAATTAATAATCTCATCTGGTTGGTTTGTTTAGTAAGCTCTTGCCCTGATTTTTTTCTCATTGCAAAGCTCTGCACTGATTTTTATTATTTTTCCCTTAAAATAATTAGATGAGAAAAGTGAAGCAATATTAAAAAAGTAAACTGGAAAACCTATTTTCCGGTCTCTTCCTGCTTTTGGATGTCACAGGGAACTTTACAGGGAATCAGACATTTTCCAGGTTCGATGACTTCGGTCCGCCTTTCAGCTCTCTAGGGCTAGTTCCTGGTGATCTGTTCAGCTCCTTAAAAAAATGGGAGGCCTCCTGTGAGTGTGGAGAGCAATAAACTCCAAAGGTGTTTTTCCTTCATGTGTTTCCCCGCAGAACTCCCACAGGTCGCGAGCTGCAGTTCTCCGCAGTCACCACTGAGTGTCAGGCAGGGAATAGTCTATCGCACATGTTTTGCCTTTTTTTTTTTTTTCAGACTTGCAGCCTCTTTTACGTGGAAATGTTCAATAAGAAAGTACATTAAATAAGCACACGGTGAACTTTCTGTTCCATTCTTCTTTCACTCTTGAAAAAGAAGAAACCAATAATCTGATGCTTTTCTGTCTACAGGAGAAAAAAGAGTTTTCTACTCATAAAAATGCATGTCTTAAGTTCCATTTCACCTTGTTCAGTTACATGATGTTTTAACTACTTTTCAATAAGTCTTTACTGTAGTATTTATATTTTCAAGAAAGACACCATAAAAGATCCCTGGCTGAATGCAAATCACAGCCCAAACACTCCAAACTAATAAAGTTAACTGTCTAGAAAGAAATTACTCATTCAACTCCAGCTATAGATTTGAAAGGATTATAGAAAAACTAACCCATTGTCATCATCCAAGGTTTTCCCATTAGATCATATCCAAAAGATAGCCCTGTCAGGCAGCCCATATGAAAACATAATTCAAATTTTTAAAAATATGGCTCAACATAGCATCATAGTCAACAATTTCATGAATAACTTTTTTCTGGGAGATGTGAGAACTCCAGTTATTTCCTGCTGCTTAGAAACATTTTCTACCCAGATCAACTTCTAATTTCAGATTGAAGAGGTTTACAATTATGAAAATTGTGGAAAATTCATTATTTTAGAGGTATCTATAGAAATTAAAACACTTTGACCAAAAAGCTAAACAGCCTGTAGAGTTAAATGCATTCTACTATTTCTATTTAACTCTGCAACATACGCAGATCTATTTTAAAGTTTATTTGTGTTATGGGTTGAAATTGTGTCTACCTGAAAAAGATGTGTTGAAGTCCTAACCCCCAGTACCTCAGTATGTGGACTTATTTGGAAATAGGGTTATTGTGGATATAATTAATTAAGTTGAGATCATAATGGAGTAGCGTGAGCACCTAATCCTGTATGACTGGTCTCTGTTAAGAAGATGGCCAGGTGAAGACAGAGACACACCGGCAGAGTCACGTGAAGAGGAAGGCAGAGATTGGAGTTACGCAGCTACACACTGAGAAATGCCGAAGACTGCAGGCAAACCACCAGCAGCTAGGAAGAGGCAAGGAAGGATTTCTCTGTGAGCTCCAGAAGAAGCATGGCTCTCCCTGTACCTTGATTGCAGCATTCAAGCCTCCAGAACTGGAAGACAATACATTTTTGTTTTTTTAAGCCCCTCAGTGTGCGATACTTTTTAATAGCAGCACTAGAAAACTAATAAAACTTTCTTTAGCACAATACAAATTCATTAAAACTGCTTAAAAATATACTCATTTATGAGTTAAGGAACTAGTTCAAGTTTGCTGGGATGAATGATTTACCATGTATAATTAATACAAATAAACATATATTTGGTATTTTATAAACAGCATTGAGCGACATTCTTCCCAAACTGCTAACTTGTCCTGTAATGTTAATTACAAATTAACAAATTAATACAAATAATAACAAATTAATACACATAAATTAATGTAACCGTTCATTTGTTTTGTATTGACGTAACTTTGTTCTCTCATGGATTGCCATCATAGGATGGCGGGAATCGGCAATCCTAGAGAGTGCCCACAGATGCTGGGGTCTGGGTTTACCTGTCCATGTGCTAACACTTCTCTGAAGACAACCAAGTCCTTGCGAGGCCTTGAGGACTGATGCATGTGAGGAGAGCCCAGACCACGTGCAGAGCCGGGATCATGTCGTGTGTAGAAGGCAATGTCTAGAGTGGAGATTTGGATTTAGAAGAGGCTCCATAAATATCTGTTGAATGCAGTTTAAAAAGCTATTAATTAGTAAAATATTTCTCTGAGGTAAAACATTTGTATTAATTTATTCGCTATATATTTATTGAGCATCATAAACATATTTTCAGCAAAAAAAAAAAAAGCACGATGCTATATTAGAACCAAAAAAATGGAGAGAGGGAGAGACTGCACTGGAGTGGCCACACTTTGTAACTCATCCTCTTGTCAGGAAAGGCCACATTCGCTCCACGAATACTTGATAATTGGCTGCCTAAAATTAGTTGTGAAGTATTATTAAAGGGTGGGGTTTCGCTAGTATTTTAGGTGGGTAGAAACTACCGATATTATTTCATCATTTCACAGTGTCATTGTAGTCTATGCATTTTCAGAGTGTTGATGTTCAAAAAGGATTTCAATCAGATTCCATTTCTTGAACCCCAAATGACAAAATCTTAGCCAGAAAAATAAAAAATGAGTATATTTTCAATCCTATGCTGTGAAGATAAAACTCCCAGTTTTTCCCTTAGTGGAAAGGTTGTAGATGTGAAAGATCTGAAATTTTTTTCAAACAAAGGGCACTAATAATTGATTAGTGCCAAATGATTACCCTCGTCACAAAAGCAATCATTTATGGAGAGTTCAACATACTATATAAGCAAGCACTAAAGTAAATGACGCCGACTCAGTCTCAACACAGCCTTACGAGGCGGTACTGACGTGCACGGCAAAGCCTGAGAAGTTAGTGACTCATCCAGGTCTGACAGCTGATAAATGCTCCAGAGGGCATTTAAGCATGCATTTCAACTCCAGAGCCTGTGTGCATTTATTGTGCACCTACGGAGTGCTGAAACTACCACAGTAAATAAGACAGGGGACATGTGGGCGGTTGGAGCTTATATTCTAGCAAGTCTAACCATGGCAGTATAAATTGTTATTTCCTTCTCTCAACATTTTTTTCTCTCACTTAGTAAGCTGTCTCTTGTTACCAATACATCATCACCAATATTACTAATTTGGGTAGTTTATGCAGTTAAAATATCAGGTGCTTTGGGAGCGTAATTGTCTGTGGGCCTCTGCCGGAAGACTTGATGGCACTAAACCTTGGATCTAATTTGTTCAGACTACATACAGTTCATTCACAAAGCAAGAAGCACCATCTGACTAATGTTTTGCACATATCATTTCACTTCCAAATGTCAAGTACTATTTTTTTAAAACTGTAAAGTAGTTAACAACACACTAAAAATCCTTCAAATGTGTTACAGTTGAGGTATTCACATGCACATAAGTTGTGGCAGCATCTTACTCACTTTTCACATGTTTGACAAACATGGTTTTACTAGCAAGTTGCAGCTCACCAAAACTGACCTTCATTTTGAAAGGCTCACATGCACATTTCTTCACAATGGGTCTTTGTCCAATGTACACAGAGTTATAGAATTCCTTTTTTCACAATTGGCAGGCAGGAATTCTACTCTCACGTAGGCCACTTTTAACCCTGAACTTGCCTTCCCGTTTCCAATGCCTGTGCCTTATTTTCCTTTATGAGTTCAAATCAGACTGAGCAGGTAGATCTCCAACTCTTAGAAAAGCATTTCGAACCAAACAATACACACTTTGTTCATGGAAACAACATCATCCTCATAAGAAGGTTTTAGTTCTGGCCAAGACATATCTACATTTTTGTCAGAGTACTAAAAGATTAGATAATTATTGTCCTTTAAACCACTCTGGCCCACAGTTTGTCTGCCAGACCCACTGGGTGGCATTTGCTTGGCTTCACCGATCGTCACTCCTTTCACTCGATCTGCCGTCTTTCCCCTCTCTGGGGTAGTTTTCCAGTTGGGGATCTCTGCATTAGTAATGCGATGATTGTGAATGGTCAGTAGGAAGAGACCCAGGTAATTACATTTAAATCTGTAGAAATATGCCAGAAATCTGGTTGAGTTTTCTGGAAAATCCCAATTCTGAATGATACCATCATCCCTCCCAGAGGCCATCCCATTCCCACTAGCATTAAAGCGTCCACTGTGCTTAGGTACCTGCATTTAGACATAGCAACACCTGACTCTTGAAATTTTCCCTCAAGTTAGAGCGAAAATGGAAAAGGGAGAAATTTTTTCATTGAAGATCATACAAAGAAGTAAGGTTAATGAGATCATTTTGCTCTTAGCATCACCAAATTTAGGACTCAGAACAGCCAATTTCCTAACAATTTAGCACATTTATTCTTTCAAGTCAAAGAGCACATCTGATCTGTCTTTAATGCAAAGTTCTTAATGTAGGGCCGAGCATACACTGGCACTCCGTACCTGTGCCTGACTGACCACCCTACAACTGTTTGAGGCTGCCAAGAAGGTTTGGCACACTTGTCCTCAATTAACAGATTGGATAGTTGCTAATTATCTGGATGAGAGATTTGGCTCCCTGAGCTTGCCTTTTCCAGCAAACAGGAAGAAAAGATTCCACCATAGTGTTTTGAATTATTGGAATTTGTCCCCTGAGGCCTACCATGATGTCACAGTGACATTTTCTCACAAGTAACTTTTGAGCTGAATTTGGAGTTTAGAAAATTAACCTGATGGATTAAAAAAAAGACTTAGTTTTGAAAAAACTATCTGATTGTGATAAAGACTTTAACAATGCATGTTTTGGTAAATGTCATTCTCAAACTATTTAAGGATCTCTGTGGTTAACTACTGACAATCTGTGGGTAGACTCTTCACCAGGTGGACCGTCCATGACAAATTGTCTGAACTGGCTTCCTTTGCCACCTGATGTACTCCTGATGCCTAACATGTGAGGGCCCACCCTCATCCGCAAGATAAACTCGTTTCTCATTAGCACAACAAAATTGTATCACGAAAAAGAAATTTTTAGTCAAAATATAGAATACATTGGACATAAATAAACATTACACACAAAAGTTAATTAGAAATCGTGTTTGCTTTTAATTCTCATTTCAGATTATTTTTAAAAACATGTAACTCATTTTGTTAATAAGTCAAATACAGTGATGAGCATCTTTCTTTGATGATCAAGAATCTCATTGAATTCCAGAGATTTCCATCTCAAAGACAACTTTTATCAGAGGTTACCATGACTGTGTTTGAAGATAAACAATTAGACCAAATGTATATGGATTTTGGTCTTTGAAAGTTTTTTCATGACACAAAACAGGCAAAAATAAAGTAACAAGAATAATAACAAAAACAAAACAAAACAAACCCCCAATACTAGCTAGAATATTAATTCTTCAGCCAAACTTCCCAGGATCGAGAATGGCCTTCTCCTTCCCAGCTGTGTGGCTGAGGGCAATGACTTACACTTGTGCGTCAATGTCTTCATCCGTGAAATGAGGATGAAGATAATTGTATCCATCTCATAGGTTTGTTATGAGGATTAAATGAATAAAGTACTTGGCGCAGTGTATACTAATACCAATAAATGTTGGCTATTATAAATTAGAGATATTTTACTTGTTTATTTATTTATTTATTTAAGTTTTAAACATACCTATGTAGCAAGTTGCCCAATATGAAGTGACTTTGGTTAAAAAATTTTTTTAGAGGAGCTATATTTTGGAAGGTTGCTGGCAATTTCAGTTTCTAGAGGTGAAAATATTACTATGAATAATGTTAACAAATATTATTATTTGGTAAACTGTCTAAGATGAGCTTCTTAGCTAAACAAATAAGGCTGGTTGGGGAACACAGAGAAGCTGTGGCCTGGGTTAACCCGTGTTCTGCGAACGGGGTAAATGTGCTCGTCATTGTCTGTGGCTTTCAAGACAGAAGAAAAATGATGGTCCTAAACATTTTAAGGTTTAGATTAAAATTCCGGTGCCCCACATAAGCTAAAAATCCCAGATCTGGAAAATGTATTCAGGACAATTATTTTTGCCTTGGTTAGGCTCTGCAGGCTGCCTGCAGCTGGTGGGCGGGAAGGAGCGGTGGCTTGGGAGAGGACTGTGTCAAGGCTTGGAGCACAGCACTGGGGGAGGTCTGGCCCTGAGACTGGCGCTAAAGTCTCTCTTGACCTAGCAGTGGGAGAAATCAGTGTCTGGAACTGTAGTTCTGACTTTGACTGGACATTTTCTCCAGATTTCCTGAGTGTTCAGGTTTTAGGTAACAACTTGCATGACAGCAGTGGAGAATGACACCCTTTGGTGGATCAACTAAGCCGTTGACAATGTAAGTCCAGAGAGATTAAGTGGCTTGCTAAGTTCACCCAGATAACCCATGATAAAGGTAGCACTAAAGCCCTGGTTTTATGACTCCCTGTCAGATGCTCTTTCAATTTCCTTCCAAGTAATTTCAGAAATTTAGCAATTTGTTTAGAACTATGATAGTGCTTGTAACTCTTGAGAAAAATTGAGTTAGATGCTGATGCCACACACCTTGTCAGTGTGTTTTAATGAAGATGTACATGCATCCAGGTAGGAGCTACCTGGAAGAGTGGAGCTTCAGATAAAGAAATCAAGAGCCATACTTGACAATGTGTGGAAGATGAAATATGCTTTTGTCCACTCCTGCTCTCTGGTTATACCACTTCTATTTCTGTGTGCTGACAAAAGCAGAGGGCACCAAAGAAACTTCCTTTGCAATTAGTGAGTCACTCCATACACAGGCGGACAGTCAGGAGCCTGTCTGTCTATAATTAGGGGAGGCAAAGGTGTTTCCAACCTTCCTTCCTGAGTTATGGAAATGAATATCTTGAGCTTTCCCCTCCAGCAAAGGCTGTCTTAATACCCAAACTACTTTCAGATTTATTGTGACAAGTGATACAGTACCATGTTCAAGGAAGAATTTTGGGATGCGTGCCTTGGAAACTTTTTTTTGTTGCCCATCTGTTTTGCTTGTCGCAATTCCTGTTTGTTTAAGATGTATGTGTGCCAGAAATGTGGAAAGAATGTGTGTAGCGACAAGTGCTATCGAGCCATTTTCACACTGGACTTATGGGAAGCATGTGCTGCCCATCTGTGAAGTTCTCATTTTATGCAAATTTAGAAAATATATTCTTATGTCATGTTGCCTTAATGCCCAGGGGTAGATTGGAACATACACAAGGAGGAGAAAGGCAGGGAGGAAATAGCCTCACACCCAGTGACAGGGTGGATTTCTCATGACTACAGGAAGGTCTGAGGTACCTGTTATTTGTCAAAAGGTGGAAGCCTAAGGGAAATTTTCTCTGCGAAAGCGTTGCCTGCAGTAAAACAGTGTGTTTTTTAGATCAATTTTTAATCTATGAATGAGATTGTAAGAATTCCTATCTCAGAAATCTTTGAATGGTAGAAAGAGTATATCCTTAGGTGGGTAGGTGGGGGGGTCTTTCTTATCTTCTGGAACATTTTAGGCTAATGGCCTCAGTTATGCTCTGAGTTCTGAAGCAGAACATTTTTGTGGACATCAATATGTTATCAGGTAAATGTTCCTGAGGGATTACTCTTTGGACTTTTAAGAGTATAACTGGGATCGTATTTCTCTCCACGTACCTCCTACTCAATAAGCAGTTAGGCTAACCCCACTAAAAGTAAACAGGGGGGAGAAACTGCTCTTAGAACAAAGCCCTCGGGAAGTGAAGGGACTAGAGAAGCTACCTGAAACTCTGACTGCTTGGCGGGTTCTCCTGAGACTAAGGTGGTTGAAGGGTCCAATACATTGAGACCACGTGCTTCATTAGTGTCCTCACATTCAGGGTGCTGGCTGGAAACAACTCACATGTCACGCCAGCATGACTATAAGGACTTGAAATTCATCTAAATCTAGTCTCACTCTTCAAGAAAGTAACACAATATAAAGCTGAATAAAAATGAAAGTTTTATATGACTAAGACAGTCAGGACTCTAAGAAACACAGAGTGAAGGAGTCTCAGAAAAGAAGGTAACACGCTGAGGTGGGTTAGTGGCATACCACCTGCACAGGGCTGGTGTTCTGAGCTAAGGGAAGAACCAAGCAGAGACAGGGTGGGCTTCCTGGGTGTGCGACCTGTGCAGGCACACACAGTCCCATGCGTAGAAGGGTCCTGAATTCAATTTAATGCTCTGCTGTCATCTTGAAGTTTTTAATGATTTTTGAACAGGGTGCCCAGCAGTTTCATTTTGCACCGGGCCCTGCAAATTTTTCAGCTGGTCCTGTAGATGACAAATATAAGCAAACATTTGCAAACTCAAGCAGAGTTTGAGAAGGAGAGTGGAGGCTAAAAGGTCAAACCTGATGAGCAGAGAAGAGGGCCAAGTGTGCCCAAGGGCTTGCTTCCCCCTCTCCACTTCTTCAGCAATGCTCCACATCCTCTAATACCCAGTGAGGACTGGAAGGCTGCAGCCATGCCCTTCCTAAGTGGGCTTCTTGGGGCTCGGCCTCACACTTATGGACTCCTCCTTGTCCCAGCCTGGCCGTGGACCACCATCTATTCTGCTGCCATCTATTCTACTGTCTGGAACTCCTCAACGCAATCCCCTGATAAAGGTGGCCCCTATATGAGCCGCAGCAGAGAACACAATGTGGAGAAGACCCCATTTTCCCCTCCCTCCCTTTCCTTGTATTCTCTACCACTTCACCACACAACACTTTCTGAGTTTAGCTGGATGACTGAAGGCTGGATACTAAATGATTCATCTTGAAGTTAAAAAATAAGAACTCAAGGAATCTTGCAAAGGGACTCCTCTTGAGGTCACACTCCTGCTGCTAACCTGCTTCTCCTACCCTTAGGTTCACAATTTCTCCTTCCTTGGGTTTGTCATAAGAATCTCCTCCCAGTGACAGAAAATCCCATTCCCTTCTGCAAGACAGGTTCTCACTCAGGATTTATGCCTCATTCCTATTCGTACATTACTCCAGTCTCAGAGGTTCAGTCTAAAGAAATGCTCTGAGTGATTTCAGCAGCATCATCATTGGTGGTCAGTGATACCTCAAGTTCAAAGTAAAGTTGAAGTCCAGGATGACCCTGGACTCTCCAAAGCCAATCTTCTTGAGACCTCCTCACTGGCATGAACTTCTAGCCACTTTTTTCTTCTAGTAGCCCATTGAGAAACTGTTTAAACAAATGTGTGCATCTATACACCAAGAGCAAACATTACTTCTCAAGAAAGTATATTCTAAACTCATAAAAGAGTTAAGAAATATTCTGACTCCCTGCCCCATATTTGCAAAGTGTCTCTCTCAAAACAGTCAATATTTTGCATTGTCATGCGGTACATGGTTGCTTTCTTTCATCTATTCAAACATTTCCTCTTTTATCCATTCTAACCATTCTCTTTCAGGCCTACTAGGAATAAAAAAGACTCAGTCCATCTGTTACTTGGTGTGCCCAACAACAAATATTTATTTGTTGTTATAGATGTTGGGGATAAAACTATGAACAAGTCAGAAAGAGTCCTGTCCTCTAGAAACCCAAATTTCTGTGTTGAAAGGAGACAATGAACATATTTAACAGATAAATATGAAAGAAAATGTCAGGAACATATAAAATATGGTAAGATTGTAGCAAATGAATGGGCTGTGGCTTTAGCTCAGGTGGTCAACAGTGGCCACCCAGAGAAGGCGACATTTGAATTGAGACCTGAGGGCTGATAAGGAGGTACCATGTAATGGTAAGGAGCAAAAACATTCTAAGTAGAAAGAAGAGAAAATACAAAGGCCTTGAGCGAGGAATAGGCTTGGCGAGGATGACAGACAGAAGGCAGGTACAAAGGAATCCTAGTCAATGGGTTGAGGCAGTGAGGGCAGGAGAGGCGGTCAGGGAGGCCAGTAGGAGCCACAGTGTGTGGGTCCTGTTAGGCTGGGGGAGCAAGTTTGGACTTTGCTCCAGTTGCAATGGGAAGTCATTGGAGGTTTGCCATAAGGAAGTGGCATGATCTATATAGAGTTTTAGTGAGATTGCTCTTGCAACTGTGTGGAGAATGGTCCACAGGGAGGGAAGGGGAAAGACAGGATGCAGAAAGACCATCCAGGAGATTGGAGCAAGAGAGTGGAAACTAGGACCACGGTCGTAGCCATGGAGATGGTACAAGGTGGTCAGATGTGAAGATCCAGTGTGTTTTTGAGCTAGAGCCAACAGAACTTGTTGGTGATGTCAACCTGGCAGGTGAAGGAATGAGAAGAACCCAGGATGCCTTCCAGGGCTGGGACTAGTGTTCTCTACCCAGCTGCGGGGGGACCCATGGAAGGGTGGAATGGGCAGGGAAAGTTCTGGAGTTCTGTTTAGGTTGCTAAGTCTGAAGTGCCCATTCATAAGCTATTTGAGGTATAATGTAGACAGCTGGATATAAGTACCCAGAACTCAGAACATCTGGAAGTTGACAAGTTCAAGGGTCCCATAACTGAATTTCTTAATATCTACTTCCTTTGCTATATATTAATACAATGACCTCAAAATAGCTTAAAGATTACCCTTCATAAGAACTCAATTAAATTCTTAGCAAGATCCTCTTTTACTTGTCTAGGGAAGGAGAAAGAAAGGGCCACTTTATTCTTCCACTTCTACTTATTCCACTTTTATACGATAAAGAGGTTGCTAGGTGACAACAGCAAGTTAGGGGATGGCTTGAGCCAGAAGTGAATATGAGCATGCAAAGGAGCAGCTGGAGACTGCCACACTTGCTGAATATTTTCCACTGCCATGCCCTGACTCTTCCACCAGCCTGCTGAGTTTGGCTAGCAGTGGACTTGCTGTCTGAGAGTGAACCAACTAGCCATGCCAGAGCTCAGTCAACACCTGCTCAATCAATGGCAGTCCCTCAAAAAATACCTCTTTAAATTGGATGTAGGGTAAATGACTTATTGTCACAGAGACCCTAAGGAGTTTCAATCAAATTCAGAGTCTGTACCTGTAAGTGGAAATTTGTTGCTGCAATTATTCATGTTACTCATTATTTTGTTCACGTGGTGCGTAGCGCATGCTGTAGTCCAAGGGTCGAGGGCATTGGTGAAAGAGAAAGAGACATTTTTCCCCAATTTTTTTTGCACTTCTTAGTAAGGTTTAGCATTTAAAAATGCATCTTTAGTAAATTCCTTGGGAACCTTCACTGCCTCTGCCTCCACGAAGGAGCTGGTTAGGTATATCTCTATTAAACATAAAACAGAAAGTGGACAAAAAATGGTACATTCTTTGTTCATAGAATAAATAACATGTGTTGGTAGAACCAAGTTTAGACATTCTACAGCACACAATTTTCAAAGTGAAACTCTCGTTTTGTTCTACACGACTATTTATGACCTCAAAATGGCACCACATTCCATCCATCTGTTTAAGCCAATGGTCTCAGAATAATTCTTGATTCTTCACATTCCAACATTTATTCCATCAGCAAATCTCAAAGTCAAATGATTCATTATTCTCTGTTTTTAGTCTTGTATCCCCAGTCCAAGTTACCATCATCTCTTGTCTAGACTTTAGTAAAGTCCTAACACATCTCCTTGCGCCCGCTGTGCCCACCACCTAATCCATCTTCCACAGGACGGTCAGAGTGATCATGATCATCTGTGCTTCAGTTTCCTCATCTGTAAAATGGGAACAGTAATAATACCTATCTTGAAAGGTTCTTGTGGGGATTACACAGGATGACAAAAGTAAAGCACTTAGAGCAATACCTGATATAAACAATTTTAGTTGTTGCTGTTACCATAGTTAAACCTTAAACAGCCTTCCCTTTTTATCTTACATATCTCTAATCCCCTTATTACATATAAGGGAGAAAGTTTTCTAGAACATAAATCTGATCCAGTCATTTCAAGCTCTTCCTATTGCCTTCAGGGTAAATGCAAATTTCTTAGCCTGACCTACATGGCTTTTTATGATCTAGCCTTTGCCTACCTCTCTTACCTTTTGCCTCAATTCTTCCTCCCATTCCCATTCCATGCAGACAGACAGACACACACACACACACACACACACACGCACCTCTCCACACTCCAGCCATACCAAACTTCAGTGCCTATTCCAAAATAGCACAGTAATCTCTCTCAGTCTAGGTCTTTGCAAATGTTTCCTCATCTTCCTAAAATGCCTTGTTCCTCTCTCACCACTTCTCCCTACACACACACACCAGTGCCCCATTCAGGTGGATAATTTTTACTCAGCATTTAGGGCTCCACTTAGCAAACCTCTGGTCACATCCAGCTTTCCCTGATCCAATAAGACTGAGTTAGGTGTGTTCCTATAACATCCTTTGTATACATCTATGATAGAACTTAGAACATGAATATGAAAATCTTAGCTGAGGCCAAAGGAAACCAAAATAATATCTTAAAGGAGATATAGAACAGAAACAAAATTTACAAAGAGGTAGTTGAAAAATAGTCACCTGACTGTTCCACCCCCTCACCTATGTCAATGATATAAGAATTAAGAATTAAAGATTAGGGAAGAATTAAGGGGAACTGTTCCTTTGCAGAGGGATATACTGTAAATTCAACCTTCTCTGCCTAAAGGAGGAGGGGGAGGACGGAAGGGAGAATGGACAAGAGAAAGGCATATGATGAAGAAAGCATGTGTGCAAGTTCTAGAGTCTAGATTCCAGGGTCTCATCTTATTATTCATTGTGTGACTTTGAAAACAACTCTGGGGTTCAAAAGAACAAAGTTGCCTTAGATAATTTCAATGGCCCTTTCAAGCTCTAATATCCAAAATTCTGTAGTTTAGAAAAGAAGGGGTAATTTATGTCAATGGCTACCCTAAGCCAGAGGATTAGACAAGAGAGAATAGTTTAGTGAGCTTTCTTGTTTTGAGGGAGAGTGAAAGTAAGAGGCAGAGTTTGAGTTTCCTAGAAGAAAGAATCTCTGTGAACTGACTGTCCCATTTTGAATCTGCTGTAGCCAAATACAAATTTGCGCCCTTCCTTCCCTTTAACAAACCTCTGTTCCAGTTGTTCTGTATGGCTTTTCTATCATGAGTTTCTTGTCCTCAAGCTGTCTTGTACTCCCAGGAACCACCCCCCTCCCGTAGAAGGTTGAACGGTGGCCCCAAAATGATATATCCACATCCCCCCAAAAGCATGAATATGACTGTATTTTGAAAAAGGATTTTTGCAAATATAATTAAGTTAAGAAACTCAAGATGAGATTGTCCTCATGACAAGTGTCCTCATAAGAGGAGAGACACAGGTAGAAGGGGAGAGGCCATGTAGAGACAGAGGCAGAGATTATGAAGCCACAAGCTAAGTAATGCCTGAAACTACCAGGAGCTGGAAGAGGCAAGGAAGGATTCTTCCCTAGAGCCTTTGCAGATAGCATGGTTCTGCCAACACCTTGATTTTGGACTTCCAGTCCTCCGTAACTATGAGAGAATAAATTTCTGTGGTTGGAAGCCTCCCAGTTTGTGGCAATTTATTACAGCATCCCTAGGAAACTCATACACCCACTGTGAAATCCTTCTGAGCAGAGATTATATTCTAGATCATTTTTCACTTTATCTCACCAAAGCCCAACTCCCTGGGTAATATTCCGTAAGGACCCAGCTAGGCCATCTGATAAGCCAAGGTTTATCTGCATATCTTCATAATTGTGGAGATAGCATTTGCATTTCTCTAGAGACCTTCCTGCCTGAAGGAAAATAATATAATATTGTTGTAATACTTTGTATTTCAAAATCATATTTAGGAACATTTTCTTATTCCTTCAACATGTCCCATGAGATAAGTCAGGGATATCATGACTCTCATTCTGCAGATAAAGAAACTGAGCAACAACAGGGTAAGTGAGGTACACCAGGACACTCAAACATATTCTAAATGGTACAGATAAGACTTGTGTCTGTACAGGCTGCTGTAACAAAATCCACAGATTGGGTGGCTTATAAACAATAAATTTCCCCCCCGACACACACAGTTCTGGAAGCTGGGAGGTCCAAGATTAAGGCACCAGCAGATTTGGTTTCCAGTGAGGGCTCACTTCCTCACAGACAGCTGTCTCCTTGGTCCAATGTCATGTGAAAGAAGGTGCCAGGGGTCTTTCTCAGGCCCCTTTGCGCTAATCTCATTCATGAGGGCTCTACCCTCTTGACCTAATCACCTCCCAAAGGCCACATCCTAATATCATTACCTTGAGGGTTAGGATTTGGTGGGGGTGGGGGAGCAGAAATACTCAGACCACAGCACCAAGTCTTTGCCTCAAAGTATATGAATCTTCTCATTGTCACAGGACCAGTGGAGAGATATCTTGAACACAGTAGCACACCAATACTTCCCAAATCACAACAAAAAGGTAACTGTCTACTCTGGTCACTGGCACAGCTATTAACTCTTAACTAACTCATCCCCTACCTATATTATGAAGGTAACTCCCATCTCACGTAGAGGGAAGTTATTAACAATGGTCTACAGCTACAACCCCTGGCCTGCAAACCAGTACTAGTCCGTGACATGTTAGGAACTGGGCTGCACAGCAGGAGGTGAGCGGTGGGCAAGCTAGCAAAGCTTCATCTGTGTTTACAGCTGCTTCCTGTTGCTCATATCACCACCTGAGCTCCACCTCTCCCCTACAGGTCCATGGAAAAAATTGTCATCCATGAAACTAGTCCCTGATGCCAAAAAGGTTGGGGACGACTGGTCTACAGGATCTGGTGCCACCTCTCGCCACAGCCTCTGCTCTCTTCCCTCAGCTCCAGCCCAAAGTCCCTGCCCACCCAGTACTGTGCCCTCTCTGAGGCCTGCCTGCCCTCTGCCCACAGTGTTTGTCCTCCAGCTTTCCTTGTAGCCATCTCCCCATTTCCTTTGGCTTTTGTTTACAAATCACCTTCCTTCCCAACATACTCTAGTTAAAATTGAATCTCAGCCCCATGCCTTATTCTCTTTCGCTTTCCTGCATTATTTTTCTCCATACCATTTTGTTATTCCACTAATCCCCAAAGGAGTAGTAAGACCACAAAAGGTAAAATCGAAAATTAATAAGAAAGGACAATTTTATACAAGAAAACATCATGAACAAAGGAATGGGGGAATAAAAGTCCAGGGTTGTCCTAGAGCCAACATAAAAGGCCCTCTCTGCACTTTCAAGTTTCAATGTCACAGGACATGTGCTCTCTGCGTCCTGGGCTTTGCTTTCTTGCACCTGGGAGGGCCATTCAGGTTGAGCCTCCTGGGCTCTGCTCTGGTCATCTACAAACCAGAGCATCATTGATATCCTGGAAATATAATAGCATCTCTAGATGCAAAGTGAATAATGATTTGAGAAGTCTTAATTTCCTTTTTATATACAAGGGAAGAAGAAAATGTATCAGCAGATTAGACAACCACAGTTTAGCTCTCAACCTTTTCTGTCTGAGATTTTCTGATACAAATAGGAACTTGGTCTCTTGGAATTACTGATGTGACCCAGCAACTCTCATACCCTCTTGGGACAGCTCAGTACAACTCGGGAACCAGTATAGTGCCTCAACCACCTCTCAGGACTCAGCTTTCCCAAAAAGGAAAATGAAAAAAAATATATTAAGACATAGAGCCTGAATATTGTAAACCCAAATCAAGCCTTAGTCAAAGTAGTTTTCTTTAGCATTTCTACTATAAGTGTACATTGAAAAAAATCCACAAAGAGCTCTTTAGAACATGAGTAGATAGAACCAAGACATATTATAATTACTAGAATAACAGGCATATTTTTTGTTAATTAGATAATTGTTATAATTATTTAGAATAAAGCTTGGAAGGCAGAAGGTGCTCAGGAAAAAATAGTGGATAATTTTACAACTAACTAATTCCAGGCAAAAGCACTTCCTCTTTCCCTTGAGTATTTCAGCCAGAATGAAGTCTCTACCTGCATCAAGGTACAAGCTAGAAAGTGACAGGTCAGATGCACTGTGTTGCTCTAGGACTCATGTTGGGGAATAAATATACTGGGGAGGCATGGCGTTCATAAAGCTCAACACTTTTAGAAAACAATGTCCTAAAGAATCATATGAATTTCATACAAAAGGGGAGCTTTAAAAGTCTATTATGTAGCTTCCAATCTAGAGGCAGTTATTCTGTTTGATCATCTCAATAATTCTGTAGTTTGTCTTTGTTACCACATTTACATATGAGGAAACTACCTTAGCATGTAAAAATAAATTGCTCTGGATTCAAATTGAGGCCTCTCTGATTCCAGAACCCACATAACTAACCACTCAGCAGGATAAGGCTATGAGTGAGAGCAAAGTCCCTGCGTTTGATGAGCTTATCAGGGTAACTGTGGAAGTTAAGATAAAAATGTAAATGTCCCATGTAGGCGTCTGATTATAAATGGAGGAAGTTCCTGTGTCGAAGTTCAAAAGAGAAAGTCCAGATGTGGATGGGATCAGAACAGGCTTTATTAAAAGAGAAAATTAAGAGCTGGTCCTAGTAGAGACTTTTAACTTTACTGGGTGGAGCTAAGTTCAGGGGATGGAGACAGACAGAATGCCACACCAGGAGCCAGGGAGACCTGAGTTTTCCCAGCTCTGCCACTTGGTGGCTCCGGGACTGGGCAAGTTGATCCTCTCTCAGCCACTGTGTCTCGCAGGGGCTGTGAAGATGAGAGGTCATTACTAACCAGAGTTTCAATAAATGGTGCTATGATTGTGATTTCTCCAGGTAGTTGGAGGAGTGTTAGGCACAGAGAAGAAAAATATGTGCCCTAATTAATGGCATACTCAGGAATATACATAAAATTTTAAAAAATTGAAATAGTTAAACAAGAAAGTTTGCCACTACAAATACACATATGTGAATGTGGGAACATGAACTCAGACACGTAACAAAACCAGAGACACATTTCATCAGTGTCGTGGAGGTGGGCGGGGCTGGAGACCACCTCACTTCTAGGAATAAAAATGACGATTCTGCTTTGCTAACTGCCTTCTTGTTTCATATTTGGAGGCCTTCCAGGACACAAAAAAGAAGTACCTTCTTCTGTCTTGAAATTCTTTAGTCAGATGCTAGCCAACTCCCATGAAATGTAGGGTCTGGTCAGGGAGGCTGATCCCAGAAATGTGGCATATTTCTCACAACCACAGGACTAAAGGAGGAAAAAAAAAAAAAAAAAAAAGAAAGAAAGAAAGAAAAAAAGCACTCCAAAACAAGCGGCAACCCAAAAAAACAACATATTGCCATCCTGCAAAAAAATCTAAGTGTGCTGAAAAAACAACAACATATGGCTGGGTGGGGTGTGACCAAAAGGAATATAGTTATCACGTTTTGAACATTCCTTTTACAGACTTGAGTGAAAAGAAATTTTCTAGGACAGAACATGGAGTAGTCCCAAAGCCTGTCTTTTTAAAAGCACAATCGGGGACAGGAAAAGCAAAGAAGGGTTTGTTCCAGGTGAGTTACAGCTGAGAACCAGGAATGGAATCTCACCCTTGACCCAAGAATATGCTGAAAAGCACCAAAGCAGACAAAAGCGGAAGAGAGAAGGCTGCGCTCGCTGCTTTGTAACCAGAGCGCTGTTGAGATTAAAACAGAGAGAGGAATGGAATGTACTTGAACATGCTCATTATCAACACCAAAGCCACAATATACACTGATAATAGCTCTGGGGTGCCATCATTATGTACCTGGAATCTGGGTTTCCTTTGAACAAAACAGAATCAGCTTCAAGTGCAGTGCTCTGTTGGGGATTTCGGTTATATAACTGTTTCATAACTCAAGGTGAAGTCACACGGCAAGGCTAGAAGAGTTCTGGGAAATGAGTTTTCAAACTTTAGGACTTTTGCTGTTTATGTAAACCTGGCCTGTTTACCCACTGGTTACACAAACCGCAAGAGTAACCTGCAACTGAGCCCCTCTCTGTAGATTAGTATCTGTGAGGGCCATTCATTCTTTCAGCAGGAAACGATGGAGCATCTCCTCTATGTCAGGCCCAGAGATAGAAAAATGCACAAGGAAGATTCCTACACCCTGTGAGCTCCCAGTCTGGTAGAGAAAGTGTTATATGAACTGAAGGGTCTCAGAGTCTGCCACCCCAATTGATGCCACCATGGCATAAGGATGATTTTGAGCTGAAGACATCTGAGATTCAACAAAAGCAGAAAGAGGCTTCCTCTAAACTCCCTTCATCTTCCTATAAGCAGAGCCATCCAAAAGAACTAAAAATGGAATCATCACAGGAGAGGACACCGAACAGACATTTTTACAAGACTGCCATATCTTCTTCTCCTAAGGGCCCACTTATTTTTCCAAAAAGCCCTTTTTCATCAGTGCCCTCTCCATATCTCCCTTTTCCCTACTAAGCTGGGGACCCCAAATTCTAACCACCCTTCAGTTACTCACCGTGGAGTGCTCCTAAGTGTATGAATGATGCACATGTCGATAAACTTCTGTTTGTCTTTCTTTTAATCCATCTTTGTCAGTCTAATTTGCAGGGCCCCAGCCAATGAACCCAGGAGGGGCTTTCCACCCCTACAGAACAGATAATTAAAATGTAGCGTGATAACTGGGTAGCATGGTCATTAGTATCCACCACAATTCCAATATACAAAAAAAAAATGAATGCTTTCTATTTGTAAACTGATCTCACTCTGTTCTTACCTCCCCTCCCCTCTACCGTCACAGTTTCTGTTCGGTGGTAGAGTAAGAAAATTAAATTTGTCCATTCAAGGTATCTCACTATCGTTTGGCATATGTGGTCTCTTTAAGATAAACTCAGTCTATTTTGGGTAAATGTCAGTTCAGGGAAATTGAGTATAGCCTGTCCTGGATTCTCTCCCCTCACCCCCATCCTTTCTCCTGCCTTCTCCGGGAAACTGATTATTTTTGGAGTTGGAGAAGGGGCAGGTGTTTGTGAGGGATAGTACTCAAATATCATTTTGTTCTATAGAGGAGGAATATCCAGTGCCTATTTGTGATGTCTCTGCAAATGAGCATCCTAGGCAGCATCACTGAGTGGTTGCTTCTTTGGACATCATGAACACAGCTGTAGCTGAAGCCTGTGCTTCCGGTTATCTGTGGTCTCCAAGTCCCAATCCCGGGTCTTTCCAGGCTCTAGGTTGCTTGGCATTTTAGCATTTTGGCTTGTTCCAGAGGGGCTGTTGAGTCTGTCCTGAAGCCTTCCTAGGTAGGTGTCCTCCTCAGTCATTCTGACATACCTCCTGTGTGGCACCATCCTTCTCTGAACATAGGAATTCCCTTAGAGGAATTTCTAAAAGGCTTAACCTTTTCCTAAACTTCTAGAGTATCGGGAAAAACCTCTCTGCTCCAGATTTCCCCCAAACTCTGGTTCTTTCTAACCACACACCCTGCAGGTTCAGCACCAAGGCTGGGGAATTCTCACACCTGTCCAAGCACTGCCCCCACTTCCTCCCTCTGGCATCTCCATCTCCCTGGAAAGGTGTTTACTTTCCTGTTGGACAGGGACTGCTCCTCTACCCTGTCCCTACTTAGGTGGCTTTTGTCCTCCATTTCCACGAGGCAACATACTGGAATGGCATGGCTACAAAACACATACACAAATAAACAAGAATACTAAAATACAAAAGCAGTGAAATAGATCAGGAGATATTTAAAAAATCATATATCTACAACAGTGCTAGGATAGGTCAGAGTTTTTGAGGCAGGAGCTCTACCAATTCTGAAAATATGACTTTTCCATCCTTGATTTCTGCCCCAAAGTAGCATTTGGAGATAGTTGGAACTGAAACCATTTACTATTATCATTATACAATTTTTTCAAGATAATTAGAAAGCACGCTGTCATTTCCAGAAGCCCAATGCTTTCAGCTGCATAAAACCTCTGAGAGCTTGAACACTGTGACTTGTAGTATTTAATATGAAAATATTAAAAAAGTGCAATACTTGAGAAAAAAATTTTATTCCAGTTATATTAAATTATAATAACTGTGTCAGGCTGCAATTTCCAAAGATATCTCCTAGCATATGTGCTCTTCTTCAGTGTGACCTTGCCACTCCCCATAAAGAAGTGAAGTCAGATTCTCCCCTTGAATCTATAACTGCTTCAACCAATAAAGTAGGTGGAAGGGACACTATGTGACTCCCCAGGCAAAGTCATAAGAGGTCGTGCATCTTCTTCCACGTCTGTGGGATCACTCATGTTTCCTGAGTTCCATGTAGAACATACAATTCAACTACCCTGAGGCTGGTAGGCTGTAAGGAGGTCAAGTTACACGGAGAGGTGAGGTGCAGGTGCTCTGGCCAGCAATCCTGGTGTTCGAGCCATCTCAGCCCAGAAACGAGACATTAAATGAACAAGCCTTCATATGACTCCAGCTCCCAGACATCAGATCCATCCCAGCCTTTGGGTCTTTCCCTCTGAGGCCCAAGCTATCCCTGCTCTTCCCCATCCTAATTCCTGACCCACAGAATCTGTGAGCATAAAAAAAAAAAAAAAAATAGTTGTCTTATGCATCTAAATGCTTAACATTAAACAATATTATGTGGCTTTAGTAACCGAAACAATGACTTAACTTACAAGATGCATATTTATAAAACCGTCTCAGTTAAGCCCTTAAGGACCTAGACTCTCTTTATTGAATCCAATTGTCAAGAGTAAAAATGAAGCGCTGAATTAGGTTTCATCTCTTGAGAAATACAGGAAAAATCTTGTGCTTTCTGTAAATTGCATAGACTAGAACAGGGGTCCCCACCCTATGGTGAGTTGTATAATTATTTCATTATATATTACAATGTAATAATAATGGAAATAAAGTGCACAATAAATGTAGTGTGCTTGAATCATCCAAAGCCATCCCCCATTCTCCCGCTCCATGGAAAAATTGTCTTCCATGAAAACAGTCCTTGGTGTCAAAAAGGTTGGGGACCACTGGACCAGAGTTTGGTGCATGAATATTTTGATGGATTTTGGACAATTTGATTTTGGGGTAACCCAAGTAAAATCTATAATAACCAAAACTAGATGATCCAAGGTAGGGGAAGGAAAACTATAAGTAGCATTTATTTTTGGTCTCAAATAAAGATCTGCAGAAATTAATAGAGCTAAGTACATATTATGAAGCTTATAATGAGGCATACACATTGTGCAGAGCAAAATTTCACTCCATTATTTTGGAGCTAGAGAGGGCAGAATAAGCTGCATGAAGATTTGACTAATGTTTCTATTCAGTTCAGGATGTTTACCATGTATTTGTGGGGTGAGGGTGGAAGAAAGGGCTTTGGCTCTGGCTAGGTGGGGCTTGCCCTCTGACAAGAGTCTGGAGACTTTATATTCTGAAGCCACCCATTCCAATAGTGGGGAATCGAAGTCAAGCAGCCTCTGCTCCTATGTTCCTTGCTGTGTTTCAATGGGCATTTTTATAGACATGAATGATGACAGGTCAAGAATATATACAGACTTGGGGTTAGGATATATTACTTGCTCTCTGATAAATTATGAACCCTATACAATTCCTGGGAAATCAATTCTGAGCTTAACAGAACTGCTCCAAAGATCCAGCCCAGGTCAATGCTTGATTAATCCCTGCTATGTGAGAGGCAATGGCCACAGCACTGGGAGCCCAACAATAAATAAGAAATGCTCTATGCAGTGTAAATGGATAATTACACTAGAAAGTGATTCCTGTGCATATCTTTATGATAACATTTATTATATTGTGTTGAAATTGTCTACATATGTGTCTGTCTCCTTAACTAGGGAAAACATTCTGTCTAACTCATCTTTCTATCCACAGCATCTAGCATAGATTTTGGCTCAGAGAAGGCATTAAATAGATGCCCTATGAAAATAATTGTACCAGAAGTAAAATAGTAGAAATAGAAGTATCTAAATGGCATAGAAATTCTGCAAGTCAGAAACCTGGCTATCGTCCTGTGCTCCTCCTCTCTTTCTCTCAACCCTCACATCCACCTGACCACTAAGCCCTGATGTTTCTCTCTCTTCAATACCTTTGAAATCAGTGCCTTTCTTTCCTTCTCCACTGCTACTGCCTTAAGTAACATACTGATCAGCTTTTTCCTGGGCTGCTGGCGTAGTCTCCTGTCCTTTGTATTACCTACCTCCAGTTTACGCTGCCACGTGAGTGACGTTTCCAAAAGGCAAATCTGCTTATGTTACTTCACTGCTTAAAAACCTTCAAGGTCTCCCCTCTGTCTGCAGGATCAAGACCAAACCCACTTAAATAACATTCAAGATGCTCCATGATCTGACATGATCTGCTACTTCAGGTTCGTTTCCCATACACATCCAAATTCTGCCTTACTCTTGGTCAGAACAATCGCTTTCACCTCCAGGAATGCTGCTGTAAGTCTGCGTGTCTTTGCACATCCTCTTGATCTGCCTATGAATCCACGTCCTCTTCCTCGTCTGCCCCATATTCAATATGTCTGGGACACACTCAAGTGGACCTAACACCATCTTCTTCATACAGTTCCTGTATTTCATGTTCCCCTATCATAATGAGAGCATAGCTTCAAGTAAAAGACTGTGGCCTCTGGTCTGGGGCTGCCTGGGTTCATACTCTACCTCGAACACCTACCAGCTGGGGGATCTTGGCCAAGTACTTGATGTCTTGGTGCCTTAGTTTCTTCATCTGTGAAACAAATCTCCTGGATCTTGGGAAGCCGCCTTTTAAGGGCAGTCCCAGTGGCTTATCTGGCCTCCTGCTAGTGTGGGTGTGACCAATAGGAGGCTCTGCCAGATATTTCGGGGTGGGGGGAGAGTGAGGGTTGGGGCTTCATCCCTTCCCCCAGCCCCCTTCTTTCTCTGCAAGCTTCCTTTCCCGAGGCCACAGCTTCTGCAGGAAGCTTCTCATGCTACAGTGGTTCTCTCTGGGTTCCATTCCCTCTCTCTGCACTTCTCAGGCTTCCCTTCTTGCTTTCTTCCTCCTTGTCCACACCTTTGTAAATAGCTCCTTTGTTAGACTATCCTCAACTTTTGCAATCAAGTGGGACCCTGACTGATACATCCCTCTAGTGGATTGTGAATCTTTAAGGGCGGGGACTCTGACATTCAGCTGTGAATTCCTAGTTTCTAGCACAGTATCTTGTTCAACATAGGAGAAGTGAAATTCACATTTTGGATGAATTAATGAGGAAACAAGTGATTAACACTTTAGAGGGAGAGGAGAGATTCAAGAAGGCTTCAAGGAGCAGGTGATTGCTGCACTGGTTTTGAAGAACGTTATGAGCCCCAGACATTCCTTGCAAAGGAAATAGCGTGTGCAAATGTATAAGGCATGATAGTGTTTGGGGAGCTACAAGTAAAAGTTGTTACTGGACCATGAAGTACACTGGGCTCCTGTATAAGCTTTCTTTGGTACAAACGATTCTGCAGCTATTACAAAGTTTGAAATCACTGTTTCAGCCAGCCTGCTCACTTAGATAGGAAAAATCATATCTGGTAAAAGATATTGTCCAAGTTCACAGCAAGAACTGTGGAGCAGTGTGCTCATTTATGACAAGGAATTTCAGGTCTCTTAATTCCATCTGCTACCTTGAGTATACTAAGCTCTGAAAAACCAAAGAATTTGAGACCCACAGCATGAAACACTGATGACCTTTAGGCAAGCACATTAATGGTGCTAAGCTCATTGCTTTGTCAGAGGCATCACTTGCCAAATGGAGTTCGCCTTGTAGGCAAGGCTCTGGGCCACACCCCTTGGGAAACTAAAGACATTGCATTGCAACAAGCAGACACAATTAGGCCAAAATCCATCCTGCATGGTTCTGTTTGCCAGAGAGTTTGCCTTGGAGACCAAATTTCCAAGGGCGAGCCAGACGGCAGACATGTGACATACAGTCACATTGGCCCTGTCCTGTAGGTCTATGTCATTGCTGAAGTAGAGCCACAAAAACTCAAGAGTGCATTGTCCCAATGGCAGGAGAGAGATCCCTTTAAGAAGACACACACTGACATAGGCTTTTTGCAACTACTTTTCTCCACGAGCTTGCTAGCAGTAACTTTAAGAAAAAGGAAGCAAACTGTATGTCACTGGCAATGGGTAGTGTGGCTGTATCTTAGATTCTAGTGTAGTGTGCAGCTACAGTGGGTGCTGGACTGAAAGGCTTATTGAATAAACAATTGAATGGGTGAGTAAATGAATAGGTATCAGGTACCTCTTCTTTGAGCTATTTGGATAACTGGCTACAGTTGCATTGTTTTTACTGCTATTGCTGTTGTTAAAGAAATAAAATAATACAAGCCCCAATCCCTTATCCAAAACCCATGAGATCAGATTTGTTTCGGCCTCAGCAGTTGAGAATTGTAGCAAGATTAGGTGCATATGACACAAATTGCATAGTATCCTCAGGGTGTTAGCTACATGCCCTCACCAAACATACTCCTGTTTCTGTAGGAAAACACGTGCATATTCACATCAAGTGCAATAAGTAAAGACTTTGATTGCTGAAACTCAAGTCTTGACACCAAATAATTTTTGCTAAAAACTTACAAAACCTTTTAATTTTTAGAGCTCTTGGATTTAAAATGGAAAATAAAGGATTGTGGACCTGTAGTGATAATAGCTATATCATTAAATGCTTATTGTATGTTAGTACTATATTAAGCACCTTATTTATATTATTGTAACTTACTTAATCTTGAAAAGAAAGAGGCAACTATTAATAGACCCATTCTCTCCATGTTAAAAGTACTCTTAGAGAGCTTTTGTAATATGCCTTTGACTGCATAGCTGGTCACCTTTTATCCACACTTTCACCCTGCCTGCTGCTGTATGGACAGAGTCACAGAAGACTAGTCCAGCCAGAGGAAGAAAAGATTGAAGAAGATGCAGAGAGAAGAGACAGAGAATGAGGAAATGATTTTTATTTCCAATTCCTGGCTATAGGACTTTCCTGAGGTCTTTCTTCTTTGCTGGGTTTAATACATCCCTCTTTCTTTAATAAACTCTTAAATGTTGCTAAATCTACCTTAAGATATCTTCTATTACTTGAAAACTAATAATCCCAACCAACACTATGTGGAGCAGATGTTATTTATCCCATTTTTATAGGTAAGGACATTGAACCTCAGAAAAATTAGGTGACCTAACCAAAAAAATGGCAAAATCAAACAGAAAAACCCTCCACTGATTAATAGTCAAGCCAGTACGTGAATACACCAAGCTTGTCTACTTGATGAGCTCTTCCTATTACACCATGTTGTCTCTTATTACATAAGAATAAAAGTTTTCCAGATGATTGCTGAATGTTTTATTTGGTTGAAGGTTTCATGGTTTAGCATCACAAGCTTATAAAGAATGCTTTTAATGTAGAACCTGCACACATAGAAGAATGGCACTTGGAAATATTGAAAAGTTTCATTATATGTTGAACTAAAAAAATCAACTAAGATGAAAGAGTTGTAATTCTCAGGGTTGGTATGTGTTGGACCGGGGTGGGAGGGTAAGGAGAACAGCAGATATGGGGCTGCTGATATGTGAACTATATCCTTGGGTTGGCCATTAGTTCAAGGCCATTCCCATAACAAATGGTGACAATATTGCCTATTGTTCCCGAGGTAACCACAGATCTTCCACGGGTGCTGTAGGTCTTACCTCCTCCTCCGCAGCACAGGTGTTTCTTTTATTTATTTATTTATGCTATCTTACACAATATACTACCTAATTTACTACTTGAGAGCATAACATTTAACAGGTAAGCCACAAAACACAAACCTCATTATAGCATCTGTCCTACAGCCAGCAGAGGTGAATTGCAAAGCTGAATATTGTACCCTGACACAGGCAGGCTCTGGTTGTGATTATCTGGAGATGGCTAAGGGGTTAATGGTCACCCTTAGGACGGAAACTTTTGCTAGACTGTATAACCATGTTTAGCAAATAATGCTTTGCCAAATACTTTGATCTAAGTCTATGGTTATTTTCTTATTGAGTGAAGTTTGAAAAATAAGTGTACTTGTGGTGCAACATGGTATAGGAGAAAGAAGTATATTTTGTTAAAAAAAAAGACCCCTAGTCTAGGCAGGATTCAGAATTTAGTCCAGATGTGGCTGCAAATCATCTGTGTGACCTTGAGCAAGTTACTTAAATTCTCTGGAACACTATTTCCTCACCTGAAAAATGAGCAGACTAAATGGATTTTAAAAGTCCCTCATAATTTCTAAGCAAGGAAATTTTAGAGTGTTTGAAACTCTTCAAATGTAAAGACCTTAGTAAGGTTAGTAGAAAAGGCAGAGAACACAGATTAAACTTTTTTTTTTTTTTTGAGACAGAGTTTCTGTTGCCTGGGCTAGAGTGCTATGGCATCAGCCTAGCTCACAGCAACCTCAAACTCCTGGGCTCAAGTGATCCTCCTGTCTCAGCCTTCCCAGTAGCTGGGACTACAGGAATGCACCACCACACCCGACTAATTTTTCTATATATTTTTAGTTGTCCAGCTAATTTCTTTCATCTTTAGTAGAGACAGGGTCTCACTCTTGCTCAGGCTGGTCTCGAACTCCTGAGCTCAAGCAATCCACCCGCCTCTCCCTCCCAGAGTGCTAGGATTACAGGTGTGAGCTACCACGCCCGGCCTAAACTTTTTATTAAACTCTGGGCATGGGGAAAGTCAGTGAGCTTCTCTGAGGATCATTTTTCTCAGATACAAACTTTTGGAATCATAATTTCAAGATCACAGAACGACCCTGTGAAGTTAATAGGATAACAAATGTTAAAGTGCTGAAAATCTTAAGAGATTTTGCTGTTGACTTACTTTTAAATGATGCCTGACTTTTAGGGCTGCCATCTAGTGGCCACTATAATAATTACATGACCCTGATCCCTTTCCTTGGGGCTGCTTAAATCCATAGCAAACAGGTAGGATAAACAGAGTTTAAAGCGTGATTTCCATCAGTTCCCCACACCAGTAACTGCCAATTATAACCTAAATTATTTTACTTAAGTGTATAAAAAAGTGTCTCATTTGAAGTATTAGACATTAGTTGGCTTTTGAACTGTTCAGCCTTCTTTAAGTAATGTTATCAGATTTCCTTTTGGGGAATTAATTTTCCCCTGATGGCTATACACTGGGAATATGATCCAAGCAGAAATTTGGATCTTAAACAGACTAACAATGGTGAAAGTGTCTGGACCTGACTGCCACAGTAGCTCTCGCTGCTTGGATCCACAATGTTATTTGTTAATTCTCATTTGTGGAGCCTGACTCTCCAGTTTTCCTATCAGGTTTTTAAGGGCTCCTATATATTTTAAATAAAATCTCCATTTTATATATGTGTGGCAGATTTTATTTTGGTCTTTGCAACTGAGGTGCCGAAACTTGTATATTAAGAGCCATAGTGTGTAAGGCTGACCTGAGCCACCCTGACAATATTTATAGCAAAACAATGGCTATAAGAGCTGCCATTTATTGCTCCTTACTATGGGACATGCTCTAGGCTACATTTTTTTTCAGGTGCTATTTATTCAATCATCATAATCGTCCCTTGGGCTATTGCCATTTTACACATAAAGAAGGTAAAGTTGAAAGAACTGAAGTAATTTGCCTAAGGACATGCGGTTAGTAAAAGGAAGAGCCAGGTTAATCATCTCCAGACATTTTAGGTGAGGAGCATAAAGAACAGCAAGATCACTTCTCTCTGTAATTTGTAATTGGGACCTTACATTTCTCTGGTTGCACCCTGGGAATGTTAGTAGCTGTATCACATCCTGAGTTTAACTGAAGTTGTTCACCCAAACTCCGAGTTATCTGTCAGAGCACTTTTCCTGTCCCTTGGCCTCACATGGTCCTTCCTCCTTAAAAGAGGGCACAAAAAGCACTGCACAGTGCAGACTAGGAGGAAGAGCGTTATCCCTGTCCGTGACTTTTACCTTGTCCTTGGGGTCATTCTGATTCATACTGCCCACACCAATCTGGCCCCCAGGACAGACTGAGACCAAACCCAACACTCTCAATTAGAGCATGACCAAACTCCCTTCCTTTAGTTACTCTTCAGGCATGCAAAATGGGGAGGGATCTTTAAGAAGAATTTGATTATCTCCCAATAGCAGAACCAAGCAAAGACAAGAAATCCTCAAGATGAAATATAAGAAATCTAAGAATCAGAACCTTTATGAGGTGCAGTTTTTTGGCACTTTGATTGCTAACTCCGTTAACATGGATCCTGCTTTACTCCCCAACCCTTCTGAGGGCCCATGAAGAAAATGATGTCTTTTCATTTTGAGGCTTTTCCCTCTTTTCTTCTCATCAGAAACAGAGATCTTAGTCATCAAGATGTTCAAGAGAAAAGAAAATTGATTCATTCATTTATTTAAAAAATATTAATTAAGCCATAATAAATCTCTGAATAAATAAATGAAGACCTCACGTCATTTTTAGAACCAGTCACCTGGACACCTCCTTTCCCTCCACAGCCATCCTGCTGCCTCAATCCCTGCTGTCTTCTCTGAGCAGCGCGCGGCGCCCAGGAAAAGCTTCAGCGATGGCTCTGATCATGGCAGCATGAAACCAGGGGCACAGACTTTTCTCCATGCAAAGCCATTTGGTTCTCAAGAGTATTGAAACCTGACTCCAGGCTCTTGAGCACAGGAGTCACTAAGCCAACTGGGCCTTCCAACATTCATGCCTCAGCAAGCGAAATGATTCCTTACTGACCTGAAAAACCTGACTGTGGCCTCCTCCCATATATCTGCCAGGGAAGATCTGTGAGCAACTGGAGTCATCCAAGATCCATAGCATCCCAGGAGCAGCAGACAGTATTGTCACCATTCATTTGGTGCCAGTGAGATGAGTGGGTGGCCTACCCAAGGGCATGAGTTTCTGGTGACAAAGTCTCCATGACCTAAAACCCATCAGCTGATGCCACTTAGTTCTCAGTAGTAGCACTCACATGGCAACGATGAACTCAGGGAGCAGCCCAGGGAGTTAGCGTCCCTCCTCTAGGTACCAAACTTGCCAGTGAGCCTGATAAGAGGAGGCATGCTTTTCTTCCGTCCAGGTATTAGGACAATAATCTCTCTCACACACGCACATACCTATTGCTAATGACTTAATAAATGTTTCCTTTTGTCCCCAGGGCTTGCACACTTCAAACAACTTAACCAACTCTTCCTGGGCACATTCTACCTGGAACAGTGCGGTGGTGAAGAGCCTCCGCTCCAATCAGATGGATATGCGCGCCATCCTTTCCTAATTGCATGACATTGAGCAAATTACTTAACTTCCCTGAGGCCAGTTTTCTCATCATTTAATGGAAACACGAATAGCCCTACCTGTAAGGTCGCTGGAGTATTTAAGCAAGATTTTATGTATTTGAAAGTGCTTAGCACAGAACTAACACCTAGTAAATGCTCAATCAATTACTGTTGCTCAATGAGCTAATAAATATACATGTGCCTAGTAGTTTGGGTGATTGAAAAACGTTAGGGTAATATTTGTAAACTATGGGGTTCTACCGAAACATAAGGTCTGAATATTATTAGCACTTGCCTTAGAGATGGAGTGCTCAGTCCAGTCATGGTCCAGTAAGAGATGAGTCAGAGGAAAATGAGGGCATATGGCAGATGGTTTTCCCGAGCATATGACCTGTTCAGTCTTGACAATCAGCCCAGGCCCTGGTCAACTAAAATTCTTAGGTGTTTTTCTGTTGAACTGCTATGCAGTATTTCCCACTCATTCTCTCCTTGGGAAAAGTCCTGATCTTTCTTCCTTAAAACAGACAACACTCCAAGGAAAGCACTGGAAGAAGAAAGTTCTACTGTGGACTTTGGACTTTGGCCTTTCCCTTTCCCTGGAGTTTCGCCTGTTCCTGCTGCCTGCATTTCAATCTGGTGGATAGAAATGGATTAGAACTTGAATCTAGATGTGGCCAAAGTGCCTTTTCTTTAGTTTCCCTTTGGACATCTACAAGAAGTTGAACTGATCAAGGAGAACCTGACTGGAATCCAGTGATTCTGGAACCCATGACAACGAAGCGGTGTATTTAAGAATGTCAGAAGTCCCTCTACTTCTCCTTCCAGATCATTTTCATTTGTTGTTCTGGGAACTTCTTGTTGGACGCTATATATATTAGATAATGAGCAGAGCTCCAAGTGGGCCAGGATTGATAAAGAGGCATTGCTGGGATGAGGTAAGTAATTAGGTGGTGTCAAATTATGGGTTTTGATCCTATTTGGGTGTAACTTAGTAAACCCTTGAAATTATTTTCAAGGATGCAAATATTCAATGGCACATCAGTCTTCTATTTCAGCGCTTCTCAAAGCACGGTTTGTGAATCAGCAGAGGTTCTTAAGATTCTGGGGTGCCCGGAGGCAAAAACAATTGTCATAATAATACTGAGATATTATGGGGCCTTTTCCACTGGGTCGACATCTGCACTAATGCTTTAAAAGTAGTAGTGGGTAAAATTGCATGCATCCAGGTAGTGTTTTCTGACTGTACTGTTTATCTGCCATTTGGTCCTTCAATATCACACACTGGAAGTAAAAAAAAAAAAAAATAGAAAGTATCAGTTTTACTGAAAGATGTCCTTCATGAAGGTGTAGAAAGTATTAGTTTTATTAAATCTAAAATTTCGAGTACATGGAACACCATTTTTACTTGAAAGAATGGCTGACGAACTATGGTTATTCAGACTTGGACACTTGGCAGACAAAATTAAAAACTGAACAAATTAACCTATTGCTTTAAGGAAAACTCATAGTATATGTTGCCACTAGTAAAATTTGAACTTTCAAATTGGAATTAGAAATCTTGTCAACTTGAACCTACCCCTGTGGGCATGACAGCTTCCCAATAGTTAAAGACTTTTCTGATGAGATAAGTAGTGATAAACAAATGCTATTTTTTCATGTTGTATTATTAAATTTGTGAACATTTAGAAAATTTGCATAACTCAGTGAACCAATACTTTCCAAATGACCAAATCATGGTGATAAAAATGGTTTCAGATACAACATTATGCCTAATCTTTAAGAACCTACCTTGCAATGAGTTTTGGTATAGTTTCAAAGAATATTCAAATTAGCTAAAAAGACTATTAAAATACACCTTCCTTTCCAAATTACACATCTGTGTGAGGCTGGATTTTCTTTAACTACAACAACATATCACAGATTGATAGGAAGGAAGATGTGAGAATCTGGCTGTCTTCTACTAAGCTAGACATTAAAGACATTTGCAAAAATATAAAACAATGCCAAAATTGTCACTAAATATAGCTATTTTCATTAAAAATTCTATTTATGCTAACATCTAATGTTTTATGATATATTTTTAATATATCATAGCTCCAATTTCTTCCATGGTAGATTTTGACAGATATAATTCACATAAACAAAAGCTCTTTGGGACCTACAATAATTTTTAAGAAGGTACTGGGGTCTTGAGACCAAAACATTTGAGAGCTATTACTTCACTTTTCTATCAAAACCTGAAAAATTAACAGCTATGAAATTCATTCAGCCCCTCTTTTAACATTTATTGAGTCTTTACTATCTGCTAAGCACTTCACTGGCCTAAGAAGGTAGAAACATACAAACGATTAGGAAGCAATAGGGTCAAGATGTGTGCTGGTGCAGAGTGCCCAGAGAGAGGGCATCATAGATAAAGGGACATGCAAACAGAGTCCTTCGGACAAGTGGGAATTCAACAAGCAGATGAAAAAAGGCACATTCAAATAGAATCTGTAAAAAAGAGATGTGGCGTGCGGACCACTGTACTTTCAATTTCGGGTAACTGCAAGCATTAATAGTTATGGAAAGTTGAAGCAAAATGTATGTGTAGAGGAAACAGGGAGGAAAGTATATAGCAGAAGCCTTTGGTGTCCCATGGCATAACCCTGTTGGTGCACTTCCAATTTCTGCCATAGCTGTAGTGGGTAGCTCTATGCAGGCTCAGACTCATCCGTGGCTGGTAGCCTCCCACCTCAAGTGTGTGCCACCTCTTCCTATTCTGCTTCCTGCCTCAGGGTGGTCTCTGGCCCTTTTGGAGCCTGCTTGGCTTGCCCGCAAGTTAGTGGCCATGGGGTGCAGGAGCAGGAATGCACCAATCTCTTGTTGGTCAGGCAGACAATTCTAGGAGGTCTTTTATATATATGCCCCTCAGAGGTGTTGGTGGAAACAAAGCCCCATTACCTACATTGGCAACCTTGATGATACAGTATTCTATTGGCTTTTCCTCCGAACTTGCCCCTCCCTCCCTCTCAATTTCTGGGATCACCACCCAAATAAACTGCCTGCACCCGAGTCATCAAGTCATTGTCTCAGGCTCAGAGACAGCCTAAATGCTGTAGGTCGCCCACTGCAGGCACTGTGCAAATAACTGAGGGTGTAACAGTGAACAAAGCCAGCTCACACCCAGCAACTGAATCTCCAGCACATTGGTGATGTGGAGCTATTGAGTGATTTTAGGCAGGATAGTAACATAATCAGATTTTTTTCATCTTGCAAAGTATCATACATTTTAACAAGCATATATACAGTAATCTTTATACCCAGAAAAGTAACAGTCACGTATTCTCTACCCATGGATCTAAATAGGACATTAGCAGTGCCTCGGAAGACCATTATGTGCCCCCCTCCAGCGTGGTCAGATTTTAGTTTTTAAAAGATCACAGTGGCAACAGCGTAACGAATGGTTGCAAGAGGAGCACTGGGGATAGAGCACTCTGGTATAAAGTCTTTCCTGACCCACCAGGTTGAATTCCCTCCTAGCTGTCCCTGATGAACTCTACTTTTATCATGACAATTAAAATCCTTTACAGCATGTGCCTGGCCCACTTAAAAAAAAAACAAAACAGCTTTATTGAGATATAATTCACATACCACACAATTTACTCATTTAAAGTGTACTATTCAGTGGTTTTCAGTATATTCAAGGATATGTACAACCTTCACAACAATCAATTTTAGGACATTTTTAAGAGTGTACAGAGGTCCTGAGACCAACACATTTTATCACCTCAAAAAGAAACCCCATATTCTTTAGCTATCACCCCTTTCGAACCCTCCTCCCCCATCCATACTCTCAGCCCAAAAAACCACCAACACACTTCCTGTCTCTGTTGTTTTCCCGGTTCTGGAGTTTCACATTAATGGAATCATATAATACGTGAATTTGAGTGACTGCCTTCTTTCACTTAGTATAATGTTTTCAAGGTTTATCCAAGTTGCAGCATGTGTCAATACTTTAATGACTCAATAATATTCCATTGTACAGATATGACACTTGTTTATCCATCCATCCATTGATGGACATTTAGGTTGTTTTGGCTATCAATCTGCCATAAACATTCATGTGTAAGTTTTTGTGTGGACATATGTCCAATCACCTAAGCTTAAAAAGTGAATTTCCTCTGACTCCTCCTCCATCTCCTTTTCCTCTTCTTTCTACAAATCCAAGTGGTCACTATGCTCTATCAACCCTACCTCAGCGGTATGTGGTTGTTCCTCGTTTCATTCCTAGCTCAGTCCTACAAGGATGGTCTTCCTACTGGTCACCACACTTCTAGGCTCTCTCCTTTGTTCTCCATTTTCTTTGCCAGGTGGATATATGTGATTTCTCTGTTAAGTCTCCTAAAACCCTACTATAATAAATTCACTTTTCTATTTACAAATTTTCATTGACTCCATTGGCTACCAAATAAAAGTCCATCCTTTAAACAGCATTTACAACCCAATATCCCACTTGTACCCAGCACTTACTCATATTTCAGGTAACCTGGTTACTTACTGGTTCACCATATTTGCTGTTTCATGATAGAATGCACTTACCTCTCATTTCCCTCCACTGAAACTATATCCAGTCTTCAAAGCCTACATTACATGGCAATGCTTTAAAATGTCCTCACTACTTTCCTGACTGCACAACTTGTGGGGATTTCTTTTGCCTCTGGAATCCAAGAATTCTTATTTATATTTCTACTATTTAGCCTTCTAGTGGTGAATGCTATTCTTTGACTAAGAAATCCTTTTCTCTTACCGGTAGTTCCTTGAGAATGAGAATTATGACTTCAGCATCCTGAGCTTGATGACTTTGGTCAAATAATTGTTTGATAGATGTTTAAGGAACTAATCACTGACTAAATAAGTGAACAAATACACACATGATTTTAACTATTAACACTCTTTATGAAACGATTGTGAGAGGAGGGAATGCAGTGTGGTGAGGGCTCCTTACTTTCCTTACATGGCTCTGGCCATGACTTAAATGGCCATTTGAAAAGTCCATTGCACCTAAAAGGAACAGGACAGAAATGTGGCATGATTCAGGACAAACTCATTACTATACCCAGGGAAACAGTTCCAAGCATTTTTTTTTGTTTTTTTACTGAAAACTTGTCAGGAGTATAATCCTCTCATTTTAGAGGAAGCTCATCAAAGCTTGACAGGGTTCTTTATTGAACTATGTTAACCTATGTCCTAAGCACCTTCCTAACAATAACATCAACAACATCAAAAAGCAATCTGCACACTTAAAACCAAGGGGGTCAAGAACCTTGAGTTCCTTCCTAATGGGCTAGAGGTGAGTCAGCACCTTAAAGGGAGGGCCCTCTGTGGAAGGTGAGCCCTCTAATGAAGCTCAGGTTCTCCAGGGCCATTTCAGACCATTGCACTTGTCTCCCCACAGAAACCCAAGAATGTCTTAAATTGCAACCCTTTTTATTTTACCCTCATTCCTTGTAGCACTTAGTGCTAACCAAACAGATTGTGCTGATTTGGGATCAACACTAATACAAAGTAGCAAAATACAGAGGGAGAAACTTCTGCAGATAAATATTTATGTAGATACAGACTTGTGTTTTCACTCTAAAACCTAGGTGGGGGGAAATGTCCGTAAAGAAGAAAGTCATGGCTCTTCAAATTTGGGACATTAACCATTCTAGTCCCTGATGATGATGGTGAAATAATTTTGACTTCCAGATAAGGTTTGGGTTTTTCCATTTCATTCTACTGTTCAATTTAAAAATATATTAGTATTTCATTTCATATAATATTCCTAGATAAGTGAGAACTTATAACAATTTCTCATTATTTCTATGGTTAGTCTTTAATATAAGAAGAATGGTTCCAGAATTTTTGCTTACTAGTTTTATAAGTATTTAATCTCAATGTGAACACTTTTGCCTTCAAGCACATTTCTCTTAAAATACATTAGTCACTTTTTCTATTTATTTCCTTTTATAACTTTCAAATTACAATATAAATATTAATATCAGGTTTTCTTTGAGGGCATCATTATTATCAATATTAAAGAAAAGATTGTATCAAATTCTTCTGAGTACATTTTCTGAACCCATCTTTGTCTATCAATTGGACTGGTCACTAGATGGCACCAGCAGCTAAGCTGGTGAATGAAATCTTTTTGTGAAAATCTGCACTGCCAACACCTGGCAAGGGTTGTCATTATCATGACTTGGAAGCATTTATTTTCAAGAAAAGCCAAAAGTTAGAAGGATAATTTTGCTATCTGAATTTCTTACAATTATAGGCATACACTTTTAAACAAAATATTGCCCAGCCTTAATATTCATTATATGTAAGTAGTCTCTATTGCTTTCAAGCAATTAAAAAAAAATGATTAACTAAATCTCCAGCTATAAAAAACTCTATATTCATCGAAAAATTAGTAGATGCAACTGTCAAAATAATTCAAGCCAAAAAAACACACCTATGTACTGTATTGGTCAGGCAACTCAGTCTTCCCCTTCCTCCTGAACTGGTTCCTTAATCCTGGAGACTATTTGAATTTTACCTCCTTTCCAGTTCCCTGGTTGATGGTGGGAGAGGTACTGAAATGTGGCAGGCCATGTTGATAGGCACATTTAGATGACGGCACAAAGTGCATACACTGTGACCCTCCTATTTCCATGCCACCTTTGGTCACGTGGACAAAAGAGATCTGATTCATCTATGGAACTAATGTAAGAGCTTTGGGCTAGAATGGATTACTTCTAGAAATCTATATAAGGCCAAACTTTTACATACTCATAAATGACTTTCCATTTCCCCAGGAGTTCCTATAATTGGCATCTAAGATACTGTCTTATCTTAGGAAACTGTGTCCACAGGTGAGGTCAATCACCTGCCCCATTCATACTGAGAGACTGCATCTCAACATTACTTCCCACTGGTCTCCATCCTGAGTACTGTAATTCAGTTAGTCAGATAGCCTCTTAATGTCATGCTCAACCTTTCCTCTCTGCCTCTGCTGGAGCTCTTCTCCCTACCTCTATGCCTCATCCCTTCTCTAGACCAATGCAAACAAAACCACTGGTCTAAGATCCTCTTCCATGAGACCTGTCCCATCTCCCTTGATCTGATATTATCTTTTAGCCTGATTTGCATAGGACTTGGATTTTGTATTAGAGTACACAATCTAGCACATTGGCCAAAATTTCACCATGCACATTATGAACACCTACTATCTCTAGGATTTGTGCTGAGTGATGAGGACAGAAGAGTTAACAAGAGAAGCATAGCCCCTTCCTCTCAAGGTTGAGGGTCTCATGGGAAAATAGACTCTGAAAGAGTAATTTACACTAAGGGTATGTATGATGAGGAAGTCAAGGCTGTTATGGCTAATCTAGCCTGGGAGCTTACAAAGTGCCTCTCTGGGGAAGGTAGACTGAACAGAGATTTGAAGGAAGAGCAGAAGGTAGTCAGATGACTTGGCATAGCCAAGAAAAAGGAGTTCTCGGAAGAGAAAAAAATATGTGGAATGGCTCAGGGGAATACAGACCACAGCATATCAAATAATTTTTAAAAATCAATATGGGTTTAATAACCTCTTAGGGGGTTGATTGGGAACAAAAAGAATGGGACAAGTTTGAAGTTTACCCCAAGGAGAGGAGGATGACTTGAAACTGGCAGGGTTGCTGTTTTGAAGGAAATCTTTATCTTAAATTACAAATAATGGATTGCAGGCAAATCAGCTATAAGAAGACCAATGGTAGGATAATGCATTGGTCCATGCAGAGTGTGATGGTGGTCTGTGCTAACATTTGGGCAGTGGAGATGCCAAGGACTGGAGAATTCATGGGTACACTGAAGAGGGAGAAGAAATAAGATGTGGCAACTGTTTGAGTGCTAATGGTGAGGGGAAAAAAGGGACTAAAAAATGAATTTGTCTAAAAAAATTTTTCTAGTCTGGGACTGGATGAATTGTGTTTTCATTTACTTAAATAGGGACATGGCCAGGGAAGTAGGTTTGAGGGTGAATGATAATTAGTTTAGTTTTTCTCTTGGTAATTTAGAAGTGCCTAGGAAACATCCAGGTGGAGATAACCTAGTAAACTACTTGGATCTACTGAGATGAAATCCAGAGAAGACAGCTGACACGAAGGTACATATTTGGGAATTATCAGCATATACAATATGAACACTGGGCCATCTAATCTTTGACAAAGCAGACAAAAAAACACACTGGGGAAAAGAATCCTTATTCAATAAATGGTGCTGGGAAAACTGGATAGCCACATGCAGAAGGCTGAAGCAGGATCCACACCTTTGACCTCTCACAAAAATCAACTCACGCCAGGTAACAGACTTAAACTTAAGGTATGAAACTATTAGAATTCTAGAGGAAAATGTTGGAAACACTCTCCTAGACATTGGCCTAGGCAAAGAATTTATGAAGAAGACCCCAAAGGCAATCACATCAGCAACAAAAATAAATAAATGGGACCTGATCAAGCTAAAAAGCTTCTGCACAGCCAAAGAAACTGTCAAGAGAGTAAACAGACAACCTACAGAATGGGAGAAAATTTTCCTATCCTACACATCTGATAAGGGGCTGATAACTAGAATCTACTTAGAATTCACGAA
>VBSM01001124.1:14677912-14694437 GCA_008086735.1 Cheirogaleus medius | reverse complement strand
GAATGGAAAAACAAGCACCACATATACTCACCAGCAAATTGGTATTAACTGATAAGCACCTAACTGGACACATAGGAATTACATTTATCGGGTATTGGGCAGGTGGGAGGGGGGAGGAGGGGATACATACATAATGAGTGAGATGTGCACCGTCTGGGGGATAGTCACACTTGAGCTCAGACTTGAGGGGGGAGGAGGGCAAGGGCATTATACGTAACCTTAAAATTTGTACCCCCATAATATGCTGAAATAAAAAAATATGAACACTGGAGATTTTAGGATAGCTCACTCCTCAAAATTGTTGTGTGCCTGTGTGTGTTTACAGTATGAAAAGAGAAGTAGAGGAGACTTGTCTGGCAAAGGAGATTGAAAAGGGGCCACCAGAGAGGCAGAAAGGAAACCCCCAAAGGAATTAAGAAAAAGGTAAAGGAGGGCACAATAATGTCAAGATTAGAGATCAGATAGGCACTAAAATTTTTCAATCGAGTTTTGAGAAATAAAGCTCATTTTTGCTTTAGTCAAAGATATTCCAGTGGAGCCATTCCAGCAGGTGATAAGATACAGGGAGCACACAGTGAAGGAGAGAGAGGGCAGGAGGTGGAAGGAGAGATGGAGCAACACACGGTTTTTTTTAAAAAGAGAAATACTTGATCAAATGTAAATGCTGTTGAGCAGAAGCCAGAAGAGAGGGAGAGGCTGAAGATACAGGAAAGAGAAGAGATTAATGATCAAGGGAGGTCCCTGAGGACACCAATAATACAGGAGGAAGATTGCTTTGACCAAAGAGCAAGGATGCCTCTTTTACTAAAAGAGAAAGAAAAAAGAAAGGATAGGAATAGGTGAGTTGTTTGGGCAGCACAAATTTCCACAGCTGGCAATGAGGGAGGAGCCAGGACTTGAACCCAGAAGGTCTGGCTCCAGGTTCTGCACTTGTCACCACTACCCCATGCACTATTAGTTCAGAGCATTGCCTGTCAGCTCAGCAAATTGCCTAGGCCTGGCATGAAAACCGCCACTGTTTCTAGAAAGTAGGTGATTCTTCTACTCACCGTCCCCTGAGTTTTATGCTGAAATTTCATCCCAATTTTCATGCTGACTTTTGTTCCATTTCACTGAGGGCAGCTGGCTGTAATTCATTCATTCATTCAAAAAGTATTTATTGAGAGCCTGCTACGTTTTTACCGATGGGATCAGATGGCCATCCTGAACAGATAAAGCCCTGCACTTTTGTCATTTTACAATGTAGGGAGAGAAGCAGGCATCACTGTAATAATTTCTCCCATAAATATAATGGTGCAATGTGATAGTTGCTATGAAAGAAAAGCATATGTCCTCTTGAAGCTTCTAGCAGGAAGACTGGATTTAGTCCGAGGTTGAGACAAGCCTTCTCTGAAAAAGTGATTTTGAGCTGACTAGTCACTGATGGGCTAATTGGTCTTAACTGATGAAAGGGAGGCGGCAAGAAGGCATATCTGTGACAGAGAGAAGAGTATTGAGAAGACGTTATAGCCATGGGAGTGAGAGAAAGTCACTGTGATGCATGAGGATGGGGTGTGGTCCAAGTGGCGACTGAGCACCGAGGGGGCAGCCAGGACACCCAGGGCTTTGGGAGCTGGGTTAAAGAACTGAGGAGCAGTGTGTAGGGAGAAGGTAGGGCCTGGAGGCACAGAATCAGGTGGGCATTTTAAAAGGTCGCCCTGCCTAAAGAGCGTGATGCAAGTGGGGCAGAGACCAGCTAGGAGGTTCCAGCCGCAATCCAGGTTCGATGACGCCAGCATGAGCGAAGGAGCCGGAGAGGGAGAGAACAGATTTGACAGGCGTTTTAGAGTTCACTGAGATATAAAACAACATAAAGGGAAGATATTTTGAACAATGTGGAGAGTTTTGAGGTAATGTTCAGCTCATAACATATTAGTTCCCAGCTCAAAGCCAGGGAGCTTTATATAAACCATTCCACTCTGATGACTGAAGGATTCATGGTGGGCCTTTTGTCTCGCAGCGTTCACAGACACATTATGGAATGCTTCTGCATGAGAACAGAGCCAACCCCCTAGCATTTCCTATGTGGTATAGATTTGTATGATATAAAACAGAACAGAAATGACTACAGCGATAAATTCCCACTTGATGGATTCTTTATAGTTGAGGAAGAAAAAACCTAGTAAGATCAAGTTTTAAGAATATTGTCAATCAACCCAGAAGTTTGTGCAATTTGTAGACTAATTTACCTACCAGGAGTTCATCAGTCTTGTGTAACTGGAGTGGGAAAAAGACCAATGTGGGGTGCAAAAGGGAATGACTTAAGACCAAAGAAGCCTGAATATAAGGATCCTAGACTCGGTGCTGTTCCATAGAACTTTCTGCAAAGATGAAAATGTTCCATATTGTGCTGTCCAATGCAATCACCACTAGCCACATGTAATGATGGAGTAATTTAAAAGTGGCCTGTGAGACCGAAAAACTAAATTTTAAGTTTTTATTTGAATTCATTTAGATTTAAATTTAAATAGCCATATATGGCTAGCAATAGTGTACTAGAGAATAAACATTTGGACTAACACCAAGATAGAAAAGTACACAAGGCTCTCTTGGTTAAAAGTTTCTTCAATAATCCAGTTGATACCAGAACTTCACTCTATATTATTTGTTATTTGACACATATAATTGTGTTTAAGTTAACTGTTGATAATTTTACATGACTTCAAACTTCCATAACCCATCACCATACCTAATACATTATAATTGTTTGGTAAATGAAAACGGAATGAATTCTGATAAATGAAATATTGCTATAAATCACTTGTCATTATGATTGTCACATAGTGAAAGTTCAGTAAATAATAGCTAATATTATTGTCATTATTTACAATGTCCAAGTAAACTTATAGTCCCTTTTGTGAAGTTGTGAGTTAAAAACATGCTTTAAAAAGAGGAATCTGAGCTAGCCAGAGCATCTCAATGGGTTCTCTGCTGTAGCTTTGCTTCTTTTCCCTTGAAAATCTCCAGGAAAACCCTCTTTTCCAGAGAACACAGTCTGATTCTCACTGAAGTGAGAATAGCTTCACTGAGAGGATGTTTCAATGCACGATCTCTCTCTTTGTATACTCTAATTTGAATTGAATGTTGCTCCAAGTGTATAAGCAGTACCCCTAGCCAGTTAAAACTAACTGCCACCCTCTATATTCAATCTGTTTAGGATCACACCAGCCCCATAAATATGGTATTTAGCATATGGGGAGAATTCTGAACAGTGGTCAGGAGGTATTGCCTAATATAGCTTTTCTTTCCTGCTCTTCTAATCCTGTTGATTTTTTTAAGTCATAAAATAAATTCCTAAACTCTTCCCATTGACTTCCTGTTACAGCAATGGAAAGGATGCTGGGAGAGATGCTGAGGGGGCAGATGCTGTCTTCTCTGGTGGGCTGTACACATCAGACCAGTCTCACCCTGAATACTTTAAATGAGGTCAGTTGGCAAAGGACTGAGAATAGACCATCGTTTCCTGAGTATCTGCCTCGGAGCTAGGACCTGTACTAGGAGCCAGAAGTTTGCTGTAGCTAGAGAAACCACAGAGTTGCTGTTCTGAGTTTGGGGAAGGAGCAGGGAAATAGAAAGAGAAGAGAGTTCACTCGAGAAAGATGAGGGAGAGAAGCCTAATTGTCCTCTTCCCTTAGTCTAATTCAGAGCTTCCCAAGAGTGGCAGTATTGATGTTTTGGACCAAATAATGCTTTGTTGCTGGGGGTGAGGGCCCCTGTCCTGTGCACTGAGAGATATTTAGCAGCATCTCTGGCCTCTATTTGTTAAATTCCAATGGTAGCACCCTGTCCCAAATCATGACAATCAAACATGTTTCCAAACCTTCCCAACTGTCTCCTTGTGTGTGTGTGTGTGTGGGGGGGGATGTAAAATGGCCTCCAGCTGAGAACCACTGGCTTATTGAAGTGGCACTGCACATGCATGTCACCTGTGGGCCACTTGCTGAGTGACACAGATAAAGTAGGGCAGTGGTCAAGAGGACACAGTTCTCTTTAGTCCTTAATTTGAATAAAATAAAAATAAAGTCTCAGAGGCACAGTGAGCACTAAGCAGCAAAGATTTCTTCCTATTTAAGACAGTGTAGAGGGAGAGCAGCCTGCTCTTAGACCAAGGGCTGATCTGGTGCTTGAAAGGCAAAAGCTTCGCCTATAGCTGAGCCCCAAGTGTGTTTGTTGAGTCCACCTAGTATAGTCCCACAGTCTCCGTCAAGCTGTTTTCTGGCTAATTCTGTACAGTTTTCATAGACGTAATTCTTCCAATCCATCCTTCTGGGAGCACTGGCTGCCTGCTATATTATCCTCTCCAGATGGGGTCATGCGACAAACTTCCCTTTACTGCTCGACACCAATTGAGCTGATGGGTTCACCTCCACCTCGGATGTTTATCCTACCAGGAAAAACAAATCCTTAGGTAACTTTTTATTATATAGTGTCAATTACTATATAATATTATATCTCATAACTATAATGGGTAACCATCCCAAAGCTGGAGATATTTAGCTCAAGATAAAACATAAAAGGCCATATTCTTTCACTGAAATATCTAATGACAAGATTTAGAAAGTATTGAGAAAGAATCTGCTATATTTATTTTTAAATGTAGATATATCTGTGCGTGCATAAAATATTTAATCTTATGTGTAGAACATTTTAACTTAAAAGTTTAGCAATAGTTTAACAAAATGATTATTCCTTTATTTTCCTTCTCTCCTTTACTGATTCAAACAATCCTCCTTACAAAATGCTCAGCAAAGAAGGAGCAGAAAGAAGGATACAGAACTCGTGATGGAAGCGGGAGGGAAACTGAGGACATTAGACATCTCTGCCTGATGGCCAACTGTTGCCAGTCAGAGCTGGGGAAGCTAGTGGCCATGTTTTTTATCCTAGTAATTGTTACTCTTTGAAAAGAATTGTTCTTTTTGCATAAATTGAAATCAAAGTTTCAATCCCAGGTCAACAGAAGTCTGAAAATAACAGCAAGAAAGAAATGAGAAAGAATCTCTTTATTACTCCCACAGAAGAAACGTTATATCAGTTCCTTCCCTAGAAGTCTTCAAACACAGGCAGTAACCAGCTCTCTAGAATTATGTGGATGGATCCTGCCTGGGAGAAGGGAAATGGGTCAGGCACTTTGGTTTCTCCCTCAGCCAATTTAGGAAATACTCTGTTTTCCCAATGGTGTGGGTTATTGAAAGAAAATGAAGAGCATGGCGAAGAATACTCAAGAGACAGTAAGCTCTGATCGTGTTTTTGCTCCTAAGAGAAAAATGAAAGAAATTTTAAAAAATAAATAAAAAGGCTATTCTGAAAGTGTATATTAAATTCCTATTTTTAGACACTAATAGTTGATACACATGGGGTTGGAAAAAAATAGAGATGCTTAGTAATGGTCTGGTCCTATCAAAAAAGGTGTGGTTTGAAATATTGTAATTTAACGTTAATCTAATGCCCTTTTGGCAAATCTTTTCCACTGCCTTCTCTATACTTAGAACTCCCATAGCATGGACATTTTTCTGTGCTTGTTACATTAGAGTTTAACCTCAGATTTCCAGGTCTCACTGGCCCAGGGAGCACAATGAAGCCGTTGCCAAAGCAAAGATACAGTAACCCCTAGAACCCTCATTCTTTTAAATCCTTCCCATCAGATTAAGGGGACATTGAGAGATGAGTCTCCTCTGTCCCCTTGAATACACAAATTCTCTCTGCCTATGCCTTACGGAATGTATTATTCTCTCCTTCATTCCTAATACATTGCTCCCTGATCACTGTGTTGGCTGCCTTAAGCTCTAAGTTTTTATTTCTTTGACCTAAACTTTATTAGAGATTCTGATTCTGGATTAAGGCATTACCTCAGTAGCCAAATTTAACAAATAAAAATACTGGACCCCCCAGTTAAATTTGAATTTCAGATAAACATTGAATTATTTTTAGTATACATGTATCCCAAATATTGCATGGGACATACTTCACTAAGAAGAGATTTCTTGTTTATTTTAAACTCAATTTTAACTGGGTATCCTGTATTTTGTCTGGCAAATCTAGCCCCAATACCAACTGCACTCAAAATGGTCTTCACTTTTATCCTTGATGAATATTCTCAACCTGCCTTTCTGAGAGACCACATGGCCAGCAGGTGAAGTGTTAGTGGGTTAAAGCATAGCCTTTACACTCAGATTGCTCACAGGGTCTTTGTCCCTGGTAAACAAACTTCAGCCTAAGTACACCAGCCATCCTGCATGGAAGCAGAGTCCCAAGTCACTCCCTTCTGCTGCCTTTTCAGATACCTGCACTCATGATTTAATTCAATGAAACTAATGAACTGTATCTGGAATTATTGCTATATAAATAAATATAAATTCTAAATAGAATAGTGCTATTTTATCTAAAGGCAATAACATCAGAGGATTTAATTCATTATGTCAAAATCTTGGTTAGGCATTCTTACCTAATTCATATCTTAATATATTGTTTTAAAATTCTCCCTTTGATTGTAATAGTGGTTTAACAGCATAATGAATATAAAATTTCCCCAAATTGTGCCTAGCGAATGACTCTATGATTTGAAAGTAGCATAGGGGTAATGCATCATTTTATGAAAATTTTCTACTGAACAAATCAGCAATTTAAAGAAGGAGAATCACTTATTCCATAAATATATACATGTTTGATTAATTTACATGCTTATTCTTCTATTGCATATGATGTAGTGTGAAATGTCTTATAGAGGGGAGTTGGAGACCCACATCTTAGGGATGTGGCGAGAACTGTGAAGGGGGAGGGCTTACCTCTAACCCCTCTAAACGAGAGGCAAAGATATAAAATGCAACCAAAATGTAAAAAAAAAAATAACAAAACAAACAAACAAAAACATTTATAGGGTGGCGGGCAGGTGGGAGGGGGGAGGAGGGGAAGGGTATATACTTACACAATGAGTGCCATACGCACCACCTGGAGGATGGACACACTTTAAGCTATGACACAGGGTGGGGGGGCGATGGCAAGGGCAATATATGCAACCTTAACAATATTTGTACCCCCATAATATGATGAAATAAAAAGGAAAAAAAAACATAGCAAATTGAGTTCATATATCTGATTTTCCTCTCTCCTTTATAACTTTAGTAATAAAGTTAAGGGATTTTTAAAATAGACATAAACCCACACAGATGAGGAAAACAGGAAAGAGAGCAATAACCAAACATTGGGAGCTGGAAAACAGAAAGGCAAGTGGTAAGTGACTCAGCAAAGCCCAGAAAACTGATAGTAGAGAAAACTAAAAAACATCCTAATTTATATCAGAGAATTCTCAAAAGTCTCTGTGATGGTTAATTTTATGCATCAACTAGAATGAGTTAAGGGATGCCCAGATAATTGGTAAAACATTATTTCTGGGTGTGTCTGCCAGATGTTTCTGGAAGAGATTAGCATTTGAATCAGCAGACTCAGTAAAAGTAAAAACATCCACCTTCATCAATGTGGGTGGGCACCACAGTCCACTGAGGGCCCACATAGAAAGAAAAGGTGGAGGAAAGGCAAATTTGCACTCTCTTCCGAAGCTGGGATATTCATCTTCTTCTGCCCTTGGGTATCTGAGCTTCAGGTTCTTGGGCTTGCAACTGTGGGCTTACACCAGCAGACCCCTACCACTGGTTCTCAGGCCTTCAGACTTACCTCCTTCCCCGAATCTCCAGCTTGCAGATGGCAGATCATGGGACTTCTCAGCTTCCCTAATTGCATGACTCAATTTCCATAATAAAATCTCCCTTAATATATCTGTATGGATTCTATTGGTTCTGTTTTTCTGTAGATCTCTAGCTAATACAGTCTCTGAATCTGTTAGTTCCAGGTATCTAGAGATGATAAAAAGCGAGACTTAAATAAGATCAGGTAAAAGAACAGTTAGAGTACTCCCATCCCCATTCCAAGCCACTGAGAAATTGCCTGTCCTCTACGTCAGCATAAAATTGCAGGTTGATTCTGTGGAAACAGTCGAGGCTGGACAGAGGGAGGTCTCTTGCGCTAGAGACTGCAGGGCTGTGCTCCCTACCTAAAATAAAGAAATTGACTCTGTGTGTATCGAATGCAAATGCTAAACACCCCCAACCTCAACCCTTCCGCTCCGCTCAGTTCCCAAAACACTACCAGCGTTTCTATGTAAACGACTGAAAAACTCCTCTCTAGTGACCAGCACAAGAAAACTGTCTAAAGCTCTAGCATCTCCCAAGAGCAGCCCACACTGATCATACGATAGTCAACTTCAGAATAAATAGGTCCAGGTGCTCAGACCTTCCAGTTACCTTTTTAATATCCCACTAGCAAGGGTGACCAGACATTTCTGGAAAGCCTCTACATGAAAGAGAACAAGACATATTCACTGAAGAAAAACAAAACAAGATTTTAAAAAATTGGAAGAAACAAATTATTTTAGGGGAAAAAATTAAAACTCATTAACTACAGAAATATAAATCTAATATATAATGACAGAAAGCAAATCAGCAGTTGCCTGAGATCAGGGCATAGTTGAGAAATTTACTAGAACAAAGAAAGCAGAGGGGAACTTTTGGGAAATGATGGAAATGTTCTGTATTTGATTATGGTGGTGGTTACACAAGAATATACATTCGTGAAAACTCATTTAATAGGACCTTAGAATGGGTGCATTTTACTGTAGGTGAATTTCATACTTCAATGAAGTTGACTTTTTAAATTCCTGTTATTAATAACCAACATCCTAAAAAAATAAGAGAAGTTATTGTATTCATGCAACAAGAATAAGATACTACATGGTTGCTGGGGGGTGATTCAGAAAATAAAGAATGCTTTGAAATTAAACAGTCAAAATGAAAAAGATAAAGTTGATGAAATCTCCCAGAGAGTAGAGCAAGAAATAATGAATTAGAAAATAGAAGGGAAGAAACTAAGACAATTAAAGGACATTTCTAGAAATTCTAATAGCCAAATAACATGAATTCCAGAAAAAGAATATAAAAAATAGAAAGGAAAAATCATCAATAAAATAATCTACAAAACATCCTAGTACTGAAAGACATAAATTGACAATTTCAAAGGATCTATCAAGTGCCCACCACAAAATCTGAAAAATTTGAGTAAAAATTGACCTACAATAAAGACCATCATTGTGAAAGTTCAGAATGGTGGAGAGAAAGAAAGAAGATTCCATAAGTTTCTAGAGAGAGAGAAAAAATTGTCAAAAACAAAAGATCTGGGATAAAAATTACTTTGAGTTTTTCAACAACACTGGAAGCAAGAAGGCAATGGAACACTGCATTCAGAATTTTGTAGGAACCTTATTTCCAGCCTAGATTCTATACCCAGCCCAGCAATCAGCATGAAGGTATACTATAGACATTTTCAAACATACAAGAGCTGATTAAAATGACTAAAAATTCTCACCTAGGATACTGGCAACTCAATAAGAGAGAAACCAAGCAAAAGGAATACACAGGACACAGAAAACAAGATATCCAATACAGGACTTAGTGGAAAAATAATTCCCAGAAGAGTGAAGAAGAGACATCCCAGAATTGAATTCCAGGGTGCATCAGATATAGAGAGCCAGATGGGGTCCCTATGAGAGCAGCGTTGAATGTCACCATCACAAGGTACCTCTGTACTCTCTTCTTAACCTGAAGACAGGATGCCTAGTGAGCCTGGCCAAGATTCTTACCCATACTGGGCTTCCTTTGACCATGTGCTCATGACGTTTCTGTTCTTCCCTCCGTGCCTTGCTGCCCTATCTGCTGGACACTCACATCACTGCAAAGAAATCTGATCTGAACTTTCCTAAGAGATAGGCCCTGGTGAGCTTAGAAATGGAAAATGCAGAGCAGCTTGTTCTCCCTGAACAGATCCTTCCTGACATCCCAAACCTGGCCGATGCGTCAGCCTGGCATCAGCCGTGCCAGATTCTCACTGTGGAGAGCCCTGTGTTTCCTAGGACACGCCTGTGACCTCGCTCACTGACTTCCTTACGGTGGCTTCTTGTCAATTGTCACAAAAACTGAAACCAGACTCACAGTCTCAGGACAGTTTCTTTTCTTTTTTTCTCCTGGAATCTTCTTTCTGACAGTAGCAACATTATCTTTACACAGCTAGGTTTGAGCTTACTACTCACTATTTCAAAACTAAACAGTTAACTGCTTAAGGATACATGTATAAATGATAGAATTACAAACAAAAATAGGAGAATGATTGACACAAAGTGGGGGATGGTGGCTGTTGGTGAGGGGGAGGAGGAGAATGCATCAAGGACAGATGTTCAGGAGGCTCTCAGAACCAGTGATGTTCTACCATTTAACCTGGCTGGGGCATACACCGCAGTTTATTTTATATATGATTTAAATTATACATATACACTTTATATATATATGATAAATTTCATGATTAATGACATCTTATGGCAAATTTATTATGCTTTGAGAACTGAAAAAAAATGCTAAACTCTTGTTCTCATCTTTTCAGATACCCTGTGGTCTTCTATAGATGTTGAAGCCTCAACTAGCAAAATCTCTACAAATCAGGTTTCAGAAATTTTGTCCTCATATACACTGACTTCTGACATTTCAAAGTTGCTAGGGATTTATAAATGATTTAAAATGATAAATATTTGAGATTACTATCACTTTCTTCAAGGGGTTGTCAGGTATTTTGTGACTAAAAACAACATAGTAATTTTATTTTAATAGATCAAGCTACTTCATGTTTCAGAGATAAAACCTCCATTTATAATTCCTAATCACCTTTTTTTCCAAAAAATCTTTATTGGTTGGTTAGACCTAGAAATATCTCAAATACCTCTATACTTCTACTTCCCCAGGCAGTGAGCACTGAAAGAGAAGAGACTTCAAGGCCATAGGAGAACCTTGATTAACTGATAACAAGAGCATAAGACATTATTAAATGATTAGGTTGAATATCAAAAGGTTAATATAATTTGTAGAATTGTGAGAAAATGGAGTTTCACACCCCTAATGAGAAGATCAGGATTTATTGGTCTGGTTGCTGGATTCATTCAAGTTCTGTGCTTGTTAAGTTCAGAAAATATTTCTTGCAGGATTTCAAGAATATTCTAAGGCTAAGGGTTATAAATATTTTACAAATTTTTATTTTTATTAAAATGCTTTACCAACTTGCCCAAAGATATAAGCCCTTCATGAGAGAAAATGTCTAAAAACATGCTATCTCTATTTCCTAATCTGGGAGCAGAGAACTGAGGACGACGTAATACAGGAACAATCTATTCTAATGTAGGTCTTCATTGTGGACTTCTTGCTTAAAAAGTCATTGGTATAAGATATAAAGTAATACAATTATTTGAAAGCCTATCTCAAGTTCTTCATAGAATTTCTATAATTATAACTCATCAGATAGGTGACAGGTGCTTAACTCTAAATGAATGCTAAAATCTAATATGTCTTGGATTTCTAGAGTGTAATCTTTACACAGTGCTGACTTGTATTTAGGTGGCCCAAGAGCCATCTTCCTTGCACCCAAATTAGTAAAATGCTTCTTCAGTTAGCCTGGGACCAAAGACTTATTTTGAAAAGAGAATAAAAACAAAACAAAACAAAACAAAAAGCAAAATTAAACTATAGAGCTAATTTTCTTGCCACAATACATTCTGGCATTGAGCAAACTAAAATTAGCTACAGCTAATTTTCAAGCAGGGGAGGAGTGCTTTTATTCTTCTCTAGACAACTTGGTTTCATTCTTTTTTTTGTGTGTGTGAGCTCCTCCCATATTTTAAGTTTTCATTATATCAGAACTTTTAGAGTCAAAGAAATGGCTATCTCAACAATTGCATGTATGTGGCCTACAATTTTCTTACAACATTGTCAAGCTCATTTTCTGCACCCAAATGTAAAATTCAGCTTCTGGTGGAAAATATTTGAATATGAAGGGAAATAGGTTTGTTATACATATTCATTTCATAGTCTTTTATTGAATTTTTTCCTCTGTGATATGTTATGCCTGCTTCATTTGTTTAAAAAATTCAGATAGTATCTTTAGTTACCAGTCTTAATACTGAAAACTCTCTTGGTAATAATGTGTTTTATCTTCATAAATGTTTATTTAAGATATCCAAAAGGATACAAAAATTAGAAAGATGAGCACTGATGTGCCTTCTACCTGGCTTCAATAAAAATCATAATCAATAGAGTGTGTTTGTGCCCTTTCTTGATTACCTCCTCTTTTTCCCTCTCCCCAGAGATAACCACCTTCCAGAATTGCCTTCTTTCATACCCATATGTTAATTTATACTTTTCCTAGATATTAACATATTCATAAAAAATATAGGTTCACAAGATTTTAACAGTCATGTAAATACTGCAGTACTCTTTTGCAACTTGCTTTCTCATACAACATTATGTTTTTGAGATTCATGAGTCTTCTGTAGCTATATTTTATTTATTTTTAATATTATATGAATATTCTACAATTTATTGATCCATGTTTCTGCTGATGGACATTTAGGTTGTTTCCAACTTTTTCAAGCACAAACAAGGTCATATGAACATTTTCTCATGCACATATAAACAAGTAGGACACATACCTAAAACTGGCCACAGGTATGTGCATCTTCACCATTATTGGAAATTGACAGTGTTCTCTATAGTAGTTGTAGCAATTTGTGGATTAAAAGTTCTTTCTCAGTCAACATCCTTGACATTTTTACTGTAAGTCTTTGAAAAGTTCACCAATCTAATGGTAAGCAATGGTATCTCATTGTGCATATAATGATTTTCAAAAGTGTGGACTATGTTGTGTGAGAATCTTCAAGTGATGGTAATTTTGAAAAATTTGTAATTCACCACACATGTTCTCTAACCATGAGTTATCAGTATTTGTTAGACACAACTAAAGATTGATCCACAGAGGAACCAAACAGCATAAGGGAACATTTCTAACATCTTTTCAACTCTGTCTCCATCCTCAAGTTCCTAACCTCAACCTTGTGAGGAGTGGTGAGAGGCGGGTTGTCTGGTCTCTCCAGAACAGTATGGATGATGTCGCACCACCAGGGAATGTGTAACAGGGATACTTGGGATGCTGTTATTGTTTCCCTTCCACCTACACTGGGCAAATCACCTGCCTGTCACTAGCCAGGGGTAGAAGGATGCAGATGTGCTGAAGTATCAATGTAGATCGTGTCTTTGAAAGACTGAGAGACTAGATATAAATAGGACTTTTGATAATTGCTGCAACTATGGAAACTTTAAATGTTAAGTGTAGCTTTTATTTTAAATGAGATTAGATATGTAGAAACATCATCTAATTAGTCTGAGCATACATTCATTCAATAAGCAATTTAGAACAAAATACATATAAGCTATTGATAATGTTCCTAACCTAATGGAAGAGAGAGCGACATACAAAGGAATAGTATAATGCCTCAAATTTTTGAAAAGGAGATAATGTGTTTTCTAAAATCCCAGTATAGATAAGGAGTTGGAAAAGCAAAATACTGATTCCTAAAAGGATTTCAGCTGATGCTCAAATGGAAAATGAAGAAAGGTCAAGAATAAAATAAAAGCCAACTTTATCAGTTCTAATATTTTATATCCAACTAAATGTCTGAGTTTAAGTCCCAGCCCCATCATTTACTAGGTGGTTGACCCTGGAAAAATTAAGTATACTCTCTAAGCCTCAGTTTCCTAACCAAGAAAATTGAAAAAAAATAAAAGCAGATACTTCTTAGGGTTATTGTCATGAGTAAATATATGAATATATGTAAAGTGTTTACAGAATTCACTGGCCCTCAGTTAATTCAAAAAATATTTGTTATTCTAGGGTTATTCAGAAACATTGTATGGAGCTGAGCAAAGTTTCCCTTTATCCCCAATGTAATGACTTAACTCTGTATTTCTTAAAGTCCCCTAATCTAGAAACAAATTATCACATACAAAATCATGGGTTTCAGTCACTTTCAGATTCCATGGGTTTCTGTATCTATTTAAGATTTTGTCTTCAGCTGTATATTTGAATCAGATCTGAAGCCACATTAAACTTCTAATTTTGTTCCTTTTATAGGATGTCAGAACATTTGTCCACTGTGCATCATAGATGCTTTAATCTCTGCTCTACTTTCTGAGTCTTTTATATCTTGTTCTGCCTCTGGGAAGGGCATTTTCTCTCTTTCCCTTTAGATATCATTGTTGAAGCTTTATGTCTAACTGTTCTAAAAACTTAATATCTTCACACTGGTTTCTTTGGTTTTGAATGCCATTATTGGGGGGATGGAGGAGATAAATATAGAGTCTCTATTTCTTTTTCATGTGGAAGTCTTGAGAGCCTCAACCTTGTGGCAGTTGCCAGCAGTAGGCTTTTTGCAAAGCATCCTTTGTGTTTTTATCAAATACAGACCAGGCCGACATGTGAATGAAACAGCCACTGGCAGGGCTCCTGCGCAACTTTCTATAATCCTCTCCACCCTCTGCCCTTCCTGGACATACCATCGCCCTACCTGCGTGGGATATTGGGTGAGAGAAGAGAAAGGAAGAAGAATCTAAACTGTGAAATAGGAAGAAGAAAATAGGAAAGAAGGTGTAGGGGGGAAGAGAGAATAGGTGAGAGTGGAGCAAGAAATCAACATTTACTTGAAGTTTACTGTAAGCCTGGCATGGGGTTAGATACCTCTCATGGACACTCCCATTTCATTCTCACAGACTATGTAGGACAATTACCCCATTTAACAGATGATGAAACTGGGAATCAGAAACGTCAAGTAAGCTATTCAAGCTCATACAGCTATTAAGTAATGGGACTAGGAAGTAAGCCCAGGGTTTCCAATTCAAACACCCCTATTCTCTCATGTTCTACAAAGAGGAAGAGTCTGTGGGTGTGTTTGTGTGTGTTGGGGAAGGGCTGAGTGGTGGCACGAGGACTCCCTTCACAAGTACTTAGTGATCGTCCTTTGAAAAGTAAATGGATATTTTGGAGGTGAGGAAGGTAACACACACAGATATTCTGTAATATTTTCTTTCATTTGTTGGCAGGAATATTTTATAAAAACTCTTGGGTCTCAAAGGTATTTATTTTCACATAATAAATCAATAACAACAGTTATTATTACTTCAGGTTTAACCATAAACAAAAGAGAGACTGAGAATTATTCATACTCAATTCATTGCCAGTCTTTGAAAGAATTCAGTGAGTTCTCATTGAGAGCCTGCAAATTGCACAAAAGTGTGCTAGGCACTGCTTGTAGGCACACGAGGTTACAATGTGTGTTTAAGCACCAGATTCTGTTTGACTAGCCTTAAGTTTTGTAGTTCTAAAACTAAAGTTAACTAACTATGTAATCTGGGAAGTGCAGCACTCAAGAAACACAATTTGATCAGGGTATTGATGGAATGAGGAGAGATAGGCAGAGAGGAGAGAAGAAAGGGATTGCAGGTAGACAGAGGAAAAAAACCCAATAATACCAAGGTCAATGGCATGGACCCTATTTATGCTCCAAAGAGACTAGTTACGGATTACTTGGGAAGGACGACTATGCGTTATAATTTATATTTTAAAATGTACCAAGTCCCGGACACAGCAACTCCCACTATTATCCCCTGAATATGACTTTGTGATGGTGAATCTAGTACATGCAGTTTTTAAATTCTCTGCATATGGAAAATGTACTGCTCTGAGCAAAGGCTAGTAAGTCAAGGGTCAGGCCACTAGCTTCCTGCGAGCAAGGTTGATCATTAGATTATCAATTATAAACCAAAGAATGTGACTATGGGAAGACAATGATGGAGGTGTTTATTTTGCTACTGTTTGATGACTCTACAATGAAATTAAATGAAGAGTCCAAATACTTACTCCCTGAATGTCTCTGAGTCTCCCTTTCACTCCATTCTAATTTCTAGTAGCCCGAAACTGATCCTTAAAAGAGCAAAGGAAATCTATGCTTATAGCTGAAAGACATTCTTATACTACTCATTAATAGTCCTTTGGGAGAAATATTCAGAGATGCTTCTAAAATATAATTATGCTCGAAGGGAACTCAATTATATTTTTGAGAAGTTCTTATGAAGATTACTTTCCATAGCATTTAGCATCTGATCAGAACTAAGGGTAATACCTTGGCCCACAAACACAAAAGCCAAGATGCAAGGACAGTTATGAAAATGCTACTTGGCTTGTCGCTTGGCACATAGAGGATGTTGTGTAGCCTGGACACAAGTCAGTGAGAAACTCCAAGTTGGCATGGTACGGTGGGGTGGGGAGGAGGAAAGAGCAATGGGGTTGCGTCAGAAGACATGAACTCCAGTTCTGACTCAACCACTGGCCTTTCCACATGACTCTTACTCTGCTCTGAGCCACTATTTCCTGCTTTGCATAGTGGGAGAGGGATACTTCACAGCACAATTGTGAGGCATATACTTTCTATGTGTAGAAATGCTGTGTAAACTATGAAGTGTTAAACAATTGAAGTTTACTTTTATTGTGATTAAAAAGGACTGGAGGCCGGGCG
>VBSM01001124.1:14656151-14672217 GCA_008086735.1 Cheirogaleus medius | reverse complement strand
AAATAATTCTTTATTAATAATCCTCTTGTAGCATGCAATTTCACCAAGTAGATTCTCTGATGATGCAGAAGATGACTGCAGAAGAGATGAGTCCATGGCATAACTAAAGTTGATTTATTTTTTTTCAAAGTCATGTTTTAAACGTTAACTAGTCTCTAGCATAGATATTTCTTTCCACATATATGGATTTATATACACACACTCAACAACCTTCATTCCCTCATCCAACTACCATGACTTCCTGATGTTTATTGGGCATTTATAAATATCTGTTCTTTGTGAATTGAAAAGTTAGGTAAAAATAACTCTTTCATGGAATAGAAACCCCTTTCTTTTCATTATACCAGATTATAAAAATCATGTATTGAAGAATGCATTCTTGGGGTTCTTGTAGCCAATATTTATTTTATCTGATATTTTCAGGACTTTTAAAAAAAGACAACTAATATAGACTAGTTCTGGGAGTAGAATCAGGCCAAGGATGTCTATGGAAGAGAGAAATTCCTCTGATCTGGAAAATTGACACTACATACCTCTGGATAAGAAAACACCTTTCTCTACTTAATGTTTTCATAGCAGCCCAAACTTTATAAGCTTTGGATTGACCTTGCCTGCGGTTCTTAGCACTTACTGCTTTAACCTGAGATTCCCGCTCCTCACACTAACACTGAGTATTGTGAGCTCCTGAGAAGCATTGTGATTGAGTTCAAATTAAGTATTGTCTCTGTCTAAATATATTGTAACTACTACATAGACCACTGAAATCAGTTAAGAAATAATTTGCTAAACCAAGTTTCTTTTTCACATGTCCCTGTTTTTCATTTAAATAAATTGTCAGGAGAAAAGTATTTTACCCAACATATGCTGTTATGTGAATTCCATTATTTATACAGTGGTCCCCCCTCATCTGCAGAGGATGTATTCCAAACCCACCAGGGGATGCCTAAAACTTCAGATAGTATTGTACCCAATTGCCGTTGTCAATTGGAACATGTTACAGTTCATGTCTTCTGCCCAGAAATTTAATGTCTTTTCCATTTTAACTAAGCACCTTAACTAACACACTGGTACTGTAACTTTTGCACTTTGGGGTTCAACAACAAAACTAGCATGAATTTCTTTTTCCTTCTTTACAACTTCATAAGTAGGATTTATTTGTATAGCAGATCTTAGCAACGTCAGTATACGACTTTTATTCCTTTCCTATTAAGTTGAAAACTTTCACCCTTTCACTTAGAGGATGCATTTCACGTCTCCTCTTTGGCATATCCGAATTGCCAGGCTCACTATTGTTGTGCTTTGGAACCATTCTGAAGTAAAATAAATGTGATTTGTATGTCACTTATATGTATGGTGATACTGGGACAGTCCATCTGAAAATCAAGACGGCTATTAAGTGACCAATGGCCAGGTAGTGTAAAGACGCTGGAGAAAGGGATGATTCATGTTCCAGTAGGACAGAGCAGGATGGTGCAAGATTTCATCATGCTGCTCAGAAGAGCACAAAATTTCAAACTTATGAATGGTTTATTTCTGGAATTTTCCATTTAACATTTTTGGCCCATAGTTGGCCGTGGGTAAATGAAACTATGGAAAGCAAAACCAAGAATAAGGGGGAGCAACTGTGCCATGTATAAGGTTACATTTAAAATAATTTCTTTTTTATAAATATAAAGAGGTTGACCAACAAAAAGGAAATTAAAAATACAACTCTGCCTTTCAAATCTATAGGATAGGAGTTGACTAATAAATCAATAGTTTAGTAATTTGATTTCCAATATTTTTCCTATCTTTCTTTTAACTCAAGAAGATCAAAATTGTGACACATCCCTATGAAGAATTTAAGGTTTTTCTGAATAAATACTTTCTCCCGGAATATTAAAAACAAAATTGAACTCAAGTCTCTTCTTAGTTCTTTCTATATCTCAAAGACATAATTTCCTTCCATTATCTTCTGCTTCCAACATCTGGACTTTTTTTATGTTCCTGGCTATTTGTTCTTCAATGTAAAGATTTTCCCTGCAGTTTGCAACTAGCGACCTTGTATCTTAAAGGTAATCAATTCCAATTTCTTGACTTCCCAATGTTATTCCTTCTTAAAGCATTATATTTTCAATTTTTACTCAGCCAAATTTCTTTATTATACTAGTTACTTAACAGCAGCTGATGGAAATTGCAATGATAGCTGAGTCTGAATACTGGCTAAAAAGATACTGAGTGTGCTACAGCCTGTTCTTTCTAATCTGAAGTTCAAGATTAAGGCTTTTTTGTGTGTGTGGTCCACAAATATTAAATTCTATATTAATTTAATCTAACAGTGTACACACCTATTATTGTGATTAATCCTTAAATAAAAACATCAGTAATTAGTTGCTTGTATAATATTTGTGCTTCCCATAAATATACTGTTTAGATGAATATTACTCCTGTGGAAGTGAATGTTTCCATAGGTTCTAAATAGCCAGAAGAAATTACGAGGAGTGTTTCAGTTATAATATGTTACCTTGTATAAATATAAAATAGAGGTTAAAAACCTTTACAGGCTTACCTGCAAATTTGAATAACAAATATTAGAGCATGCTTTTCACCTTGAGCAGCAACTGTTGGACATGTGAGAAGCTTTTTTAGTTGGTTCTCTTCAGTTTTTTTTAGGAATAGAGCAAATGGTTTTGAAAATAGAAAAATAGTTTAGATATGTATTATGCATTTTATTTACTTAGAAGTCATCTTCAAATTTATTTTAATAACTATTAGGATTATAATAAAATTATTTCACTGCATTTATTCTCTCCTGGATAAAAATAAATTTATTTAGGAAGAAAGTTAGATTCAGTAAAAGAAAAAATATTATTTTAATTTTTGAAAAAAATGTTTAGAATATAAATGCAAAAGTTCTAGTAATTTTTGTCACTTATTATGCCATAAATTTGTAAATGCGTTCTTTGGAGAAGTAGCTTTCAGAAGACAAATGTACCTATAGTTATATGGAATTTCACATACTTGGTCAAATATTTAACTTGGTTTAATATTTAATCAAGACTTTTTTCTATTATACCAAGTTGTAAAATCATATAAATTTAAAAATTTTAGCTTAATATTCTCAACACTATTATACTTAATAGTCTTATAAGAATTTTCATATAAGGCTAGGATTAAAATAAGTGATTTTAGGCAGCTATTTCATTCTGACACCATAAAATAAACAGAACTTTATTTTTACAAGATTTATTTAACAACCACAAAATTAATAGAAGCATTTTATTGCTTTAGCACTGATATATTAAATAATAGTCTTCATGGAAGAGATGTGTGTTTTGAAATAGGCTGCAATTTTGAAATTTGCAATGTTGAATTAATACAGCTATACATTTATTTTAATCAATATAAACCCTATAATACATAATAATTAAAAAGGGTTTTAATTTTTTGAAACATCTCCTCCATTTCATGAAAATAGATCGTTTTATACTGAAAAACTTACTTTTAGTGCAAATAACACTTGTATGGGTTTCTGCATGCTGTTACCATATCTGATTACTTCTACTCAGAGTGGATTCTTTTATAAAGAAGACTTTGCAAGCTGAGTATGTATATAAATTTATTACAAAGTTTTTAAGGGCAAAAAGAATATACATATTAGTCTGAAGCAAATTTTTCAATTTCTTCCTCAAACATAATTCATTTTGTCATTTCAAAACTTAAAATCTGAGCAAAATATAGGTCAATTGTCACAACAAGACAACAAAACAATTTTTTACACCGGGCCTTAATTTGTTTTTTAATTATCTTTTTAAAACAATATGTGTTTGGTGTCTTTATTTTAATTAAAATTTTATTTCTTTTATTAGATCTTAGTTATCTGGAGAGACTAAGAAGTTTTCTCCACTCACTTGTTTTACACAAATTTTCACTCCAGTTTTCAATTTCATATTTTCATATAAAATTTGAGAAAGGGTGGAAGAAATGTAACTGCAGAAATGACAGACTGAAAACTTCAAAATACTGACTGTTCGTTACCCTGAAGAATAGAAGAAATAGCCCAAAGAGCTCGCGAAATCAAAATCAGGTGACCCTTTCAAAAGTAGAATATGATGAGAGCTTTTATATTTCACAGATTAAATGTTTCTGAGAGCTTAATGTTTCCTCTTCTTACTGCGACTCTGCCATCTGGCTTCTGTAACTGGTGTCCTGCCTCTTTGAGGCAGCAGAGGGCGCTCGGGCATTGTTGACACCCGATACCTCCTGATGCATTGCGCTAGCATCTTGTTCCCAGGAAGGAAACACTATTTCCCTGGAGGGTTGCCGTTGAGAATCTCAAGGGGTCAAGCTGTCCCTAAATTATTCTGAGAAGCTTTAATTTCAGACCACTAGAGGAACTTTGTGATTGTCAAAGGACTACCATGGCACGCCATGGCGAAGTTCTCCAATAGCGATGCCTGGGTTGTCTCATTGCAAAACTGCTGCGCATACAATTTGACAGGAGGAAAATTTGTAATAGACATTAAACTGGATGATTATCTTCAAAAGAAATATAAAATAATTAGTCTGTAAAATCTAGAAACACTACGGTTCAATAACTACTCTGGATTTAATCTCTGCAACTAAATTACTAAATTGTGTGTTACCTTATTTAAGTAGTATTTTACCCTCTCTCTTTCATATCACGCATTTCATATCTATTTGGAAAGTAATTTTTAAACTGATTAAGCTCTCTGAAGGACGAGTTTAGAATGTCCTAAACAGGAAGGATTAGGATGAGGGGGATTAGGTGTGTTCCTGTTAGATAATATGAATTACAGCAGAACTCCGGTAGGACTATTTTGCAGCCTTCAACTCTTGTTTGTGAATTATACACGCAGGAGATCAGCGCAATTGGATGAATACTGGAAGGAAATCATGGGTTCCATGATAAGGTGTAATGCTTTAAACTCATTTCAACTTCCAGTGACTGCTTTTAATTGGCACAAGAGGAATATTCCCAGCTCTTTCCTTTTGTTATTTGAGTAGCCTCTATTTTCCAGTGTGCTTTACCTACTCATTGTCAAATTGTATAACATTAGATATCAACCAGAGTAATCAGTGGATGTGAAATACCTAACTTGCAAGTTATAAAATCCGAGGACAAATAAAATCCGCCCTGAGCGAGGGGGCGAGGAGATAGCACGCTGAGGATATTGCGACTGGCCGCTTTATTTCATGAATCATTTGACACATCTCCATCAGGTGTAAAAGAACGAATCTAATGAAAACATCTCTTTTAGGTCATTGCCAAGGTATGCATCAAAATCGGTGCAGCTGCCTCTACTGTCCAATCTGAACTAATTTATCTGTTATTAACATTAACAGCGTTTATGTTTGTGAATTTATAAACAAACGCAAGCAAACGCATAGTAATTTCTTTTGACAGCCTAGCGCTGGGTTCGAATGGGTTGGTTTTCCTTTTCTCTCTTTCCCTTCCCATTTTGATTCATTAGTTAGGGAGTTTAAATTTTTATTGTTTATATTTAATGCTCTCAATATCTAGGTGAGGACGATGAAATATGCTGAGAAATTTAAAGATGTATTGATATATTATATCAATACTGACCCATCTGACCCTGACTCCTAAAGCAAATAGCTTCATTGCATAAGATATAGAAAAGCGCTCTGCCTCTTTCGGTCGAAGCTGTTGTGGTCGGTTTTTCCGCAGTGCGGTTTTCAGGCCTCGGGGCCTTCCAGTGCCTCCCGCCGGCGGGGACATGCGGAGCAGGCTCCTCCGCACTCCAGCGGTCTGCAGAGTTCTGTCCTTGGGACCCGCTTAGGAAGGCTGTCTTGCTAAGAGCCTGGCCCAACGTGGCAGGCTGCGTGGGCTTTTGCCCTGCTTCATTCACCTAGTCCGTCCCCGTCCCATCCCTTCCTGGTAAGCCTCGAGGCTCACACCTGAGTCCGTTGCAAGTCCCTTTGGTGACCACATCAGCACTAAGATCCACAGCTGGGAACCTTATGTTTCTATGTTTTAAGGAAGATGATTTAAGAAAGAAAGAAAAACATAAAGACTTCACTCTCCTCAGTCTCCTTCTTGCAAGTCCTTCCCACTGCTGAGATTCGGGTTTCAGCTGAAATAAACTGAAAATTATTTCCAGTATACTGACTGCATGTGTGCATACCTACGTGAAGACTGAAAAGTACCAGCCAAGTGTGGCGACAGCTATAGTGAACTATTTCTGTGAAATATTGCTCCGCTGTATGTGGCCTTTACTTCCTTTTAATTTTTATTTTGCAAATAATCTAATATCCTATTATATTTTGGGTGGGGGTGGGAAGGTCCTCTTGCTTTTCTAGTTTAATTACGGAGAGAGAAGAGGGTCACGGTCAGCACCGCGGACAGCGCCAGGCGCTGAGGGCGCGGCCACTTTGGTGCATCCTCTTAGCTCCTCTCCTTTGTTTCCAGCCCCTGCAGGGCAAGGCAGAACAAAGACATCTATCAGTGCTCGCTTTCTCAGCCTGGGTTTTTCTTTGGCTCCAAGGCCGTGGTGCGGAACTACTACCTTAACATAGTCCATCTCATTGGCTCCAGATAAATTAATTTACCAGGTCCTTCTAAAGTTTCTGACCTGGTTCTTTTCTCTTTTCCTAGTCCTTTGACCGATTTGGCCACTGCGACAGTGTCAAAACAAGAAACTTATCTTTGCATTTTAAAACCAGCCAAGGACGCCTCAAGACTGGGAAGAGGAAAAGTCAAGGGGAAATGGGGGGTTGGGTGTTGTTCCGATCTTCCCGCAATAGTTGAACCGTTTGAGGTTTCCTGCGCAATATGGGCAAGGAGCCATTTAATGTTATACCCCTCTCTCTCTTCTGCTGTGTTCTCCCAGCTTGGCCTAGGACTGCAGACAATAACACTACCTGTGTTTGGAAGAACCAGTGCTTTCCAAACGCTTCCACTCTCTAGAATATTTACACATACGGGAACCACGGCTTTCCTGACAGCTGTCAATGTAGCTACCCTAAAAGCCCCTTTGGAGATTCACCTGCGGATTTCTGAGGCTCCAACTGAAAAGTATGAGCCTTTCACTTTCGAACACTTGCTGATTCTGGAATCAATTCGGGGGGCTTTATGGGGCAAGGGCTGGGATCATTCTACCACCCCCCAAATCCCCTGCGATTGCCTTTTCCTCTGTCTGACCCTGAGATGCTCTGATGTCCTTCAAGTGCAGCCGTAGGCTCCGCTCTTGGCATTCACCGCGTGCCTTAATTGTATGACATTAAATCAAGGTCCGCTGTGAACACGGAGGGCAGAGTCTCTGATCTTGATCCGGAAAATAACAGACCCACTGTAACTACCACATTTCTTTCCCTGCTCATCCCCCGCCTCCAGCTCTGAGTCCCTACCCCTAGAGTCATAACTCATAAGCCCAGCTCCTGTCTCAGCTCGCCTCCTGCCACATCTGCCAGAATCCCTGTTAATTAGGCTGTTCCGTGCAAGTGTAGACGATGCATGCGTCTGCGTATGCATATGCATATATATGCATGCCATTTACTACACACCTAAACACATACATACACCTATAAATCTAGTTTTCAAATGACGGCGTGGATCAAGTTAATTACCCCTCTGGTACAGATCTAATTTTGTAATCGTGTTATTTTACTGGAGGCAATTAACCCAGCTGGTTTGCCCTGAATCCCTACTAAGGCACTTGTAAGAAATGGCAGGTTTTTAAGGACCACGCCATTGCGTGTTCTGCTGCAGAAACCTTTGCCAATCATTTCTTGCTGTCGGGGATGAAATCTAGCATACAAAAGGGAAAATAAGCACGCGTGTGTGCAAGTAAGATAAACACACAGATATGCCTGTTCTCTGTGTCCTCTGATTACGTTACCGCGGTTTTAGTTGCGAGATTTTGGGAAAAGATGAGAGTCCAAGGGCGGCCTGGGTCATCTTTCTTTGTAATGCGGAAAAATTAACTTAACCGCACCTGCCTAGTCCCGAGAGAGCTGGGCGACCCATCTGGTCTGGCTACGGTTTTGCTGCAGAGAAAAAAGGCTGCTCGCTAAGGCTTCCCCACTGCCTGGGAGCGCCGACCTCGGGTCTGGGCCGGGTTCGGGGTTCAGATCAGGGTAGCGCAGCGGACGCGCACTCCTCAGACTGCGGCAAGAGTCAGGAGGCTGGAAGCGCCTGGGCCGGGCGGAGGGAGGGCGAGCAGGAGAGAGGAAGGGATGAGGGGAGTTGACCTCTACGGGCGGAGCCCTCTGCGCAGCGGGCTGGAGGCAGCGGGCGCAGCGGCTCTTTTCACGGCGTCCCCTACGGCGCGGTCTGCCCGAGGGAAAGGCCAGCCCTCGCTCCAGCGTCCGAGGAAGGGAGAGAGCGCCGAGAGCCGGTCTTAATGCAGAGACCCCAGAACGCGCCCCTGAAAAACAGAATCAAAGCGCAGTATTAGAGAGGAAGACGGGAGGGAGGAGGGGGAGACTAGAGAGAAGGGACACGAGGCGGGAGGGAGCACTGGAGGGAGACAAGGCGACCAGAGGACAGGACCCCAGGCGGCTGGTCGCGACCTCAGTCCCCAGGCTTCAGCCCGGCGCAGAGGGGACCCGCGGCGCACGGAGCCCGAGGCCCGCAGGGCGGCACGGTGGCCGTGAGCGCGGGTCCGGGCTGCGGAAGCGCTAGGAGAGGGCCGTGCGCTGCGGCCATCGCCGCGTCCAGACAAGCGACTTCGGAAGCTGGAACCGTAAAAACATCCGCAGATGGTCCTTCTGTGCAGTGCCAGCCACTCCCGCATCCCGCACCCCCTTTCCCTAGCCTCGCCCCCTCCCTTAGACCACACGCCAGACCCTCGCTCTCCATTCTCCACCCCTCTTCGCTTAGGACCCTGCAAACTGCAAGACCCGCAAGAAAATCGAAACGATCGATGAGAGAAAGAATTACATATACACATAGCCCTAGAAATTCGAAGGAGAAAGACCTGCTAGCCCTGCTCAAACCTGCAGAGGACCAAAGCGTTTTCAATCGCTGCTCAGCGCGTTCTCCGAGGAAAGAGGAGGCTGAGAGGCTTCCGTGGTATGAGGTGCTTTAAGGTGGGAGGTGGGGGTGGGGAGGGGGTGGGTCGGAGCGGTCCGGTCTTTCCCCCTCGCTTGCTGATCCAGAATTAGGGATTAATGGCTCGCTCCAGCCAAACAAATAAGGCATCTGCCTTCAGCACAAGAGGATTACACGGGCTGCTGACGTCACCAGTCAGACAGATGTTGGCTCCCAAAGTCCTGAGCAGCTCGCTGTGTCCTTGAAACCAAAGAGCCGCAGAAGGCGCTCAGCCCCCAATTGCAGCGCCTGGGTACGGCAAAGGGCAAGAGCCCTGCCCTTGCTTATACCCCCCTTGGTGCCAACACAGTGGCCCAAAGACAGCTCTCTAAGACGTCGTGCCTCCAGCCTCTCCAGCCCTTCCCTCACGGTCGTTCTGTCAATGCCCAGGCTCACTCAAATCAAGCCCAAATCACCATTCTCGGTTTCCTCTTCCTAAAATGGAGACAGGAGCCGACAGACCTCGCGACATCGCATCTAGATCCTCGCTTTTAAGCTCTCGGGCATTTGTTCACTCACATTCGGTTGGTCAAGTAACAACAAAATAAGCACCTTAGGCCGGACAGAATCCACGCTCCAGATGAGGGACCGCCTCTTAATTACGTGCGCAAGCAGCAGAAGCACAGCTTATCCGCATTGCCTTTTCTCCACCCTGCTGCCATCCTTCCCCCAGGTCAAGGTTTAGGTTTATGCTTAATCTTACCACGAATGCCATCCCGGACCAATGTGACTTTCTAAACAATGACTCTCTCCCTAAGCTAACACTGCGTCCCAACCAGAGCCCTGGGCCACCACTCGGTGAACCACTGGGACCTCACCATGGTCCTGATCAGGACACCATCAAATGTCATTGCATACTATTTTCAAGTACTTTGAAGACGTTGTCCAAAGGGGGAGGAAAAGTGTTGTATGTTTGTGCCCAAAACATTTCTAGCATTTAATTTGAGAAATCTGCACATTCAAAGAACTAGTTTTCTTTATAGCCAAATGTGATGAATAAAGACCCAGAATTAATTTCTTTGTATGCCTAGGCATACCTTTAAATTGACATCTTAACTTAAATTTAATTATAAACGATCTTAATTTCTCTAACTTGCATATTATATTTGCTTTATATGATTTTCCAGGCCTTTACAGGTCACATTAAAGTCAGGTTACCAATTAAGTCAAAAGAGACATGAAACTAGAAAGTTAAAAGAGCAATTTTGAATGTGTTATGTAACCCACAGATGAAATGGTTTTAAATTAATTTCAGTTTTGTAAAGGAATAAAGACACTTCAAACAATGCACAAAACAAAATAAATTGATTTCCAGCTCAGAGCCACACTGAACCAATCCTATGCCCCAAATCTAATCAGTATATATGAAAAAAAAACTGTGACTTTCTTGGAAAAAAATAAATGTTTGTCCACAACATTTCACTGTCAGTTATAGACTAGAATGCTCAAACAGGGGTAAAGGAGTAGCTGGATTATATCTCCATTCATATTATCCTTGTCTATCAAAGTGGCATTTAATTTTTCCAATTTTATGCATTTAGAAATTCAGTCACTGATAAAAATCAATTTAATTTGCTCTAGTGTCATTCAGCTATTGCCAGCCTAAAATTGTAAAATTTCTGTAACCCCACTCTGTTTCAAGGCCTTAAAAGAAACAGTTCACATCTAAAACGGAAGGATTTAAATGTTATTTACCACTAACAAAAGATAGACTTCATCTTATTTTAATTGAATAAAGAACACGCATTATTTGAAATAGGGTAAAAACTGAACATATAAAGCATTGTTTCTTTGAAACTTGGTAGAATGAGATTGAAAAGTCACATTTTAAAAGAGTCTAATTCCTTTTAAAAATCATAAAGATTGTTTTTGACTGCCAACATATTTTGAATGTAAACTTCCATTCTGGTCTCACATAATGTTACTAGAGTCCTTTTTGCTCAGTAATTTATATTAGTTCGCTGTCCATGGTCTTGATTCACATGAAGGGAGAAGCTAGTAGTGCCTTTTGAAAAATGAAAGTCACAATGCTTCTGCACAAATTTGACTCCCTGACATTTTAAGATGATGTCAAAGGTGGAGGGGGAACTCTATAAGTTTTAAGTTTTCTCCCCCATCCCAGTTGTTTTCATTTTTCTTTATTTGTCATCAAATTGAGAGTACAGGAAGCAGATTGGCAAAGTATGCATTTCATTATTTTTGAGTTGATGAAATTACCACCCCACTTAAGGATCCAAAGAATTGTAGTAAATAGGAAATAATATTTTTTCAACCTGCAATACTCTTTTTCTTTTTCCCTTCAAGAAAGTAATGTAGACATTCTCGTATAGGCATTCTTGCCCACCTTTACATATGGTTTAACAGATACAAAATTTTTTACTAAAATGACAAATTATTTTTTAAAAAGCCAAACAACATTCTCATTTTTCTCTCTCCATATTTACATCTCTATATAGAGACATGTAGATAGATACCTCACACACACACACACACACACACACACAAGCACTAAGAGCATTAAACTAAATCCCTTCTTGAACACCCTATACTTCTTTTCTAGGGAAGCAAAGAAGGCATATGTTTTAGTGGCTAAGACACTTAATAATTCCTCTATCCAAAATAACATTTCATCTTCGGTTTACAAAACAAAAGGCTGACCCCGCAGAGTAACATTTAACCTCTCCTGGGGTTTCTTGGGGAGAGGGAAGGAGAAAGGAAAAGAAATATTCTCCCTTCCCTCCAAAAATTTAATTGTCTTTCCTCCTTTATTTTCCCCTTCAGATTATCAGGAAAAAATGTTATTTGTATGTGCATATATATAAACACATGTAAACAGACACCTATTTTCTGAAACCCTGAGAGTCGCTATGGATCTTTGGAGGGCACTGATCCGCACAAACCGGTCCTGTCTGTGCTTTGATGCAAGTACCTCAACCGCAAGAAAACAGGCTCCCAGTTTTAAACTGAAGTCGGTACTCACGCCAGGCCACCGGGCCTAGCCTCAGCGATTCACACTTTTCTGGGCACCAGAAGGCTGCTTTCTTTGGAAAAAGTATTTAGAACTTGGGGAAATCCTTGTACCGGAAGAAAATGGCCTAAACACAATAGGACTCGCCATTTTCTCCTTGCGAAGCACAAAGCGCTTGGCGCTGCCCGCCACACAAAGAAAGCCTGGGCCCGCGGAATTCTTGCACATTTTCTAGAGGCCAAAAATTACCTTCCCAGAACCAAAATTTCTCCCTTCTGGGCGTTCTAAGACACACACACTCTCCTACCCTCTCTCAGCCTTCGTCACAAGCAGACCCTTTATCTGCGATGCAGATAAAAGACGCACCGAAGGCGCGACGCTAAAGAACGCGCTAACCCTGGCAAGAATAAGTCCCGAAAACCAAGAGGCCTCGTCCGCGGCTGCCCGGGGCTCCCATCTAGGCCGGGGGTACTCGGGTCCCCTCCCTCCTCTTCAGATCCCTCCTTCCAATTCCATCCTGTCTCCCATGCGCCTCTGGTAGCCGGGGAGCTTAGGGATCTCTGTGACCTGATTTCCATGCATCGCCAAGAACCAACCTTACAGCCCGGAGCTGAGCCGGCCTCTCTCAAGGATGCTTGCGACGCGGGAACCCCTCGCCCCGGCGCCTCCCGCCGGCCCCCGCCCGCCGCTCCAAGTCACCGCATTCAAGTCAACCGGTACCCTGCTCTGCACGCCCACAATGCGCAAAAAAAACCCACTTCTCCCGCTCACGTGCGAAAAGTGCAAGCTTCGAGGCAGCCCCTGTGAATAAAAACGCCAAAACACAAGCAGCGACCCAACTCTCAAAGCGAACACTCCCACCCCACCCGGCGTCGCAGAGCTGGGCTAACGCAGGAAAAGACAGTACTTACAGCCGGCGCGCCTTTGGGTAATCCGCATCTCGGCCCGTTTGTTTGTTTGTTTGTTTGTGTAAAAATCAACACATCTCTATATATTTGATTGAACACGTCTTCCACCGTGGAGAAGGAACGAAAACAAGAATCTCTAGCCTAGCGGGAATGGGGGAGGGGGATGGAGAGTTTCATTGTCTACGCTGTGCACACGCAGCCCAAGGAAAGACGCTCGTTGCCGTATGGGGCTCCTTCTACTTTCTGCTTGAAATTCAGAAGCTTTCAACGCAGTAAAGCGGGGGTTTGGTCTCACTCCCTGCCTCCCTCCTCTCGTTCTCTCTCTCTCCCTCTCTCTGTGTCTCTCTCCCCCCACTTCTTCTCCCTCCTCTACTCTCCCCTCCCTCTCTTCTCTTCTTTAGCTCCAAGTCTCTCTCTCTCTCTCTCTCTTTCGCTTTTTTTCAAAAGAGGGCAGGTCGCTTCCTGCATCCCAATGAGTTAAATCAGTCACTTACTTCCCATGCATCAGCAGCCTCTTTAACAACCCGAGGGCTGCAGGCACAAAAGAGCATTTAGCTGCCTCCAATTTGTGTAGAAGGCCTGTCCTTAATTTGTTTTTGGAGTATAATTAAATCATGTATTTCACGTAATATAAAAATACCAAATTCCCAACTTTAGCGAATGAACTGCTAATGGTAACCTTTGAAAATAAAGCCGTCTTCTTGTTGGTGTTCTTAGGGAGGGCTTAGAATGTCCCAGAAATAGCGAGGCCTAGGGTTTGGGCCCAAATCTACCCGCCCCTCCCCCCTTTCACATGTCAAGGTCACAGTCATATGATCCCCTATTGCTTTAAAATGGAGCCTTTTTGTCAACTCTTCTCCCTGGAAAGGAATTAAGTATTTTTATGGGATGGGAAGATCTAAAGGATTAAATAAATAAATAAATAAATAAATACATCCTTAATCTGAAATACACACGTAAGCAAATTCACCCGTGATCAGATGTTGGGATGGTGGGGTGGGGGAACTGACAGGCCATGCAAGAGTGTGTAGTTTCAGTTCCCCCCTCCTCCCTGTCGAATTCTGAGGTCGCTCGGTTTTGCTCGGTTTTCTTCCGGCCACTAAGTGGGCCGTATGGGACGCCCCGGCCGGCGCCTTTTTAGCTCTCAGCGAGTCTCCGAGGGGTCCTAGCCTCGCAGACACCGCCCAGTGCTCAGGGGGGTCTTGTGTACGGCTCTCCCTCCTCTAAAGGGGCTGGGGCACAAAGAGCAGCTCTGCCTTCCTACAGTTTCTCCTTCAGAAAGAACCCCAGGCCAGGCCATTGTTCTTCCTCCACGACGGGGGCCGAGGGTGACAACGGGGAGAGATCTTCTCTTCCCTGCACTCGTCACCCACCTCCTCCCTCACCCCACCCAAGGTTGCTGCTGGGGAGAAATTTAGGAGTACTTTCTGGGAGGCCATGGGATCTAATATCATTAATATCTTGGTTATCTCAGTATTTTCTTCAGCAATATTCCCTTAAGTCGTCAGTCGGCTCCCATTCCCCCTTCCCATTTTGTAGTTCTAACAGTGCTTGTTCAGTAACATTGCACTCAGATGCCAGGGAGGTTAGGACCGCAGATAACAGCATTTAGTTCCACCGAAAGGGATTGAAACAATATAACTCGCCACTTTCCCCCCCTCTGAATATTCGCTCTTATCCCCTACATCACCCTGGGGTTTTGAGTAAGGCCATGTTTCACCTTGAGCATTTATCAAATCATACTCAGTGGTTGATGCTACAGCAGGAGGACGCACAGGCCGCCAACACCCACCTGACATCTGCTTGAAATATCCAACAATACCTCCAACGGTGTCCTTTGCGAAAAGCAGAAAACCAAAAATGAAAGAGGAATTGTTTTTTTAAAAAATTGAAAGAATATACATGTGTATGTATAATGCATTCCTGAGGTGCTCAATTTGGGGGCTTGAATTACATAAGACAAAACATCTCTGCGGTTGAGCCCAGATCTAAGGCCTCACCGCACCGGTGTTTTATTAGCAGCGAACGACAACAGCTTTTTTGGAGGCACTAGTACAAATGCGCATCATCCCCCTACCCTATATCTTTCACCGATGATGCTCATTCTATCCGTTTCCAGTTTATTGACCTGGGATGTGGGACTGCTCAAGATCGTCAATGACTTGCCAAGTCTGAGAGAGGCGAGGTCACGCAGTGAGCACCCGGACCCGCCGCCGGGAAGGTGTGGCTCTTTGCTCTGGTTAGCCAGCAGAGTCAGCTCTTTGAGGTGACGACTTCAGACCACCGGGTGGGCACTTTAGCCAGCATCCTCCTCTCTCCCTCAGCTCTAGCAATGCTATCTTTACCTCATCTTCCTGGGCCCTGGAATTTCAGCCTTGTTGGTGGGGAGGCCTTGGGAAGGAACCCAGTGGCCGGTGAGTTTCCTATGAATGGGCTGTTCCCTCAACCCGCGGTTTACCGAGTCGAGGCCGTAAGGGAAAACGTGAGAGAGATCGGAGGCGAGCGCTGCAACTTTCGCCCGAGATTTTCATCCCGCACCCCAGATGGCTGGGCCGCGACACCTGCAACGCAGCCCGCAGCCACCGTCTCCGCGCAGCTCTCAGGTTGGGGATCATAGAGAGTCTGATACAATAAGGTCACCTGCCACCTTGGGCCCAACTCGCTCGGAACCCCGCCTCCAAAACTTTTCTCGAGACACCTTTTCCTCTCGGTCCTGGCCCCCAGACCTCTGCTCAAGAAACTGAGCAGGCGATTCCTTTCCAGTTCCAAGTTTCGGGTTTGTCCTGCGCGCCAACCTCCTAGAGCCCTGCGCACTTCGTCGCCCAGGCTTGGAGCTTATGAAAATGTAACCCAACTCATTGCCAGAAGTTGTTGCTAATTAGTGGATAATAAACTTCTGTAGCCAGGGCACAAAAGTCTTTTAAAAGTGCAAAGGTGTTCTTTGTTGTGGCATCAGAAAAGGGATTAGCATATCAATTGGACTGGGGGGACTGGACAATGAGCCCTCCTCCCCCTGCGCTGCCCTGAGTTCGCCGCCCGCCGCCGCTACACCCTCTTTCAGTCCTTCCTCCTCCTAGTCTTCCTCTACCAGCTCCAAGAGCTGTCAAGACTCGGTTGGGGAGTGCGGGGCGGCTGGCT
>VBSM01001124.1:14587541-14656051 GCA_008086735.1 Cheirogaleus medius | reverse complement strand
AAAAAAAAAAAAAAAAAGGAAATCTCTGGAGCTCTCCTTTTCCCACCCGTCTCGTCTCCTCCTCACACTGGTTTAGGCGAACAAGCGCCAAACTCACACAAGTTTTCCCGAAAACGAACAGCTTTAACTGCCGTGAGGGAAAATGTCGGGAAAAAAGTGGAGGTCGGTGTCTCCCTAAATGCAAAACATCAGAGAGGAGTCTGAAAAGAGCTTTACTTTCCCTGCGAAATCTCCATTGTTGCCTGGCAAACAATGGGAGCCCGGGCGACCGTAGGGCTGCGAGAATGAATAGGCGACCCGCGGGATGTGTGCGGGTCAGTGCTTGGGGTCCCGGGCCTAAAGCCCCTTTCTCAGCTTGCCACAATAAACCAGCGCAAGGTTTAGTCTTTACTGGGTCACCGGCCATCCTCCATTATTCAAAACTTCACAACAAAAAACACTTATTAATCAGCGCTGACCAGAGGCCCCTTTTGAAACAAGAGAAGAGGGGAGAGAGAGGGAAAGAGAGAGGGGTGAAAAGAAGATTGAGAAGCCCTGGACAGATCTTTCTAAAGCCAGAGCGACCATGGGGTACTTTCCTCTAGTGGCCAAAGTTTATTTGACACAACAAAGTTTCTAATCAGGCTACGGAGACCTGGATTTCTCCTCCTTTGCTTTACTCAGGGTCTCTTCCTCTGAAGATGTTGGAGACTTTGTTGCGAGGAAGGATGGCTTTAGGTCAAATTGCTAAGGCCTGATCTTAAAGATCTAATTGCTATTGGAAGAGAAGCCTGTTTCCCAGCTGGGCCTCCACTCTGGAGATGGAGCGAGGAAGACTGTCCAACTCTGCTTTGGGCACCCTGCTGATGGATGAGGTGTCAGGCCAGTCGTCATGTGAGGACTGGTTTCCAAATGGTATGAGCCAGTAGTCAAATGTGGTACTTAACGGTGATACTGAATGCAATCTGTAGATTTTCTACTTCATGATGTTTTAGGCCGGATTTATTAAAAAACTAGACTTGCTTGCTAGAGTGAAGAGGTTCTGAACTGATTGTTCCTATGCTTAGACAAGGATTGAAGGGAAAGAATGTGATGAATAGTTTTAGAGAAGAAAATGGTTCAAAATATTCCATGCCACTAAAGTCTGTGGATTCTTTGCTCAACTTTGATAATTTTTGCTAAGCTTATTTGGTGTTTGTAACCTAATTTTGTGTCTTTTATTTATCTGATTATATGATAATTATGAACACAAGCTCAGACATATATGGACCCTCCTATACATCAAAGTGAAGTGCTACATACGTCAGCTTTATGGATGAGTTTAATCCATTTAGAAACCAGCTAGACATTTTTGACGGCAAAATTTTGTTGCTTTTTGACTTGGGGTTGGAAGCCAATATTTCTTGGTTATTCTGTCTGTTTCACGTTACTCAGGTTGTAATTTAGCCAAGTGAGCAAAGCTCTTTTGTAATAGCTGATGTTTACAAGTGAAGGGAGGCAGCAGATATTGAATCTTGGTTGTCAAAAGACATAAAAGAATTATTTTCCTAAAGAAATAGAAGTGAATGTCAAAGCAGTATTCTTTTAAGTTTAAAATTTCACTTGTGTGCACTTTTGGATCCTTGAGTAACATAACTAACTATTTCACTTGTTATGATTCAAAGAACCCTTTAAGCCTAGAAAATGTATGGATGGGGGATTGTGAGTTGAGCAAATTAAGCTGTAGAACTAGATGGCTTGGTAATGAAAGCAAGAATGCAGAATTACTTGGTAGTAAACTAAACTGGTATTTACCAGAGTTTATGTCGTAAATGCAAAAGTGGGTTGCATGGTTTGGTCTCAGGAAGTGTGTTTTACTTAGATTCCTACTATTTGAGATTGGCTTTTTTATGTAGAAAATATTGTGTTGCTCAGATTTTGCAGAGCTCAACGGTTCTTGCAATGGGGTAATCAAGTGTTATCTGAATTATTTAAAGCCTGGGATTAAAGGCCTTGGAGTTGAATGCTGACAAACTCTCACATGTAGGCAGGAGAAGGTTTAGTATTCTTTACTTTCTGTATATACTTTGAAAATAATTTAACCAAATGTGGTGAATTATTTTTAAAATTTATGCATAGGAAAAATGAATAATTCTTTTGCAAATTGTTTCCCAAATGAGCAAATAAGATTATTCAGAAAATGAGCAGGTATCTGTTTAATACATAACAGTGTGTCACCTAAAATACATTGTTTTTAAAAGACTATTCTTTAAAAACAATATTTGCTATGGAAAGCTTACTGTTTCAGAAAAATATTTAGGGAGTAGATACACAGAATATATTCATTCCACAAATTCATTTGTGGGACATGACAATTTTATGTTGTATTTTTCCTTTTGGTAATTTGGTTGACTCCCTAGTTTGCTTGAAGAAGGCAATATTCCATTTATGTGTATATTTTTACTTATAAGCTAAAGGTATGTTCTAAATGGGACTAATCTTTTATAGATTATCTTCTGAGTGAGTTCTGTTGAATAAGCAAATAGAACAGAAAAATTTTACTCATAACATAATACATTGAATGTATATGTATATTATAACACAACACATCATTTTAACACATTTATAGACTCCAAATACTTTTCTTTCATTCCTTCCTTCTTTCCTTTCTTTTTCTTTTGTCTTCTTTCTTTCTTTCTTTCTTTCTTTCTTTCTTTCTCTCTCTCTCTCTCTCTCTCTCTTTCTCTCTCTCTCTCTCTTTCTTTCTTTTCTTTTTTTGGCTAAGAAATTAAGTAAATAGCATTGTAATGACATTCCCTTAAATATACCACTGAATTTGTATGGAAATTAGAATAGCTTCCACATTTGTCAAAAGGGAAATGTATAATACATAAACATTATATTCAGCAAAAGTTTAAAATAGAGAAATGTTATTTGTTGCTATAACTTAAACCATGGAAGCAATATTTATTAAATTTGCTATATCTTTATAAAATCATTATTACTTCCAAGTGCATTTATTCTGAGATAATATTGTTGCTTTTTTTTTTTAAAGAAAATACATCTGTGACGAAAACCTAAAAATTACATGATAGATTTAGTACATCATAAAATTACTTCATAGGTATCTAAGTCACCATATTCTGGAATTTATTTATTTATTTATGCATTTTGCCTTATAAAATCCACCAGGCAGGTTTTTTTTCTTTAAAAAAGTGATACATTTAAATAAATCTCAACTACAAAAGGAAACAAATATCTTGATAAAACTTGTGTTTCTTTCCCCAAATGAAGGTTAGATGGCAAAGTTTATGATTATAAAATGAAAAGTAAATGCAATCTGGTGAATTTATTTGGAAACCTATTTCAATTTTTGCATTTATTTTTCTTCCTGGCAGGTACATATAATTCAGACCTTTTTTCCATCTTGACAGAATTTGTCAAATTCAGTTCAAATTTATATCAACATGATCTGACAAAATACAGTACCAATAGGTTATCATGACATATAAATGTAAACTGTGCTGAATATTGCCTTAATTCACACTACTTTCTCTTTTATCTAAAAATAAAAATGTTGTTTTTCATGATAGAGAGAAAGTAAAAAGAAACTGATAGAAATTTGACTTGCCCCCTGTGATCTGCCCTGTTGCCAGAGAATTCTGGTTAGTTGTACAGATCTAACACTTCTGTGGAATGACTCAACCTGGTACTTATTTATTTATAAACTTCCAGCTCACTGGAGATTCAAAGTTATATTTAGAAAACTAGAACTTCACATGATATGTGTTTATTTGATTCTTTGATTTAAATACTTCATGAGTACACCAAAAGTAATTTTAATAGAAATGTTTTTATTGCATACATACATTGCATTTAAACACCCCTAATGCATTTTTGTATATACCATAATATAACATCTCACTTTTGGGGAACAAAAGAAAATCAAGCTTCTGAATGAAACTTTTTCTTCAAAATTATATCTACAGTTCTTCTTAGTTTAATATTTCCTCCAACTAATTGCATTTTGGTACATATGTTGTGAAGTCTATTTTGGCTTAGATGTCAATTTTTTACCCAGAAACCTATCTGCTGATACAACCATTTGCAACAAAGCAAATTCTAGAGAATTTCACAAAAGCATCTAAAGATATATATGTGTGTGTGTTTGTCTACACTATTTAAATTTCAGTGGTTTGTGGGTGTTTACTATGAGTTTAAAAGAAAGTATTCAGTACTTCTTTCCATTATGGTAGGGTTTTATTGGTTTTGTTTTCTTTTAATGAAAGCTATTTTAGAAACATCTATAAGATAAAATATATACCATGATACACTTCTGTGTTTGGATTTTTTACCTTAGTAATCAATGATTGAGTCTTTAAGATTAACACAAGCTTCTCTTTCAATTAAGGAGGCTATTTCAAGATACTATAAGAAACTAGCTGTGTTGAGGTTATGGCAAAGTACTAAGGTATTTTTGTTTATTTTCATTTCTTGTGTTATATGGATTAAAATGTAGCTGAATGTCCTTGAACTCTTTTAGTGCTCTTTCTGTGCTTTATTGCTTTGTAGGGGGAACACTAATGGGGGTAGGGATATTGGAGAGGAGAGGGATTAGGCAATAGAGTCTATGGATCAAGTAAAGTTTGGATGGTAATGCTAATGGTATTGAAACAATATCATTGTGGCAGGAAAGGATTCATTTTCCAAACTTTTCTTTCTCTATCATTCTCCTTCTTCTCCACTCAAAGTGCCTAACAGATCCCATGAAAATTAAGCTCTAGTAGAAATCTGTTCTGTACCTGATGAAAAAGATATCAAGAGGCAGGAGAATGACTCAGGTCTCACATAAGGACTGGCACTTTGGAGTTCATACTAGTCTGCAGCAATATAATGTTATGTTTTATGGATGTGCATGATGTTTTATTTCCCAGTAGTTACATGAACATTGCAAATGCATGGAGACCATATTTAAAATTAAAGCCCTAAAAACAGGAACATTCACTTGAACATATTTTGTAAAAAAAAAAAAAAAGTATTAGAGGGGAAAAAGTCTTAGCTATGGGGAGAGAAAAATACTTAGCCATGAAGATATATAATTACATTGCATTGCAACTAGCTTTAATCTAAACTCTGGTTTTCTGAAGACCTCATAGTTAACTGAAGTTTATAAATATCCTATGAATTTTTCTATATACTCCAGCTTTTTATGAAAGACAGCTTTTGTAAAATCAGCCACCTGAGACCCTACTCTATCTCAGCTGCTTTTTATCTCAAGGTGGTTCAATGATCCTCTGAGACCTAGAGATAAACAGGTTTGTTTGTGCCTATACTCCACCACGAGTCTAGCCAGGGCAAGCCATTCTGGGGCCACTTGAAAAGAATTGAGATTGCTGCAGTGGGACTTGATCAGAAAGGCTGCTAAGCTTGACATGACAGGTTCTCTGGGCCTTTGTGAATGCCCTTGCCCTCAGATTTAGAGCCACAGTTTCTCCAAAGTGGTAGGGTAATACCAATTTCATGCTTTGGTATGGACCTGGGTTTGTTAGCATAAATTCTAATGATTCCTACAGCTGTAAAGAAAATAAGCATCATGGGCAAGCTTTCCTTTTCTCCTCTTGTACCCACTTTGTCTCTCTCTTCTCTTCCTTCTCCTATTCTTCCCTCCCTCCCTTCTCAGACTGCAGTGGCACTGAGTCAGCCCCCTGGGCAGATGTATACTTTACTGTTGGTTTGCTTGCTTTGTTAGTTATTCTTTAAAATTAGTCCGGTAAGGGCTTAAATGAAGTGTCTTTACTCAATTTTGTTCTTTTTCTTTCTTTGAATGTTCTACTCTTCAAAGAAATTAAATGTCTTAGACTAATGTGTTTGCTTAGTACAGGCCTCATTTTGCAGAGTCTGGAGGTCAGGCCAGAGGCATGGAGAAGGCCAAACTGCAGGTGTGCTTTTTTTTTTTACAGTGAGCTTAATGTGGCCTACACTTTACTGATCTGAGCCATATCTCTGGGACTGCCTAAGCACAACAATCCCCACACTTTAGGAAGAATTCTCCTGGTTTTAGAAGTTTGGCATTTGGAAAGATAGAGATTGGGATTGTTCTTCCTGGATTATTCTATTTTAGTCATATTCTGATTCCTTTCTGGGATGTGTATGGAAAAAGAAAGAGAGAGAGAGAGAGAGAGAGAGAGAGAGAGAGAATGCAAGAACATATGATGGTAAGGGTAGTTGTCGAGATAAGGGAATAACCTTTGTTTAGAGTTGGAACACAGACATAACTCTAAAAATGACCATCATGGACTTTTTAGAACATTAAAACAAGCCAAACAAGCTGGGGCAAATAATAAGGCAGTTTTACAGTGACTCTAGTTTGGAAATGTACTTCTACAGATGGATCAAGGGATTAAGAAGAACTAAAAAATCTGAATTGCCTGGGAGACAGTGGAATTGTTGGTTGTAAGGAAGTTGCCTGGTGTGCCCCTGCTCTTTAAGTAAGACCAAGGAAAGGAGGGAGGAAAGAAGAACTGACATTTGGTTGGGTGTACTACATGTCAAATGTTCTACAAGGCTCTTTCACAGACATATTATTCTATATGTTCTTACCAACCAGAACCCTTCAAGGTAAGGATTAATTTTTCTTCATTTTAGAGATGAGAACACTGAAGCTTTGGAGGGTTATATAATCTGGCCAGGGTCACACAGCTAACAAATTTTGGAAACCAGACTAGAATTCCAATAAGTTTGTCTCTAGAATCTGTATTTTTTCTTCAACCAGAAATACTGCACATGATTTATTTCCCTGATAATCGCTCATGATGGAAGTAAGTATTTAATCACCTTGCATCTTCTCAGACTCATCTTTCTCCATACTCTTCGCCCTGCAGTTATTTTATACTTCTGTCACTGGGCAGATGCCTTATGCTTTTTCTAACGCTTCTATCTAAAAGCTCTCTCTGTCCTTTGGCTCAGACCGTTCAGTGTACCGGTAATGCCTTCACCAGGATGCTGACTTTGGTTGTCTTTTATTCACATGGCTGTATGAACTCATGGGCTTGAGGCCAAATCTATTTATATATATATACATATATAAAATACATATATATGTAATATATACACATATGTATGTGCGTATATATGTAATATATACATATATATGTGTGTATATATGTATGTATATAAATTGAAGTTTTATGTTGCATTAAACTGTGCAACAGGGAAATTGGGCAAAGGCAGTAGCAATTTTGCTTTTCAGAAATTTAATTTTGAGATGTGATGATTCTTTTTTCTTCTTTTTCTAGTTGTTTAACATTTAGGAAAGCTTTTTTTGGTATTTTAGTTCATTTTCTAACACACAATCTCGCCAATTAAAATCATGAGTCTGAATCTTCCCGGGCTTGAGCTAGTTCTTTACTGAGGTTAAGCATCATTTAGTAGCAAAATTAACTCTTTCAAGCCTTTAATTCATTATGTTGCACTTATTAAAGATTTGATACTTAGTGCTTAATTCTCAAAGAAAATAAAAATAAGAGTATGTTAGTAACATCTAACTTATATTGCATAGAGTTGTCTAGATGTGAGTATACATTTAATATATTGAGTATAATTCTCTGCTTTAATTTTCTTAACATGAAAGTAATAATCCTTATTTTAAGGGGACTGTGAAAGTTTATTAATATTGGCAGAACACCTTCAGAATGATAAATAATATGAAGTATAAAAATCAAAATATAAATACTAGGTTAGAAAATATTTAAATTCAAATTGTATTTACTTTTTAGTTCTGAACATTAAATGAATGTTTCTACTTTCTTTCTTTTAGTTTCTTGTTGAAATATTAATTTATTTTAAGATTCTTCCATTAAAATCTTTAAATGACTATTACTCACATATGACTATTTCAGAAAAAGCAAAGACCTTAATGTAAATAATCTAAGAATTCCTTTCATCAAGCTAAAAACTCAGAGGGAATATAGGGTTAAAAAAGAGTGGTAACTTTAAAAAGCGTAGTATTTTGGTGATTAAAATGATCTAGTAAATAATGATAGAAATATAAATGATAAAATATTAGAATTTAAAATAGTGGTTTTTGGATAGAAATTAAAAATTGGCAATCACACTAAGTATTTACTTCAAAGATACAAATAACCTTGGAAGTTATGCTTTGGAGGTGTAAGTTACTCCTTTATAGCACTGCTCTAAATTGAGGATCGCGGGTTACTATGGGGAACAAAGGAAAGGAAACAATAAAGGCACATACTCATTTTAATTCTTTCAGAATAGTACTGTAATATTAGTGACCAAAATTTTGGGCCAATAATCTGAGGTTTTTTGGGAGCCAAATCTCAGGTGAGCCAAGATAGCTCTTTGACTTAATTTCTTCATCCCCAAAATGGAGATAAATTGATTACTCGCAAAAGAGATAGTGAATAATAAGTAATGAATATATTTGAGCATTGCTGATACATTCTCTTTTCTTAATTCAAGGCTACAAACTCAGACATGCTCAAAGTGTGGAAGTTCTCTGTTAATGTATAATGTATCTCAATATTTGGGTTGTTCAAATATGTACCTAGCAGACTCAAATCAGTCACAGATAAGTTTCTTGGGGAAGCTTAACACTGGTTTTAAGCTAATCAGATGACAATGGAACTTTTGGTAGAAAATACTGAATTCTACTGGTTTTACTTCTGAGGCTTAAGCTTCATGTGTATGTGTGTGTGTGTGAGAGAGAGAGAGAGAGAGTATGATGTGTGTATATGTATATCTGTGTGCTTACATATATAATTTCTTTTGCCTTTTAAGTAGAAATGTAGAAAAATATATTTAGGAAAATAAACCTCTTAATCACAATGAAGCCAAACTAGTGCTTATCTCTAGTTTCTAGTATATATGCAGTGTTTGAAGGCATGGTAACACATGCCTGTGCATTAGCTAGCATGGCCTGCTTAAAATAATTTTAAGGAGTTGTTTCAGGTTTGTGGGAATTAACTTATCAGTATAGTATCCTCTGTGCAGGGATGTAAGTTAGATCATGTGGTAGCCTCCCAGGCCTCGCATGTCTGTGCTATCATGGAAGAGGCACGGGTTCAGGAGTCTGGAGACCTCATTTCCAGGCCTGGCTTCACCTCTAACAAATGGAATGAGGCAATGAGCAGTGCCAGTTTCCTCACCTGTAAATCAAGTGCACTGAGATTAACACTATGTGCCCCCTGGTATTGAAAAACAAATCTCGGAATTCCTAGGCTGATGCCCTCTCTATTGTTTTATATTACCTTTTCAAAGAGTGCTTTTGTAGGCCAGGAATCAATTGTAGGCAAACAACATGGCAGGGAGTATTGCCTGCAGAGAGCTGTGCACACATTCAATAAATACATGTTGCTTGAAATACTTGATGATTAATTAGCCATCTAGAGAAAGCTTGTGATCAATGTTGATGACTGAACCTTAATAGCAAAATAGTTAAAATTTATTGAGTACCTTTGATGTACCAGGCACTCTATTTGGAGTTTGCATATGATATCTCATTTAAGCAATCATCCAGGAAAAACATCTACATTTTCCTGGAGAGTTTTGACATTATGGTATTATTGGCCATTCTTCTCAGAAAAACTCTTTTCTGCTGGGCTTGTTTGCAGCCTCCGTCATGATGTAATTTAAAGAAATTCAATAAATGCAAATAGATTTGCAGTGGGAGAAAACAGGGCTAAATAGCCACAAAACCCTCAAACTAAGGCACAGAATGTACAAATTGCATCTTAAAAAGCAATAGCCAAGAGTATGCTCATGGGAGAATCTTCTTCCTCATCATCTATGTTTCCTTCCCTTCTGTGAATACCTAAATAAGCATGAAGTAGTTTTTTTTTCTTTCTTTTTTCTTTTTAAAATTCTATCATGCAAATATCTCAAGAATCCAAGAATCCGTCCTCCTCTTTCTGTCCCTGACATGAGTGTCTTAGTTTGGACAGTCATCATCTCTCTTTTGGAATGTGTAGTAGCTTCCTCCATGGTCTCCCTTTTCACCCTTTTCTAATCTATTCTATTTTCTTGCTGCCAGAGTGAGTTTCCTAACACTCAAGCTGATCATGTTCAAAATTTTTCCTGCCTCAGCCTCCCAAGTAGCTGGGACTACAGGCATACACCATGACACCCGGCTAATTTTTTCTATTTTAGTAGAGACACGGTCTCACTCTTGCTCAGGCTGGTCTCGAACTCCTGAGCTCAAGCAGTCCTCCCATTTCAGACTCCCAGAGTGCTAGGATTACAGGCGTGAGACACTGCACACTGCCAGCAAATATATTTTATGTATGTCTCTTCTATTGATTTGTGAGCTTTCCACAATAAAACATCTTTGAATCATATCAGTGATGACACATTGTTAAGGATTTTTGAAGGAATAAAGAATTTGGGAAGCCTGAACTATTTTTTGGTTTCAGAAAAAGAGACATAAAGACTTATTTTTCTTTCTGTGACTGCCATCTTGGCCAACAACAAAAGGCTAGATAGAATTTTGATTTTCAAGCTTCCATTTCTTCTGACCCAGGAATATTTCTCTCTGAAGTAGGACCAGTTCTATGTTGTTAAATCAGTTCTATAGCTCTATCTTATCCAGAATTTTAGCACTGCAGAAGATTGTGCCTTTGTTAATTTGTAAGCCAGTGCACTTCTTTCTCTAGCTGCTGCTATATTGAGAGCGAGATATAGCCAACCAGGTTGATAAAAACAGATTTAGAATCTCAGAGCACAGAAAGTAAAGTCAGAAAAATCTTGCTTCTAATGATGATTCCACTACCTATTAGTTGTGTGAGCTTGGGTGAATCTTAGGTAGTCTAACCTTAATTTTCTTTTCTAGACAAGAGAGATAATTCCCAGATTATAGAGTTGTTCTTAGCATTCAGTGTTATGACATGTAAAGCACCTAGTGTAGTGCCTGGCATAAAATTTTCTCATAGTAGTAGCCATAATAATTATTATTATTCTTTTTAGCATTTAATGCTCTATGGCAGTGGAGAGCATCACAATTCATTAAAATTGTTTTTCTAATCCATTATCTTATTTGATATCCATAAAAAACACAACCCTATAATTTTGCTCCATGAATAGAGCTTGCTTCGTTTCCTTAGAATTTCTGATAGGTAACTTATTTGGCGAGGTAACAGCTTGGCAGGACCCAGAGATAACTACTTCAGTATTACCTCTCTAAGGTTTGATCCTTCTTTCTGATCATAGATACTAATGTCTTAGGGCCAAGGTTACCCTGACAGTCACAGCTCAATCCCTCTTCCAGAAAGGAAATGCTTCCTCTTACACCTAGGCTGGTATAAGAGGGCTGTAGGAAGTAAAGTAGAAAAAACACTCTTGGAATGAATAAGTTGAATGAAGATAAGTGGAGAAGTGGGCAGAGAAGCAACCTCCTGGGAAGTTCTGCAGAAGCTTCTCAGATCTGCAAAACCAGGGCTTAACCTGAGAAATGTTGGAAGCCATCCTTGATTCCTCTTTCTCTCTCACCCTCTATCCATCCATCACCAAACCCTATCAGCTCTAACTTCAAAATGTTTCTAAATATGATCATCTTTTTCCATTTTTACCACTATCATCTTGGACCAAAACACCATTTTATTCTCTCTTGATCTACTGCAGTAGTCTTTAAACTGGTCTCCTTAGTTCTACTCTTAACTCTCTTGCTGCCCATCTGTAGCCTATCCTCTACAGAGATATTAAAATCTAAATCAAGTCACATCACTTCACTGCTTAAAAACACATAAAGCTTTCTGTCACACTCTGAATAAGGTCCAAAGTCCTTGTAATGACACACAAAGCCTTACATGATCTACCCACCACATACCCTTCCAGTTCCTCTCCTTTCCTTCTTTTTCTTCGCCACTCATCCTATCCAGCCGCTCTGGCTTTCTTACTCATGGATTTTGTGTATTATGAAGCTATTAGAGATTCTCTCTTTTAATAGGTTTCTTATAAGTTTAGAGCTAAATTTATGGTCTATCTCTAGTAAGACTATAATAATATGCATTTTTTAAAAAAATACCAATCTTACTTCTGGCTCAGCCTTCCTTTCCTGCTATTATTTTTTCTTTCTCTTACTTTTCTTAATTAAAAACTAAAATATAACCTTTACTGTCTTTCTTATTGAAAAAACAATATACATGTTTATGACAGGAAAGTCAGAAAATACAGGCTATCAAAAAGTAGAATAATATTCTTACCACATATCCCCCTCCCAATCCTCCAGCTATTGTAATTTTAAAAATTCTGGTTTCTGCTTACCTCCAGCTTCATTTCTTAACTCTTTCTTCACTTGGTTACCTTCTGTTCATTTTTCAGGTCTCAGTGGAAACATTAGGGGGGCTTTCTCAGATATCTCATCTGTGAGCCTCCTCTTCTCACTGAATCCTAGCACTGTAGTGTAAGGTGATATTGTTGCCCTTATTGGAGAGCAGGGACAATGTCTCTCTTATTTTTTATTGTATCTATGACTTTAGCTTAGTATCTGGCCCACAGAAAGCTCTTAATGAATATTGATGAGTGAATGAATACATGAATGGATGAGAAGCTCTTGCTGGGGGAGGGATTTTGAAAATATCTGTCCAGGGTTTACATTCCACAACAAATATATTATGAGAGGTAGGCAGGCAGTAGGTATGAAATACAAAACACTTTGAACAGGTGCACTTTAGGAGGTAATGTTGTGAAAATCCTTTCTCTTGGAGTACACCTAGTGAGACTCAAGATTACCAAAGACTTTCTTCCAGTAGGGAATCTCTTCAGTCACCTTCCCCTTAGTGCTACTCATGGGAACTATTGAGTCTGAGTGCTTGAACATGGTAGAATCAAACAAAAAGTTAGAGAACCAGAATGTGACCTTTGTCATCATTCTAATTTTATTGACTGACAGTATTCATTTTATTGATTTAGAAAATCAATGGTGTTTTCTCTGCGTTCATAGCTGGGCAGCAAGCACTGTGAGCTTGCAACAGATTTGTAGCTATCTTTTCAAGCTCGGTCTCTCATCAGGATGGTGGAGATTTGGCTTAAAAGTAATCTATTTCCTGAATTAATGAAATAGCTTTCATTTGGCTCTGCCATCTTTTTGGAGCAGTTAAATCTTTGCTCTAAGCAGATGTTATGGCAACACCACTATTTACAGAGACACAGCAATGTGAAGGGAAGGGAAATATATATCCAGAAAATGGCTTGTTCTGGACTTCCTGGTCTTTTATAAAATGGTCCTACTTATCTCTTCATATGTAAATGGTTTGCATAAAAATGAGTAAGAAAGCAGATCAGATTTCATCTAATAATATATAAGGTGTTGGATTTAGAGGCCAATATGATAAAAAAATGTTTTAAATGACTTTCATTGTGTTTTCAGCTAGATTTCCTATGGCTGGATATTGAGTGTCCTATCCAAGAACAAGAGGTTTGCTTTCTTTTTCTTGACCAAAAATATCTACCATTTATTGAGCATCTACCATGTATAATGTAATCCTATTGAACTTTTAAAACAACTCAGTAGTTTTTACTTTAGTGAGGAGTAAATTATGATGCAGAAATGGTAAATAATCAAGATTACAATGCTGGTGTTCCACTTGAATTTCTTTGACTCTAAAGTCCCTTCCTCTACCATGAGAAGGACCTAGAAAGAATGGTCAAAATGTCAATGTAGAAAGCAGAGATTTTTTTTTCTCTAACATGCTAATTTACATTATAAAGGCACGGGTGAGGCTACTGTGAAGATAGAAAGTTCTCTTGGACATGAGGGCAGGTGCTCTGGTGAGAAAGCATAAGGTGATATAAAATTGTGAAATGCTCATTGACTGTTAGAGCTAAAAAAATTTGTAAGAATAATAAAAAAGATGTGGAAAGAAAAGAAGTGAGGGTGTACCACAGATCCCCTGCATCCCATGGTTAAGAAAACATAAAGCAAAAAGGAGCATATTTTAGAGGGCAGATCCTAAAAGCAAGCTTGGAAACAGACCCTCGTAGAGCATTCAAGGGAAGAAGGAAACAAGACAGAGAGACAGCAAAGTACACAGGGTACTTTGATTGGAGAGTGTGGCCCAAGTCAGAGAACATATGCCAATCAAGATTCTTAAGAAGGAGATTGAAGGGTGATACTTACAAAGTGGTTCTAGATTCTGCGCCATAAGATACTTTTCTTCAAATGCCTTATCAAGAAGGAGCCATGGCAATAAATACTGACGTTTGATCTAGGACTGGTTAGCAGAAGTCATGTGCTAGACAAAGGCTGGGACTACACTGACAGGCTTTCCAACCTATTGGCAGGGACAGCATTTAGTCTCCAGAAAGGTTTACTGACCAAATGGCGGACTCCAAGGTAAATTGGCTATGATTACTGCCTTGTTCTCAAGAAGATCACATTGAGAAGGGAGATGGGGGAGGGAGGGAAAGAGACAGATGTGTAAGCAGATAAATTATGGACAGCATAGTGAATTATATAATACACACATATACATAGAAGGCACTTTGGAAGTAGAAAAGCAGCCATGATTGACTTTGCATAGAAACACATCAGTACTATATATTAAGTCATAAGTATTTTGCTATCAGTATTTTAGCACAGTGCTATATATAATTAGCACAGTTATAGAAGAATTAATGCTTTCTGGTGGCTTTAAGGAAAACTTTATTTGAGAGACCTTGAAGGATGAACTTTTCTCCCAGCAGAGAATAATAAAATTAACTACCAAGAACAAAAAGAAAGATTCTGTACCCTTGTTCCTTCATAGAAAGGTTCTAGGGATAACACTGTAATCTGCTCAATCAGGAAGAGGCACTCAAACTGTACACTCAACCATATCCTTTTCTTTCAATTATCATTAAAATGGTCCAATGTAAGCAGTTGCCCAGCTCCTGTGACACTAAACTTTATAATGATTGGTTTCTTTGTTTTAGAAGTATATTTTGGTGTGAGTATCTGTGTCTATAGACAAAGCATGGGGGAAACTCTTGGGACTCTAACTTCTGCAGGGACTGTCGGAGAGAATTCTGCATGTCTCTGGTAGATGAGAGGGTCAAAAATGGTGTGTGTGAATGTGTATGTCTGTATAGGGGATGGAGGTATAGGAGATGGATGCAGGACAACTCCAGGATACTGGGAAGAGGCTGTGACTCCTACTGGCCTTTGGACTTCTTTTGACACTTTCTGTTCAGGTCCCTGTAGAAAGACTGCTGTCCCGGCATTTGGCAGATGGCCTTAGCAGAAATCTAACTGTAGCCAGATCCACCTCTTATCAATAAAAGATCACATTGTATGTGAAGATATTCTGGGTCCTATATTTATAAAGAGAATTAAATGGAACAATCTCATCCAGAGATCAGTTTTTAGTATGCAAATTATTTTCTGTGATCTAGGATGCAAGGCAGAACATGTCTAGGTGGTTTACCATTGCCTTTTAACAGCTGCCCTGTGGTGAAAAAAGTCAGGCACGTTATGTACCCGAAACTATAGAAATGTCAACATGTGCTATGCTGATATATTAATTCCAATAGTAGTGATTCAGAAACACATATTGCATATACACCATATGGGCCTTAAATATTTATGAAACCTAAAAGTTATAAAATAATTCTTTAATGTAAAAGTTGAAAATCCAGTACTATAATTCTTCATGAACTAAGTTTTAAGCATTTAATTTTTTAACTTACAGATTACTCTACTGCTAAAAGGACACTTACAATTTTTTAAAAATTAATTCTTATCGATTTCTTACTCTGCAAATATCATTCTCTTAGGTACTATGGATGAATAAAAAGAATGCTCAGAATTTGTCAGATTCTTAACTTGTTCTCCCTATTTTCTTTTTTTTTTTTTTTACCACCCATTGAGTGGTAATTTCTCATTATAGGAAAAGAATTGAAAGGGATAATAGGTAAATCTCAAATCAGTTCACTCTTTGCTTTTCCAAGTGAAATGGCTTATGGGGAAAAGCTGAGCGTGGGAGGAGATTGTAAAGCAATGATTTTTAAAGAAGGTATCTTAGAATTGGTAAAACAACACTTATTTTCTTAGCATATCCTCTAAGCTTGGTGTGGTGCCAGAGAGATATGGCATAATTTAGTCTAAAAGCTCTGGGCTAGTGACCCAGAAACCTGACTTCTAGCTGTGACTCTGACATTAATTGGTTGTATCTTAGTTTCCTAATTTATATATGAAAACTTTATTAATTTATCTTTAAATTTGATGTTATAAAGATTATCTAGACTTCTACACATTTCTAAGGAAGACTTTGGTCCACTGAGGACTAGAGAACTGTATACAGTGTTCCTAGTTTCTTCCCATGTATTTCTGGCATATGTGTTCAGTGAATATTTAGAGTGAATGAGGGAGTCAGATGATGCAAACGGGTGGTAGAAGCTGCCTCTGTTGTGTTGTGCTTTACTTTTATTGTGGATCTGGAAAGTCATGAAATGCCTTAATCACACTCTGGCTTCTGCCTGATACCATAATTAATGCCCCTTGTCTAAAAGATATTGTTTCTACTTTCCTTGCTTACTTATTGGAATAGAAAAAGGTGCTGCTGTGAGACTTGCTTTGTCATATGATTTTTATATAAATCACCTTTTTCTATATTTTGAACACTTTAAAAAATCCATTTTACTATCTTCTTTCTATCCTCAGTGTTATTCATTGACCCATTTTAATGACACACTTTCATCCGTCTTGATAATTTCAGCAATTGGCTTATAGTTTGCCTTTCTATTTTAACTCCTATAAACATCCTTAAAAATTTTGACTTGATTTTTGGATACTTGATTTTTTTTTCTTAACTTCCTAATTTCTTTACCTTTGCTTTTCCAGTATGATTCTTCCTGTAGGATGTCATCCTCACCTAGAATGGTTTATCTACTGTATCTCAAGATCAGTTAGAGTAATGAAAATAATTATTATCAGTAGTATTATTTTCAGTGTTTCAGTTATTTTCAGTGTTTCCTTTTCTCACTGATCTTTATAAGTTGTGCCTTTAACATTCCCTCATGCCAAAAAAATCTGGAATTCAATTTTTATTTTTCAAACTCCCTTCTCTCCAGTGCAAATATACTTTTGAATTCTTTGGAATTTCTATTTACGCTGGGCCTCATCATCAGTAATTAAACTTTGACATTTTGAGAGTGCAATAATCTTGCATCTTCTTGATCTAGCAGTGGATCTGGTGTGCCAATCTCGGCATCGGTCTGTCTGAATCCCTAGGTCTTGTCCTGCTTGTTGTAGAAGGTCATAAAAGCATACTAATTGGATCCCTTAGAAATATGTGCAATCTGTCCTCAACTAGACCTTCCCTGTTCTCTGTGACTTTACAACACATTTAGATGCAGCAGTTCCAATCCATTTCCCTACTCCTTATGTCCTCAGTCTTGTTCTTACTTCTTTTACACTTAACAGATAAGCTTTCCTGATTTACTGAGAACTTGGAGGACATCTGTGGCAATAATCCTGTCAACGTCTCTCTCTGCAGTTTAGAAAACCTCTTGTATTTCCACACATTATCCTCTTTACTACTGTCTCTTTTTTTCCATGGTTAATCCCAGCAAATTGTGCTTGATCTTACAGCTACCCAACTGATTCCTCCAGGAATCTGTTCATTTCTTATGAGTTTAAGTTCCCAGATCTACCACTTATTTGTTGTTTGATTTTTGAGTAAGCCTTGAACTTCGAGACTCTGTTTTCTCATCTGTAAAGTGGGAAAATAATATCTATTTTATTGGACTGCTAAAGAATCAAATGAGGTAATAGATTCTTGTGTGTCTTTTAACTACTTCTTTGTGCTGATACAATTTTAGCTATTTGAAGCAGAATTCTTATATTTTTCCTTCCAGATCATTAACCTTTGCCCTAACTAGGACCAGAGTAGCACCAAGCATCACACTCTAACTACAGAATGTGTAAATTTATTTTGATTTAAAAAAAATCAGGCTAGAACTAGAAATATGCTGCTATCCCAAGAGTTTTTTTTTTTTTTCAGCCCTAAAACTGTGGAGGCTTGCTTGTTAAGAAAAATGAAAGCAGTAAATTTGAAAATAAAAGAAACAGTCTGCTTAGGTATTAACACGACTTTTAAGAGCTCAGCTGTTTTACCTACAAAATAATGGGGTTTGACTCAATGATCTCTAAGGTCCTTTGCAGCTTCAGGAATCTGTGATATTATGGCCTTGAATCTGAATGCCTCTTATGGTATGAAATTCATAGACTGAACTCCCATATTTCCTGAAATATAAGGCAGCAGCTCAGGGATGGTACTATTTCATCAGACAAAGAAGAATTTCTTGTTGCAAATGATTGTACTATTAGTTTTGAGAGAAAACTCAATGATCTGCTCAGTACAAGGAGCAGTATTGAGTGTTTCCCAGCAGATAGATAGCTGGCAGGCTTAAAATGAGTATTGATGTGTTTACGTGGAGATAAGGATACACGTTAGCTTTTCTCAGAATTCCATTTTCAATTACTCTTGAACTAGTTTGAAAATTCATCGTCTTCACGCCAAATATCTTTCAGTGTGCTCCATATGCTGAGTAGCAGACCCTGACATCTCAACAGGGCTCACGTTAAGTGTACTCAGGCAAAAATTAAACAGAATCAAGGGAGTGCAGGTCTCTGGTACTGCTGTAGTAGTCAGAATCGAGAATTTTTTGCCCATTAGGTGATAAACCTATATTTCTGTCTTTTCACTCTTGCTTTGCTTCTCACTTCTTCACTCCTTTCCCCTCGTTTCTCTCTCTTCTTTTTGCCATTTTTTGGCCTTTCACATAAAATCCATTGCCTTTTTAGAAGAGAGTGAGCAAATGCATGGGTATAGTTTCTCTAGGACAAGCTGCTTTTGCCTGTTAAAGGCAAAGAGAATATTACAGAGACCTGGGACAGGAGGCTGTCATGCGAGGACATTCAGGCTACTTCTCTGACTTTAGGCCACACCACACTATACATAGATGACCTTTCTGGATGAGAAAATTCCATCACCTTTGCTGGTCTTTCTTCCAATATTGACCAACGTTCATTGTTGCAAATGCTGCAGTATTGAACCTGCTGCTAAATTGTCTTCAATGCTGGCAGCAGTGAATGTCGTGACAAGTTAGGGGAAAAAAATAAAAGAATAGGAGCTATTGAGATGTGGCCCTAGACGGTTTCAGTGTTTCTAAATATGATGCTTGAAAGGATGGCTGTAGGTGTATGCAGCCCAGGATCAAATTGATCCTCTTGAAATGTAATAAGATTATAATTTGCTACTCCACATCCTGTCTTGGTCCCATATGTGGCCACAGCTGTGAGGTCCTCAGTATGGTTATTTTAAATCAAACAGTTTGTCTAAAGATAGACAATTTACTTAATAATGTTAGTAAAATTTTGGGAGGTATATTTTGACAAATTGAAATTTTATTTATTTCACAGAATTTTATGTACTGTCCGATTGGAAAGGGACCTTAGTCTTCTATCAGATGCTTAAATCCCTGTTATAATATCTACCCTCTATTTGAATATCTCTTGGGTATGTAGCATACTTATGAAGTCTTTTTCATTTTTAAAGCACTCAAGTTACTAAAAAGTTATGCCTTATATGAGAAGATTTAAGCGTAATCTATCTATTCAGCCCTTCTCTATTCTGAATTTATGGCTTGCTTGCAATAAACCATCTCCCTTCACCCCAGTAAAACAAAGCAAAGCAAAAAATCAACTTGAATGTAATTTACAAATCTAAATAGATCAATGAGAAACTAATAAATTTATTTAATTATTTAGGTTTTGTAAAGAGCAGATTTGTTAAAGCAGACACATAGAAAAAAGGATACCTAATTATATGTTTTCCTTTGGGGAGTCCAACCTTTTATTGACTGAACTATTGGTGACCTCAGCTGTTACTTTTTTTCTCATAAGAGTTAGGATTGGCCTTTAATTTGTATTTTGTCAAAAACATGATCTTAGATATGTATTAACTTATTTTCATTTCATAAAAACATAATCGTTTCTATAAGATTGCCTGAAAGCACTGTGCAAAAGTAGAACATTCTGTTAGCTAAAAACAAAAGAATTAACTGAACCAAAAAAAAAAAGGAATCTATTAAATACACTGTATTTTAAAACTATAAAATTCTTCCTTTTAGTTTCCTGTTGATCTGAAAAACAAGTAAGTGCAAGGGAAGAAAGAGCCATTTGAGTAGATTGTGGAGGACCAGGGTTAAGTGTGTTGGTACCCAGTGGTGTGTTGTGGTGAAACATACTGATGCCACCTCTGACTCTTGGTGTCTAACACAAAATGAGTTGGCAATAATGCCTAATATCGAGGGTTGTTGAAGGGATTAGAAATAATACGTGTGAACTATCTAATAATCAATAAAGAACCATCATTTTTTTGACTCACGTACCTATTCACCAGGTTTATAATGAATCTATAAATTGAGAAGGGTCTCAAGAGAGCTCCCAGACTTGATGTCTAAATCGTTGCTTCATTAGTTTGGGAGATAGCTCAAGTAGAAAGATCAAAGCATTTGGAGTCTGAAAGACTTGGTTTTGAAATCTGGGCAGGCTTCTTGGCAGAAGAATGACTTTAGGCAAATTATGCAACTCTCTGAGCATACATTTTCTTGTTGTGAGTATCACATGAGTAAAGCATGCAGCAATGATAGGTGCTTAATGGGAGATAATTTTTTTTCCTCAATGTGATCAACCTATTGCAGGAATTCCTGCAGAGTTGAAAGTGGTCATAATCAGGGCATCGTTGTCCAGTTACAGAGACCTTGGATTCCAAATTGCCAGGCAAGTTGTGAAGCTCTGGCATTATTATATGCTCACAAAGCCCCTATTGCTCTTCAAATGCACACTGTTACTGTTCTGCATGGAAGGATTAAGTCATTTCCTCTCAGTTTTTACTGAATATTTTATAAACTAAGGTATAGCTCCTCTGACAGCTGTTGAGACAATGTGATTGTTATAAGTGTAATATCTTCCCTCCAATCTATGGTTTTGCCAAATGGCATTTATGCAAAACTCACATGGTTTTTTTTTTAAATTTTTTCTTTTTTCCAGAGAGTGGTAGAAGTTTCTAAAATATGGAAACAGAGACTTTGAATCCAAATTCTTGGGTATGGTTCTTAGCTCTCCTACTTAAAAGCTGTGGGACTTTGGGGAAGTCAAATATCTAATTTTAGTCTCAGTTTTTCTTATTTATAAAATGAGAATATTAATAATAATAGATTGATGTCTTCACAGAATTGTTTTGAGATTCAAATGAGATGTTAAAGTTGCTGGAGACTGATTTGTGCTACATAAATATGAAGTTTATGGTCTTATTAAAACTGACTGAGCCAAGGATAACATAATTGGAATCTCCCATAGGATTGAGAGAGCGTGAGGTATTGTACTTCTCAGTACCAGACTGTGCTGAAGCCATAACTGCAACAGATCTCCCTCTGAGCTAGATGGCTTCACAAGGAGAGTGGTCCACACTCTGGATTATACCTCTAAATTTGGCCAGTCACAAAACTAGCCAACGTGGGTAACTCTGATTGAGCCAACACTGCCACCAGAAAAATAGCTCAAAGTACAGGTCTTTCTTAAGGATCTCCATCATAGATGAAGAGTAATTCATTTATAATATCTAATAATTATATCACCATGCACATTACAGCATACTGTTACATACATCGTTTGCTCTAATCTTCATGTAAAACTCCATGAGGTTCATAAAGCAAGTATTATCATGATTTCCATCTATAAATTTGAATCAAATTAAGTAGGTTTCCCAATATCACCAAGATAGTCAGTGGTAGAGGTAGGACCTAAATCAAGATATTCTGATTCCTGATTCATTTTTCTCCCTTACTCTCCACTTCTTAAAAATTTTATAAGTAATGAATCTTAGCATTGGGAAAACAAAGGTGCAGTGGGTTCAAATAATTTGAAAGTCAACCTGAGATCATTTTTGGTTTTACTGTGCACACAGATAAGCAGCCAGTGACCCATGAAAAACTAGAATTTTCCCATTGAGGGGCTGTATAGGATCTCACTCCTTTTAAAGATGTTCATCTTTAGATTTTGGATGATTAGAGAAAAGAGAATGTTAAGACTAAGAGGAAATATGAGTAAGTTCAAAAACCAATAAAGTGCTAGGCACAGAAGTTGTCAATGCAACCATAATAAATATAAGAAATATAAATAAGTATGTGTCTAAGTTTATGTACATTACTTGGGTGAAAATGTTCTGTGCTTGAATTTCTGTCTTCAGGTATGAGACTTTGACAGCTAGGGGTGGACACTCAGGAATGCACATGTGTTAATTTTTCTTTTGCCAAGGCACTGGTTGTTTGCAAAACAGCAACAAGCATTTTCTTGCCTTCCTGTAAACCAACATAGGTTTAAATTAGGGTAAAGTAATATCTCTGTAGCATGGCAAACCTGAGAGACCACACCTGGCATTCCAGCCTCTTCTCCACCTTTCTTCTCCAAACTGGAGTCCACTCTAATGCTGTGTTAGTCCCTTTTGTGTTGAAATAAAGGAATACTTGAGACTGGGTAATTTATAAAGAAAAGAAGTTTATTTGGGCAGACAGTCAAGATGGCCAACTAGAGACATAGCTTGTTGGACTCTCCCGGCTGAAGGGTAGAAGGTTGAACTAAGGACAGTGGAGAACAATTATGGCTCTGGTGTGGCTCACAGAGAGGGACAGCAGAGGCATCTGGGGACCCCACTGAGAAGGGCTGCTTAGCTGAGAAAGAGGAAGAGAGAGAAGAGAGGATAAAATGCAGACCAAATCCAGAGAGACCCAGAGCCCAGTGAAAAAGTAAGAGGGCCTCCCCTCCATCATGTGGGTGATTCAGGCAACCAGTGGGACACAAAACTCTCACCCCTTGGGAGAATGCCACGAGAGACCAGAGAGCTGGCATTGTTGCACCTAAACACCTCCTCCTCTGCACCTCCCCCATTCCTGGCATCACAGAAAGTAATTTTGGCACAAGCTGGCTTGTAGCTGGGGCTCCACCTCCCCACAGCAACTGTGAGAGTGCTCTGTGCTAAGAAGCCTGTTGCTCTGCAGGAGGGGCACCTTCCTGGCTGAACTTGCCACTGAGAGCACAGCTGCTACTGCAGAGTTTTGCAGGATTACCCACTGGCGACTTGGACATGTAGGCAGGAACTGGTGCCCTCAGAAAATGAGAGCATGCTGGGAGACCATGGCCCTGCCCCCCTCCCCCACTGGCAATTGCAAGAGTGGTTGGTGCTGAGAAGCCTGTTTCTCTGTGGTGGGGGCACATTCCTGGCTTAGCCCACTACTGAGTACAGAGCCCCTGCAGTGGTGTCTTGTGGGATTGCCCACTGGTGGCTTGAACAGGCAGGCAGAACCCAGCGCCCCTAGGTCACAAGAGTGGTACAGGGAGACTATGGCTCCTCCTCCCCATAGCAACTGCAACAGTGCTCAGTGCTGAGAAGTCTATTTCTCTGTGGTGGGGGCATGTTGCTGGCTGAGCCTGCCACTGAGAGTGGAGCCACCCAAGAAGCATAGCCCGAGTGGTTCATCAAACCTGCTAAAGCACCTCAAAGGCAAGTCAGGACCAGTGCTCCTCTCCCTGGCACAGTCAGGGACCAATCTTCAGGGACTTGGAGACAGCTCCATAAGCCAGCCCTAGCACCCTCAGCTCTTGATTCAGAGGCCTGATGAGAAGGAAGCAGTGAAAGAACTCCAGATACATGAAAAATCAAAGTGAAACAACAACCTCAAAAGAAAAGAATAACTTCTTACCAATGGTTACCAACTTAAACAAAAAGATTAAAATGACAGGCAAAGAATTTCAAATATGGATTGTAAGGAAGTTCAATGAAATATAAGAGAAAATAGAAATCCAACACAAAGAAATCACAAAAACAATGCAGAAAATGAACTAAAAATTCTCTAAAGAAGCTGAATTATTAAAAACCAAACAGAACTTCTGGAAATTAAAAATTCATTCAAGAATTTAGAAAACACAGTTGAAAACCTTAAGAATAGGCTAGATCAGGCAAAAGAGAGAATCTCAGAGCTTGAAGATAACACCTTTGAGCTAAACAAATCAGTCAAAGAGAAAGAACAGAGAAATAAGAATGAACAAAGCTTACAAGAAATGTGAGATTGTGTAAAGAGGCCAAACATAATAATCATAGGCATCCCTGAGGGCAAAGAAGAAGATATACAAATGTTGGAACATCTATTTGAAGCAATAATGAAGGAAAATTTCCATAGCCTTGCTAGAAATCTAGATATCTGAATGCAAGAAACTCAAAGGACTCCTGAAAGATTCATTACAAAGAGGCAATCACCACAACACATAGTCATTATACTTGCCAATGTAAACATGAAAGAGGCACTCCTACAAGCAGCAAGGCAAAACAAATCAAGTAACCTAAAAAGGAAAACCTATCAGACTAACTACAGAGTTCTCAACTGAGACCTTACAAACCAAAAGGGACTGGGGACCCATTCTCAGTCTTCTCAAACAGAATAATGGCCAACCTAGAATTTTGTATCCTGCAAAACTAAGTTTCTTATATAAGGGGGAAATAAAGACCTCAGACAAGCAAATACTGGGGGAATTTGTTAAGACCAGACCTGCCCTGCAAGAAGTACGCAGAACTGCATTATACATGGATCAACACAATAGACACCCACCAGTTTAAAATTACCCAAAAGATAAAGGTAAGAGCCCAAATACCACAGTGGCTCAAGAGGTAAAGTTCTACTCAGCAGGAACAACAGAAATCCACCATATGTATCAATTCTTTCAATAAATGTGAATGGCTTGAATTACTCACTCAAGAGACATAGGCTGGTTGAATGGATAAAAATATACAAGCCAAGAATCTTCTGTCTCCAGGAAACATATCTAAGCCACAAGGACTCATTCAGACTCAAGGTGAAGGGATGGAAAACAATATTCCATGCAAATGGAAACCAAAAGTAAGCTGGTGTAGCCATTCTCATATTGGATAGACTTCAAGTCAACAAAAGGAAAGAGAGACACAGATGGTCATTATATAACAGTAAAGGAACAATTCAACTAGAAGACATAACAATTCTAAATATTTATGTACCTAACACAGGTGTGCCCAGGTTCATAAAGCAAATCTTGCTCTATTTAAACAACATGATAAAAGGCAGCACTGTAATAGCTGGGGACTTCAACACTCCTCTGACAGAATGGGACAGATCATACAAACAGAAAATAAATAAAGAAACAGTAGACTTAAACAGAACTCTATAACAAATGGACCTAACATCTGTAGACCATATGTAGACATCTATAGAATATTCTACTCTAAAACCACTGAATATATATGTTCTTCTCATCAGCTAATGGAACATTCTTTAAAACTGATCATATCCTAGGCCACAAAACATGTCTCAACAAATTTAAAAATATAGAAATTATACCATGTATCTTCTCAGACCATAGTGGAATAAAATTAGAAATCAATCCCAACAGAAACACTCATCTACACACAAAGTGATGAAATCGAAGCAACCTATTGCTGAATGATAAATGGGTCAAGGAGGAAATTAAGATGGAAATCAAAAGATTTTTTGAACTAAATAATAATGGGGACACAAGTTATTAAAATCTGTGGGTACAGCTAAAGCAGTTCTGAGGGGAAAATTCAGAGCCCTAAATGCCTACATCCAAAAGACAGAAAGATCACAAATAAACAATCTAATGAATTGTCTTAAAGAACTGGAAAAGGATGAGCAAACCAAACTTAAACTGAGCAGAAGAAATGAAATAACCAAGATCAGAGCAGAGCTAAACGAAATTGATAACAAACAATAATACAGAAGATTAAAGAACAAAAAGTTGGTTCTTTCAAAAGATCAAATTGACAGGCCTCTCACTAGATTAACCAGAAGCAGAAAAAAGGGCTCTAATAAGCTCAATCAGAAATGAAAAAGGAGAAATCACCAGCTGATACCACAGAAATACAAAATATCATCTCTCAATACTACAAAAATCTCTATGCACATAAACTTGAAGATGTGCAGGAAATGGACAAATTCTTGGAAGCACACAGCCTCCCTAGGCTCAATCAGAAAGAAATAGAATTCCTGAACAGACCAATATCAAGTATAGAAATTGAAGCAGCAATAAAAAATCTTCCAAGAAAAAAAGTCCTGGACCAGATAGTTTCACACTTGAATTTTACCAGAACTTGAAAAAAGAACTGGTACCTATACTGTAGAAATTATTCTATAACATCAAGAAGGAAGGAAGTCAATATCACCTTAACACCATAGCCAGAGCAATCAGACAAGAGAAGGAAATCAAGAGTATCCAAATGGGGAAAGAAGAGATCAAACTATTGCTCTTTGCTGACACTATGATCTTTTATCTAGAAAACTCCAAAGATTCTGCCAAGAGACTGATGAAATTGATAAAGAAATTCAGCAAAGTTTCAGGTTACAAAATCAATGTACGCAAATCAGTAGGTAAGAATCAAATAAAAAACTCAACACCCTTCACAATAGCAACAAAGAAAATAAAATACCTAAGAATATATATAACTAAGGAGGTGAAAGATCTTTATAGAGAGAACTACAAAACACTGAGAAGGAAATCGCAGAGGATATAAACAGATGGAAAAACATATCATGCTCATGGATCAGCAGAATCAGCATTGTTAAAATGTCTACATTACTCAAAGTGATCTACAGATTCAATGCAATCTCCATTAAAATACCAATGTCATTTTTTTCAGATCTAGGAAAAATACTTCGTCACTTCATATGGAAACAGAGAAGATCCTGAATAGCCAAAGCAACACTAAGCAATAAGAACAAATCAGGAGCATCACTTTATTAGACTTCAAGGTATACTACAAGGCTATAGTAATCAAAACAGCATGGTATTGGCACAAAAACAGCGACATAAATCTATGGATCGGAATGGAGAATCCAGATACAAAACCAGCCTCATATTGCCATCTGATCTTTGACAAAACAGACAAAAGCATACATTGGGGAAAAGAACCCTTATTCAATAAATGGTGCTGGGAAAATTAGATAGCCACATGTAGAAGACTAAAACAGGATCCACAACTTTCACCTCTCGCAAAAATCAACTCACAATGGATAACAGACTTAAACCTAATGCATGAAACTATAAGAATTTTAGAAGAAAATGTTGGAAAAACTCTTCTAGATATTGGCCTATGCAAAGAATTTATGAAGAGCACCCCAAAGGCAATCACAGCAATAATAAAAATTAACAAATGGGATTTGATTAAATTAAAATCTTCTTACAGATAAGAAACAATCTTTAGAGTACATAGACAATCTACAGAATGGGAGAAAATATTTGCATTTCATATATCTGATGAAGGGCTGATAACCAGAATCTACAAAGATTTCCAACATGTCAGCAAGAAAAAATAAAAAAGCAACCCCATAAAAAGGTGGGCAAAAGACATGAACAGAAGCTTTTCAAAAGAAGATAGACTAATGGCCAATAAACATATGAAAGAAATGCTCAAAGTCTCTACTCCTCAGGGAAATGTAAGTCAATACCAGGATGAGATATCACCTAACTCCAGTGAGAATGGCTTTTATCAAAAAGTCCCAAAACAACAGATGGTGGTGTGGATATAGAGAGAAGGGAACACTTATACACTCTTATTGTGACTGCAAACTAGTCCAACCTCTCTGGAAAATAGTATGGAGATATCTCAAAGAACTAAAAGTAGACCTACCTTTTGATCTAGCCATCCCACTATTGGTATTTACCCCAAGGAGAAAAAAATCATTTTATCAAAAACAGACATGCATTTGAATGTTTATTAAAACATAATTCACAATTGCAAAGATGTAGAATCAACCCAAGTGCCCATCAATACATGAGTGGATTAATAAAATGTGGTATATGTATACTGTGTAGTACTATGCAGCCGAAAAAATGGTGACCTAATACCTTTTGTAACAACCTGGATGGAACTGCAGACCATTTTTCTAAGCAAAGTATCACAAGAATGGAAAAACAAATACCATCTATACTCACTATTAAATTGGAACTAATTGATTGATCAATACCCATGTGCCCATATAGTGGGAAAACTCAACTGAAACCAAGCAGGTGGGAGAGGGGAGGAGGGGATGGGTAAATTCACACTTAATGGGTACAATGCGTGCCATCTTAGTGATAGGCACACTTTAACTTAAACTGCACAAAAGCAAATCATGTAACCAACACATGTGTTCCCTGTAATATTCTAAAATAAAAAATATATACATAAATAAAATATTTGCTATATTAAAAAAAAAGAAGAAATTTATTTGTCTCTTGGTTCTGTAGACTATACAAGGGGCATGGTGCCAGCATCTACTTCTGGTGAGGGCTTCAGGGAGCTTCCAATGAAGGTAGAAGGAGAAGGGTAGCAGGTGTGTCACATGTTGAGAGCACTAGCAAGAGAGAGAGGAGGAAAGGCCAGGCATTTTTAAACAGCCATTTCTCAACAACTAGTAGAGAGAATTCACTCATTACCAGGGAGGACACCAAGCCATTCACGAGGGATTTGCCCTTATAACCCAAACACCTCCTACTAGGCCCTACCTCCAACACTGGGGATCACATTTCAACATGAGATTTGGAAGCACAAAACATCCAAACCATATCAGATAGCAACAGACAGGATGCTTGCCAGGCTGTGGAGAAGTCAATTTAGGTAGTGGGTTGGTTTCCTTTCCTTTCCTACCACTACCTTTTGATGATAAATTATTACTTGTTGCTGTTGCCATTATTACTATTGAGATGTCAGCTTAAAGCATTTTATAAACTTTCCCTAAAGGTTAGGTCCTTTTCAAAATATGACACTAAGAGGAAATTTTTTTTTCCTTTCTCCTTTTTTCACCTCAGATTGCATTCTTCTCTGCTATATGGACGTGCCAAATCCACTCACCTGCAAGGATAATTTGAGGAACTCCTGTTTAAAGTAGTAGATTTCTGGTTTCATTAGCCAACATTTATTCTTCTCCCATCTGTATATTATTTCTTTCTTCCAAGTAAAGAATTTTCAAGCATGCCAGACTCATAATTTAAGTAGGATTCAATATATAGATTTTACTTTTATTTCTGTATATGAGTTTGGGAATGGAATAAAGTAGTCTGTAGTTTATAAATAAAACACATTGTTGAGCCTGCAATGTATCATGTCAATGTTACAAACAACATTTATAGCATATTAATACATTTATGAATTATCTGTGTATCTGACTAATTTATTAGTTGAAGAAACATAAAACAAAGACTGCATCTTAGCATCCGCATTAAAACATTTCACTGGACTAGAGATAGTTTGGGGTTTTAAAACTGACAAATGTTATATGCTAGATTTAGAAAGGGAGATTAATGTAGATTTGTTTATTTACTTTAAAAAAACCCTGTTTTCCCTATTCTCCTATTTGTTTCCAATAGAAAAGAGAATCCCACTGGACCAGACAGCTGACTAGAGGGCCTAGGAAGGAAAGGGAGAGGTGCAGAGGTCTGTCCTGCTCATGCATTCCAGAGCCAGACCAGCCCTTTCATTGCTCCCCTCCTCTTTCAGACATTTTATGCCTTTGCCCCAATTATCCTACATTAATTATGATTATCATATTTTTTGTCCTAATCTGTTCCTGTGGTGAATTACCTTTACAAATTTTTAAAGATCTAATCATGTTTGAATTTCTGGGATCCATTCATGGTCAAGGTATATTAACTCTGCTTTGGTTTGCTAATATTTTCGTTAGGATTTTTACATCTGTATTCATCAATGAATGGGCCTATAACTTTGAAAATTCTTTCTCTGATTTTACAATCAAGATTTATTGGTTTCAGAGAATGAATTGGGAAGCATTCTCACTTTTTTCTCCATTTTCCAGACGTTTGTATATTATTTTGATACATTTTTCCCTCTGAAATGTTGGCAAAAGTCGGTTATTAAACAATTTGGAACTGGTGTAGAGCTTCTAATTTTATAGTCGATCCTATAGATTATTTATTGTATTTTTACATTTTAAAAAAATTGTATATGTAGTATATCTTTTTTGTGGAAAATAAAGAAATCATTGAAAACCTAAAAAATCACTCAAAAATTACCTTATTTAAAAAAAGAAATAGCCACCTTTTATTGAAGGGTGAGGTGGAGGGGTTTGAGCCACCAGCTTCCCTAATTGTCAATTTCTCACCAAGACCTACCTTAACCACCCATTTATAATTGCAACCCATAAACTGTGTTCCTCCTTACCCTATTTTATTTTTATCCATAGCATTTATTGTGTTCTAATATACTACTATACAATTTAATTATTTGCTATGTTTCTTGTTTGCCTTCTTCCAGTAGAATATGAGCTCCCAGAGGTTAGAGATTCTTGTGTTATTTATCTGTTTTGTTCACTGTTATATTCCTAGTACCTAGAATAGTGTCCGGCACAAAGAAGACACTAACATAATGCTTGTTTAATAAATAAACACATTTAAAAATATGGATTGTCTCCATTTTTATGTAATGGAGTACTTTTATTTCTTTTTATTATTATTATTATTATTATTATTTTTTGGTTTAACACTGTTTTAGAAACACTTTCCTGTATCATTAATAGTTCTCTTTTAAGAGAACTGTACTGTACTCCAACTACATATCTTGAATTTCTTTATACATCAGTGTGTGTGTGTATCCCACTTTTAAATACCTGCATAGCATTTTAATGTATGGTTGTGATATATCACAGAATGACTTAGCTGGACCAAGAGATATTTGTGTCTTTTGCCCACTACCTAATTTTCTGACTTGCTGAACATCTACAGAGCATAAAAATTGCTTTTAATGATTGCTTTGTCTCAGCAACTACAGATCCTTCGCAGTGGAAGCTTTTCCTCCCACAATACCATGTGGCACTTCCTAGTCCCCTCTTTATTTCTTGTCGCTCTCTTCATGGGTATCAACAGAGGGGTGCTGCTGGCAGCCCAGGTGTGGGGCAGACAACACTCTCCCTGCTGCAGCCATGCAGCAAGCCCCTGCACCATGGCCCTGCTTTGCAACCAGGGCCAGGCAGTGGGATGTGAGGAAGAGCCCCTCCTGTGCTTGTACAGTGCTCCAGCATGGTTTGCCCAGCACCTGGGTTCTCAGTGCAGTTTTATTGGTCTTCATAGTAATGGTCAGGCCACTGGTCTTAGTTTTCAGGGTTCCTGTAATTTTTAATCTGTTCACTGCATCCAAAGGATTTTTCTAAAAGGCAAACCTAGTTATATTTGCTCTCTGGCTTTAAAATTTTTAAAGTCGCCCTATTGCTCTGAGGATTAATATATATATATATATATATATTTATTTATATATACAAAGGTTTGTCTGGGAAGTATACAGTCATTTCATATTACATTTTTCATATTACATGGCTGGATACTTTCCAGACAGACCTTATATATATATCATCGCAAAACCTAAAAGGCACTGAGTTATTTGGCTCCCTCTTGCCTAGCCAGTCTTGTTTTCTGCTGTATGCCACCATACATCCTACAATCCAGCCTTACTGAATTTTTCTGTTAAAAAATAGTTGCCTCCATTTCTTGGAACCTGCTGACTCCTCTTCTCACAACCACACCCTGTTTTGTTTTTTGTTTTTTTAACCACCTTTGCTCATTCAATGTTTGGATTTCCTCTTAGATCAGACTTTCTCCAGAAAGCCTCCCACACTGGCTTTAATCTGGGTGAAGTGCCCCTCTTTTGGGCCCCTAGCACCCTATTCTACCACTGTCATAGCCTTGTCTCAGTGGGCTTATAATTTGTGCTAGAATATAAGATCCTTAAAGGTAAAGACCTTATTTATCTTGTTTTCCAGGGTAGCCTCAGTGTCTAGTATCATTAGATATTATAGTTGTGGGATAAACACTGGATGACTGAAAAAATGATATTTTTTTCTTTTTCTGTGTCAGAAAAAGACACAAAAAAGACACTTGAAATCAAAGACTTTCAGCATCCATCATTTTAAACCACAAGAAGCATGCAGAGTGGGGAGGGGTAGAGTGCAGTGGTAAAGAGCCCAGACTCTAAGCCCGCAAGACTGTGTTTGAGAGCCTGCTCCAACATTTACTAGCTGTGTGACCTTAAGCAAGTTGTTTAATTCTCTGTGCCTCAGTTTTCACATCTGTTAAATGGGAATAACAATAGTACATACCACCCATGGCTGTTACGAGGATTGAATAAGTTAACCTTTGTGAAGCATTTAGAACTTGCACAGAGTAAACACATTTTGAGTGTTTGATTAATAAACAAATAAAGAAGCACTCCAGAGCCTTTTGAATTGAAAGAGTTAGGAAGGATCTAAAGCACATTTTCAACCGATTTTTAGATCTATTCACAGAATTCAAAGTGTGGCTGCCTAAACTACTTGAGCTCTTTTATATTGTGGTATTTTATTCCATTGCCAATAAGGAACCAAAAGCTCACAGGACTATTTTTATTCTTCATAATGAACTGCATTATTTATGGAGCATCCCTTTGTTCTTCAAAAACTTACTTAATGAACTAAGCGTCTTTTCTATCTGCCAGCCACCATGTCATAATGAATAGTGGTTATAGTCCTTGTATTTTCTTATTACTTCCTTAACTGCAATCTTAATGGCTATTACCCCAGATTATACCCTAATATGATGATTTTGGAGGATTCTCGACAGTAACGTGGTACAGGTATACTATGTGATGACTGTGCAGAATAGTTACTTACAGGGGACTTTGGCAGGAACTTTACCTGCAACATGAATTGCCCAGGAGGCTCCCCTCTATTAGATGTACTGATACCCCACCGGTTTCCACCACAGTATGGGCAAGAGCAGAGGTCAAGTGCTATTGGTACCGTGTGGATTACAGTCATGCTTGCATGCCCTGCATCCCTCAATACTGAAGTTTCCTGGGCTATATGAGGCCCTGCTCTGGAACTAGAAGTTTAAACTAGGATATGCTAGGAGACCCAGGAAGAAGAAAGAAAATCTTTCATTGAAATCTGTAGATTTGAAATAATAAACAAGGTAAGTTGCATAATCATGTTGAATGGTTACTGGCAATATCTCAATAAATATTATTTCAGTTGATTAGAAACACTGAGGACAGATAGAAATTGAACATTGAAAATGCACTTTAAAAATCCATTACATTTATTCATCAATATTTATTGAATAATTGCTATCAGGTTTAGTTGTAAAGCCTAGGACCTTGCAACAAAGTTTCAGTAGCATGGAGGAGGAACCTGGGATTTGAGCTGAAATCCTCATGAAGATGTGGCTTAAGCTGGGTTTTGGAGAAATCAACTCAAAGGCAGAATTTAATTCTAGCAAGGGGCAAAGGCCAAGGCATAGGATGCAAAGGGATTAGTAGATTCAGCTGTGATTTGGCATCTCTCTTTACCAAATTAGCTTCTTTATGAAGCAGGGAATGGTTGTTAAGGTGGGGCCCATTCAGGAGTAAGACAGGACAGATGTTTATTTCATGAGACCTGTTCCAAGCTATGCCTAGTCTTCTATGGGAACATGTGGATTTTGGGAGGGAAAACTTGCCATGATTTTTTTTTTAATTTCCAATGTTTGTATTGGACACTCATGAAGCCAAATCAGATACGATCTTATTTTGGGAAGGGAAATTCCTTTATAACCCTTTAACAATGGTTACACATATGAGTTCTGGAATCAGAAAGACTTACTTCTAATAGACTTTGAAACAATTATTCAATTGTAACTAGAAATAAATATAGTACCTGCCCACTGGATTGTTGTGAAGAGGAAATTAAATTTAGTAGTGTCTGGCATGGAATAAACGTTCAATAATCATTAGTCATTATCCTTTCTATGTAATATGAGAACAATGACATGTTTCTAGAAATTTGGTGGCTGTAATATGCCGAAATAACAGGTGAGGTGGCTGCATTTGAACCCTCATCATGACACTTACTGGCTTGAGCAAGTAAAATTACTCACTGATTTTCCCTTTCTCATGTATAAAATGGGGATAAAATTGCTCATGTTGTAGGTTTTTTGTGAAGGTTAAATGAGATAATAAATGTAAAGCACCTGGCTTATAACAAATTGTTGCTTTTGCTTTTAGCTCCATTTTCCAAAGACAACGAAACCAGCTGTGAGCATCCAGCATCAATATTAAGGACAAATCGTATCTATAGATTTCATCTTCTCTATATAGTGCTGATGAGGATTACTCTGATTTACAGCTTTCTTCTTTGTGGAGCTTACAACCAGTGGGTATATTCTCTCTGAATAATAAAAGTGGTCGAGGAATTCAAAGTGAGATTGGAGAAAATAGAGTATTTAAACAATTTACTAGCTTCTATTCCAGTATCTGGGTAGTAGTCTCAGCTCCTGGTCTCATCTCTAGGATCTGGTGGGCTAGTATACTTGTCTTGGAAAGATGCTGTGGTACTTCTGTAATAGGAGAACTTCTACTATGACCAATTTCTGTGTGGATTGATTTTACTAGAGTGTGGGTACAAGGCATTATGTTTGATGAGTTTTAACCATCAGTTCTAGAGGATTGAGGCAGACTTTAAAGATACTGTCACTAAGATCAAAATGAGATCTGGGATTTCTGGTTGTAAAGTATTGGAGAAAGTTTTCAAGAATTATCCATATTCTCTAGGATATCTTGAGAAATTATTAGAAATTCCATTTCAATTTAGTTGACTCAGTAATTAGAGCTGTGGTCCCCAACCCCCAGGCCTCAGCCTGGTACCAGGCCATCGCCTGTTAGGAAATGGCCACGCATCACCACATGAATTCTGCACTTCCACCCCACATCCCACCCTCCCACCCTGGGTCTGTGGAAAAATTGTCTTCCATGAAACTGGTCCCTGGTGCCAAAAAGGTTGAGGACTGCTGAATTAGAGGCATGAGCTTTCTTAGAGTTCTCTATCTTTATCCATTTTCTCTTCTGTTTGGTAAGAGAATTTTTCCAAACTATTTTCAGGCAACTTCTAAAATAAGTTTATATATATAATACATAATATGTAATATACAATATACAGTGTATAATGCCTGACCAACTACTTGTGGACTTCTTTAAGGATTCAGTATATGCAACCTTACAATGAAAGATGGAAAAGAGGTTCTTTTTTTAGGCCGAAAGAAACTTGATTAAATTTATAGGCATAGGATTAAAAGTACATGGAAATGAAGATAATGAAAATGTAATAAAGGGGATATGGCAAATGAAACAAGTCTCAAAGAAGGAGAGACAAGAATAGAGAACACTGGGGAGGAGGAGTAACACATGTTTCTCTGGCATGGGTGGTTAGGTAGAGTGGATGGTGAGATGTGGAGAACATTTAATTGAATGATATTCACTTTTTCAGTAAGGTGACAATAGGGCACCAGCCCAGTATGGTTGGGGATGGAAGCTTGAGATGATTGGAAAGGATCTAATACAGCTGCAATGTAATATGAAATGGGAGCCAAATAACAATTAAAATGATTTCTGAGCAATGTGGAGAGTTTAGCTGATGTTAGATATTCTAATTTTTAGTAGTTCCAATTGGCATGAGTCCATGGCTTTCTCTGGTATTATTAAGTAGCCCGGGGGTAGAAACAGAAAATGATGCAATTGAATGCCTTGTTCACCATAATATCAATCTCTCAAGTTAGGATGATTTTCTCCCAAAGGAAGGAGACTTTCATTTTTGGCTTAATCTTATGTGAATTTGTCATCTTCCAACTCATCAGCATTCTTTTTTGGGACATACAAACCATGATGAGGAGCAACAATTGATCATGTGTTCCTTTTTTCATGGCAAGAAATTTCTTAATATATACATTTTTATCAAAATAAATTTGCCAGTGAGTCTTTAAATATTAATGGCTGACTAGTTATATGGAACATTACCTATTTACTTTTTATATCACTATTATCTTCTCTGATAGCCTTTTCCCATATATATTGCTGTAATGTTACAATACATCATTTTAAAAATTTCTTCATCTTTCAGGAGACTCACATTGAACAATAAAGATCACTTGGACTACATTCTATTATACATTGGGTGCTGCTAGCCAGATTTTATAACTTTAGAATCTATCAAATGACTATGTGTTCAGTTCTTGGTATCATGCTTAGCTATAGTAGCAAGATATCCAAACATCTTAGGTCCATTCAGCATATTTCCTTTTTGAGCAGGCCAAAGATGATGTTATGGTGACTTTGGCAGTTTACTCAGCAAAAGCTAATATTATGTACTGACCTTTCCAATATTTTGAGCTCTACTGACTTTTCTCCATTACTTTGTAAACTTTCTCCATGTTATCTGCTTTGTAGTCATGCTAAGCCAATATCCAGCCAACAGAGGCAGATTGCTCCATTAAAATATGTAGGCTTAGGGAGTTTTTAGGGCAGTGAAGCTATTCTGCATGATACTATAATGGTGGATACATATCACTATACATTTGTCTAAACTCATGAAATGTCTAACACAGAGTGACCCCTAATGTAAACTATAGATCTTAGTTAATAATAATGTTACAGTGTTGGCTCATCGATTGTAACAAATGTACCACACAGATGCAAGATGTTAATAGTGGAATCTTGTGTGTATGTTGCAGGTGGGAGGTAGTATATGAAGGGATATATGGGAACTCTCTGTACTTTCTGCTCAACCTTTCCATAAACCTAAAACTGCTCTAAAAATAAAGCTTAATTAAAACAATATGTAGACTTCCAAAGAAGTGATGAAGATTTAGAGCTAAAAGGAGCAATATACACTATAAAGAATACTACATCATGCAATACAGAAACAGAATATGTCTTACTTTAAAGGTTTAGAGATTACAAATAAATCATTCTAGTTACCCAGTTACATATGCATTTCAAACAACATATCTAAACAGAATTAATTATGCACATAAAAGTAAATTCCTATATACATATGGACTATTATTAGCTGTATACACCGCTATACATGAGCCTGAGAACTGCTGTACTGAGTCAGAGCCATGTTCCTAGTTATATTTCTGGGAATAACGCCAAAGGATGTTTTGTGGGAAGATATGGCTGTCTTCTGTGATTCAAACTTCTGTGATTCAAAATTTTACCAAAGTTTTCTCACTTTCCCCTTAAATTGATATGTAATTATCTGCTACCTTATCAGAGATTTTCTTGAGCCTATTTATATTTGACTCTTCTCCTAATATGTAACAAGTTTCAAATACTTACATTTACTGTAATAGCTTTATGACTTAAAACTATCTCTTTAAAATGTTCCCAGGGGTAAGCTTTTGCTCTGGTGTTCTGGAAAATTACTTTGTTCTCACTTTGTTCAAATCCCTAATTTAAAAAATTAAAACAATGTTCTTAATTCATATTTTCTCCATGATCACAGCATTCTAGTTATTTTCTCATCTCTTGAAAAGAGAGACCTGACAGCACATGTTATTCTAAGGAAGAGTACGAGGCTACTCAAATTATGTGAGCTCAGGAATTTCAATAAAGTTTATTTCTTTCTAGTACCTTGCCAATTACCGAGCTGATGTCTGAGATTTCACTGCTAAATACTTATTCTTTCAACTTAATTGTTTGACCACTGTTAAATTTTTTTTTTTTTTTTTTTTTGAGACAGAGTCTCACTCTGTTGCCCTGGCTAGAGTGCCGTGGCGTCAGCCTAGCTCACAGCAACCTCAAACTCCTGGGCTCAGGTGATCCTTCTGCCTCAGCCTCCCAAGTAGCTGGGACTACAGACATGCGCCACCATGCCCGGCTAATTTTTTTTCTATATTTTAGTTGGCCAATTAATTTCTTTCTATTTTTTTTTTTAGTAGAGATGGGGTCTCGCTCTTGCTCAGGCTGGTCTCGAACTCCTGAGCTCAAACGATCCGCTCACCTCGGCCTCCCAGAGTGCTAGGATTACAGGCGTGAGCCACCGCGCCTGGCCCTGACCACTGTTAAAATTTGACTACTTGGGGAGGGACATACAGAATGAAGAGATTGGGAGCAGAGAAAATAAACTTCAAACTTTGCAACTGTGCCTAGAAAAGCTAGAAATTATTGGTGGTTTTCATCAGAAAATGCTCAAGGGCGGGAGACTGTGGTCTATTATGTCCAGACAATAGAAATGTTGGCTTTAACAGCATGTTAGCCATTGCTTAGCAAATAGGCTATAGTGACTCCAGATATACTTGTTGGGTTGTAATTGGTTGCTTGGTACAGTGACTGACTGTAAAGTCTTCCCTTCTAAGTTGGAATATTTCCCCTAAAATTATATCATTCTGAGGGTCAACCTATTATGATGCAAAGAACATGAACAGGAGAGAAAGGTAGATCTGAATTTAAATTCTGGACCTACCAATAAGATCTGTGTGACTTTAACAAAATTTCTTATTCTTTCTTGAGGCTCTACTTACTCATTTGTAAAATGGAGAGAAGTAAACTCAAAGGAGGTTGCTTTTTTAAAAAAAATTTTGTGAGTGATGAAATTAAAATAAAAAGTGCAAGTTCAATGCCCAGTAGGAATACAATATTTGGTAAGTATTACTGTGAACCTGAATGAAATTTATCTGCCACTCTACCGTGCTTTCAGGATCTTCTTAAAATTTATCCTCAGAGGATAACTGATCATTGGGAGAAGCTGACTTTCCTCAACTAGTCCAGACTTCTCTATACATTCTGTCCTTCAGATCATTGGAATCATGGAACAGTAAAGGTAGAAAGAACTCAGAAAGAACCCATTTCCAAAGCTTTATAATGCACACCAAAATATCTGACAGCAAAGAGTCTGATCTGACAAACCGAAGAACTATTCAGTATTGTTTCCTTCTACATAGTAGGACCAAGCATGACCCTACTCTTTACTTTAATGCAGAAATAGCATGGTAATGCAGCAAACATAAGGCACATGGTTTCTTTTAATACCATTCCTGCAAGATGTCAAATTTTCTTTCTAGTTCTTGTCCATATGGCATGCTACATAGAATTGTAGTAATAATTTAGGTATAGTTCTAAATCTTGCTTTTTTCTCTTAATCATGTGCCTATCATGTTTCCATATTATTATATAATCCTTTAAATTATATATTAAAGGATTATATAATATCTAATTGAAAGTAATACATAAAAATATTTGGCCCTAATTGGAAATTTTATTTGTTACTTATACTGTAATAAATGTCAATGCAAATAGCATTGTTTTTGTTATTTCCTTAGGATACTTTCTGAAATTTAGAATTCCTAGGTCTAAGAATAAGGACATTTAATGAGTCTTAATATGTATTGCTAAATAACATCTTAAAAATACTGCACTAATTTATAAAATCATCAACAAAATGCATCAGATTTACTGTAGCTGCCCCAGTACTATTATTTTTTTAAAAATATTGTTTGCTAATCTTATAATCTTTTTATAATGTATCCTCAGAGGCTAATTGATCATTAGGAGAAGCTGACTTTCCTCCACTAGTTCAGTGACTGCTGATATCATGTGAAATGGTATCTTATTGTTTTAACTTGCATTTATTTGATTATTAGCATGGCTTAACATTTTTCTAAGTGTTTATTGACATGTCAGACTTTTTCTTATATTAATTGACTGTTCTTAGCCATTGTTCATTTTTCTATTAGTGTCTTGAAACAGTCACTTTCTAGGAAGTGTTTCCTACAATGGTTTAAATGATTTTTATATTTCTATTTTAAAAGAAAATTCACATTTCTGATACGGAATTTACTGTTAATTTCTAAGACTATCATAATCTTCTGTAAATGTTGTCAAATAAAATGTTATATAAAAAAAGATGCTAGAAAATATCTTCATATGTCAAAGTGTACATATTTACTGTTCTTGATTAATATCCTAGATATGTAATATTGAAAAAGTCAAGTAAGGTAAAACTACTTTACATTTGATATTGGAGTCCTCAGCACTCTATTTGCATGTTATGAAAAGCAATGGTATAATAGAAGAAGAAAACCTTTCAAAGATTTTATAAAGCATTTAAAAAGTGATTTTGAAGTGGATATTAAAAATATGCTATTATTTATATATTTATATTATAATATATGTATATGTATTCAAGGGATAAGATATTATTTATATAACAGATTATAGTTAACTTTTTCCAAAAATTAAGATCTATCTCTCCCCTTTTGGTTGCATTCCCAACTTTTATAATTTTGTTTTCTGGATGAATTCTTTTTTTCTGATGTTGGGGAGTTGAGAAGTAGTAGATTAAAAAAAAATCAGGCTTGATTTTCTTAGCAGATTCAGCATATCAATATATGACAAGATTATATTTAGTTGAGTTTCTAAAGTGCCTTTAGAAATGTAAAATTAAAAAAAAAATCACTGGCTTGGAAGATACTATTATTGACCATCTGGTACAATTCATGTATCTTTTCTACCACATCCTCTAAGAGTAGTTTTTGAACCTGTGCTTGAACATTACAATGACAAGAATGTACTACCTTCTGAGGCAGCCCAATATTTGGACAACTCTGAATGTCAGAAAATGCTTTGCTACATTCAGCTAAAAGCTGTTTTAGTATATTTTAGTCAATAGTCTTGGTTCTATTATGAAGATTTATGGAAGAAGTTTAATCTCTCTTTTTCTTGACAGGCTTTCAAATGTTTGAAACCAGCTCACGAACAAAAAATTATCATGTAAAGCACAAAAGAAACATCATAATTGTGTTTCTTGGGGGGCTTCAGTGAGTAGAGATCAAATCAGTTTAGGAAACTAAGAGGAAGTAACAATTAAGATAGACTAGGTGAATGCCTAAAATCTTAACAGAGGGATTGACAGAGGTGAATGTTCCAAGTGGAATGGACTTTGAAAGTAAAGACATGAAGGGAAGCGTTGAGTATGTTCTGGAAACAGTTCATTTTGGCTGGTGCATAGGAGAAATGTGGACACTTAGAAAGGAAGATGGGGGAAGTATTATGAAAAGCCTTACATGTATTCAAGGACTTAGAAGTAGAAGGTGCCATGTTTGGATCAGAGCTTTGGGAAAGTGAATTGACAGCAGAACTAATAGGACTGATTAAAATGTGAAGAGCTGAGAGGTGAGGAGATCCATCAGCATTCTCTTACAAAAGTGTGGTCGAGGGGGCAATGAAGGCCTGAATATGTGGCAAAGTTTAAAATGGAAAGGAAGAGATGGATGTGGGGTAGGATGTCCATGACTTTGAAACAGACTTAATGGGGAAAGGAGGAGAGAAAGGAATGGAAAGAAAGAAATAAAAGATGACTTCAAAGTTTCATTTTTTTGTAGCTCTGAAAGAATGTTGTTGACAGAAATAGGAATAGGAAAAGGAGTAACTCATTATACAAGAAAGACAGTGAGTTGCTTTTGAACAAGTAACAAGGAGTTTGTATGGGCTTGAACCAGATCTCTGGCTGCACAGGAGTCTACGAGACACTGCCAGTCAAGCAGGCAAGGGTAGGAGCACACTTGAACCAACTGACATGGATGATTGGGGAAAGGTATCATAAGTATCGTGCAGGTTCATTCAATGTAGGAAACGGTCTAAGAGGGAAAAAACAAACAAATTAACAATCAAACAAAATATCCAGGTTAGTAGGGATTTAAAGCCAGGCAGGTCTACAAAATCAGTAAGGACTGAGCAGGTTTTGGCAGGCAAGAACAGAGTCAGGTTTCGTGACTTAGTTTCCTTGTCTGTAAAAAAAAGATAACTATAAGCCTACCTCAATGGGTTGTTGTGACAATTAAAGAAAAATACATGCAAAAATTTAGCACAGTATCTGGAAGATAGTAAGCATTTAATAAATATTTATTTATATTATATGATATAATAATGAGAGATAATATGCTACATAAATGTTTTAAAACATCATTCAAAAAATCTTTATCACTTTCATTGTTAAAATTGCAACCTTCCAAAACCATAATATCATGTAAGACAAAGAACATATGACCATAGATAAAGGGGTAAGTGTTCTCCTGTCAGCTGTCTTTAGTCAACTTTGTTACCATACTAAAGTTCCTTATTCCCTCTTGGCATCTTCTTCTTTCTATTAAAAGGGTAGGGCTTCATGATCTCTAGAATATCTTCTAACTGTAAATGTAGATTCTATGAGATATAGATTTGGAAGCCTGAACTTTCTCATGGCACTTCTTATCTTTGTAACTCAATGTCTCTCATTTTCAGCATCCGCACCTTTTAATTGAGTGAAGTTGGACAGTGCTAGCATTATAGGATCTGTGGTTCCTAATGAATGTGCCTTTGCCATTTAAGTCAGTCTTCACAAACTAAGAGATCTGAAGTCACTTAACCAGATTATACCAGTGCCTGAGCTGCCCAACATACATCACCCAAAGAACTGGACTTTATTTAGTTCATCAAAACCTTTTAAAACTGGGACATTATTTAGTTCATCAAAACATTTTAAAATGGAAACACAAGAGACCAGAAAAAAAAAGAACTCTGAATTTGATAGATTTGGACTGATCTGTACTTTTATAAAAGACAATAAGGTGCCTAATTGGCTTGGGGACCAACATTTCTTTGAATTGTATGATATTTAAAGGAAATAGTATCTGTATAATGAGATTTTTCTCTGCACTAACCTACTTACTGACAAACAGGGAGTGAAAGAATGTGATCATTTGTGGATAATCATCATCGTCTACATAAGTTAATTATTTACTAAGAAAACTCAGATTACAGGGCACCATACCATTCCTTAGTAATATATATATTTCTTCTTCTTCAATCACAAATGAATATAATACTTTCATTTTACATTACCAGTACCTCACAACTTTGCTAAATACACTTTAAAAGATAAATATCCAAAAGTAAATCAAAATTAACAAGCATCTTTTAGGTGAATAAAAAATAGATTCAATTGTTTAAAGGAAAATGAATTTAAAAGAAAAGTAATTAACATTTGTGGAGGACATACTATGTGTAAAATGCTTTTAAAAACATAATAAATTAATTGTTGTGAATAGGTAATATGCATATAAAATATAAAATCCAGAAGGCAATAACACACAATGTAAAATAAGCTTCTTTTGTCATTTCTCTCTCCATCTCTCAGTTTTCTCCTCAGAGGCAACAACTGTTACTAGTTTCTTGTGTAATAAGAATAATAATAGCTAACATTTATAAAGCACTTATTATATGGCTATTAAGGTTCTTAAGTGTTTTAAAATTTTTAGCTCATTTAGTGCTCACAACATCCATTGGCAATATTTTTATCATTAATAATTAATATTAATATTCAATATTATTCTCACTTTTTACAACTGAAGAAACTGAGGTACAGAGAGGTTAGATGACAACTAGTAAGTGTTGGGTTGAGACTTGAATTGAAGTAGTCTGGTTTCACTATATCATTTTACATAGAAGGAAAGCCTATGAAATATATAAGCACAAATGTGCATATCTGAAAATATACACATGCACACATAAACACACATATACGTTTTATGCACTTCGCTTTTTTATTTAATAATACTTCTTGGAGATTGTTCTAAATCAGTACATTAAAGAACTGCCTTTAAAAAAATATTTGCATAGTTTCCAATTGCATGGATATACCACAAGTTTCAACTTAATTCCCTATTGATAAATATTTAGGTTGCTGCTGATCTTTTATTGTTATAAGCACTGCTACCATGGCACCAACTGGCCACATGTGTTAGGATTTATGTATGCTATTTAATGATGCTCATACAAATGTGTGAGAGATATTCTTTTTCAAAAACTGATGGACAGAAGAATGAAATAATTTACCAAGGCGTCAGGGGTAGTAAGTCGTAGCACTAATATTCAAAATTGGATATTTTTTCTGAAAGAAACATTTTTTTCACTAGGGTACAAACCTGGGACTCATCATAACACAATGATAAGTACAAGAGTTGTTAAAGACATGGAATCAACAGAGCTCGACAACATATTGAACTCTGATGTTTCAACCTGGTTGACCTGGGAAATGGAGCCACTATTAACAGAAAATACAAGAGAAGAGCATATTTCAGGCAGATATCAAACACTGATAAGCTCCAAATGCCCAAAGACAACCATTCCCACATCCTTGCCTTCATGGGCAGGAGGGAACAGGAGCTCTCGAGATCTCAAGCTCTGGAAGCAAGAGGCAGCTAGAGCTTGAGTTCTCTGTAGAACAAAGCTCCTGCCCTGGTTGCCAGACCTCTATTGTCAGGACAGAAGAGGAGATTGGACATGTGCTTGGTCCTGTCAAGTGTCTTCCCCTGCTGAAAAACTCCATGATATTAGTCTGGATGGATATTTCTTGGATAAGACACCAAATGCACAGGCAACAAAAGCAAAAATAGACAAATGAAATTAGATAAAATGAGAAAACTTCTATACAGCAAAGGAAACAATTAACAGAGTGAAGACACAACTCTACCTATTGGCAGAAAATATTTGGAAATCATATATCAGATAAGGGCTGGCTAATATCCAAAATATATATCCTATATCCTTATAGGTCCCCCAATAGGGAACTCAAATTACTAAATAACAAGAAAACGAATAACTCTATTAAATAATGGGCAAAGAACCTGAATAGACATTTCTCAAAAGAAGATATACAAAGGGCCAAGAGATACACGAAAAAATGCTCAATATCTCTAATCATCAGAAAGATGCAAATTAAAACAGCAACAAAATATCACTTCATACCTGCTAGATTTGCTATTCTCAAAAACACAAAAGCCAAGTGTTGGCAAGGATGTGAAAAAAAGGAGACCTTGTACATGTCGGTGGCATTGTAAATTAGTACAGCCACTTTACAAAACTGTATGGAGTTTCCTCAAAAAGCTAAAAATAGAATTACCATACCATATGATACAGCACTTCCACTTGTGTGTGTGTATATATATATATATATATATATATATGAAGGAATTGAAATCAATATGTGGGAGAGATGTCTGCACTCCTGTGTTCAGTGCAGTGTTATTCACAATGGGCAAGATATGGAAATGACCTAAGTGTCTCTCAATGGATGAATGTATTTAAAAAACGTATATATACACAATGGAATGCTATTCGGCCATTATAAAGCAGAAATTTCTGTCATGTGAGGAAATATAGATGAACCTAGAGGACATTATGCTAAGTGAAATAAGCCATGCACAGAGACACAGATACCATATGATCTCATTTATATGTGGAATCGAAAAAGGTCAAACTCATAGAAGTACAGAGTAGAATGGTAGTTACCAGAGGCTGAGGGTCAGGGAGATAGATGGGGAAAGGAGAGATGTTAGTGAAGAATAAGTTCTGGTGATCTATTGCACAGCAAGGTGAATGTAGTTGATAATAATATCTTGTGTATTTCAAAATAGCTAAAAGAGAGGATTTTAAATGTTCTCACCACAAAGAAATGATAACTATTTGAGGTGAAGGATATGGTAATTAGCTTGATTAGGTCTTTACCCAGTGTATACATGTAACAAACATCACATTGTATCCCATAAATACATATAATTATTTGTCAATTAAAAATAAAATAAACAAAATTACAAAAGAAATAAAAAGTCTTTTCCTGTTGCTTTTTTTCTTCCTCGCCAGGACATCACCATTCTGTCTTGCCCCTTTCTACCATTTTAAGAGAGTCAGAAGTAGTGTCATTATGGACTTCATTCCTGTTTAAATAGTCAATCTAGGAAGACCTGGATTCTGAGGTCATTTCTCCTTCTACAAATTCTCATTTTCCTGGGTCTTTCTATACATCATCTTTTCTGACTACATCTCCCATCCTTCGCCAGTCCCACCGTTCCACTGGGACAGCAGGCACAGTCAGTTATTACCAACCTCTTTCCTTCACCTTCTTACTTTGACCGAACCTTGGTCCTGAGTGTTCCCTGAGGACACTCTTTTTATGAGCCCTCTAAAGTTTTGGTTATTTTTCTTCCATAACCTTTTACCAGCAGGGAAAGAGCATTCTCCTTACTCCTCGTGCTATTGCCATCCCATTCTCCCTTCCTCTTTTTCAAACCTCCCCAACTTTAAGTCTCATGTCCTCAAAACATCCACCCTTCCTTCTGCTGCCATAGTCTGCAAAGCTTCAAGGCACTTTTCCTCATTCCTTAAGAGTTTAACTCCTGGCTTACTGTCACTGTTCCCAACACTACTTCTGCCATAATTCTGGGTGATTTCATTACAATTGTAATGATTCTTCTGATGCCCTGGATTTTTGAATTTTAAACTTCTTCTCATCAATGATTTTGTCTTTTACCCCATCTGGGTCACTCGTTTTCATGATTATGACCAATGCCTTCTAATTGCCAATATCTGACATCTCTTCATAATCTTGAGTCAAGAATTCTACTCTTAAAGTTGAAGCTCTTACCTTTTTAGCATACTTCCTCTCATACTCAGCTCCAGCAATTTTTTGGTTCATTGGGAACTTCTAATCCATTGATCCTCCTACTCTTCTTCTTCTTCTTCTTTTTTTTTGATGACTCAGTTCCTCACTTTCTTATTTTAAAAAAAAATTTTCCCCTTAAAATTCACATGTTGAGAACTTGCTTTCTTATTCATAGTAACTTCCAATATCAATTATTTGGTCACTCCCTTGCATCCTTGTATATTCCCTAAACTCCCTTGCTCTACTCCCACTTTGTATACTTACCTGACCAAATCTCAAGCCCAGTTATATCCAAATATCCACCTACCTCATACCTATGTCTCCATGATTGAATGAGCCAAAGAAAAATACACAAGTAGGATAACTGACCTCATTTTAAATTCATGACCACTAACATGGATACTAGTACTACTGCTCAGCAACCCTGCTACAATCCGTTCCTCCATTCCTTGAGGACAATTTTATTTCATTTTCTTTATCCTCAAATCTCCAATATATCCTTCACTATTTTCACTCTTAGCAGTGATCTTTCTAATAATACACTGAGAAAATAGCAGGAAACAGAAGATAGTGTTTACGACAAAAAAGAGTATCCCCAAGCTTCCACCCATCATCCCACCTACTTATACTCCTGTTCATGTACTCAGCCTCTAGATTATTACTATAAGGAAACTATCTGCTCTCCTATTTAAAGTCAACACTTCCAACTGTGTACTAGATTCCATCCCCTCTTCCTAACTCAGATCTTTGCTCAAGTGTTACTTCCTCAATGAGTCCTTCCTCGACAACCATCTTTAAAATTTCACTTTCCCTGGCATTCTTTATTCTTATCCCATTATTCATTTTTTTTCCATATCACTTGCCACCATCTCACATAGTATATTGTAACTATTTATTGTCTGTATTACTTCCCCTCCCCTCTGTAATGGAAGTTCAATGAGCATAGAGAATTTTATCTGCTTTATTCATTAATGTATCCCCAGTTTCTATAAGAGTTCCTAGAACACAGTAACTGCTCAATAAATATTGTTGAATGGAATAATGGATAAATGAGTGAGTTCAGTTTTAGGCTATGAGTTAGATGTAGCCATGCAATAAACATGGGAATTTCCAACAGGAAATTAGGAGGTGATTTTAGGGTAATTATATAGATTTGGGGTTTATATACATAAAGTTGAAGAGAAGTCACAAGAATAAAGACACAAAAAAGGAAAAACTAGATTAACGAGAGGAAACACATTTGGCAGGATATTTTTTGTGGAAGTATGAAAACATCTGTGTCAAGCATGATAGCTCTCTTCCCACTATGGTACAATATTTAACAGAGTATGGATATTTTTATTAAATGGTATTTATTAGGAATATGATTTACTAAGTCAAAAGGCATGCTCATTACTTTTGGACATTGAATAAGAGAGGCTAAATAAAATCATAAAACAGAGAGGTAGAGTCACTGCTGACGACAAAGGTAAGAACAAGTTAATGTCTAGGCTCCACAGAGCCAGTCAACCTCCAATCCTGCAAGGTCATTTTAGGTGATGCTTTTTACAGTGAAACATTCCTTTGAATCTTGTCCTCTTTAATTTTAGAATATCAATGCATTAAATTTTATAAAATAAAGCAAATATTTGATTATCAAAAACATTATAAAATATATTTGTGTAGGTATGTGTATATTTATAAATATATGGATATATTTGTGTGTGTATACCTATATTCATGTCTATCTGTCTACCTGTTTATTCAGTTGGTAATACTGCTCTGACCTTTTTAGTGACATTTGGTGAAAGGTCTACACTAACCAGTGTATTTTGTTGCTTAATATATTGCTCATTTTAAAAGACGCTTTTAAAAAAATTGTTTTTTACAGCTAATGCGACTATGACTTGACTGCTTTGCATATTATCTGGGGATTGGGGTGGTGATGATGATGCCATACATCTATGTAAGGAATTGCATAACAATCATCCAGGCAACAGTTCCAAGTAAATCAGCCATGCCTGGTCCTACCTCAGCCAGTCTTTACTTGCCTACCTCCACATTCTTAGGTCAGGCAAAGAGTTTTGAGTAAGAACCATCATCTTCTAGTTCCTTGATTCTAGTCTCTTTCAAAATGAACTTTATTTGTTTGGAGAACCTTTCATGACAGAGCAAGGTTTGGCTAACTGCTCTTCCCTTGACTTTCGTTGTTTCAACTCAATTTAAGCTCACCAGCTCATTTCAGGATGAGGGAGAAAATCCTCCCTGGAACATTCCAGAACACAATCATATTTTAAGCTTATAAATATTTACTTTTCATGGCATAAACAATAAAGTAAAAAATGGTTTTCTAAAACCTGATGTAGATATTTGCTGTTATAAAGATAAGTTATACATTTGGATTTTTAACAAAAAAAAAGACTTCCTAATAACATATGTAATAAACTATTAACTCTTTCTAATCTAAGTTTTTTTTACCTTTAAGAAAATGGGGAGCAGAAAATTCACAATGTAAAACAGAACAGATTGGAATCTGAAAAGATAAAAAGTTTTAGAAACTTTGGAAACAATAGATTCTTGGCAACTTATCCCAATAAATAAAACATAAGTGTATTTGATATTAATCAAAACTTGTTAGCTTTTTAATGTTGAGAAGTTAAAATATTAGCAGATTAAAATAGAAGTGGCATATTTTATGAAACTTTGTTATGTTAGTATTTGACATTTTGAGTTGGTAGCATAATTACAACTAAGATGATTTTTCTTTTCATATAATGTCTTTCAATTTTTATATACATACAAAACACTTGAGGATCTTGTTAAGCGGAAGATTCTGATTCTGTAGATTTGGGATGGAACTTGAAATTCTAACAAACTCCTTAGTGATGCCAATGTATGGACCATACTCTGAGCAGTAAGGATTTAGGGGATAATTAGGGTTATCTTCCTTAGTTTATTCATTTTTACAATCATTTTATTAAATCAAGTTGTTTCATTGCTTAACAGCTAATACTTTATTTCTTTGGGAAGAACAATTTAAATTGTTTATTGTGACAAAATTATTACAATAGCCAATGCCTCATTATTAAGTATAATTTTTCAGTTATATAACTTGCTTCATCCTTTTTACATGAGTTAAAACACAAAGCAATAAATATCCTAATGTAAGATTATCATCTTTACAAGCTGATTTCATCAATGTTTCAGAGGAAAGTAAGTTTAATTTCTTCAGTTAAAAACAAAAGTGGCATTGTTTTTCTGGCTGAGACTGTCAAAACTTGCTATGACACTTGAGTGGGTATATCTATTAAGTTTTCACATGTCATATCTCTCTGATGAGATATCAGTGGGAAATGGTTAATTAAGGAAAAATTAAAAGCAATCAAAATTGAAGATATAGATACACAGAATTGTATTTGAAAGTGCTGCAGTTGAACAAAAATATTATTTCTTGTCATTATTTGTCCTATACAAAATAACTATTTTTATGGAAATGTCACAGTATTGTTTGTATGATGCGTAAGAACAGCATCTAATCTTAGTAGCAAGCTTATTAGATTTTGTTTTTCTATGCACAATGTACTGAAGACCCAAATTTGGGATCTCTTAGGGATTTACTCATCCAGAGTAAATTGCAAACTAGTGAGTGATGCAGGCAGACTAAAGACAGCCCTGATGCTATAAAGATCTGGATAAGAGAGGAGATGATTTGATCCTATGTTATAGGAGGGCACATCCTTTGGGTAGATACCCAGTAATGTGATTGCTGGACAGAATGGTAATTCTATTTTTAGATACCTGCCCTCATATTTTTATTGCAGCACTATCCAGAATAGCAAAGATAAGGAATCGACTTAAGTGCCCATCAACAGATGAATGGATGAAGAAAATGTGGTATACATACACAGTGGAATACTATTAGGCCCCCCAAAAAGAACAAAATCCTGTCATTTGCAGCAACATGGCCAGGTACAAAAAGATAAATGTTGTATCTTCTCACTTATATGTGGGAAATAAAAACTTTGATCACATGGAAGTAGCAAGTGGAAAGATAGATAAGAGAGACTGGGCAAGGTGAGTGGAGACAGGGTGGGAGGAGGATGAAGAGACATGACTTAAAGGGTACAAACATAGAAGAAATAAATTCAATGTTTGATAGCAGAGTAGGGTGACTATATTTAAAAATGCATTGTATGTGGATGATGGGCACCCTAAATGCTTTGATTCGTTACTAAACATTATATACATGGAACAGAATTTTATACATGCCCCATAAATGCATATAAAAAATAAAAAAGAGGGCATATCCTACAGATGTATAGTAAAGTACTATAAATCTGCAAGTTTATCAAATCCACATAACTTTTATCATCTCTTGGGACTGATTTTGGCCTAAGTAAGATGTATTGGTTCCCAAAGTGCCAAAATATTTAAATTAATCTGATGTGTAACAACATATCACAATATATTTTATCTTAATAATATAATGTAATCATCCAGTACACAGTACCTTATAGGATGTCAGCAGGGGATAGCATGATGGTTATGATGGGAAGAGAGTCAACTCAAAAACAAATGTATGCTGATTATATTTGTAAACCCAGATATAATATCTGTCTCAATCTAAAGTGTGTGTGTATGTGTATATATAGATATATATATACATATTTATATATACATTTTCAAAGGAATGTGCTTTTTTTTATCTTTGGCTAAACAAATATAAGTATCTATATTTTTTGGATGGTTATGCATAATAAAATAAGTTACTTAAATTATGTATCAGTTATGGTGCTATTTCTGACAATAATTTATTTGTTAAGTGTTATTGTAACTTGATTAAAATTACACAGTTTTTAAGTAGTGGGAGAGCAAAAATTCAAACCCCAATCTTTCTTACTTCAAAATTTATATTTTAAACATTCATACGTTTTTGTCATGCATAAAATATAGGTAAGAGATTTTTATAAACTTTGGTTTGTGCGTATTCATCTTAATTTGTGGAAGTCGATATGGAACTTATTCCTAGTGGTTGGTTCAATTCCAGGTTGATTCTAGGTTCTCTAAGTCTGAGAATATGCATGTTTGAGTTGGGGGAAAAGAAGAAAGAATATTGGGTTGAAATGAATTGAGATGTCAGCCCTTATTTATCTCCACGTTCTCAAGGTTTCCTAGAAGGTCATTTTTGCTTCTGGAACCATTCTGAAGGTTAGGTTCATGGCGAGATTTCCCAAAGCCTCATTTTATACATCTTGTGGCCTCACGTATTGTCCAGCACAGTATCGTGTGCCCAACAGGAACTCAACTCATAAAGGTTTTGTTGACGTTTAGTTCTTTAGCTTGCCTTCAGATATTCTTCTTTCTAAAAAAATAAATTTTTATTGTGTATGTTTGAAGTTTGCACATGTTATAGGATACATATAGATTGTAAAATTCCTAACACAATACAATTTTAACTTTAGTCCTCATGTGGTACATTGGATTTCTAGACTTATTCTTCCTACATATCTGCCATCTTGTACCGTTTGACCTACATCTCCCTATTTCCTCCACCCCCCAGCTAGACTTTTAAAGTGGATTTCTTATTTGTGTTAGGAAAGAGGTGGCCTTTTCTTGGCTATTCAGTGGATCTGGCTATTTCAGCCTTTACTTCTAGATATCTCTCACTTTACCCAAGGATTCTAAAACAAACAGCATAGGTATTTCCTTGTTAAAATGTCTTATTGGAGAGAGGGAAGACATTCACATGATGAAAAAATTATGAAAGTGTAAACAATTTATGTTGGTTTAATGCTGATTAAATATTGTCAATTACTAAATGAAGCTGTTAATCACATCTTCAGTGGGAACCATATCCTAGGCAGAGCAAGCCAAGTGATAATTCCCCTACATCTATTTTAGTATGATTTTATAGCTCATTTTAGATACAACAAAACACTATTGTTACTGTTTTAGTAATTTGCTATTGTATTTTAGAAATTATGAACTTTAGTATTTTAAAATACATGACCAAAAATGTTGTCCTAGTCTTTTAAAAATAACTCAAACATTTTTTAAATCATAAGTATAATGTTGAAGGAGCAAAATCAGCATTAAGACCATAACCCAGAGATAGTCACTATTAGTGTTTTGTTGTATTTTCAGTTTTTTTCCTCAATTATTAAAATGCACATTTTAATTACTTCACTCTTGATTGTAATTTTATTATGTATGTGGGAATAATTTTTCTAAGAAACATCTCGAAATCAGTGGGAAAATGGGATTTTCTTTAATGAAAATTTTTTTGGAAGACAAGTATTATGTTTAATGTTCTTCTAGTTCTGTACTATGTGAGTCAAGTTGGTGCTATATCTTGATTCTGTCCACTTCTGTCTCTCTCCACTGATATTGCTCTAGTACAAGCCACCATTATCTCTTGCCTTAAAATAATTTCTTAACTTCCCTCTTCTTCAATCTTCTCTCAATCTTACATCTCTAGAATTGATTCTTTTCACAGCAGCCAGTGATCCTTTAAAAACTGAAATAGGATTGTGCCACTCCTCTTTAAATCTCTCAATGGCTTTTACACTGAGCATTAAATCCAAAATCCTCTTCTTTTTCTATAAACCTCTACACAACCCGATTCCTACCTTCTTTTTGGACTAAATTTTATACTACACTCTCCTTTATTCACTACTCTCTAGCCATTCAGATTTGCTACTTTTTGCATCTGTTGTGTAATTTGTACCTGTTAAAGAAGTTTCACATTTTATCTAAGTTGTTGAATTAATTAACATAAAATTATTCATAATGTTCCCTTACTCTTTCAATGTTTCTAGGATCTGTAGTGATGTCTCCACTTTGATTCCTAATAATGGTAATTTGTGTTTTCTCTGTTTTTTGACCAATTTAGTTAGAGGCTTAGCAATTTCCTTTATTTATTTTCAAAGATACAGCTTTTATTTTATGGATGTTCTGTATTGTGTTTCTGTTTTCTACCTCATTGATTCCTACTCTAATTTTTTAAATTTCCTTCCTTCTACATGTATCAGGTTTAATTTTCTCTTATTTTCCAACTACTATACGTGAAAATTTAAACCTTTCTTCTTTTCTAAGATAAGCATTTAAAGCTATAAATGCTCCTCTAAACATGGCTTTAGCTCCATCTCATGAATTTTGGCATATTTTGCATTTGTTATTGTTCATTTTAGTTCAAAATACATTTTAATTTTCCTTTTGGTTATTTCTTTGACTCATGGGTTACTTATCAGTGTGTTATTTAGTTTCCCAATATTTGGGGATTATCCAGATATCTTTCCATTATTAATTCTAGTTTAGTTCTGTTGTAGTCAGAAAATATACTCTGTAACATTTTAATCCTTTGAAACTTGTTTTATGGCTCAGCATATGGCCTATCTTGGTGAATATCCTCTGTGTGTATGAGGAGAATGTGTGTTCTGTAGCTGCGGGGTGTAGTGTGCTATAAATGCCAATTAGATCAAGTTGTTTGATAATGTCATTAAAATATTTCACTGACTTTCTCCACACTCGTTTTATCAGTCATTAAGGAGAGAGTATTGAAATCTTCACCTGTAACTGTGGGTATGTCTCTTTGGTTTTGTCAATTTTAGCTTCATGCATTTTGAAGTTTTGTTATTAGCCACATGCACATATAGGCTTGTTATGTATTCTTGATGAATTAATCCTTTTACCATTATGAAACATCTTTATTTATCTCTAGTAATATTCCTTGTTGTTTTGAAGTCAGATATCAGTTTTTATCTAATATTTATCTAGCCATTCCTACTTTCTCATGTTTAGTGTTTACATGACATATTCTCTTCTAACCTTTTATTTTTAGCCCATTTGTGTCTCTATAATTTAAAGTGGCTTTCTAATAGTCAGCAGATAGTTAAGTCTTGCTTTTTTATACAGTCTAACAATCTACCTTTTCATTGTATGTTTAAACTATTTAATGATGTAATTATTGATATGTTAGTTTTAAGTCTGCTATCCTGCTATTTGTTTTCTCTGCGTTTCATCTGTTCTTTGTTCCTTCTTCCTTTCTTATGTTCTTTTGAATTAATTGAGTAATTTTTAGTGTTCTGTTTTATCTCTATTATTGGTTTATTAGCTATATCCTTTATTCTTTTAGTGGTTGCTCTATGGCTTATAATATCTGTCTTAAACCTATCAAAGTCTACATTCATCTAATATTATACTACTTCACATGGAAGAACATGACAATGATATACTTCTGTTTCTCTTATTTTGACTTTATGTATTTTTAATATATATTTTACCTCTATATAGGTTATAAGCCTGAAAATACATTGTCATGGATTTTACTCTAAATAGATAGTGGAGTATTTAAAATTTTAAAAATAAGAAAAACCAACTTTTTGTATACCCACATATTACCCTTTCCTGTGTTCTTTATTCTTTTGTGTAGACCCCAGTATTGATTTTGTATCATTTTCCTTCAACCCAAATAATTTTCTTTATCATTACTTATAGTGAAGGTTTGCTAGTGTTAGATTTTATCACTTTTTGTTTGCTTGAAATGTCTTTGTTTCCTTTCAATTTTTTTTTTTTTTGCTAGATAGTTTGGCTGGATATAGAATTCTAGCTTTACATTTTTTTCTTTCAGCACATTAAAAATTTCACTCCATTGTCTTTTTGTTGCAATGTTTTTTATTAGAAATTGGCAATTATTCTTATCTTTGTTCTTCTCCATGCAATGTTTGCTCTTTCTCTGCTTGTTATTTATATTTTACCTTTATTACTGAATTTTGATAATTTATTAATAATTATGATGCTTATTCTTATGGTTTACTTTGTCTTTTTCTGACTGGGATTTGATGAATTCATTGTGCTTGTGGGTTTTTAATTTTCATCAAATTTTTATCAAATTTCTTAAGATATTTTTCCTATTCCTTTCTTTATATGTTTCCAGTTGCATGAATTTTAGACCATTTAATATTGTCATACAGATCATTGAGACTCTATTTTTTTATTTCTTGGCATTTTATTGCTGTGTGCTTCAGATTTGATAATTTCTAATGTAAGGTTTTCAAATTCACTGATCTTTTCTCTTTTTTTGCAATGTCTAATTTACCAATCTAATAAATTTTTATTTCAGATATTATGTTTTTTATCTAGAAATTCCATTCTTTTTTTCTTAATAGTTTTTATTCCTTTCCTCATTATGTTCATATATTTATTTAAGACCATAAGCATATTTATCATAGTTGTTTTCAAGTTCTTGATTGCTAAGTCTGTCATTTCTGTCATTTATGGGCCTGCTTCTGTGACTGATGTTTGCTACTTTTCTTATGTCTTGAGTGTCTGGATTTTGTTATTTTTCTTTAACAATCATCTTGTACTGGCAGGCAGTTAGCTTACTTGAAGAACAATTTAATCCTTTTGTGGATCCAGAGGCCTTTATTCTAGGAATTCAACAAACACTCTCCACTTGGTTTGTAGAAACTTGAATGTCTCCCTGCTCTGTACAAGCTCAGAAAATTGTTCAACTCCCAGACTGTTACTTTTTGCTTAGGCCTATCGGGTTTTACCCTATACATATACACTTCATATTCAAAGATGCTTGCGACCGTTATTCAGATTTTTGAAGCACTTTTTATGTATAGCTTCCTCCTCTATGGTACTCTTATGCCAAGTTCAGCTACCTCAACTTCCCTGTTCCCAGTTTGTGTTCCTGCTTCCTCCAAGCATGGTCTGTATCTTCAGGCAAATGACTGTGGCAATGGTAGGAGTCACCTCATTTGTTTCCCTTCACTTAGGGGTCACAGTCTTGCACTGCCTTTTTCAATGTCTGAAAACAAGTTTTTTTCATATATTTTGTCCAGTTTTTAATTATTTGTCATGGGAGGGCAAGTAGCTTTGCTGAAAGCACAAATCAGGAACGGACTTTTCTTCAGCCATTCTGGCCTTTTTCCCAGTTCAAAAAAAAAAAGTAAATCAAGTTAACATTTGCCTTAAGGCCTTTGTACTTGTTCTTTCTACTTAGCAGAGTCTTCCTGTGACCCTCTGCAAACTTCCTCCTTCTCATTCTTTAATCTTTTAAAGAAGCCTTTCTTGATTATACTATTTAAAGTTCCTAAACTGTCATATTAGCTCTTTCTTCCAATCTTTCACAGAGCTCATCACAATCTGTAATTATCTTAGAAAATTTTTTTATATGTGTAACATTCTATACACTTCCTCGTTGTCATGTAAGGTCCATAACAAAAGGAAATTTGTTGATTATACTCCTATATTTCGTAGCGTCTTGAATAGTGCTTGGCCCAAAGGAAGGAATCAACAAACAGTTCCTGAATGAAAGCATGAGTAAAGACAGCATCAAATCATATGTTCTTAAATTGTAAGGTAGAGAGATGCTGAGTAACAAGTACTAAAAAGCCTGGATATTAGAATAGGTTATCTCTATGTGTTTCTGTAGAATCTTTTTCTTCCTGCAATTCTAGATATTTAGCTGTGTTTGCTACTGCACTCCACTTCTGTACATGTAGTCTAAATAATACTATACCCCTACTGGTGGCACTATATGCTCTGTGGAAGTTCATTTGAAATAGAGATGTTTAAATATTTTATCAACAGTAACCTCTTCTAGTGAAATATATCAGTAATATGGAGAAAATAGTATTTTATATAATGGCATGTATCAATACTATGTACCAGTTTTAAATTTGGTCAACAATGAAAGGGTTGGACTGCTTTAATATGAAATAACTGTGTTCATGTTACCTGATTTTAATTCTGAAGTAGATTGAAAAATAGCTGACCTAAATAGGCATGCTGTACTTCTTAGTTTTGCATTCTCTTAGGTGCATGGTTTTTATTAATCATCCACTTCACTGAAATGTAGGTCTACATTTTCCTGAATTTTTTTAAAAAGAAATATCCCTGTCCAAGATCTTGGGATTTGATATTCTCTTAGTATTATTGGCTTACATGATAAAGGTCTAATTCTTTCTTTAATTAGGGACTGGTATTTGGGAACATGGAGGACTTTGTGACAACTTCTGGGCCCATATTTAGTTATAAGAGCCCTCTTAGAATATGTAGGATAAATTTTTTTAAAAAATTGTCCTCAGAGCTTTGTTATCAGGGTTATATTTATGAACTATTCTTGTTCTCTTGTATATCAAGTATCGGTAGCTTTTAGTATTCATTTAGAATCATGAGTACATTTGATACAAATTAAGACATTTATTTATTTATTAAAATTATATCTCATAATTATATCATCTTAACCCATAAACATTTTCAAATTCATCTGTTCCATATTGTCATAATTCAACATAAAACTATAAACTTAAATGTGATTTTAATTTACGCAGTCAGGTAAATTGATGATATGATATCATAGTATATGCAATTTTTTATATATTTTTCAAAATATCTGGACAGCATGACTTCCCTGCCTAGATGATGGTAGTTCAGTGTGAATATTTAAACAGTCTTTGTTATGTAGTTAGAGGCAGACGTTTATTTATAGTTTGCTTAGAATTTTTCAGATATGAAAGGGAAGAATCAGTTTAATCCCTCAAAATTTCCTGAACATTATGACTTTTAGGCTCTGATATGAGTGTTGCCAAGGTGGTCACGGACACCATTGGTAACTTTTATGTGGGACTGGGGGTGGCTTCCTAGGTCACATGTCACAATGGTCCAAGAGTTACTTACGTCTATGTCCCTAATTTAATAGGCCTCATTTGGCTGTCCTCATCATGAACACGTGCTCTCAAGCTCATTCTCTCTAGAGCCCTTAAGATCTCTAATGAAAAATTAGAAGCCTTATCTCCACGAATAAGTGGAATCTGGAAACAATTTTGTTGCCCAGACTATGGTGCCTAGTGTTTCAGACTTTTTACTTATTAAAGGCACCATGGGTCCCAGTCAATCTCCCAGCTTGACTTTCCTAATTGATTAAGATTTAGCTCTGTTGTTGCATTATTCTTTCCTTTTAGCTTGTTTGTGCTAGATCCTTCTTTCCCCCTGCCCCCGCAAAAAAGAGAAATAACTACCTTTTGGGGGAGAAAATGAAATTTGTAAGATTAAACAGAAAGAATATAATACAATAGGAATATAATACCCTTAAGCTGTTGCGAGTGTAATGTTTCCAGTCATCCTTTGTGGACATCTCTTGCCCCTCTGTATAATTACCTTCCATAAATATTTGTTAAACAAATGAGTGGATTAGTCAGTAAATCAACCATATTAAAATATATTTAAAATTCTTGTAGAAATTGGGATATTATTTCAGATAGTCAAAGCCCAAAACTCAGAAGAATTAGATACTTAAATCTACTCTTTCATTAGCATATTTACCAGTAAATATATTTAACACATAATGGAAACTTCCTTTTGTGACTAATGCAATGCGCCCAAACCAAACATCACTGATGGCTTCCCTGTGTGTCCAGTAGTTATTGAAAGTGCATAGAGATGCCTCTGGTGAGGGATCCTTATGTTTCTTATATAGAAAGCTGTGTCATTTGTCATTTTGTTCTGTAATTTTTAAACTAAAGGAGGTCAATCTGCTGTTACATTGTAAATGGCTTATTTTTATTTAACATGCTTTATGTTCTAAAAGTTTGGACAAAATTTTGCTGATAATAAGGCAATTGTTCATAAGCACCACCATATTGCCTGACCTTTTTTAAGATGTCCTACTTCAGACACCCACTTTCTTGCAAAGTTTCAAATTCCCTATTTGCTTTTTGTACTCTATTTCTTTTTTTCCATGAGTTTAAGATGCTTTTCTAAGAGGAAAAAGTGTATCAATAAGTTCTTCAGTACTGCTAAAATTATCAGTGAACATCTTGTCAGACAGTGATGTGTGAATCTGTTTTGTATGCCTCTATTCAAGGCCAGGTTTGTTGATGGAGGGAAGCATTTTCTCATTTTTAAACTCAAATCCCACCCTGTGTGGAACACATTAGTATAATGTAGAGATTGTGGGAGAATTTAACATGTAATTTGTTTTCTAGCTTTCTAATTTGTCCACGTCTCCTTACACATCAAGTTTAAAACAATGAACTCTACTATTTGCTCCTAATGTTTGTTGGATGCTTTCGGAGACCCTTTATTTGTTTTAGTTCAGACAGAATTACGCCCTGGTTCTAAGAATCTCTGAATTAGAAATGGAGCTTTCTTTGTTATGTTCTTTAATGTGCTTTGATCCAGGTCCAGCATGCATCAGCTGCTGCAGCTATCCCAGAATCATTTACTTATCCACTAACGCCAACTCTGAAAGAAGAAATAAACCAGGTTGGTATAAATGTAGGATTCTAATGTGACCACTAACATTAAGTCACTAATGCAACCCTTTCATTAGCTATTACTTTCAATTAGGTATTCTCAAACAATTAGCTTTTGAGCTACATAATCTTATTTATAGCATATACATTCCCTGATGAGAGAAGAAATTACTTCTGGGAAAGCTGAGTCTCAAACTTTTAATTTAGGTACTAAATTCAGATACATTACCTCAGTTAGACTCTCTTCTTGTGGAACTACTAAACTCAATTCTCTTGATCATGTGATCTTCTAGGCACCACAAGCCCCTTTAAAAAGGGAACTGCTGAAATCCATGGGTGCTCAGCACACATAGGGAGATAAATGTGGCAGAGACTTGCTCTTTGCAAAAACCTTTAACATTTTTCAGATTTTCACAGTATTCTCAGGAAAAAAGACCCTCACATCTTATTAATATTATTTAAGGCAGTATATCTATACATTCCTACTCTTATATACATATTTGTCAGAACTTTCTGTTGCTGCTTCTTTGGCTTGATTTTCTACCATGAAAACTGAGATTGGAATCACTTTAAATGTTATCCTGATAGACTTTTCAAAATCTATAATAACATTTATTGTATCTGTCATCACATAGTACTTTCCAGGCTGCTGTATCAAATCCTCTCCAAATAAGACATGGTCTTTGCCTGCAAAGAGCTTACTATATAAATGTAAAGTCATACAATAAACATTAACTATGTATTCATTTATTCTTTCAAGAAATTGGTATAGAGTGCCTAATATTTTGTAGATATGGAGAGATAGTCAGTATGTAAGAAAAGACAATGCCCTGCCTTGACTATCTTTCATTTTATTGTATGGGGAGGATTGGAGTGGGAAAGGACAGATGGAGGGAAGGACAGGTGGTAACAAGGAAATCAATAAACAGGGTAATTATAGATCAGGGTAAACACTATGAAGAAAATATGCAGGATAATGTGATAGAGAGCTACGTTGGAAAGGGTGGTCAGGGAAGGGCTCTCTAGAAATGACATTTCCTCTGAAATCTAAAGGAGGGAAAGGAGCTTGCAAGGGAAGTGCAGCCCTGGTAGTGGGAGAGCAAGCACAAGGGCCCGCAGTGGGAATAAGCTTGATCTTTTGAGGAACAAATGAATGTCACTGTGGATGCAGCACAGTGAAGGAATGAGAGAGAGATAGGAGAGGAGGATGGCTTGGGAAGCAAAAGTCAGATCATGGAGGCCAGGCTGGACTTTATTTTAAAGGCAGTAAGAAGTCACTGAAACATTTTAAGAAGGTTACTATCTTATTAGACTCTAAAAAGATACCTCCGGCCACTGTATGGAGACTAGATTATAAAGGCAAGAAACTGGGAAATACATTAGGGGCTTATTTCAGTAATCCCCCCAAGAGTTTATGGGTAGGACTAGAATAGGTGAACCCACTTCCTTTCCTCTTTAAAACTACCATCTTCCATTCTATATCTTGGGTTTCTTCTACTTTGGAAATGGATTCCAAGTGTATGGCAATTCTGCCAGCTCCCAGCACTCAGCTTCTAGCCCCCACCTGGACAATAAAGTGGTTGAGAGTTTGGGCTCTGTGGCCAGAGTGACCAGATTTGAAGTTTGACTCTGTCATATATTAGCTTTGTAAACTTGGACATGTTTCTGAAACTTTCTATGCCTTAGCTTTTTTCTTTTTAATGTATGAGATGAAGATAAGACTAATATCCACCTCATGGGGTTATTGTAAAGGGCAAATGAGATAAGGCACACGAACTAAGCATAGTACCCTGAGTGTTCTCAGTAATGGGTACTATGCCACAGAGCTTAAAGACAACTCATCCATAGGTACTCAGTGTTGGCTGCTGCAATCATTAATCCTCATCAGACTTAAAAGAAGAATGACAAACCTTAAGTAAATTATGTAACCTGTGTTTCCAGTGGCCTTAACACCACAGAAGCAAAGATAGAGTCATGCTCAAAGAAATTAGTTTCTCTTAATCTACTTCCTTTGACTCTGAAAACAGCATATTTCACCAGCCTCTCCCACCTGGCACCCAGAGGTAGCTCTTGTGCTCTGGAGAACTGGCTCTTAGTGGTCACTGCTACCTGCCTGCACCTGCCCTGGCTCACTGTGGCAGTAGCTCCTCTTGCTGCTTCTCCTGTGATTGCTGCCATCATTATTCCCAATGACTAGGTGCTTGCTGAAGCCAGCTGCCCTTCCCAGTCCGGGGAGATCGGGGCTGGGGGTGGGGTGGGGTATAGATCCTGGCTTATTCACTGTTTCCATTCTGTGCTCAGTCTTGAATCCAAATGAAGAGGATTCCATTTTCCCCATTAATGAGGCCCTCTGGGACACAGGCCACTGTGTAGTGCTGCCTTGTGCTCTTGGTGTATAATGGAGAGCTCACGCAACAGGGCTTTTTGAGCTTTTACCAGCTACTTTTCTGCAGCCAATTTTTCCTAAAATTCAGACCTTATTCCTTGGGACCTAATCTGGAAGATATTCAGTGTGGAGAATATCACAATGGTCTAATAAAGCATTTTCCCTGGTCTTGATCTATTGCTGAGAGAGTTATTGGAAGCCACTTTAGACTTTTGCCTTTCACTTTTGTTCTAAAAATATCTCCTATGTCCTTCTGACTTTCCTTAGGAATAATATATACTGACTGTGTTTCCCTAGGAATGTCCCTTAAAATTTTGGTGGAGATCTGAACTAGAACGGGCCTTCCAGACAGCAAAAGTATAAGAAAAGAGGACTCCTTCCTCATCCCCAACAATGATGTAAGGAGAAAAAAAAACTATAGAAAGCTCTTGAGTACAGACATATGTAAAATACTGACAAAAATTATTTTGTCTATTTCCCCAAATTCTAATTTTCTTGCTATACTAGTTAATCTTACTTTGAAGATTAGGAGAAAACTAGGAAGAGAGGCAGGATTTTAAGCATGATTAGGGAAAAGCACTGAGAGGAATGAAGAAAAATAATAAAGAAAAGATAAGGAAAATGGTCAAATACATTGAAAGACAAAACTGTGATGCTTCCTTCAGAGTATTTCACCAGCTACCTTGTACCTGATAAAAAAAAAAGCCAGGCCCTCAGACTTCTCCCCTGCTTTTATTTAGCAATATTTCTTCTTCTCAATTTAAATGTTATCATCCTTCATATCAAACACTAAACAGTTACCAGAATTTAAATAATCTGGAAATTTGACAAGTACATTTTTAAAGGTTTAAAATAAAACTTCACAATAAGGTAAAGGTAACCTTTTTAATTGCTTTTCTAATGGCTACTAAAGGCATCATAAATAATTTATTGAATCAAAACTAGCATATAACTATGTTTGTCACCTTTCTATTGGCAAGTAACTTGGCACCAGATGGTATTCCATAAATAAATATTCTGGTTTACCATCTCAAAAGAAAATTTTTGTTATTCCAAAAAATCAATAAAATATCTAGAAATAAAATAAAAAGATAGGCAAAAAGAATTCCTCATTTCTTAAAAAAAAGTAAAAAAGTACAATTTATTACCAAGTAATGGATTGTAGGAAGGAAATCTCAAGAAAGAACTGTTTTAGACCTCCACAGTATCTCAGGGAGTGTAGGTGGGCCAGTTGGCAAAAATTTGAGGACACCGGTGAGGAAATATGGTTGATTTATTTACATTCTTTAACTGTTTAGGGTAAGAGCTAGAAACAGTAGGTAAAAGCGGAGGAGAAGCCAGAGGGTAGTGCCATGGGGGATCCTCTTAGCTGTGTGTGATCCTTCAGTGGAGTACCCAGAACAAGGCCTAGTCAATCTGCCACAGGCCAAGATAGGTCCCCCTTTAGGAACTTGGGTGGATGGAGGTTGTTAGGGGCAGAAATTGCCTCTTTATGTGCAAAAAAAATATATTAAGCTTTATTATCAAATATTGCTACATTCGGATGCTGTTTCTTCTCCTATTCTCAAACCACAGAGATGGAAGTGGCTGTTAATATTCACTTACTTTTTCTTTCGTTGTTTTCGCTGTGTCTACTCACCCAATTTTGAGGATCTTCCCATTTGATTATAGCAAAACATTTCCTTTTTTTGATTGCTGTCATCTCTAATTTTCCTGACTCTTACTTCCTTGACCTTTATGACTGGAGTAGCTCTGTTTATATGTACAGTTACATGTACAATTATAACTGATTATAACACTTTTTACATTGCTTCTGAAGTCCATAACCCATGCCCGTAGGGACCAGGCAGGCAACATAAATGTTTGAAGCAGCTGGGAGTATATTAATATAAGAAAATAAGGAGTAAAATACTTGTATTGCTGCAAAGCTAAAATTATGCCGTCTTGGTGCATTGAACTCCATGAAGATAGGAAGCATTCCTGTTTATTTACTGTTGTGTCTCTACCAACAAGGGCAAGCCCTGTGTTTAGTACACAGTCAATAAGACTGGCTAAATGATTGAGTACATGAATTACTGCCCTGGACTTTCTTCCTATAGCTCCCAGAAGGTGTCTCTTAAGTTGTCAGTGACCCTCAGAATTGCAAAATCCAACACTGTGTATTCAGACTTTATTACTTGATTCCTTTCAAGTGAACAAAAAAGGGTATTTGCATTACTGACTCTATTTTCCTTATTAGGAAGTTTTTGTCCCTTGACTGCCTGATGCCACTTCCCCAGTTTTCTTCCTGCCTCTCAGGCAGCTCTGGTTAGGTCTCATTTCTTACCTGCCCCTTCTATGCTTTTGGGCCTGGTGATGATGTTTCCTGTCTCCCTTTTATTCATTTATTTTGGTTATTTCATCAATTACCATACTTGTAGATACCCTCTATTTACCAACTACTCTTAAATTTGTGCTCTTCCCAGAGGTCCCACCTAAATATTAAAACACAAATTCTGAAATTCTAGAAAGACAAGTTGCTCTATGAACATTTCCACATGGATGCTCCACAGATACTTTATACTCATGTTCACCCCCAAATTCTCATCCTACTCCCAAACTTCTTCTACATTCCTTTCACAATCCACCACTCTCAAAAGTAATTAATGTTGGAGTAGGCACTATAGATAAACAGTGACCAAAACAGATACTATATTTTGACAGATGTATATTGAGTGTATACTACTCAAAATGACTTTATAATTTCAGTTGTTGTAAGGGTTAGATAGCTAAAGCTGCAAGTTATGCTATGAGACTATATAATGGGGCCATAGAAAGACTTCCTAAGTAGGTACCATTTAGGCTGAGAGGGTAGATGTGAAAGGATAGGTGTGGAGAGGTCGTTGCAAGGAGAAGGCTCGTAGGTGTGAAGACTGTGGGCTGGGAAGAAATGGGGTGCACGGTAAGGGTAGGAACATCACTGAAGAAGAGGCCGGAATTAGCAGGAGTTTTGTAGATCATGCTCAGGGATTTAAGATTTATTTAAATAGCAATATAAGTCATTAAAACGTTTTCAGCAGAGCAATACCAGAATCAATTTTGCTCCCCTCAAAATGTCGTCGTAATCAACCCAGTCACCAAAACCAACCAAGTGGGAGTCCTCCTGCACTTCTCCCTGTGTCGAGAGCTCCTATCTGCCATATGAATCAACCTACATTTCTTCAAGTGGTCTGGCTCCTTCTCTCCTTGGCGTCTTTGCACATGTGTGTCCCCATCCCAAAGGCCCTCCCACTTTTGCTCCATTTGGGGGATTTCTATCTGTCCTTTGTGAGTCTCAACATCACTTCCAAGAAATCTTCTAATATTTCCCATCCCTTCTTGTCCCCATGTTCATCTCCGAGTCAGCTGTTGACTTTCCCACTGGAGTCTGTATGTACCTCCACCCCCTGTGCTTATCCTACTGAATTGAAATTGTGGATTTGCTTTCCTTTCTGCTCCTCTCAACTGTAAAGCTTTTTGAGGTTAAAGACCTCTTTCATTTCTGTGTTTCCAGGGGCTAGCACAGTACAATGATAGTGCAACTATCATACCACCTGGTAAATAGGGTATTGAATAGAGGAATGTATTAATCAGCAGAACTCATCTATTATTTTGGTTGGTAGTACACATCTATTTTCTAATAAAGATTACTTATCTTTATTAAATATTATATATACATGTGTATATTGGTTATACGTATGGATCCACATATGTATATTGGATGTACATTGGAATTATGTATGAACATGCATAAAAAACAGTTTTGTGGAAAGGGCATGGACTGTATCATAGGAGAGAGCTAGTTTTACATTTTGGCTTTGGTTACACTCTAACCATGTCATTTGTGAGGTTAGTTTACATCTCTAGGCTTCAGTTTTCTCCACTACAAAATGGAGATAATAAGTGCTAAGATAGTTTTGTGGATTAAATAAAATAACTATGAATCAACATAGTGCCTGACTTATGGTAGGCTTTTAGTTAATGAGAATTCCTTCTCGTCTCTTTTCATTTTTCTCTCCTTTGCTCACATTCTTACACTGCCTTTCTTTCCTTATCCTTGTAGCTAAGCACTTGAGAAAAATCAGCTTGAGAGTTTATGGCTATTGATGAATTCTTTTTAGAAATATTATACAAAGTGAGAGACAACTGCATATCTCTGATACTAGAAATCAAGAAACCTCAAGTCTTTAAGGGTAGACAATGCAATAAGGGAGATTAGTATTTAGTTATTATCTCTATAGATCATAATTTACCTTGTATATCATAAAAATCATTTATACACAAATATTTAAGCAATTTACTTTTTCTACTACTTATGTTAGTCTATGATTTTTCAGTAGGTCAGGATATTTGTGTTTAGTAGAATCCAATATATTATAGCAATGCAAAATTCACTGTTTAACTTAATGATATATACACACACATACACATCTCTGTATTACTGAAAGAACTAACATGTCAAAAGTGTTAAATTAGTTTTAAGTATGTCTACAGATATATCCACTTTATTTACACGTATACATACATTGAAATGAAATTGTTTTAAATAGAAGCTTTTACCATTAATGAATAATTATTCCTTATTGTAGGGCCTCTTCATTATTTTGTTGCTTGCAAGTACAAAAAAATAAAGCATTAAGTAATTAGTGCCATATTAGAAATAATTAAATAGGGAGAATTAAATAGATTTCTAAATTGAAAAGATCACTTTTTTATTAGTTCTTTAAATTGTAGACTGTACCCAGCAAACTATCATACCTTGTACTTTATTCTCAAGAACTAAATCACACTGACATCCCTTAAATTTACTGATGATATGCTCATTTAAAAAATTTGGGCTGGTATTTTGTAAAAACATATTATCTAACTCTTGGGGATTGGGTAGTGAATGGTTTCCAAATTATATATTACACTCATTATAGACCAGAGGGAGCAGATACCAAGTTAGGTCTTGGCAGAGTAGAAACAGTTACAGTCCTGGGAGAGTATCCATTTTAAATGGAGAGAACTCAGCATCTGAAGATCAAAGGGAGAAGCGAATGATCTTTCAATTAGTGGTCTCACTATAAGTTGCATGAGGGGAAGCAGAGAATCGTAATAAGGGAGATAAGGTAATGTAGGCAGGCTTGTGGTATTAGAGAAGTCAGACTGCAGATGGCTAACGAAAATGGGAACATGGAAAGGAGGGTGCTGGCAAGAGCAAATGTGGCCCCAGTATGGAGTAGTAGGCACATTTATTTGTCAAGATAAGGACTCAGCTATGAAGAAATAAAGTCTTAGATTAGGCAACTGTCTTGGTCAAGGTTCTCCAAAAAAACAGAACCAACAGGAGATTATATATATATATATACACACACACACACATACATATACACACATACATGCATACACACATGTACACACATACACATATGTTATAAGAAATTGGCTCACATGGGTATGAAGTCCCTAGATCTTCAATTAGCTAGAGAACCAGGAGAGCTGGTGGTGTAGTTCCAGTCTGAATCCAAAGGCCTGAAAACAGGGAAGTTGATGGACAAGTCCCAGTCTGAGGGTAGGAAAAGACCAATGTCGTAGTTCAATGAGTCATGCAAAGAGAAAGAGTGAATTCTTCCTTCCTCCACCTTTTTGTTCTATTTAGGCCTCAATAGATTTGATGATACCCACCCACATGGAGGAGGAAAATCTGCTTTACTCAGTTTACAGATTCAAATGCGCACCTCATCCAGAAATATACTCACAGACACACCCAGAAATAATGTTTAATCAAATATCCAGGCACTCGAAGCCTAGTTGACACATAAAATTAACCACCACAACAAGACATGGTCCTGTAGAGTTCTAGTAGCAAACCAAAAACTTAAATATCAGAAGTGGGACGAGGGGCCGTGGTCAGAGAAGTAACAGCGGTAACTTCCTGTTGACGCTGAAGGCCTGGTTTGGTGTCAGAGGCCACAGGCAGCATGAGTAATGGAACCTTTGCTAGCTGCTCAAGTAAGTGAAGGGCTGCAAGGCCTGATTTGCCACAGTTAACATAAGTCTCTAAGTGATTCTGACTGTCAGAGTGGGGCTGCGGCAGTAACAGCCCTATGCCTGGGGAAAGAGTTAGGCATAATTGATGTCAGCACTGACTTTCATTATGATTCACACACTCAAAGCAGGGTGTGCTGAAAATGTCCTTTCTGCAAAATTTGCATAGAGATTGAGAGTTTCCCTAAGCAGGAATATTCATAGTATTATTTAGGTTTCAGAATGTCAGTGCTCTGTTCTATGGAGGACTTCTGTGCCAGGCAGCCTAGTGATAGCGATGATTTTTACCTGGAGTGGAGCAACTTTACACTTGGAGTTGGAAGATAATATGAAGAACATATTATGAGGAAGGGATTCAAAGTGAGTGAGGAGACTAAAGACAAGAACAGCACAGATGGGTAAAGAAATGCTCATGTTGGCTGTGAATATCTGGGAAGCTGTGGAGCAGGAGAAAAGAAGCTGTTGAGTCTGGAAAGCATTTGGGCAGCATTTTGGAAAGAAGAGTTGCTTGACAAAAAAAAAAAAAA
>VBSM01001124.1:14555770-14587531 GCA_008086735.1 Cheirogaleus medius | reverse complement strand
AAAAAAAAAAGAAAAGTGGTAGAGAAAGTATTACCGAGTTGGGATTGGATGACACTGAGATCTTAATCAGGAGCTAAGGTTTTAAGGGAGTTTGAGGCCTCACAAAGAACAGTATTTCTTGAGGATTGGGAATCAAGTAATGAGCCAGCTAACGTGAAAATTAAACCTGGATGAATAGTCTTTTAAAAGCTTCAGTGTTGTGTCTAACTGCATCAAGTCAACTTGAATGTCTTTCTAGCTATCTACTTTTGAATAGCTCTCTGACCTATAGTTTAAGATGAAAAAATAAAGAAATTTCCTGCATGAGAGTAAAGTTATAGGGTATTATCTCTGGTTGACTAACACTTAATTGGTACCGTTTCAACAACACATTTTCTAATGTAACTATTTTCCTAATATAAAAATGTAAAATACATATTTGTTGTGCCGCATATGAAAATGTATTCTAGATGTTTTGTAGTTATAAGGAGTGAGTCTGTAGGTCAATGGAATCAAGCACATCCCTCTATTTATTAAGGTGTTCCTTCAACAAACTTTTATTTATAACTGCTACTATACTAGGTCCTGGTTATGGAGAAATAAGAGAAAGAATCTATACTCTCCAGAAGGTTATGTCTAAGAGAAGACCAGGCAAGTAAATGCTAAAAATCATTAGGGATATGATAAAGGAAAAGACAGAATGCCATGGAAGCCTATAATGGAGAAGCTATTCCAAGCTGGGAAGTTCAATAACTACCTATTGAGAGGCAATAACCTCTGTGTTGAATTTTGAGGAAGAAAATAGTTAGCCAAGCAAAAATCACTTCAGAGAAAGTAACATGAGTAAAGTCACAAAGACTGACAACAGCAAGCTACATTTGATAAATTACAAATAATTCATTACAGAATATAGGGCATAGATGTTGGAAAGTTGAGAGTGTAGAGAAAAGTTAGAGAGGCATGCAGTGACTAGGTCATGAAAGAGCCTTGTAGGTCACGTTAAGAACTTTGGATTTATCCTGATGTCAAAGATAGTCTGAAATCTGTGGAGAGTATTAATATGCAAATAATATATTCAAGTTTGTCTTTTAAAGGTATCACAACAGGAGAGTAGAGCATGGTTAGAAGGAGATGAGACCAGGGCAAAATATATCACAACCCAATTAGAATGCATGATTTTTTGAACTAAGGTACTAAAAGTGGCAACAAAGAGAAAGAAGCAGATTCAGAGGATATTAAGGAGATAGACTTGATAAGAGTTAGTCAACACTTGAATGTCATGAGTGAGAGGCAGGAGGGTAAAAGATCGCTCCCACATTTTCTGGGGGGTAGGCAGATGGATAACAGGTGATGTAATTCACTAAAAAAGTGAATCCAGGAAATTTGGTGTGGAGGGGATAGATAATGAAGTTTAATTTTGAACATATTGAGTAAAGCACAGGTATAATATCCAAGGGAAAATATTTAATAGAGATTTAGACATACAGGTTGATGCTCAGGAGAAAGGTCAGGGTGGAGATTTGGATTTGGTCATAGCGAGCAGTTGAAGTAATGGGAAAGGGTGAAGTCAGTCAGTGTTGTGGACTGAATTGTGTCCCTGAAAAATCCATATGTTGAAGGCCTAACTCCAATGTCACTGTATTTGGAGATAGGCCCTTTAAGGAGGTAATCAAGGCCAAATGACATAAAATATGTGGGACCCTAATTCAATATGAATGTCCTTGTAAGAAGAGGAGGAGACACCAGGGGTGCATGTGCACAGAGAAAAGGCCACGTGAGGGTGCGGTGAGAAGGCAGTCATCTGTAAGCCAGGAAGAAAGGCCTCATCTGATACCAACCCTGCCTGCACCCGATCTTGGACTTCCAGCCTCCAAAACTATGAGGAAATTAATTTTTTCTTTTTGTTCTGTTATGCCAGTGCGAGAAGGCTGATGCCATTGGGAAGAATCTGTATGGTTAGAAGAGACAACTAAAGACAGAACTCTAGAGAATAACACTTAAAGAGGAGCTAGACTTGAGAAGGAGCAGCCAGGTGAAAAGAGCCAGGGCAGAGGAAGATGCTGAAGACACAAATGGAAGAGTTGACTGGAAATTACAGACCCTGACAGACTTGAGAACATAGGGTTTAGGGGAAGAAAGGGGAGAAATTAAAAAATGGTTACAAATTTAAGTAAGTTGTAGAGTGTAGAGACAAGAAGTTAACAAACTGTACATAAGGCTTTGAGTAAGGTTGTCTCTTGAGGGGCTGTGGGGAGAAGGAGGTGGGTTAGGAAACCTGAAGAAAATGTTGATGATTCAGCAATTGTGGACCCCTGCTCTTGCTTAGGATGGGGTAATAGCGGCTGGATTTACCTTAGTGCTTTAAACAATTAAAAAAACTGCACAAAATATAAGAAATATGATTTTCAGACACTGGACATCAGGTAAAGAAGTACAGTAATCTCTTCTTTCAGAGAGGGGAGAAAAAGAAGGTGACCCTGTGATTTCTCCAGTTTGCTATGTAAGGATGACAACAGATGTCTGGATGGAAACAGTGTGAGTGAGGAGTCAGTGGAGCTACTTTGTTAAAGTACTGAAAGAAAAACTGTCACTGAAAATATCTTTCAGAATCACAACACAACAAAACCTTTTTCAGACAAATAAAAGCTGAAAATATTAATAACCAGCAGACCTACAAGACAAGAAATGTTAAAGGCCCTTTAGTTTGAAGGGAAATGACACCAAATGTAAATCTGGGTTTACACAAAGGAATGAAGAGCATAGAAATGTTAAACTTGCGACTTAATTTAAAAGAATTTTCTTCCTATTTTAAAAATATCTTAAAAAGGCAATTCTTGTTTAAAGAAAAGTAATAACATAGTAGTGCAAGGTTTATAACATTTAGAAAAAATGTGTATGAAACAATAGAACGATGGTTGTGAGAGCATAAATGCAAATATTTACTATATTGTTATAAGGTTCTTATATTGTTTATAAAGCTTTCTAATATTAATTGGAGGTAGACTGTGATTACTTAAAGATATATACTATAAACTACAAGCAATTGCTAAAACACACACACACAAATTAGTTATACATCAACAAAGTGAACAAAGTGTAATCAATAAAATACTACATTAGTCCAGAGGAATAAAGAAAAAGAGGAAAAAATAAACAAAAAACAGATGAGACAGATAACAAATCTACAGCAAGATGATAGATTTAAACACAACCATATCAATAATCACATTAAAAGTAAACTGTTTAAACATCCCCAACTAAAAGGCAGAGATTCTCAGACTGGATAAAAAGAAAGATCCAGCTATGCACTGCCTGAAGGAAACCCACTTTGAATATACAGACACAAATAGGTTAAAAGTTAAAGGATGGGAAAAAATATATTAACACTATGCTAACACTAATCGAAAGAAAACTGATGAGAATTTTAAATGATACAACTACTTTGGAAAACATTTTGGCAGTTTCTTAAAAATCTAAATATACAGATACCATATGATCCAGACATTCTACTCCTAGATATTTTTGCAAGAGAATGAAAACATATGTCTATACAAAGACTTGTATATGAATATTCATAGCAGCTATGCTTGTAATAGCCAGAAAGTTGAAAAAAAATCCAAAAGTCCATCAACAGTTCAATTGGTAAATAAATTGTGGGTTATTAATAAAATAAAATACTACTCATCAATAAAAAGGAAAGAGCCATTAATACACAGAATGATATAATCAAGTCTCATAATAATTATGTGGAGTGAAAGAAGCCAGGCATAAGTGTACATACTGTATTGAGTCCTGTATATAAAATTTGAAAATGTAAAGTAATATATAATGACAGATCAGCAGATCAGTGTTTGCCTGGGGATGCAGGGAATAGGCAGGAAGGAATATCAAGGGGTACAAGGAAACTTTTAGGGGTGCTGGTTATGTCCATTATCTTGATTATGGTCGATGGTTTCATAGGTGCTTACACAGGACAAAAGTCATAAAATAGTTCACTTCGACCATGTACAGTTTATTGTATGTCAATTGTATCTAACAAAATATAGTTGTGGCAAATGGTCAAGAAAGCTGTTTAAAGAAATGGAACCAGGAAGAGTTGAGAGCCCAACTGAGGTTGAAAACTATGAATTTATTTTTCACAAATTGATACAACTGCATGATTTTTTCATCAGTGTTAAAAGTTGAGTTATAGAAACTGAGAATGCAAGATGTTCAGGGACCAGATTAGTTATTTTCAAGAAATCACAACTCATTGTCAAAATAGTAGCCTCTACTAATGGGTGAGAGGATTCAAATCTCACTGGATGAAGACAGTTTTATGAGGTATATTCACTAATGCACAAGGACTAAATAAATAACTCACTAAATGTTACCATGAAAGAGTTAATGTAGTACATCAAGTGTCAAATTTTCCACTAGTGCTTAGGCACTCAAGAGAACCTGACTTAATGTATTTTCAGCTATCTTGATAACATGCAGTATTTAATAAATGTTTTCCAATATAATATTTGCTCTACCAGCTCATTTCATGTCTCCCTTGTACTTTTTAATAAACTGGTTGTAGATGAGCTTAAAAACACTGAATAACAATGGACAGAGAATTGTATATTTAGTACCTTCCTTGACCTACAGCATTGGAACATACACTTTCAAATAAAGATTGTACCAAAAATAAAAATCCCATTTAATTGTTCTTAGTTCTGCCATTTGCATTGTTCTTGTGTACAGCACCTTGCAATCCTAGTATATAGATAGTGTTCTGCAAGGGCAGACTTGCTATGGGTTCTGCCTCCCTCCGCAATGCTACGATCGACTATAACTCAAAAATGCCAGATGGCTGACTGTAATCAAACAATAATGTAACAGAGAAAGATTAATCCTGATTTTTGAATATGATGTTAAGCTTTTGCAAACCTATTTCAGGTTAAGCTCAGGTGATTGATTTATGGTATCACAGACATATAAACAATAGAATATTGTGATATTTGAATTATGGGTCCAGATTTGTCAGTATTTACTGTGCTAAGAATCTCAGGATATTATCTCAACTCATCCTTGTAATGTGTCCATATCTATGTGCATAACTAAAATTAAATAAGTTTAACTATAAAATGAATTCAGAATCACAATGAAAGCCTTTTTTGATTCCATTAATGAGGCAGAGTCACACTCTCTTCCTTTGTCCTATTCACACATCATGCGTAGCATTATTGCACTTATTGAAAATGTTAGTTTACCTTTGTCCTCTCCATTAGCAATTTGAGAGCAAGAACTGTATTTTTCATCTTTGTGCCCCCAGTAACAAGGCTCACTGCATTTGTTTAATTAGTGAATAAATAAAATCAGAATTATGGGATCCAGTAGTTACAGTCATCCTCAATATCTTCAGTATTAAGTGGCGTCATTAATGATAGGTCTAATAAATGTTCTACAAATACAAACTTGTTTGCATGACAGAGTCCAGCTTTTAGTTTATTTCATGTTGAACAGTCCTAAGCAGGTGATGCTCTAAAAAGGCCTATGGAAATGCATTTGATAAACTGGTTCCATGGCTAAGAGGGAATTGATAACTGGTTTTCTTTACTGTCCATTTCCTAAATGAATAGAACTAAATTTTACACAGTCATAGAGATACAATTTACTTAGGTAATGTGTCCCAGGAGGTAACTAGTCCCCCCACCAAAACAAATGAATGCCTTCACAATTTTAAAATTATTTCCAAACGAGCAGAGTGTGTGACGTCAGGGATATCTCGTCACTGGACCCTCCTACTCTCCCTGAAGCCTCTTGAGGGAAAGGGGACAGGTGCTTACATGTCTGGCTCTGCTGACACATCATTGCTCACCACTTTATTCTCTTGGCAAAATCATGGACTTTTTTCCCCTGTTTTTCTTGATTGCATTCACATGGCAATTAGTCCCTCTAGTTAGTTTAAGAATTTGCCATTTTGATACCTGTTCCTAAGCTGCCTAATGCCACTGGAGAAAATAAATTGGGTAGAATAACACACAAATGTGTGGTCTCCACCCTCGCCTGTGCCTTCAACACCGTAGTACTCCTGTCTTCCTCCAGTCAGTACTTACTTTCTCCACAACTATTATTTCAAGTCAGCATTCTTTAAAACTGACCCCAGAAAACCCCACTTTGTCCCCTTCCTTTGCTCACTTCAGCAGATGATCCCTGGCCCCTGTTCCTCAAAAAATTTAGAAGTCTTTGGGCAGGAATGTCCTCACCTCCCCCCAAGCCCCCACTTCTGTTGCTATGTAAAGTTTTTCCTCTTTTCCTAGTTCCTTTTGTCCCAATTCTTGTGGGGTATTTTCTTGCCTAAATAGGAGAATCTTTATGCTATTGATAATCTCTTCTTCATTTTCCTTCTCTGTAAGTTCCTCCTATCGGCTTTGAAACAGGTTCAACCTTTTCATATATTACAAATCCTCACATTCCTTCCAGCGTCTGCTCTCCTCCTCATAGCTGAGCTGCTGTTATTTTGCACCTTCATCTTCCTTTCACTCCTCAATATGCTGAATTGTTTTCCAGCTTAACTCATTGAAACACCTTCAGAAAAGTCAGTAATGCCTTCTTTATAAAAAAAATCCCTGTGGATATCCTTCAGGATTAATGTTACTGATCTCCGAGCGAGGGTGGGGATTGAGGATCACTTCTTCATTCTTCAGAATCCTTTCTCTTGGCTCTCCAGACAATTCTCTGTCCTGATTTCCTCTGATCTCTTCAGATTCTTCATCTCAGACTGGTTTGCAGCCTCCTTTTTCGTTGCCTTTCCCTCAAATGTAGGTTTTCCTCAGAAGTGATGCCAAGGTCCTGCTTTCTACCCACTGTCACTTGTTCCATGGATGACCTCATGACTCTTTGGTCTTAAGTACCATTTACTTGCTTACAACCCTCAAATTTATATCCAGATCTCTCTTCTGAACTTTCCTTGGCATCTAAGTGTCTTTTGGAGACTTCCACTTCTGTTTCTCATATAAACATCAAACTCAGTGTATCTGAAAAAAAAACAAACAAAAAAACCTATTATTTTTTTCTTCCCAGTGTGCTCTTGCTCCTGTGATTTCTAGCAGTGAAGGGCACACCCACTTTCCCAGCCTTGTGAGTCATCCTGGACACCTCTCTCACCATTCCCATGTACATATTCAATTAATCACCCGATGTTGTGAATACTGCCTCTACATCTCCATCAAATTATTAAAATTCTCTCAATGCACATCATTTCCTCCCTACTTTACTCATCACTCTCTCTCACTTGGATTACTAATTAATCCAACTGATTTATCCACCTGCACTTTGCCTCCCTCGAATCTTATCTCTATACTGCAGCCCGAGTAGTATTTCCCAAAAATCTAACCATGTAACACGTTTAAAACTTTGTAATGACTCCACGTCACCTTCAGAATAAAGGACAAGCTCCTTAACATCGCTTACAAGTCCTTCCCCATTTGTCCCTGGGCTCTCTCACCAATTTGAGCTTTCTTTCTAGGCCTTCCAGCATTACTTACAAATCCTCAACATGCCAGGCAGGCTCCTTCTCATTTCTGGGATTTCAGATATGCTGTTTCCTCTGCCTCTCGTACCAATCCCTCAACTTGAGCTCTCAGTTTTCACCTTAGACGTCATTTACAAAAAGTTTTTCCTAATAACTTGAGTCAGATTTAGGTGCTATTCTTATATACTTCCGTAACATCCTACATCGTCTCCTACTGTAGCGTTTATCAGAGCTGATCTATGTATCACCTATACTGCCAACTTATGAGGGGTGAGCCATGCCTGTTTTGTAGCTATATTTCTAGCCACGGGATACATTGGTGATTAGTAAACGTATAGGGGAGAAAAGATTTCTCACCCATTGCAAAGTTCACGCCTGAGGCACCTGTAATAAAAGAAAGATTAACAAGAGAAAACCATACAAATTTATTCATATATTTTATGTGACAGAAGCCTTTATAAATGAAGACCAAAGAAGTGGGGAAAACCATATATTTTTATGAACAGTCATGCAGAAGTATGATTAGAAGACAAAAGGGTATGAGCTAATGCTAATAAACTGGGAGAAACTTGGTAAGATCTGTTTGTTCAGATTCTTCTCTGTGTCACCTTGTGTTAGGAGATCAGGATGTTCTGTTCCTCCTGGTTCAGAGCGGGCACCCCTGGAATGAAGGGTTTTTACTAACTCTAGAGCAAGGTCAGAGAATCTTTTTGTGGCCTGCTTGAGGGGAGAAGGGCAAGGGGAAGGTTAGAACGAACCTTCAGCTTCTGCTGTCTCTGCAAATGCCAGGTGCCATATTTTGGGGTAACATATCCTAAACTCCATCAAAAGTTTACTGAATGAATGAATATTTGTGAGAATAATGAATCAAACTTCTCTTTTTCCATTTTATATCGCCTGGCTTCGTTCATTCATTTATTATGAAAATCTGTATGTAAACTTGGGTTTCTTATCTCCTCAAGATATCGAGTTTTGCCTTAAGATTGACTGGAGTCCACATTTCTGTCTTTCTAGAAATTCGAAGCTGACCTGGAAATTCTGTCAAATTTCTGGTAGATTTTTGCTCTCATGGGTATTTTGCCATCAGTCCTTGTGACGATTATTAGCTGTTTTCTGTACCAACTGAGGTCTGATAAGAAACTCAGATTCTTTCACAATTTACAAAGAACCTTATATATAACAACAGTGAACATGGGACACTTTACTGAAACAAGGGGTGGGAAGGTGCAGTGGGCGAGACAGTGTCATGTTCCAGCAGTACAAGCAGCTTCCAGTGGAACCTAACGCTGCCAGGGCTCTGGTCCATTTCAGCAATTCCTTTCACCTCCTTTTATGCACTCCTTCTCCCTCTGATGTTCTTTCTCAGTTTGTCTTGTAAAAGCCAAATTCCTCTTCATCTTGTGCTATACTCTGACCTTGTTGCTTTAGCTTTTCCTGCCTTATCCATACATTTAGTTCTCACTTTTACCTCAGTTTACTGAGATATTTTACTAGCTAAAGGCAATTGCTTTCTTAAAATAAGGCTTTTTCCATATCATTATGATTCTCTTATTCATTCCTTCATTCGACATTTATTGAAGTGTGTGATGTGCCAGGCACTACGCTAGCTGTGGTGAACACAAAAGTCAAGAGGGTGGGTGTCCTGACCTTGGAAAGCTCAGTCTGGTGGGGGACACAGATGTGACGTGAGAAGGTGTGTTTTCAGTGCTGAAAGGGCACAGAGAAGAGAATGGCTCCTCCAGGCTGCAGACTGATGCCAGACGGAGGGGCATAAAGAGTGACTGGATTATAGACAGGAAGAAGGACATTTTAACTTTTTCAAAAATTTTGGTTGTAAAAGGCAAGAAGTAGTTGTGGCGGTGCTTGAACAGGGAGAGGACTCTGGATGGTGGCAGCTCATTCATTCTGCAGCCAGCACAGAGATTCACAGAAAAAGCAGGTGAATGAGTTTATGAATTAATAAACTCATTTCTGGGGTTGGCTTTGTAGAAGCTCTCAGAAGTGTGGTACCATGGAAATTCTAGTAGTCTAGATATGCCCATTGTAAATCTAGCTCCCCCCACTCCCTAGAAGTTAACTTTGAGCGAGTTGTGTAACTTCTGTGACTCTATTTCTTTGCTTTTTAAACAAGGGAAAAAGCACTTACTCTTTTGCAAGTAAATGGGAGGATCAAGTGAGAGAATGTATGTGTAAATTGTTTATGAGAAATATAAAAGAAATATATGAATGTAAGCTATTCATCAATATTTACTGAATTTCACTAGGATAAAAACTTAATGTTCAGAAATTAAAACCTGTAGGATTTATGAACTCAAAGTTTCAAGCCTTAAAAAGACTCCATGAATATGGGTACAGTGATACACAAAGTGGATAAATAAATGCAAAATCTTTTATAGCCAGTTTCATTTTATTTTATACTTGCATGTACTTGGCAACATTTGTGAATCAATGATGCAACAGAAAAATAAGCCACAGTAAACCTGATTCTGTTTTTTTTTTTTTTAAACATGAGCAGATTGAGGGTGATGAGTCCAGGATTCTTAATATTGACTGTGGTTCCAAGTTTTTGTCCATTCGATGGGATGGTGCATTTTGCCTGGGAAGAGTCCCCCTCTTTACGTGTGTGTTTTAATACAAAAGAATGCTTTCAAACTGAGTTAATTTACAACACAGCAAACTGTAACACCTCTTGAAAGCCACACACACACACAAAGGCAAACCAAGATCTATAGAAACATCTAAGCCATTTGCTGGCTTGCAATAAAATTGTTTCAGGAAACGCTGCCAGAGGTACAATGCACCTTTAAAATAAAAAAAGCTGCAGGATTTTTTTTTTTAAAAAGTACTATGCCTGATGTAGATCAGTATATAATTCTCAAAAGAAACATTATATAATAATACATTGGGCCTAGAAATTATTTTCTAATAAACTTCTTTTCTCAAATACAGAATCAATTATTGTTTGCAATTTAAACATTTTTATGATAAGAAAAGAGCAATGTACAAAGAAGGAATCTGTTATTATCTTCCATCCTTTTAAAATTAAAAACTTCCAGCAAACTTTTATTTTAATGAGCAAAATCATAGTGAGTAGAATTTAAATATTACCCCTTTTTAATTAAATGTTTTGTATAGGTCTGTTATAATTTGGGAAACAAGGTTGCTTAAAACTATGATTTATTTAGTGAGTTTTGATGTGCTCATTAACATTCATTTACTTCATTTAAAGAGTCAAAGCATAAAATGTGGGACACATCTAGGGCAAATGTAAATGAATAAGCTCACCAGTAAACTTGATCCAGTCCTTTACTCAGTATTAGTCTTAAAAATAATATATCTATTTTAATTCAAAATGACCCAAGGAGTCCAAGTACAAACCGTTCTTTAGCTTCTGCCTGAAAACCAAACATTTAATAGAATTTCAAAATTATTATACAAATGATGCAGTAACATCTAGCCTTATTTCTTCAGGATTTGATAAAATATTTGGCTAATTTGATATAATGATATAATGATTATGTGAAACTTTCATTTGATCAAATGAAAGTTTCTGATTTCATGTAAATACAAATTGAAATGTGAGCTAAGATTGTATTATTTTAATCATGTTGAACAATAACTAATCATATGTTAGGCCAACTTCATTGAAGATTAGCGCAATTCTGAAATTACTAAATTCTATGCAAGTGGCTAAGGTCTCTTGATCTACAATTGACTCAACTAAAAGTACATTGACCTATTTATAGAAATTTCTCTCCTGAAATAATGTTATTTGAAAAATTAAATGTTTTATAATTAAATGTTTTATTTTTAACCTTTAGGAAAGAAAGAATATATTCAACTAAGAATTATACAACTACCCCACAGCAATAGATATTCACATATAAACACAGTATTCTCAAGAGGGTATGAAAGAAAAGATGTCTTAAAAATTATGGTGATTTAATTTTATTTTGCCCTAGAATGACATTCTCTTGAGCATTTGTGAAAATGAAGATGAATATGCAGGGATACATTCGGTTGATTTTGTGCCAGATGGCCAGTTGCAGAGGCTGAACTAAGCTGAACTGATTGATTCGTTTTTGCCATATTGCATGCTGGCGTTTACCAGAGTTCACATCATTCAAGTACTAACATATTTGGTAGGGTTGTTTTTTTTTACCCATTTTTTAAAACTTTCTTGGGATGATCTCTGCTTTACAACTTTTTCTTTGTTCTATCAAATGGTCAGTTCTGCCAAAAAGTTTCTGAAATTTAACTTTAATACCAAAAAGTAATTTTTACTTTCAATGTACTATTTGGTACTCATAAATTAGATTATTTATATTGAGTGATAAACATTTAAAGTTAATAAAAATAATTGTTCCAATTTCAGGGAAAATTCATAGTGTGTAATAATTATTATTCAAATTAACACGTTCACAATAACTTCAAAGGAAAATAGAGGACACAGTTCCTACCTTCCCAGTGTTTGGAGGGGAAGACAGGTGGTGTGCCTATTTTAATATTGGTGTCATAAATACTTGTATACTCACACTGGACATAATTTACCTAGCAATCTGTACAAAAGCTAAGCGATTAAGTAGTGAATATATAAATGACTAGGATCACTAGTAGGGTATTCCATTACAACAATAATACCTTAATACGCTGTATTTTGACAATTCTTTGTCCGTTGTGGTTCTCTGAATTGTTCATCAACACTACTTACTTGAAGGGAGAGACAAAGAGAAGTGTGATGTACACAAAATCTGGGGTGCAGGAGCTGATGCAACCACATGTGCACCATTCTCTTCTCTTTACTTTTCAGTGTCCCTTCATTTGGCCACTTCCAAGGTTTAGTATGTGTAGGTTGTGAATATAACCTGTTTTATAGAGACTAATAATTTAAGATGCAAACAGTAGCAAAAACAGTTACCAAACCCTGAAGACGAGAAAAAAATCCCTACAAGACTACTGACCCAGGGTGAGTGATTACCACAATGTATATTTCATAGTTACATTCATATTAAAATCAAAGGAGTAATTTCATTTTCAAAACTTTAGTGTTTCCCATTTTTAAATATGCATTACGTGAATCACTTATACAATGAGACAAGTCTTTAAAGAATTGTACATTTACCATAAAGTCCTTTAATTTTTTCCAAGAGTAAGATGCTCTTGGTACCAACCCCCAAAAAACTCTAAAAAAAGGAAAACAAAAAGAAAAACCATCATAACCCTAACAAATCACAAGTTCAAATACTCTAATTACAATGCAGGGCTTCAAATCCTCGATTGGCAGAAAATTTCACAATATTAGGGGGAAAAATAATCTGAAAAAGATTAATTTTCAAAAGAAAAATCCACTAAATTATCTCTAGGCATGTGATATCAAGTTTTAAATTTTAGTTATTCATCCTCCACAGAAATTTTAGAGAAAATTGTAGGGAAAAAAAAAAAGAGATTATCTCAAGGTGCATGAGGCCAAATTCTAATCTGTTTTAGTTCTCATTTATATGTTTATCAAGATTGTGTAACATCTTCTGTGAATGATGAGTAGATGAAAAATTTAATAAGGAAACAGGTTTTATTGTGAAAAGAGGACTAAAAATGGCATTACCTTGAAATGAAATTTGACCTTTATTATTTGACTTGAAAGAGAAAAAAACTTGTCAAATTGTTCTGAGAAATCAGATTTTTTTTAATCCTCTAAAACTTGTGACTGACTGAATATATAAATTTCCACTATGCCAAAAATTCCCATGACATCCATGTTACCTATAGTGATTTGGCGAGTCAAGCAGTGCAGTTAACACTGCAGACTATAGGACTGAAAGAGATTAAAGCGGTGAACCCACAGTACTTTATTGACCTAGGTCCTCACATTAACCTGATCTGATCCTGTAATTACTATGAATAGAATAGGGCTTACAGTTCTCCTTAATAACACCACAGGCTTTTTTTATTCTATAAAGAGATTTTCTATTCATGTTTTTTACTCCTTTCCAGATTTACAGATTTGTAGCAAGAAAGAATGTGTGTGGCTTTGCTTACACACCAGGAGAGAAAGATACCTAATGTTCGTGGGCAATAAGTGACATGGTTTAACACATTCAACACAACACAACACTAGCTTACTTAAAAGTTTTGTTTCATATTTCTAATTATCCAACTGCCTCGCCCTCTTTAGAAGTAATAAAAGTTGGATTACAAGCATTGGCTAATTATAATGGAAGATTTGGCTTTAAACTTAGGGAATGGTTAAAATACCATAATTTCATAGTGTTCTTTTGATTGTAACTTTTAGAGTGCGTATTTAAACTTATATTGCAAACCATAGCTATTTTAACCTAGTCAGAATGATGAGCAGTCAGAAAGGTCAGGTATATGAGTGAGATACAATGCTATAATTAATAATCAGTATTTTCTTTCAATTTAGAAAAACAGCTGCAGCTAGCTGATAAGGTATATTATAAGAGTAAAGTAAGAACTGACTATTAATTTGGGGTAATAAAAAATAGTGATGTAATCATTTCACTTTTAGAAATGGATTAAAGTCTATAAGTAGCAGATTGAGTTAAGAATTTAAAGGTAAATAGTATATATTAGGAGTTGTAAGTTTACATGATCACGAAGTCTTTTAAAATATTATAAAGTAAGAATTCTACTTTTACATTAATAGCTTTTAATTTTCATGGCAATTGTGCAAAAGTTCAAAAGCACACCTTCCCCATTCAAAAATGATAAATATATTTGTGAGTGAAGTGAGTGAGCATGAGAGTTAAACCAAAATGGCTATGTTATCACTAGGTAAGAGAAGGAATTCACTCATTAGAGAACTAGCTTTTTGAGTGTTACAGTCAACACCTCAAGTAAAAATATACTTTGTAAGATTTCTATGAATATTATATTTTTCAAAATAATTATCTTTCTAAAGTGTCAGCATGAGTCATTCTTTTCCAAAAGAATAAATAAAATAAGCCCATTAAGAGAATATATTTTGTTAGTTAAATTTTTGAATAAATATTTAAAATTATGTTTAAGAAAAAAACACGAGCTACAAAATAGAGTCGTACTTTGACAGTTATGGGATATTGGATGGATGATATAATTTCACTTCTTTTTAAAGTTCCTGTTTAGAGCAATTAATACAAGTAGAAGATAGCATTTAATATCAGAACTTTGTTTTAAGATCTTTTATCATAATTTTCTTATCCTCCCTAACAGAGGGATTATTATAAGTCAATTTGATTAGTCTGTCAAAAGCCTCTTTCTTTGTTGTATTTCACTGAGAGTTTGAATAATCTGTATCATTCTTTCAAGAAGTAAGAATTTGAAATTAGGCAGATTAGTAGTTGGCCAAACAAATTCAGTTTGTTGGTATTCATTATGAGAGCAATATTGCTTTAGAAGTGTCATGTGCATAAAATCTATTTAACAATGGAATTCTTTGATGCAATTGTGGTATCTGAGGTTTTCCTATTGAGGGAATATTGATAATGTAACTAATGACATTATGAAAATATTTTAAGTTTGAAAGAACCAAGTTAGCAATTAGTTGCTTTTAAAGTATACGGTTATATTTTATACTTTGTAATAATGTGTATTTTGTTAATAGATCCACAGTGAAACCTCATCTTTGGGGTGGCTATTTTTACCATTAGAATAAAAAAGCATTTGGAAACAGTGGGGTAGTTTTTATCTGTAGAATTAAAAAGAATCTGACCAGAAAATGGATTCATATCATCTTCTTTTGGATACCAAACACAGAAAAATATATAGCAGTTGATTTATTATAAGTGGGCTGAATTTTCTCTCCTGGTGGGCTTTTCAAACCTTTAGTTGCTGCTCTTATCCTTGCTGTGTGAATATCATTTTTATATCACTTTTTGTTAAAAGGAATTTCCATGAAAGCCCACAAAAGTGGCCTGGAATCTGATTATTCTCTTTCCATGAAAATTTTCATGGGTTTGAGTCAGTATTACTCCTCTGTTCAGCTGATTTAATTTGCACCAGGTTCTATAATAAGGGAATTGTTCATGAATGAGTGTGGGCATTATAGCCTTTAGGACCAAAGAGAATTTTATCTGTAAAACACGAAAGCACAAAAATGACAGTAATAGAAAACCATCTTACTACAAAATTCTTCAAGTTGGTGAATTTTTATGGTTATAGTAGATGATAATGTAAACATTTTCCTACTCCATCTTGGAAAAATGAAGTTGGAAAAGAGGGTAGAGGAGAAATAGCATTTTCAGAAAATCCTTCCCAGTACTTACATTAGGCTATTTGATTTTTAAAATTTCTTAAATCATTTGAGTTATCTCTAGTACTAATCTATTTGTCTTAATAAAAAGTAAGCCATTATAGAATGTGATTAGGGCCTTTGAGTTGAACATCAGAATAAACAAATAATATATTCTTATATGCAATTGTTATTGTGTTTTAATGCCGTGAATGCAATTTTTAAGCAATAAATCATATTTTGTATAATCACTCTCAGATTCCATTATAATAATGTTTGGTTGGAATATAAACTGTGAGTCTTAATAAGCTTAACTTAGACCTTAGAATGATGCTGACTCTAGACCTGTGGTCCCCAACCCTGGGCCACTGACCTATACCCATCCCCCACATATTAGGGACCAGCACAGCAGAGCTCTACAGCCCACCTCCCACCTCCACCCCCACAACCCCATCCGTGGAAAAACTGTCTTCTATGAAACTGGTCCCTGGTGCCAAAAAGGTTGGGGACCGCTGCTATAGACAAAGATTTGTTTGTTTTAGAAAAGATTGTAGCTTTTAATGCTTGCTTCTTTGCAGCTATAAATAAACAAATACTTAGTTTTGGTGATCTAATATATAATAGTCTATCTTTTGCCACAAAATATAGAAACACTGTGCTATTGTTAACTTTGGTATTTTAAATTGGTTTATATTTTCCTATCGCTAGAAATCATACTAAAATTATTTAATTTATAAAGTTACCCTCTTAGTAGTAACTTTAGCAGATTTGGTGTTAAAGATAGTAACTATCAGCTATCAGCTAAGCGATTTTCTCTCCAAATATAAACTAAAGCAGTGGGGTTCACAAGTCTACATTCAGAGAACCAAGCCTTGTAGGTGATTTAGCTTTGATTTAAAAAACTGTTTAAAAAGACATGTATGCTTTCCTAAGTAATAATACCTTGCATTTTTATTTTATTATACATTTTTATTTCACAGTTGACTGTATAGGGATTATGGGAATGCAGTTAAATGCCCAGAGAGAGTTTCAGTTTCTTTTTTTAAAAATTGCTATGATTTCCTTCGTTCGTTCCTTCCTTCCTTCCTTTCTTCCTCCTTTCCTTCCTTCCTCCCTTCCTCCCTTCCTCCCTTCCTTCCTGTTTTTAGAAAACACACTTATTATACAGGCTACACTGGGTAACATTTATATACTTTACATAGTGCTACTATTTTTATTCATTATAACGTAGCTCTGTTGGAAAAAGGAAGCATTTAAAAACATCATTTTCCTCTTGGGTAGAAAATCTTGTGGTTTCTTTATAAGAGAAAAATATTACAAGAGATTAGAAGGCAAAAGATAATACTGTTGGACTATTTTGAATGGTACAAGTAAAATTAAAAATTGAATTAAAAGTGAGAATACACAACATTAATGACAAAAAACATCTATTGAATTCAGGAAGGTCATTCTTAAACATTAGTATTGATTGTTTCTTTGCATCACTTATGCAGAATTAATGGTAGCCTTTGCCATGTTCTAGACAATTCCTCTCTTTGGGTTTGATACACATGTTAAGAGGGTAAGTTGTACATGTGATCTTGGGCAAAATTCTTGGCTGTAAGGTTATAAGCTCAGCTTCCATTTTCCAGCTTTTCATTTCATATTTCTTTCATGAGTCGTCAAATGCAGGTATGCCACGATTCTGGGAAAAAAGGAGATGGCTATTTTTCTCTCCCTGAGGTCAATTGCCTTCCTTATATCATTGGAGAACTTTAGCTTTCCTATTGATATACAGTATGTGCAATTGTGTATGTGTATATGCGTGCACACGAGTGTCTAAATTAGCCATAGATTTTTTAAGAGGCCCTTTTTCTAAGAACGGTTACAGCAGATATATGTTACATACCTATTTGAACAAATCTAACTGTTATTAGTAGGCTAGTATATGAAATTAGGGCTATGATCATGATTTTTAAAAAATTAAAAATAGGACTTACTGAGCATCTACTCTGCGTTATGTACTTTTCACAAATCTAATCCTAAATGGTAAACATTTTCAACTTGACTTTGTAAGGAAAATTAAGGCTCAGAGAGATTAAGTGACTCACCAAAGGTAATGCAACCAGTAAATGTGAGAGCTGGAGTTTTTAATCCATGTTCATGTGACTCCACTCAGCCTCTTTATCTCAGAATTTGGATAAAGATTTAAAGTTTACAAAAGCATCCCAACATAAAGGATTCCAAGTTCATGAGTTGTAACAGAACAAAAAATTCCTAAAATACTTAAAAAGCAAGTAAATTTGATGGCATTTGAGATAGCTCCACACTTGATAGGTTGACCAGCGATAAATGCATATTATTTTACATTTTATAGAAAGGTTTTAAACAAGCTGCAAAATCCACATACTTTGCACAATATAAGTGGCCTATTGGGTATAAGTGGTTCAAATGTAGTCTTCTATTTGCAAATCAGAACCAAGCACTAGATAATGTCTGACTGAATGGGATTAGAAAGGAAATATTAAGGGTCCTTTCTTGACTTTTTATTCTAAAAATGACAAAACTCCATTTGCACATAAAAATTGCCGGGCAGACTGAAATTAGGGAGATAGTAGATGTTTTTGACATTTTTTGTATGTCTTTTATTTTTCTATCAAATGCTTTACCCCTATATTTTTTCAATAATGAAATATCTTTATATTGGTTTTTTAAAATGTTATTTTAAAATTATAAAAGGTATCCCAAAAGTCTCCATGCAAAGGAAAAATTTTGTAAAATTGTGTAATCAGTATTTTGGTTGTATTTTTATTTATAAAATAAAGATATATTTAGCTACAATTCCCATTTTCTCTATCTATGGCAACTTTTGGGACACACTGTAGAACTATTTAAAAATTTTAAATGTGAACAATTTTGTTTAAGTCTCACTCTCTGGAATAGAGAATAGAATCTTGTTTTTTCAGATAATTGTCATTTTTTTGCTTTTTTTTGCTGGAAATTCTAAAGATGCAGTGCTGATATAATAAACATATTATATATTTCATAATGTTGGGACAAAATATTATTGTGTTAGCTTTTGAAGACAAAGGTACTATGAAACTCCTTACCTCCTTTCTGGCCATTCTATCAGCTGTGGGTGAGCTGGAAGGAAAGAATTCAATTACAAAATGTTCAGATATCCCAAATTTTCATTATAAGTCACACAAGTAAAATGACCAAGGGATCCAGGTCCAACGTATAATAAAACAAATTATTTTAAATGAGTTGTAAGATTTCATACTTTCGGTGATAGTAGTAAATGACTGTGCTTTCCTAGCAATTTATTCAAATTATTAATAGAAAAATGAACACACCAGGGATAGAAGCTGGGTCCAGTTCTTTATCAGAAGGTAATCTTTCATGGCCAGACATAACATTATCTTTTATTTTTGTAGTACTCTTGCCAAAAACATATCACCTAAATGTAATTGTTAAAATAAAATTAGAAAAACTTTAAATTGTGGGACATTTAAACAACCAATATGAATAATTCAGAAATTTCCATGCACAAGAGACAAATGCTGAGGAACTATTCTAGATTAAAGGTGACTAAAAAGACATATAGCTAAAAGCAATGTATAGTCCATAATCCTTGATTGGATTCAGATTCCCACCCAAATAAGTTATAAAGAGTGTGATCAAGTGAATTGGAGAAATTTTACTTAAGGACTTCATAATAGGTAATATTATTGTGACAATGTTAAATTTATTGGGTGTGATAATGGTATTGTGGTTTATGTAGCAGAATGCCCTTGCTCTTTGGAGATGCATGCTAAAATGTTTAGGGGTGAAATGTCATGTTGTTTGTAGCTTAAGTTCAAATGATTCAGCAAAAGAAAATGTGCTTTAGATTGAAACGTGATATTGCTAATATTCCACAATTTTGAACTGATAGAGAGAAAACAAATGTTGGCAAAAATGGTAATAATTGTTTATTTAAAGGAAGGATACATGTTTGCTGTACTACTTCATATTTTCTATAGCTTTGAAGGTTTTCAAATAAGTTGGGGAAAAGATTACATTTATTCCCTGTTTTAGTGAGCTTTAAAAAATGATTTAGTTGAAACTGGCATACTAGACTCAATATACACAGTTAATTCCTATTATTCAAGTCAAATAAAGCCTTCTCATTCACAGTCACGGGGTTTAGTACTCAAATTATCCAAATAATTGCTTTATGGATTCATGTCACTTTTACAGAAAACAGCACTTATAAGCTGTTCATCAGAAAACCATTCTGAAGTGTATCTTGTATCTCTGACTATAGAAATATTCTTTGCTGTATTAATTGGGATATGTTCTTATAGAACTCAAAGACTCCAATGCTTTGGTCAGTTTAGCAATGGCAAATTTAATCCTAATCTTACTTTAAAATTGTGCAAACTAAAATTTTTGTCACTGAAGTGTCTTTATTACATAAATTGAAATGTAGTATCTTCCAGATTAATATAAAATGTATTGAGAAGTGATCAATGTTTAAATATTTTAATTTGATTTTACATTTCTTATTATCTAGAAGACCTGGTTTTAAATCCTGGTTGGAAAGTTCGAGTGAGTTCTCTGCCCCGTGTTGCAGTGCAGCGCAGGCTGTAATGAATAGGCCGTAAGTACCAGTCTACAGGACTGCAGAAGATGCCCCTGTTGTATGTATCAGGTTGGGGATTTGTTTTGTGGTGATCACCCTTTCTGATTTGAAGATTGCCTGACAAGGAACTATTAAAGTAAAGGGCAAAGAATTCAATTCCTTGATGTCACTGTTCTTGGACAGGCTTTAAAAATGGGTCACATAATGTTATCTGGATTTGTGTATTACAGCAGCACCTGCTAATGCTGCTATGCTTAAGGGTCTATTGTTGTTTTCATTTTCCTGATTTCTAGACTGTATCTTGATACTCTAAACCTAAATAAGCTTCCATCCAAATGGTAGTGAACAGGTTTGCAGGAAGATGCATGTTTTTTATACTATACTATAATTAAAAAAATGAATGTTTGTTTTAATATATGCTAAGAGGTGAAAAATGAAAGCATGGGATTAACAAAATAGTCCTAACATTAGATAACTCAACATTTGGTTCTTTAAAAAAAAGGGTCTATGAATTGTGCAGTTAGATACCTACTTAAAGATCCATTAAAATGGTAATTATAAGTTTCTGAAATTTTTGTGTGTTATATTTTAATCATGAACATATTAATGTGCTACCTTTTAGCTATTGTTAAATTTAACCTTTTAAATGTGTCTAAGCCTTTTTAAAATGGGCAATTATGTTTTATTATCATGTGCTATCCTATTAATATAGAGATAATGCTATTAATATTGCATATATACATATATACATACACACACAGATTTTATATACTGCCATCTCATTCAAGAAATGTCTTCTCTGACATGTCTGCGTGTTAGCTCCTAAGTGATACATAATAAAAAATAGTAATACATAAATATTAAAATCAGCTGCTTTAAACAGTTGATATCACCTGTGTCTTTCTTAAAGTTTTACTAAGCTCTATTATAATACAACTCCATTTTAGCAATTCACATATATACAGAAATACATATATTTTATTTTGTGTATTCATGATTATTTTTTTAAATCCAAAAGCTAAAAATAAAGCAGTGACCATTCTATATCTTAGAGGAAAAATACTGTAATGCCACTAGAATCTGATTAAATACAATAAAAACTGCTTACTTGCTTGCTTGCTAGTGAGTTTTACATCATATAAATCAGAAAGCAAGTGATTACATTGTCCTTAAATAAAGTACTGATTTTTAGTGATCTTAGCTTTCTATGAAGACATATTGAATCTCCAAATAATAAATTGAAATATTACAATAAGAGTAGTAAATGATTATTATTCTGGTGATGTTAAACCTATATTTGCAAAAATATGGGTACCTAATACTATACTGCAAATGATTCCTAAATTAATAATATTGTACCTGTGCATTAAGAGATCCTGTCTTTTATGGAGCAAATTTATCAGATGTTGTGATAGTAAGGATTCTTGCAATATTTAGGCACAGCAGGGTTAGATTAAAAATTAGCTTGAAAATGTATCAGTGATGGTTTTTCATCCATCTCTGGTCTTGAGTTTTCTTTTTAAGGACTTTGATATTGGGATCCCATGCTGCAATATTTAAGCTTGATGGGATGAGTTAAGGATAGAGGCTTAAGATGGCTTAACTGGCATTTCTGCTTACATTTTAAAGACTCGGATCAGTGTCATCAGAGGAATCTTTGTGGTCTATTCTGACACAACTGAAAATATTAGAAATACAGATGGAACTTTGGGACACGAGCCATGCTTTGCATGTTAGTTTAATTTATATTTTGGCTAAGTTGCTTGTTTCATACAAAGGTTTCTATGGGTATTAATTTTTTTTTCCTGTTGACATTAAATGAAAAAGCAAAAAAAAAATTTTTTTTTCCTGAAAGCCAATGATTTTCTACGTAAATGGGTTCAGACTTAATTTTAATGGAAGTGAAACATAGTCAATAGAGGCAAATTAAAACCATATAATTTTGTAATCTTAGTTTAGCTATAATTGCAGCAATAAAACAGTGGAAAGAATAATTGTGGAACATATGTTTGTGAGTGACATTATCTAGGTGACTTCCCCTTTACGGCAATGTGCTGTCCTATTTGTTTCCCCCTCCCTATGTATTGGAATGACAAACCTGCAAGCCTGGAGTTAATGCTGATTGCAGCAGCTGCTTACACATGGAGTCTCCATAGCAACTGTGAAGGTTGCCATGCAACCATATTCTTTTAGGGACAGTGAAAATGCCCAAAGGCTTACTAAAAATACATGGGGAAAAAATCTGAAATTTTCTTACTACTTTTAGTGGTTATAAAGAACTATGATACAAGTTGAAAGCACAGGTCAAGCAAATAAAAACCCAGCCCTGACCTTTCAAAAATTGCTTGCTGTTGCCTGAAATCTCAAGCTTTATTCACAGAGATGACTTTTGATCGATTGTAAAATTGGTAGCTTATGCCAGGCAGCCCTCGAAGACGGGAAGATTCAGTATGGTGCTATTGGTATTCCTCGTGGGGTTAAAGGTCAGTAGAAAGTCATCAATGCAATATTGATTGGTGGGGCTGAAAAATGCCCATGTTTACACCTTCTCACTGCTTAGGGTTGCGCACAAAACCTTAAGTAGACTCATGCAGCCTCTGAGCGTGCTCTGGAACAAACCATTCCATCAGCAAATGTGACATCACTTCAGTCAGCTCAGCTGTTTCTACAGCTTTCTATAAATAGCTAGATAAAAAATTGAAGACTACTTGCAGAGAATTTAGCCAACCAATCTGCTTATCTGAATCATTTAAGATAAGCTAGGATTCTGGTTTTTAAAATTTTCAGTTAATATCCATGTTTTTCAACGTAAATTATTATTTTAATAGCAGAATCCTTTTTCGTATACATATAACATATGCTTATGTATATATACCTTTATTATAGCTTGACCTTTTTAAAAGGTGACCTTTTTAAGAAATTGAACAGATATTGGCCAGCATCTAATGGGGCAGGCAGTATCCTAACATCTAATCATATATGTTCATATACTTATAGATTTCTTGATATCATCTAATTTATTAATTCAGGAACAAAAATTTGGGGGACAAATAATAATATTCCAGACAAGATAGCTATAATCAAGTTATAATATTCTAAGGTTTTAAAAAATCAGCTGAGATAGTAACAAAGAGATTAGTATTTGAAAAGGATAAACAGATAATGATGTATATCCATTTTCTTTAATCATATTTCACATGTAATCAGTCATATTCTAACATTTTTCTATGCAGTTTTCTCATGGGTAGTTACATAGTTATATTTGAATTGATTTCTCTACAGTTTCTCTGAAATTGCAAACTATATATTAGACTAATAATAAGATTACAGTGGCTTATTATTGAGGCATTTCTCAATTTTCCATAGATTTCTGTATCAGTAAAGATGATAGCAAGTTACCTGGGCCATCATAATAGAGAATTTTGACTACTTCAGATAGGCAATACAGATTTCCTTGAAACCTATTATAGACTGTTTATACAATTTACCAAAATATGCGGTTAGCTCACTCAATCTAGTTGGAGGAGCACATGAACGAGTGCTCTGTTTCCAAGACTTTAAGTGTCCACACTGACCTAAGATGTGAATATATATGTTTGCCTGGAAAAATAGGATAAGCCTTCCTCAGTTTGAAGCATCCTTAAGAACAGTAAAGAACACCAGCCTAGTAGGAAAACCTTGTTCTACATACCAGCTAATTTCTTATTGTCGTTTCTGGTTTTTCTTTTTCCCTTTGCTGCCAGCCATTTGTGTTTTTAAAATACTTTCATCCTTTCTTTTACGATACATTACGATGCGTAATATAAATTTTAGCCAAATCTACTCTTTGCTTAAAATAACCAGATATACTAGACTATTAATGTGCTTTTTCTGTTCAATATTCCCTTTACCTGATAAATCATAGACTGCTGCGAATGATGTTACTTTAAATTGGTGACTGAATTGAGAGATTTTTTTTTTTAATTTTGGGATATCGTGGGGGTACACACGTTTTGGTTACATAATTTGCTTGTGTACAGTTTAAGTCAGAGTTATAAATGTGCCCTTCACCTAGATTTGTTTTTTAATAAAGATTTACTTTATTATTTAAGCAGACAATACCTATATAACAGGACATAAAAGTTATCTATAGTGTAGTGATCTGAAATGGAAAGCTTTTTGAAAAATTACTATAAAATTAAATATATAGAAAGATTAATAACCATTAGATTTGATACCAAGTTATCTGAACACAGCTAATTCTTTTTAAAATTTAGAAGTATTTGACTTTAAGCAAGCTGTAAACATGCATATGTAAACTATGCAATAAGCAATAAAAACAATCTATAGAGCAGGACTTTAGGTTTATATTCCATAATGCTGCTATTTCTTAAATTTCATATTCTATGATATAAATGGAAACATGATACAGCATGCAAGCTTAAAAAATTAAATTAGTATTGTTACAGCACTATCTCCCCCATTTTAGTATTTAAAAAGCATGAGAGAAAAAGGTGCTAGTTTTATGATTCTTTTCTTTCTTACAGATGCTTACTGTGTATTAAAACTACATATTTATATTTTACTCTGGGTTGGTTTGAAATTTAAATCTTTTCTGGGGAGCAGTTTTGAATTAGCATTCCATAGCCTATTAACAAATTTAAGAAAATAGGTAGGCTATATTCACTGGATCTGATGGGCAAGCCTCTTTCTGAGTATGTGCAGATCCCCAAAATATTCTAGCTTTTTAAGACTATGATAATTTAAATTGTTTTTTTTGAGGAACCATCTTAAAATAGTGAGAAGAATTTTGTACAGATTTTATTTGAAAACCAAATAGAATAAGAGTGTATAACTATGGTTATAGCTTTATTTAATTCATCTCAAAATACCCCTACATGTTCATCTTTGCTCAAATGTAATACCAGGGCTAAAATTACACTTAATTTTTGAGCATCTGTTCCATGTGCTCTCAAGATTTTTAAAGTAAGCATTTAATGGCTTGGAAAGAGAAATTATTAATAACAAAATATAACTATTTAAATATAATGAAATGCATTTTAAAAATAGTTATATGATCCTGTTTTAGGTCAGTATGTCTCAGGGCATTATCAACACTCTAAAAAAAAATCAAACTTGAGAAAAATCTTTTTAGCATTTTTTTAGGACAGCCAACCATTAAATCTCATGAGTAATGTTGAATAAAGCTGGATTGTGCATAGATTGCTCTTTACCCAGGATGCACTTCTGTCTGCAAGATTCTGAATAGAGACACACCTGCTAGCTAGCTGATAACACTCTGGGGTCATTTCATTGAAGAAACTGTCAGCCAGGAGGTACTTAAAATAAAGCCACAGACAAAATCATGACCTGCACTGTTGAGACTAGAAAGGTGTAAAAGCAGAAAGGAAATGTAGATAAATGCACATTCCTTTGTACCATAACAAAACTTTTACATGTAAATTCAACTGAATAGGAAAGAATGGAGAAGAATGTTTCCCTCTACAGTAGAAACAAATTAGATTGTTCAGCTGCACATTTGGCTCTCAGCCAAAGGAGTCGTGTGCCATGCTTGTTTGCCTACCAGTGCTGCTTAGATTGGCAAATGCCCATGCAGTTTGAAGAGGGCAGGCGGATGACTGGATGCCTGCCAGGAAGTGTGTGGGCCTGATGCCACTGCTGGACTCCATAGCCTGGTAGGAATGAGGAGTACAAAGGCATTCAATAATCTGAATGTCCCTTTGCTTCAAGAGAGTGGTGCCAGGCAGCATTTAATGAGAGATTGCTTTGTTACAAAGTCCTCAACATCAAGTGGGCTGGTGAGCTCATTAACCTGACTGCAGCAAATAAAAAAGGCACACTCAGAAGACTCCCATGATAGCCTACTCAATGGTGTAAGAGCCCTTTTGCTTCCTTTATGGTGATCCATTAGCAAGCAGCAGTGTAAACACCATAAAGCAAGCCAGGTTTCTGATTGTTCAACTAAAGTCTGTTTCCCCTTGGGGATTATACCACCAGTTGATATAGGATTTTTCCTCTTAAGGTTTCTATCTACTATATAATGACCTTCTTTGCAATGAAGGATTTTGGGGGTTGCTCTTAACAGCATAGCTCCGGTTAAGGAAACATGAACTGTTCAGGTGTCTGAAAGAAGGTAATGATGTAGGACATACAGAGAAACAAACTACAAAGTGGAGTGATCCCAAGGGAATCTTGCCGTGCACTTCTGAAGCCCAAAATGGTGAACACATTACATTACTTTTCTATGTTCCCTTTATTTTTAGCTTTCATGGGGCTTTACATTTATACAGGAGGTAGGCCACCCCTGCAGTTAGGAGATAGTTAGTTCACTGAGCATCTGTCTCTGAGTGCTGCTCAGAGTCTCTGGGGATCATGTTACTCTGCAAAGGCTCTCCAGCAAGGATTCGTTTCTCCTCCATTGGAAACATATTTGATGGTTGGTTGTGCAAAAATTCAACTTGCAGCATCTAAACAGAATGCTATAAAATAATTTTTTTAAAACTGTCAAGCTAGAAAGGCAAAGGAAGACCAAAAAGAAAACACAAAACATTTCAACATTGTGTCTTCAGAAATCTAAAGGCCATCTGTTGCTTTGTTACATGTCCAATGACTAATCTGGGGATGTCAGACTGGGGGAGTGTAGGACTTTAGGGATTGGTTTAGGAATGGGAAGTAAAAAGCCTGTTACTTTCAGGTCACCTGTTCAAATCCAGAGCTAGTCACTGATGTGTGCCGGTCATTATCTTTTGATTGATATTTGATGGTCAGAATTAAATGGGTTAATCATCTTGGTCCTATTTTTAGTTGACATATGTCTTTAGTAGTCAGCATTACTATCTATACTTGCAACATAATCTGGACATAAAAGTTATTATTTTTGTTTCCTCCATAATCATTTTGGAAAAAGGATCGAGTATAACTGTGATGGAACCATGTGTGAGACTGTTCTGGCACTTTGTTAATTTTTAAAAAATAGAATATGTCAATTTGACTTGTGCATATTTCTGAGTGAAATATAATAATATGACTAGAGAATTGAATGGGAAGGGAAGAAATACTGACAATGCCTCATATTTTAATAACATTGAGTCCATTCACTTGACCATACAAAGCCAAAGCAGCTGTGTATCTCAGTTTCACAATTTGTAAAAAGAATGGATTATTTTTTTAAAAAAGAATGAATTGTTTTAAATAAGATTATTATCTTCATATATGAATGCCCTGAAAATTAATTACTTTGGGTCTGATACATATATCTATATCTATTAATACATGTAGGACAAATAGATATCTATACATATGGATACATAGATACATATAGAGATATCTATCTGCATATAAATATATGGATAGAAAGGTCAAGTTAAAAATATTGATGACTTTAGTTTGAACTGGTGACCTGTTTAAGTTAAAATGGGAAGCATATAATGTGATGGCCTAAGGAAAATAGATTTTTAAAGATATGGTTAGACCACTAGAATATCAGAAAGGCTTAATAAATATTTTAGAAGTCTTTTCTGGCTGGTGATGTTTTGGAGGGGAGCCACCATAATTTATTTTTGTCTCGTTCATCTTTGTTTTCTTCACAGTACTTCTTGTAGGGCTTTACAAAAATAAATGAAAAATTTCTTTAATTTATTGCATAAAGATTTCTAAGAAGGGAGATAGAATCGCATAGGGGAAAAAGCAAGATTTAAATAATGCAACCCTGGGTTTCAATTCCAGCTTCTCCACTCATGAGCTGTGTGTCCATGGACAGGTTACTTGGCTTCCCTAAAACTCAGGTTCTTCACATGTAAAATAGACAGGGATGCTTGCCTCATAGGAGATTCAAGAACTCAGCATCTGAATCTTCTGCCACAGAGTAGGTGGTATCGTTACCGTTATTTCAGTAGCATTCCTATTTTGAGCTCTTGTTCATTCCTCCATCCTGTTTTTGTTGAATATCTACCATCCTAGGCTCATTTTATTAAGCCATGTCCAGTGCTCTCCATATGGTATCTTATATTTCCTGCTGCTATCACCCGTGGTAATAGAGAATCCTTTAGAATTGTAAAGAAATTATGCCTTATTTCCCACAAAAACTGACCATAAGGTTTGATGCATGAAAGTTTATTGACCAACCCTCCCTTGGCAACAATAAATAGCTGAAAATCTAAAGAAAAAGGTAAATCTTCTTTTAAGTTCCACAGTATGCCCTACACAGAGAACTAGATATCAATACTTTTTTTATTTTAAAGGTAGTTCAAAAATTATATGGACTCCATTGGTACTGTGCACTGTGAACATAATACGAATATAGGCCAAAGGCAAATGTTCCACTAGGAGGCAGCACAATGTTGTGAGAAGGTTGAGGACTTTGAGATCAGACAGACCTGGGTTCAAATCAGTCCAGTCATTGATTAGCTGTAAGGTACTTGAACCAAGTCTTTTTTGCTATCTCCAAGGCTCCTTTTCTTCTTTTTTCCATCCAGGGAATGAGAATAAGGTTTCTTTTGAAGAATAATCGTGAGGATGCGTGAAATAGCAATGTAGGATGCAAGTTGCACACAGGGCAATTTTATAAGTAATTATTGCCTGCCACCTTACTGTTAGAGCTGCAGATGAAGCAGGAGCCCTGACAACTGGCAGAAGAACTGGAGAGCTGCCTAGTGACATCCAGAAAGCATGTGATGAAATGGTGGTAAAGAATGGGATTCTATAAGCAGCTGGGAATGTCCAAGGGCAGCAGATTGGAGTAGTGTGGGGTGGGGAAAAGAAGCAGGTGCTTCCTCTTGAATTTAACCTGAGTCAAGAAGAAGCTGTTCTGGTTTTGTTGTGCAGTGGAACTTCGGTATGGCTGTTCAGGGACAGAAACATAAGTATAGACTTATTTATTATGACACCAGATGACCTGGTCTAAGAAACCGTCTTCTCTTGGTTAGATTGCTGCTGTAATCTCTGTACTGGTCTCCTTTAATCCACTCTTGCCCTTTTTAAATCCCTTTTCCACTCTGAAGCCGGATTTTTTTTTTTTTTTCAAAACACACATTCTCAATATCCTTGCCTTGACTTCCTTATACTAATTCTTCTGGCCTGGCTCAGATTTCTTTGGAGGTATCAATGGGCAAGGGGATCATTCAAAGGGAGAAAAGGCCACAATTGCTATAGCCTAAGTCAGTTAACAAAAGCCACCAAGTGAATGAATTCTATTGTCTTCCTGTCTCGAGTTTGTTCATTTAGTGAAAATGAACAAGCTAGTGTTCTGCACATGCATAAAAACCCAACGTTCTCAAGATCCCAGGCTCTGTGGATTCCTCTATATTCATCACTCAAGTCATCCCCTTTTTTGTGATCTCACTTTTTTGTCGTCTCTCTATTCAAAACCTTTACATTGCTAACCCCACCCCAGCCCTGCCATGTGAATCTCATAAGACCACATGTTACTCTGTCCCTGGTTATTAGTTACTACATTTGCATATGTGTTTGCTCATTATCTTATTGGCTTGAGGAACAGATCTTGTAACAGAAGTTATCAAGAATGACACTGTGCATTTCCTTTTAGAGGGGATCTTTTTTCAACTCAGAGCTGTTGTTTTTGTGATTGGCAGGAATACAGAATCTTCGTTTTCTGGTTTACCTTACTAATTCCTTTATATATTTTATGCACCAAACATGCTCTCCTAAATGCACTAAGTTGGTTATTATAGTTCTATTAATATTACACTAAAAGATTGCCAAGCATTAAAAAAACTGTATAATTTTATCATTACAAACTATGCCCTGAAATATATAGGTTCAGTTTGGTGTTTCAATTTATTAAAGGCCCCAGACATGTTATGTTCTTTGTCTCTAAATCTTTTTTTCTACAAATAACCTATGTGCCTACTCATATGTAATACAACCCATAAACTGTCCAGATATAGCTCTCCATGCTTTGTGTGCTAGCAGAGCCTCTCAGCCAATAAGAGCTAGGGTGACAGTTTGTGCTAGACCTGCTCTCTCAGCCAATGAGTGTCAGTGTACCATCCTGCAAATGCTCTCAATTTCAGTGTCTCTTTTTGCCATTATTGTATATTCCTGTGAATATTTTTGACTCAGGATGACTGCCAAAAAATGTAATGGATCTACCTTTCTTCCCCACAAAAAAGATGAAGCAAGGACTATCTTACCAAACATAAAAAATAATTTTCGCAAGTGGCTGAAAGGACTTAATGAAATGGTAGAAAGAGCCAAGGAAAGATCACAGGCAATTAAGGACTAGTGCTTTAGTTTTATTAATATAAAGTGCATCAGAAACTTCAGCCTAGGGTAGAAGTACTGACTAACCATTGCATGTGCACATAAAGCTTTAGGTATGCCATGATTTCAGGGGATTGGCAGAGTATGAAAGAGTGACTCCATCCCTCTGTTTAGATTCTGAGAGGAAGTATCTCTGTGGGGACAGTTTAGTTATTGCTGATTCAGCTCTCCTTTTTCTAAAAATGCATCCCCTACGCTAAATAAATCCCTGTTTTATGCCAAGTTCTTAGACTGATGGACTTTTGTGATCCAGGGAAAAGTTTCTTTTTCAGATGAATATCACCCATCGCCTTCAATGGTTGCCCAGTCCTCTGATGATGGACTTGGGGCCATCAATAAATTGTTTCCTATTTACTTCTCTCCAGATTTAGCTCCCAATTTTCTTGCTTACATTGTGGTTTTGAATGTGCCATTCCATCTAGAATGTCCTTTCACCTCTTTGCCTGATGAAACATAATCCTGCGCATCTTCACTGTAGTATCCCTCTTCAAGGAAGCCCTTCCTGGAACCCCCAGAGCAGACTAGGTCCTCGTGCCAGGCCTCCATGAAATATGCCCCCACACTGTTAACCTCTTCTTTGTCTGCTTATCACGGTTTATAATTGTTGTTTATTTATAGTATTGTATCATGTTATGATGTTGGGATTAAGTGTGCACCTTTAATCACTAAATACCCCCAGTACCTAACACGGTATGTTTGGCACACTATAGACTATTGTTGAATAACTTAATGGACTCAAACTCACTTTTCAATTTTATTTGCCACCAACCTCCCATTTTCCTATGCTCCTTATTTTCCAGTTCTCTGAATGTCAATATGATATTCATTACTAATGATATACACTGGTATATCATGGTAATGCATGGTACCAATACATTGGTATTACCATGATATACATACCCAAACACGTGATGTACCTTCACATTTATCAGCCTACATCTATAGTCTTCCTTCAGTCTCAAATGCATTTTACGCTTATTGAAATTATACTTATAGCTTCAATAGCTTGTTCTCTGACATTCATTTCCTAATCCCCCCTCTAAAAATTAGTTGTTTCTTTCTAATATTCTAACACTTAGTTGTTTCTTTCTTAACACACCTACAACATGCAACATCTAATTATATATTTCTTTAGCACCCTCCCCACTTTTTTTTTTTTTTTTTTTT
>VBSM01001124.1:14519322-14555657 GCA_008086735.1 Cheirogaleus medius | reverse complement strand
TACTCCTCAGATCTGCAGGAGGCTGGGCAGATCTGAGGAGTCAGAACGTGAGACATGGCTGCACTTTGCAGAGGGTGGTATTGCCATGCATTGGGTGCCCAGTGCAAGAAGAGGAGGGAATAGCAGTGTGGAGGATGCATGGAAAGAGTGTGCTTATGAGGGATGGAGTGATTTCTCAGCAGTCTTTGAGGGAATTTCTCTGGGTCAGGTCTGGTGAAGCCCTAGGCATGTTTTGTGTAGCACTGCTCAATGCTTTGTGAGAACCCTGCTTTCCCTTTCAGGAAAATCTACAATAAAGGTCTATATTATTCCTCATGCTTCTGGAACTGAATTTGTGGGCTTTAGGGTGTGGTCGATGATGGGCAGATATAGGCCTCAGGACCATTGGCTTTTTGGAGATTATATAATAATGTTAAATGCTGAAAATAAGAGGTAAAACAGAGGTTAGGAAGGCAAAGAAATCTACTTTTTTTCTTGTTTTGATAGGTTTTGCAGACATAAGGAGAAACGTTATTTTAACCCCTTTTATTAAACAATTCATTCCCCCTGACTTCCTTATGTTGCTTTATATTTCTATAGCAGTCCCCAAATTATTCAGTCATTTAAAAACTTACCATAACATTTGATTCAGTCACTGAGGCGTTAAAGGTCATTTATGGTTTATGTGAAATTACATTGTGTGAAGTGACATATCAAGTCCCCATGGGCTAAAGGGAAAATACTGATTTGGGGTTAAGGATGTACTTAGGACAAAGGACATGGTGTGAACTCTCACAGCTCATGGAATCTTGTAGACCCTGAAAGAATAAGAATGAAGCTAATTGCTGATATCAGTTGAATGGAGATGTGGAAACAGAGGAGAGTGACTATTTATTAGTATGTTTTAAGCTGTGTGTAGCTCAGATCTGCTGAAATACAGGATCACAGGATTCTAGGGTTGAAGGCTAGAGGAAATAATTTAATTCTTAGCAGCAAATCTGGGTTCATCAAAGTCAGTCCTATTAACAAAGGTCCAGGGAAAAGAAAACATTACACCTTTTCATTGTGACACATTTTTTAAACGTTTAATAGAAAAAAAATTATGTTTATGTATGAAATGGGTTTATCATTTTTCAACTATTTTGATCTTACCCTGAGGAATTACATGGCAAAAATTTGGAAACATTTTAAAATTCTTTCTCTTATGGAGTTAGTCCTGGGAATCTCAGTGTGTATGGAATTACTCCTATTCTCCTAAGAAAAATCCTGCTGGAGAGAAACAAGTCTATCCCATCTTCTCTTGACCCTACAGGTAACTTCAACTGAGCTCCATCTGCCAGTGACATTTGGGTAACTGAAAACGGGACAAAAAGACAATGCCACGCTTTTAGCCTGTTCTGTCCTATTTTTGTGTGCATCATTCTGTCTCTCAAATAAGTAGTGGTATTAGGGATACAATAGTCTAAAACTTTGTGTAATTTTTTTCATATACATTATGAGTAGTAGTAAGAATAGAAAAAAAAAGCCAAAAATGTCCTCTGTTTAACAAATACATGTTAGAACTTGGTTATTAAAGTCATCCCAGGCTTCTTTTTTCCAAACTAAGGAATCCATGACTTTTAAATATTTTTATAGGTCTTATATTGCAATGACTTTTTCTAACAGCAATCAGTCACTCCCTATAAGGCTCCCACTCTCCATATATATTACTGAGTTCATTCCATGTGGGAGTAGACAGTAAACGAGCAGCCAAGCTTCCTGGCCTCTTGGAGCTTGCTTTGTCTTACATTGCACTAAGTCATTAGGGAACCTGAAAAATGTATAAGACACAATTACTCCATTCTAAGAAATTTCACTTTAGCAGGAAGGGAAGGAGAATATAACATAAAATCAATGTTTGTTAAACTTGAGTACCAGGTACTGTGCAATGCACTTTCACAAGAGTAATGTCATTTAATCTTCAAATATCCCTTCGAGTTAGTATTATTGTCTCTATTTTTGTAATAGAGAAAGCTAAAATTCAGTGACGTTAAGTGACTTCCAAATGTAACACAGGTATATGGATTCAGGAATGGAACTAGTTTTTTAGACTCCTAAGACACTATTTTTTTATTGTCATTGTTGCTGAAATTATGTACACAAAGTAACACAAGGCATCATTGCCACATAGAACTTGTACTAGAGCAGTGACTCTCAACTGCACTGAGCATATGAATCACCTAGAGATTTTTTTCTTTTTAAATTTAGAATCTCATTCACTAGGTCTGGGGTGGGACGCGAGATCTTGCAATTCTGTCAAGCTCTGAGGTGATGTCAATGCTGCTAGTTCAAAGACCACACTGTGAGTAGCAGGGGCTTATAGGAATACAGAGGTGAGACAAGAGCTCAGGATTGGGAAGTGCCCTGTAAAAGAAATAACATTTGGATGGTCCCTTGATTGACAGGAAGAATTTCACAAGGCAAAAATGAGGAGGAGGTGGAGTGAGCTCTTCAGGTAGCAGAAAAGCAAGAGTAAGGGCATGAGGGTCAGAGAAATAAATGCAAAATGTGTTGTGGAATGGGTAAGAAGCCTATGATAATCAAAGTATAGGTAATATACAGGGCATGATGGGTAATTAGAAACCTGAATAACGGTGTTGAGCAGATTACAGAGCTCCTTAATGTGAGGCTAGGGATTATGAAATTAATTCTAAATGCAAAAGGAATCCATTGGAGGTTTCTGAGAGTTATCCATTGTAGACTTATGCTCAAGGTATTGCTTTAAGAAATTTAATCTGTCAATATTAGATAGAAGGCAAAGACAAAGGAATAAATTGGGATATTTTGGAATGATTTAGGTATTAATAATAAAAGCTTATATTTCACTGATAACAGGGAAAGCATAAAGGAACAAACCAACACAAACACTAACATTGACAGTACTTTGCAACTACTTAATTTGACAGGTGACAGCGTGGAAAGAGTCAACATTGAATCTGAAATTTACATTTACCATCTATGTTATTAGCAAAATGGTGCTACCATCGACGAACATAGGGCACAGAAGGATGAGTTGGTTAGAAAAAAACAATAATATACTCACTATATCATTTGTTCCTGGAATCCACTGCCTCTCACCACTGGGTCCATCTGTACCAAGACTGTCTTTGGTGTCCATCTGTAGTGGCTAAACATTTGCATTGATTCCAGAGTGAGGATTTGTGGTGAATTTGGAAAAATGACATTTGGTAATAAAGATATTATGATGGGGTGGGATGTCTGTGCTAGATAGGAAAACATGAAATTAGAGGTTGTGAGGGATGAGAAACTGGGGGAAAAAAGCAGAAGATCTAAGTTTACCATTGTCTTAGTGGACTGTGAGCTGGTGACGTGAAGGTAGGGGATTGAGAAAATGGGAAGGTACAAGGTTGTGACCAGAGTGTAGGATTTTGAAGTTAAGTGTTTCAGAGGTGGAATGGACACAAGTGGTAACAAAGTCCAGAGTTACCACAGAAGTAAATGGCTGAACTGGGATGATGGAAGAAGGTAATTTGAGTTGAGAAGCTCCAAACATTTTGATAGTGGATTATCAAATATTATTTGAAGGAGTGATCAAATCTACTAGGTCAATATTAAAAGATAGGATGTAGAGAATGTGAGCCAATACCAAATTTGAGGATGTGGCTCTGTCATTGGTAGATTATGGTGAGAAAACAACAGAAAATAATATAGCAGGATGGAAAGAGATTCAAAGGAGGAGAGTTTTCGAGTAGGAATAAAAACATAGAAGTCTGAAAAAAGCAATGGGAAGATTCTAATACAACTTTCTGTTTCATATACATGTTTTTTATTTATCTTATTTTTTGGTGAGGGTGAGGGTAGGAGAAATGGCAAAAGAGGGGTTGAATGACAGCTCTAGACCAGAAAGAAATTTGAGAACTATGTGAGGATGGGGTTGGAGGTGGAGATGGAAAGAAGGAATCCAGGTGTCATTGAAGCAAGAAGATCAGAAGCATGTATGTAAACAGTTAACTGACACATGGAAGCATACCTTCAAATGGGGCTACCGAGCTACGGTGGAATAGTGATGAGTAAAGCCAGAGGAGATATTGTGCTATTCCCTGGCACCTCGGACCTGACCCCGGATTTAAACCTTTTAAATCACCACATGACTAAAATGATTACCATACCTTATTCATTGATTCACACAACAATCGTAGGTGACAGACATTATTATTTCTATCTTGTAAGTGAGCAAGAAGCATCTCAAAGATGGTAAGACCTTTATTGATAAGTAGGTCAAGGAATTTCGAGGCTATAATGTTGAATGCGTCGGCTCCATGCATGCTGAAGTTGACCAGGATAATGCCAAGAATTAGAGCAGAGACAACCCAACCAAAGAGGACTCAGCTGGGGAGTAGCAGAATTTACCACAAAGTTGATACTCTTGGGCTGGGAAAGACATACCTCTTTTGTGATACATGGAGGAAAAGAAAATCTGTAACTTTGAAGTAAACTAGAAGAATGCAATAGCAAAGTGAACAATAAGGTGCTTCTGCAGAAGGCATCCTGTTATTGGAATAATTGGGAAGATTGGCCAATCCTGTCATCCCAAAGAGAAAGTGAATGTGCATGCATTATCTACATCAGGACTGGGCAGACTTTTTCTGTTTATAGATAAATAGCTTTGTAAGACACAAGCAATTACAATTGCTTGACTCTGCTGTTTTGGCCTGAAAGTAGCCATAGACAATACAGAAATGAATGAGCATGGCTGTGTTCCAATAAAACTTTATGTATTTAAAAAAACAGGCAGCAGATTGAATTTTGCCTGCAGGTTGCAGTTGACCAACTCTTCATCTAGACATTTTTGTTTTTCTAAAGGCTGAACTTTTCAATACCATTTTGATAAGGAGAGCCCCAAACCTGACCAGTAGCATTAAGAGAACTAAGTACTCAGTGATTCCTGCATTCGTTATCCTAATCATTCAATTTTAAATTTGATAAAGTTCTGCCGTAATTATTGCCTATTTACTGATTCCCCATGCCTCTCTCTGGTTTTGTGGCACTGAGTTTGCTTTTGAGGTTGAGTTTTCTTTTTATTTGTCTTCTTTTTATTTCTGACTTCTACAAAATGTTGAGATCATTTGAAATGATAATACTGTCTCTCAAAATATTGTACATTGTACCCAACTTGGTGTCATGAATTTAATGAATATGCATTTTATTATCTGAGATGTTGGCTAGAGGACTGTGGAAGTATAGGAAATTAAAAGTTTCCTGAAAAATATTAGAAAAATGTTTTTGATTCAAAATGATTTATCAAACTCTTATTGAGGTATGGGCGTGGAAATCCCAAATATTTTCAGGAAGCGTTCTTCCCCAGTAGATTTAATACATGTTCCTTCACAACAAAGGATCATGTCGATGTGACACAACATCACATATTTAAATAGTGCTATTCTCTGGAGAATGTGTAGTTTAATAGAATGCCTCAGATAAAAACAAAGACTTGTAATTTGAAGAAACTTTTTGGACAATCCCATTATATTCCATCTTAACAAGATGTGTCACTATGGTAGTATTAAATGTCAATCTAGCATTAAATAAAATAGGCCACCAAGGCATGCTCACCAACTGAGAAAGAGACTTACAACAATTATGAATAACTTTTGACAATTGTTTTCAGTTACTTAAAGTGAGCTTTGTGTCTTCATGGTGCTCATAATTTTTCTTTTGCTTTTCTCCTCTATAGTGTAAACTAATAAATTGCAATGTGTATTCAAATTCCCTTTGCTACAAAATGTTCATTAGGTGTAACATTCCATTTTAATGTTCCTCTACACTTTTGGATTATATAAATCTGGAATTAGAGTTATCATTTATTTTTCTTTTTAAAAAACTTTTTCTTGAATTTCACATCATAGTTCTAGTATCACGTCTAATTTTCTTAATGCTATGTTACCATCTTATTTACTCCTCTGTATATTTTGGAATAAGACCTCCTCAAAGTGAGCAATACAAGGTGAAAGCAGATAGCTGGAAAAATTGAAAATAATTATTTTTATTAGCAATCATGGAAACATCTATCTACCTACGAAATATAGGCCTGATCAGATGGAAGTTATGACTGATGCCAAATGGAAAAGAATGGATAGGGGTAGAGACTAACTCACATTTATTTATCCTCTTATTTGTTGCTTCATGATATTGGGAAACCTGAGGTTTGCCAACTGTGAATAGTATATCTAATTTACTTTAGGTTGATTTGAATTATGCATATTTATGATGGCGTTCTTGTTCTTTGGAGCATGTAAAAATTTAGGGCGAATTTTTAGTTTCTCTGTAGAACTTATTTACTTGGGGAAATGAAGCTACTTAGCTCAGGCTAATGAGATTAAAGTCCTGGGTCCAATATCCCTGCATGAGTCAGATAGCTCTGCTTGGTTCTGCAGACACCAAGTGCTTCTGTCATCCAGCCAAATACATCACAAAGGCCCATCACTAGGTGAATCAGGTGTTGAGACAGAGATGAGCCTGTGCAAGTTCATTTCCACTGGAAAAACAGCAGAACATGCATGTTTTACAGACAGTAGGTCATTAAATATGCCTAGTATACAAAATATCTGAAACAATGATATATAAAGACAAATTATTTGAGAGGTAGGTTTTCTATTCATTCTAGTCATGATCCTAACAAAGCAAAAGAGTAGATGCTAAATAGTTGTTGAATCAAATCAAACTTCTGGTTAACAGTTCCTGGATTAGAATGAAATTTTCTAGATAACAGTTGACATGTGCATACCTGGTATTCACTTACCTTAGGGATATTATTATTGTTCTGGCTATTATTATTTTTCTCCCAAAGATACTTTTTTCTTGTTCTGACCCTGTCTTCTCTCTCAGTTTGACTTCCAGCCCTTACTTCATTGTTTTCCATTCCATTTGTAATATAACCAATACTCACACCATTTCTTAACTTTTTTTTGGAGGTATTCTCTTTGCTCTCCTGTTAAATTCAAACTTTAGATCTCATATTCTAGACTTCTTGTATTTCTCTCTTCTTTTTTACCTCTCCTAGGTCTTGGACTACAGTTATGATTATATGCAGTTGGTATAATAATTTCCATTGTATGTTTTCTATAAATAGGACCCTTGTAATATGTTATGAGAAAGTAGAAGACAGCATCTCTTGGATATACCCTAGAGATTACAATATTAAAAAAATTCTGCATCATTACTATAAAACTTTTTAAACTTCTAACACTTATAAAGGACTGATCTGGGCTCCGAGACTCAAACTGCTGTGATGACTTGGAAAATGTAATGAAATGCAGCTTCTAATTTTGCTGCAAAGTCTTTATGAAGACCTAAGCAGTGACATAAATCTGTCTTAGTTTTATAATCTACAAACTTGGGGGAATAGGCTAAATTAGAGATTTTTCAGACTTTTTTTAGTATTAAAACCCACTTTAGAATTAAAGTTTTGTTTGGCACCCCAATAAATACAACAGTGACATCTCCTCCTGAAGAGGGCGGGGGCTCACTCAGGGCCTCCTCTGCCAGCCTCCCTTGCTTCTCCCTCAGGGAGTTTCAGGCACTGCCTGGGAGCACAGCTTGAAACCCAATGGGCAGATGATTTCCAAAATCTTCTCCAAGTCTGGATTCCTAAACATCAGCAGTGGCCTACCTATGAACAGGAGATGCTGAATATGTGTTGAATTGAATAATATAGAATTGACTTGAATTGAGGATCACCATCTAATATCTCCAACACTTTTCTTGACTAGCTTCTGTAACAAAGGAATAGAATATTCTTTACTCATTATGCTTACTAGTCTTCATGCAGTTTGTAAGACTAAAAACTCAATTCTTTGTTTGATCTCATTTACTTGATGTTAGAGGGGCATGTATTTGAGTTTCAGATGATAAATGGTTTAATGATGAATTGGCCTTATTTAAATGCAAATATTTGGTAGTAAGTTCTTAACAAAAATAAATGTAACTATTAATAAAATATGGGATAAGAGGTTAGCAGATTTAAGAAAAATTAGTCAACAGCTTACTTAGAGAATGGATTATTTAATGAGTACTTTTAATTCATTTTATTTGTTTAATAATGTTTCCACAAAAATGAAATGAATTGTATGGCTAGGTGTGGTGGCTCATGCCTGTAGTCCCAGCATTTTGGGAGGTCAAGGAGGGAGGATTGATTGAGGCCAAGAGATCAAGAACAGCCTGGGTAACAGAGAGAGACCCCGTTTCTACAACAAAATGAAACAAAACAAAACCTGTTATTTTTCTACTCTGATGAGGGAGTGTAAGTAAAAAAAAAAATTAAATGGATTGTGATGTTTTTGGAATTATATAGGATTTCCAGATATAAAATTATTGCCTGATAAAATTTTATTTTCTGGGCCAAATAAGAATTTAGTAGGTTAAAATTTTAGCAATTTAGAATAATTAAAAACCACATTTACTATATATTAATGAAAAATTGTAAGTAGAACACTGGTCATTGCGGGGAAAAAGCATTTCTTTTGGGGAATAAAGATGTTTTTCCCACTTTATTTTGAGAAGTTATGGTTTCTGGAATGCCATATTTTAAAAAGATATATACGGAGGATAATGAAGGTTATTAAATTTTTTTGAAGTTTAAAAAATAAAATAAGTCTTTCCCCCTTTGCCAACAGGAAGAAATGGATAATCATAAATAATTACCACAAACTTTTGTTTAGTCTTGGAACTAGGAATACCCAAAGCACAGGCAATTCCATTTTATAGGACTAATTACCAAGACTAATTTTAAGGCCAGTAATTTTAACCTCATCCTCTATTGAAATTCAGAGCTACTAACCAGTTGCAAATTGGACTAGCTTGAATTTCATATCCATATTTTTCTTCTGTGCTTAAATTCTTCTGTGCTTAAATAAAAAGAGAATAATCATAAGAAAGTGTGAAAAAGAAGTAGATAAGTGGAAGAGTGACTAATGACGAAATGACTCAGTGGGCTCAAAAGGAAGATGACCGAGGTTGAATTATCTCCTCCTGTAGTTCATGTGACTGGATTATCTATAAATGAATTCTTATTGCTGTATTTCCCTGATCTCCCCAATATGTATATAACTCTTTTTAGTCTTTGATTCTCAGAGGAAATGCCATTTATTATGTCTGGAGTTAAAACCCTGAGGAATCTGAACTCTTCCAATTGTGTAATCCACATTCAAGCATCCATTTTCCTTGAGAATTGGTCGGGATGGTTTGTGTCATGGAGGAATTTGGCCATCGCCATGACTACTGGAACCATCTTTTTACAGTGATCAAAACAGACTATATTGTTAGGACATTAGAAAGTTCCAATGTTGTACCACTGTTAATGTGTAAATATTTACTTTTAATAACAGCATATATTTTGGATTAATGCCACAGTTCCCACATCCACTTCTTTGTTTGGGTCTAGGAATATGAGAGACAAAGTATTGGCTGTGTTTGTTTTACAGGCTTGAGTATGAAGTTGATGATCCTGACCCTAAAGGTCTTGCATTTGAAAACTTATTTTATCTTGTTTGGGTTTAATATTAGTGCATAAAAGTGCTAAATAGAGCCAGACTATAATGAGGATATCTTTAAGCACTTGAACATGAGGAAATATTAATTGACCTTTGAAAGTGCTTTCCAGATCTTCCATGGTGACTTCTAGCCCTGCAAAGGGCTGACTTCTTAAAAATTTTATTTGAATTTCTACAATGGCTTACACAGAGACTTCTGCATTTTGTAAACTAGTGGGACACCTATGCAAGATGCTCCTCTGAACTCAGGTGCATTTTGGGACTCATGAATCCAGAAAAACAAGCAGACTCAAGTCAGGAAATGAGTTACCCAGATGGGCCACAGGAGCACCACAAAATGCAAAGTGAGAAGAGGATAATGTGGATGTATATTAGATGTATTGCATCACTTCCTCTGTTCTACATCTCCTACTTTTCAGTACAGGGATCAGGGCTCTTTGCTGAATGTACTAAGGTGATGACACTGAATGGTAGGAGAATATCTATTTATTTAATATTTCTTTAATAAAATAGAAAAGCACAAGTTTAGGTCTTGGTGAGATTGTAGATGCTGTGTGGAAATATCTACAAAACATGAAATACAGCAAGATTTTGTGACAATTTAAGTGGCTGAGGATTCCCATGTTCAATCACCTCTAGTTGATATAAGTGACATTGTTATTCTACAATACAGGTAGGTAATGGAGGAGTGCTTCTAGAAATTTTCTTGACTTGGGAAAACAATAAAGTATGTGATGTAAACCTTGATTATTTGATCAAGTGCTATTTTCTCTATTAGTTGTATTCTTAACTTAATGTTTTTTATGCTAAATTCTCAGGAGCCAAAATGTGTCTGGCACTTAGTATGTGCTTTATAAATATTAGCTGAATAGTACCTATTTAATCTGTAGCCCCGTTTCAAATACTAGTGATAATTTTAAATGTACTTATTGCTGGCAGTTGGGTTGGAGACAGGCCTGAATCATGAGACCCTTCCTGGCACTTGTTTTGTAGGCAGCAGAGTAAGGGAGGTGGGCTCTGTTAGGCTTCCACAAACTCCATCACTCAGTGGCCACCACTAGGGTTTCTTGGAGGTTCCATCTCTGTTTTTTAGATGAGTTTTCTGAAGAAACTTGTAAAGTTTCAGCTTTACCGTAGATAGAAAAACAAAATTATGGTTTCTTCTAGATTAGAGCTTGCCTTATCTTTGATATTTCAAAGGTTTGGCCTCAGTGTTGATCATCTATTTCTAGATATGAACCATCACTTTTTAAAAATAATACGATAAAATAAAAAATCTAAACATCTTAAACAAGTCTTAGAGTATTTTCATTCTTATCCATGTCTAAAATACAGATAATCAGAATATTTTAATTTTAAAATTTTTGAGATCACAGACTTGTCTAATGAGTTTGAGATCTATCATTGATGTAGATACTTATTAATTACCTTGGTAAATGTGTACTCAGAGTTGCTTGTCTTTTAGTGAACTTTATATCTACACTTTAAGATAGCAAAGCTATACTCAGGCCATCATTTATTCAGTAAACATCTGGTGAAGGTTTGCTAGGAAGCAGGTACTCTGCTAGGGGCTGGAGCTGCCATGTCTAATGAAGCCTATTCCCTGCCCCCAGGAGATCTCAATCTAGGAGTGAAGAAAGAAAATTAGAGTATGTGGAATGCTATCATAAAATTATACCCAAAGTGTTGTAGAAACATAGAAGAAGGGTAATAAAATAAGATGTTGGAGGGACTTCCGGGAGGACATCTCAAGTGAGTATGTATTGAGTTGACAAAGAACAGGACAGAGAGACAAATAGAGATTTCAAAGAAAATGACATCCTTGCAAAGATTTACAGATGAGGAAGCTAGAAAAATCAGTGAGAAGTAGTCTGTTTTGTATCAAAGGCAATTAGCTAAAGCATTCTATCCTGAATGATATGGGAAGCTCCTAATGAGTTGTAAGAAAGGAATGTCATGATCAGATTTTTAGTTTTGAAAAACCACTTTTAAAATATTTTTGAAAGGAAGATTATGGGGAAGACACAGATGTCAGCTCAAGCTAAACAAAAAAGAAAAAAAGAGAGACCCCTTATGAGATGAATGTCTTGTGCTAAAGCCTGTAATCTAACAATAGAAGTTGAAATATTGGGAAAAGGGTACTAGTAAGAGAGATAAAAAATTTTCATTTCTTGGATTTTCAAATGTGAAGGGTGATGAGTTAAGGGAGGAACTTATAATAAATCCAAGGTTTCTGGAATACAGGAGGGGAGATGACAATATGAATTTGATATATTAAATTTGAGATACCTGTGGGGTATCAAGGTGGAGATATCCAGTAGATGGTTAAGTTAAATGTCTATGTAAGGCATCTAAGAGTGTTACATTGAAGATACAGATTTGGAAGTTGTGAAGGGTTTTTAAGCTCAGAATGTTTAAGTGAGAGAGTACCCTGAGCAATAAAAGTAGAAGACTAAGAATGAATTCATTAAGAGCAGCCATATTTCAGAGAAAAATGGAGTAGTTAGAATCTGCAAAAGAAAACACAAAGGAGTATCTATTGAGGAAAGAAGAAACCTAGGAGAGGAAGGTTAATAGAAGCCAAGGAAGCAAAGAGTTTCACAAAGGTGGGTATGGCCAATAATGCACAATGCCCCAGAGAGTTCAGAAATTAAAAAAAATGTCCACGAGATTTGGTAAAATTGAGTAATCACTGGTGGCCTCAGAGAAACCATTTTAATGAGCTAGTGACACCGAATCAACATTATGGTGGAATGTGGGATGAATGAGAGGGGAGTAAATAACAGTACAAACTTACCCCGTATGTTTTGAGTGCCATTAACTCCTTTAATAAAGACAGAGAGGAGACTGGAGAAGGGATTAGTAAACAGAATTAGTAACTAGAAGTTACTGGAAGAACAAGGACATTTTCAGAAAGAAGACAGCATTTGATTTGAGCCTTGAAATAGAGTATGACCTTTATAGAAAGGAGAAGTAGAATGGCTATTACAAGTAGAAAAAGAATGACTAACATGGGTGTGATGCACAAAACATAATCTCAAATATTGGCATGTATCCAAAGCACCTGAGGTCTTGTTAAAACACACTCCATGTTTCTGAATCAGCAGGTCTACGGTGAGCTCCCAGAAGTTTTATTTCTAACAAGTTCCAAAAGTTATGCTGACATCATTGATCTGGGGATTGCACTTTGAGAACCACTGGCTTAGGGAAGAATATGGGTAGAAATGAGTTATGTATAAGAGGAAAGGAGGCTAGAAAAATGTTGGAGTCCAATGAGAGGTGAACTTGAATACTTGGCTAAGATCATTTTTGTTCCTTAGAAAGTGTAAATAACATTTTTAAACAATGACATGGTTGTCAAATTTTACTCTTAAAGGTCTCATTTCTTAGTTTTAGGAAGGATTCATTCATTCATGCATGCATGAATTTATTGTACAAGTATTCATATTGAACACTGTGGAAATCATGGTTCTAGATAGGAAGAACTTTTAGAGGTTTATTCCAGTAGTTTCTTTCTAGGTCAATGGTGAAAGGAATCATGGTATTGACAATGGCATTGAAAATATAAGATGAGTTCAAGAGGCATTTCAAAAGAAGAAGAGATGAATCAAAGATGAACATAAAGTTTTATATCTGAGGGAATGGTTATGCTTTTAACAGAAGCAGGAACATCAAAAGGAGGAGATGACTTCTGGAGAGAATTCATTCTTTGAACTATCATGTCACATAGAATTTCACTGGGGTCCTGCCAAATTTGAAGTACTCATGGGGCATCCAGGTTAAAATGTCCCCAACGTGGTAGAACTGAAGGTAGAAATTAAGCCTAGTTCATAGCTGAAGCCATAAGAACAGGGAAGCTCACCAAGAGCTTAAAGAGCATGAAGAATTGTGGGTCATGTAGTCATATACGAGAGCTTAAGATTTCAGGCGTAGAGAAGTTCCTGGTGTTTATAAGTTCAGGGATAAAGTTATGAGAGTGGGTGGCTAAAATGGAGTAAGGCAAAAAGGCATTGAAATTGGGAAGGTCAAGGGATCCAATCTAGGTTTTTGGGTAATCTATGTAGACTTCCAGAAAGGGAGCTGGAAAGAATGATCAGGATGATTGTTAGTCTTCAATGAACTCTGAAAAGTGACTGGCAGACAGTAACAAAGAGGAATAGAGTTTTATGTTCATACATATGTGATTATTGAGTTTTTTGTTGTTGTTGTTGTTGCTTTTTTTAATGAAGGTGGTAGTTTAATGGGATAGAGGGAACCAGAAATGTTCTGACTGTCCTTTCCCATGCTACTCCTCACCTTTCAATTCCTGTGCAACTTGGGCAACAGAAAGGCAGTCCTTACTTGGGAGGACCATGAGAGGAGCAGCATCCAGAGTCCACAAGGACAAGTCAACAGACTAGGGAAGCTAGAACAAGGGCATGTTGTGAGAAGCCTGTGGTTGGAAGTACTGGGGAGATTCCTTGGGTCAAGGGGTTCCAGTAAAAAGAGTAGGCAAAAAGGGCAGGAGGGATAAATTAGGGAGGATGAATACAGTATTTAAAGGAATGATTGGTAGAGGAGGCATAAGTGAAAGGGCATGCATTTCAAAGGGTAGCCAAATATTCCTAGCTTTGGACATAAGAATTCATTTAAACTTATCTGTCCACATCATTTTTCAGCTAGCTTCACCGCAAAATTTGTTTTATGTTTTTCAAATGATATGAAATTACACAATTTTTTTAAAAGTGTGCATACTTAAATTCTTTTTTTAAGATTTTGAATTTTGTGGAATGTAATCACAGAACCTATAATGGTATAGTGGATTCTGATGAGCGCTTATTTATTTTTATTTGTATATATTTATGGGGTATAATGCAGTTTTTCTACATTGATATATTGCACTGTGGTGAAGTCAGAAACTTCAGTGCATCCACCAATGCAGCAAAGCACATTATACCCACCAAGTAATGTCCTGTCATCCACCCTCCACCCCTTTGAGTCTCCATTGTCCATCATTCCACAGAGCGCTTATTTATAATTCAAGAAATTTAGATGTGGTCTTAGAGACATGAAATTATTCTACCACTTAGAGGCTTAAATATTTATTTTTCTATTACTACTCAAAAATAAACAATTAGAAAAATAAAGTCAGTTGAAAATTTATATGAAAATATACTGCCTTATATGAAAATACACTGCCTTATAAGGTGGTTTTATATAATTCATTGAGATGGTAGTACATGATTTTAATTTTGTTTTCCCCTTAGTTTATCATCAATATTTCTTTATCAATCTTACCCTTTTTTCCCCCTCTCCCAGGTCTCTTTTGTGGATAGTTACAACCACAAGTTGAGTTTACAAAATTTCGCTGGTTTTAAAGGTCAACATGTAAATGAACTAATTAGGTCAATGCAAATCACTATAGCACTTTCTGCTACAAACCTCACACCTTTTAAATTCTTTCTGAATTAAATAATGAGCCATATTGTTAACAGAGCTAGCATAACATGAAAAAAGATATTAAATACTTAAGCTTTCTAAATAAACAGAAAACTAATTTGCAGATATTTTATAATGATAAAATAATGCATAAAATTAGAAGTATAAGATTTACCCAGTACAATATTTACAAAATGGAAATGTAACCTTAGCGCTGAGAAGAACAGGAAATTATAAAATGCAATTGAAAGGAATCAAGGAAGTGGAACCAACTCTCCATTTGTCTAAAAAGAATTTCTTTTTCAGCTTTCTGAAAATCTGTTTATTAAAAAACAAATGAACAGACAAACTAAACTGTACCAACCCCCAAATAAAACAAAAATGTTTATCATCTGAAGTATCTCAATTATTTAGAAATTATGGATTTCATTGCATTAAATACTTTACATACAAATGCACACGTATGTATGTGTATATATCTACATAAATGCAGATAGAGCCACTCTGTCTATTAGTTTAAGGACAGCTAGCATAAAAACAACTCTTCAATCCTTTTGGCCTTCGTGTGGGTGATTGTTGTACTATTATCCTGTTGTATTTAGTCAGGAATCCCTAAATCACTTAGATTCTTAGAATATCCAAGAATGGATATTAAATTTAACCATTTGCAACTCATGGGTAGATTAAAAATCATTCCTAACATTTATTTGCAAAATATTTTTTTTTTATGTTTACAAGGTGCCTGGCTAATTTCTATTTCTAGTATTATATATAAGCTCTTGAACAAATCTATTCTCATCCTTGTATCAGAACTTGAAATAGGAAACCCCTTTTCTTCTCTTTTACTGCTTTGAGCATTTCAAAGACACCAGATGCCTCCGTTGTGAAAATAATAAATACTTAATTTTTTATTTTGATATGCAAATGAATTGATTCCTAAAAAATATAATAGAACTGACATCACTTACTTCTTGATATCTACTAATATATGAGGTCTCTGTAGAAGTTCCAGTTGTTTTAAAATTTTGAGCGTTTTTATTTTTAAAATAGAGTTAGAGTAAGATTTAAAAAAGAATAACAAATGAGAGAGTAACTTATAATGTATTAATTCATGCAACAGCAGCTGCCTCTTTTGCTATTAGAGTGTGCTTATGTTCTCAGTTTGGGTGAGAGAGCTCATGTGAGCACACTTCTCTTGTAAAAGAGACAGCTGCTGCTGCATGTATTAATACATATCAAATGGCTCCAGGGTAAACACAATGCTATAAATTACTTGCCCTCTGCTGACGTCATGAACCCTGAGACTGCAGGAAAGCTGAAGAGGTTTTTTTCCTTCTATGTGACATCACTGCAGTCACAGAGATGGGGAGTAGCTTTCATCGCCTTATGTTTGCTTGTTGGCCTGAACATGTCATTCATTCGTAATGCGATTCACATTCTCGTTAGTTGACTCACAGAAAGAGTATAGCTGCCTTAGTCTAAGAAGTTTCATTTAATATATTTTAAGCTTTTCTTTTTTTCCCCCTTCATTGATAATTTCCTCAGTACTTAGTAGGTGCTGGTACTAGCAGAATTCCTAGTGCCCAATCATAGCTGGCTCATTCTCTAAGAAACTGTGATGCAGAAGGAAGACAAAATTTTTGAAAAAGAAAGCAATCAGCAAAGTAACTGACGAAACTAGTCAAGGCTTTCAGTTAATTTAGCAAGGCCCTCCCATGTAAGGCTAAGGAATGCAGGCAAACATGTCCAGCAGCTATGATTTTATCATCTCATTTGCATGTCTGTGAAAGTATACTCTAAAGCATGGTAGATTTTTAACCATATTAATAACGCACATTTATGTTGTTTACTGTATAAAATATACCATTTTGACACTTATACAAAATTATGCAAGTTGATCATGATATTTATATTTACAGATAATTTAAGAAACATCTAAACCTTGTAAAAGAACATTTCCAATTTATTCCTTTACATTAAGGACAAACATCAAATCTTAGAAGAACAAAGAAACATTCAGACAGTTTGCATTTTCATTCTTTATTTTGATAAATACCTCTTTTTGAAGTCCTTTTCATAGAGGAATTTTAATGAATTTACTTAATAAAATAAGTAAATTCATCATACTTAATAAAATAAGTAAATTCATCATTCTGTAAAAGTGAATACATTTATTTGTTAATCTTAAGGTGTTTGTAGAACTAGATAAAGAAGGTTGTTAGTATCTGACCTCTTTCAGTTAATCAGGCTTGGGAGTTCTAATTGGCTTAGAGGAAATTTTGTATCCTGGTGACCTCAGGACATCCTAGATACACTAAAGCTTACGGTTCAAGGGGAAACTATTATTAAAGATAAAAAGGAGTATCTAATTTGAAATGATTTCTAGACTTCTTTAATATCTAAAGGTTTTTCTCTTCTTTCTTTCTTTTTTTTTTTGATAAAGCAATGAATAAATTAGAAAACATATCTTTATTCTAAGAGCCTAATTCCAAAGACGTCCATCCTAATAGAATGTGAAAGGTCCTGTGTAAGACATTGTAATGCAGATCTGCAAATCTATATCTTGCATAGGTGTGAGACTCCACTGCTAGAGATGAGTAGAAACTCATCTCCTTAATAGCCCCAGGGAAAACCAAAGAATCTCCCACCATAATTTCATCTTAGAGATATTTAACAGAAGCTTCCCTTAAAGCTGTAAACTTATTTAAACTCACCTAAATTACAAATGTCTTTAAGATTATAGTATATTTTCATTCAAGTGTTGTAAAAGACCATTTCAAATACTATTTTAATTACTTAGATAATTCCTTATTCATATTAAGTCAAGGCCAAATAACAAAAGGAATCATTTCTGATGCTTAGGATGAGACTTGTCTACTAATCAGAAATGGACTTTAGAAGTCATTTCATCCAACTACCTTATTCTCATAGGAGGAAACCGAGGTCCAGCAAGGTGAAATAATTTGATTAAAGGTCAAGCTATTCTTATTGAACATTCTCTTTCATACTCCCAATATTATTTATTGAGAGTATTTATAATATACATTTTTTATTAAAAAATAAAAAAGTATGATAAGCTTTGCCTAATGTTGTTTAAAGAAAGAAAGGCCATCAGTCTGTGTCCTGGTTGTCTTTGGTTTTGTTTTTTCATCATTACTATGCAAGACAGTCCTTGAAAAGGAATGTCCCATCTGTACCGAGAGACCCTGCATAAATAAGTAAGCAGTCCTAACCAGAAAGGAGAATGCATAGGACTATGAACATATATATAACAGGCACCAATTTCTTTTAAAAAATTTGGTTAGCAAATGATTTAAGCAAAACCAGTGAAGAAATGTGACTCTAACTCATCTAAAATTAGAATGACTCACCAAACTTTGTATTCAAAAAGTTTGTGTTAGAAAATGGAAAAAAGTCACAATTATTTTCACATAATGAAAATCTCCACAAAATGCGTATTTTTTTTAGCCAATAATTGAATTTAGAATGTTTCCCATGAAAAGTATTTAATTGTTTTATTTAAAAAAGTACTTTTATTCATCATTTTTACTTTCTAAATTCTGTATTTATCTATCTGGAAATTTTAAGGGCAGGTGAAGTGGAGGAAGGGACAGTTTGGGAGCAAGCTATCAAACCTATGGAAAGACTATCAGAACTCTCAGGATGGTCCGTGGCAATTTGAGTGCATAAACCTGAAAGTGTTTAGGTTCTTTTAAAGAGGTAGAAGCCAAGTAAGGTGCTCATGGTGGTGTAGAAAAGTTCTGTCCCACCAGAGAGGCAGGAATGATAAAAGAGGATTAGAAAGGATTTCAAGGAAAGAGTGATGTGGGGGTGGAGGGTGTCACCCTGCATGGGGTGGGGGTGGAATCAACAAAGGGGATGAGAGAGCCTGCCAGCTGTCCTGCTCCACTGCATGGCCACATTCTCCCCAGCAGTTCCCTGAAGGCTCTGATGAGAATCCCCAAAGACACTGTTTTGCTCTCTCCCAAGAACTCTGGTCACCAAGTGGGTGCTTCTTCCCCAAAGGGAGGAATTCAGAATAAGGAAACTTGGGCAAGAAGACATATATGTGATTTAGGTGAATTCACCAAGATGTTTGGGAGATTAAAATAAGCTGATAGTTATGTGAACATCCAGTGCCCCTGGATACTCTATATGTTTGGAAAATTATCTGAATCTCTATAAATTCTCATTACTGTACATAATACTGTTTTACACAAAATATACTGATAGATTTAAAAATATTTATTTGAGAATGGAATGTTTCCATTGATAAACCATTTGTTTTGTCACTCAGTATCAATGTCGATTTGTCAGTAGCTAGCCCAAGTACAACTAAAATTACTATGTCTAGTAATTTCTAAGGCAAAAGCAATTGGTGAATATTTCCATGAGAAAAATAAGATAGGACAAAAGCTCCCCTCTTTCCATAAAAAAAAACTTGTAAGGATGATAAATTTAATTTACTAAGGGTAGATATATATATATAGAGGGATATATATATGTGTGTATATATGTATATTTGCAGATTGATCTTCTGGGATCACCTGCACATTAGCAGTCCTTTTGTTAGTTCTGAGATTATTTATTATCGATTCTGTTTCTACTGAAACTAATATTATGAAGTGTTGAGTCCATCAGGAATTGAATACTGCTTACCATTATTTTTTGTACCTTATGTTTAAAGTTGTTTCTATTACAGATTTTAAATTTCAAAATTTATATCTCTAGGTGTGATCTAAACATTTTCAGAAACAATTACTTTATTGGTTAAAGAGTGATAAATATATACTCTTGTTGGTTAAAATATTCACTTTCTTCTTGGTAATTTAACTGTAGAAAATATGTCATTGTTTCAGTTTTGATTATAGGAACAAAGCACCTTAGTCTAAATGAGAAATTAATCATAATGCCCTGGAATGGAAAGTCCTTACCTTGAAGCCAAATTTTATGATGCTACCCGTATACAATATTTATATCATATTAATCTGCTCTTTGGTATCTTGTATGTCTCCTTATGGCTTTTATAGAAATTTATGGAATTTTATACAGTAAAGCTCCTCTGAATTACCTAGGGAAGATTTGAAGGTCCAAATTTTTCATTTGGTAATTCTCATTTTATAGTGGGAAAACTGCAGTATCCTAAAGTTAAGTGACTTCATTCAAGACATTCAATTACTGAACTTGATACAAGAGGCCAAGTCTTTAACTCTCAGCTGAATTCTCTAATTTAACCTTGACAATCCTTGGGGGATTCTTTTTCTTGCTCTAGAAAGAATTAGTTATATATGATTTTTAAAGTCATCCAACTGTGACTTTGGGGTGGCTTTGATTTTAGAGAACTGTGGGTGGGCTTAGAAAGTTACCCTGTTTGTTCTGTTATGGGCGGATTTGTTAAAGAGTGGAGTCGGATAGTAGAAATATCATGGGATTTAGAGTCAGGCATAGCAGGATTGGTTAGAATCCTGATTCTGAATTTTATGTCTTGTGTCATTGTGGGAAAACTACTGAAATCCACCAAGACTGTTTCTCATTTGTAAAAACAGGGTAGCCATGCCAAACTCATATCATAAAAGATATATGATCACCTGCTCTGGTGAATACTTACTTGCTATGTTTATTCCCTTCTTTATTGTACTTCTCAGTTCAGTCAATTCTTAGGTATTCTCTAATGGGAGTCATTTTTGAGCCACTAGTGAACATGTTTAACCCAAACCTAGGGTAAACACTATACTCTGGGATCATTTTAGGCTTTACCCAGTAAGTGTAGCTGGTCCTATAAACTCTTAAATCCCTCCTGGTGCATTAAGAATTGAGATTTGGTGGTTAAAAACATTATCCCAGGCTACCTTTCTGCTTGGGATATTTCAAGGGTAACTGCTTATGGTTCCTCAAATAAAGTAGACTAAAAGTCAAACAGCAGGCTGAATATCAGTTCTGTGACAGAGATAGATGGTGAAAATCATCAGAGAATTCTTAAGAGTTTTTAATGTGCTGTAACCATCCTAGCCTACTCTGCTCAATTAATTGCATATCATCTTTTTTTTCAAATATATGTAGATAGTGATGTGATTAATAAAATGTAATTTAATAGTACTACTAAACTTATATATTGTGTTTGTTTTATCTCAACAGATAATAAAAGGACCATTGCCATCATGTAGTTGGATGATCCATGATATCATTATGGTTTTCTTTTGTTGAAAAAGTGTGAGATCCTCTGGTGCAGCAGAGAGGCATTTGGTTTAGGATTTAAGAGATGGTAGTTTGAGTCCTGGCCCTATCTCTTATAAATTATGTAACCTTCGTCAACTTTTTTTTCTTTATATACTTTTTATCCCTATTTAGGGGGAACAACTAAATAAAAGTATTTTATTCATATCATTTATATAAATATGGTTTATGAGAATATATACACATATATAGAGTATATTTTATAGTCTATAAGGAAGTTATCAAAATAGTCTTGTCCAAGTACAGAATCAAGCTTTATTTGGGACTGAAAATCAAAACAAACAAGTTAAATGGTTTGGACAAATTACTTGTGCATTACTCTTTAACATTTAGAAAACATTTCTATCAAACACCCATAATGAACTAGGCCATTAGCTTGCAAGGCTAAATTGCTACTTAAAGGAAATTCTAATATTTTAAATATGATTGCAAAATAATTATTCCAATTCAAATTGATTTTTAATGCTTGAATCAAATTTTCTTCTAGCCTTGCACAAGAGCCCTGTTTTCCATATGAACATGCCATCTATAAATGGGCCACACTTTGTCAATGACTTGTATCTTAATATAAATATTACCTGTGTTACATACGTATATGTGCAGTAAATGCCACTTTCTAACTTCTCTACTTAAAGGCTGCATGGCTGAGCATAAACATTGTCATCTAATAGTTATTATTTGGAATTTGCAGTGCTGAGGCAATTGATGCAGAATTTTAAGAAAGTATTACTCCTTTGTCATTCAGTTATGAATGTCTTAAATATCTCAAATGTTCCCTGCACTTTGCTTATATTAACTCAATTAGAAGTCATGGCAACTCACATGAGGTGCGTACTATTATTTTCTCTGACTTACTGATGAGACCACTTTAGCACGGAATGATTAATAACTTGGCCAAGGACATACAGCTTCTAAGTGATACAGTGGGAGTTTCGTTCAGTCTGGTTGCTGAGTCCATGCTCTTAACTGCTATGTTCCTATACATTGAATACTTATAATTGGCCAGATTCTAGGGACTCTAGATTCATTGCCAATAAAAGACACCATCCCCAAAGTAAACCAGGTGATGAATGGAAGAGCCAAGTGTCTACCTAATTTCTGTCTCACTTTAAGCCTCTCTGTGTGTGCTTAATCACAGCTTTATTGAGATATCATTTACATGCCATAAAATTCACCCTTTTATAAATCCATAATTTGATGGTTTTTAGGATATTCACAGAATTGCTTAAATATTACAGTGATCTAATTTTAGAATATTTTCGTCACCTCCCAAAAGAAACCCTGCACCCATTAGTAGTCACTCCTATTTCCCCTTCAGACCAGCCCCTGGAAACCACTAATCTACTTTTTATCTATATGTACTTGTCTATTCTGGATATTTCATATAAATGGACTAATATGATACGTATTTTTTTCTGTGTGTGACTGGCTTTATTTACATTAGCATAATGCATTCAAGCTTCATCCATGTTGTAGCATGTATCAGTACCTCATTTCTTTTTATTGTTGAATAATATTTCATAATATGGATATAAACTACATGTTTATCCATTCATCAGTCATTTTTACCTTTTAGCTCTCCTGAATAATGCTGCTATGAATAATTTGGGTACAAGTTTTTGTGTGAACATATGTTTTCATTTCTCTTGGGTATATACATAGGAGTAGAATTTCTGGGTCATATGGTAGCTCTATGTATAACTTTTTGAAGAATTATCAAAAAGTCCACAGCAGCTGCACCATTTTACATTCTCACCAGCTGTGCATGGGGGTTCTGATTTCCCTCCATTCTTGCCAACACTTGCTATTGCTAATCTTTTTTGATTAGAGCCAAACTAGTGGTTATAAAAGGGGATTGCATTGTGATTAGGTTGTGCATTTTCCTGATGACAAATGATGTTAAGGATCCTTTCATGTGCTTATTTGCCATTTGTGCATCTTCTGTATAAAAATGTCCATTTAAATCTTTACCCATATTTTGACTGTGTTATTTGTCTTTTCATTGTTGAATTGTAAGAATTCTTTGTTCTGACTGTGGGTCTCTTATCAGATATATAATTTGTAACTATTTTTTTCTATTTTGTGAGCTATCTTTTCATTGTCTTGGTCGTGTCTTTGAATACTCAAAAATTTTTAATTTGGTAAAGTCACATTTATTTATTTATTTTTTTGGCTTGTGCTTTGGTGTTATATCTCAGAAATCATTGCCTATAGAGGCACAAAATTTTCAAAGTCACAAAATTTTCTTCAGTATTGCCTTCTGATAGTTTTAGAGTTTTATCTCTTACATTTAAAACTTGTGGGGCTTTTTAAACAATATTAAGTTTTCAAATTTTTGATACAATCACACATCTTTTAGGTACCTTCCACTCTTAGTAGTCAAAGATCAGGAATTCTTAACAACCACTTTGCCCCTTATGAAGGTTACAGTGCCTTTCTCAGGTAGTCTTGAATGGAGTTTCAAATTTTTGTGATGCAGTAAATATTGTTCCATCCATTTTTATTCTTCAAAAGATAAGGCCCAAACTTTGATTGGCTTATACTCATTTCCTGATGTAAGGTTTTCTGTGTCCTGCATCTTCATTTACTTTTACACTTTGAGTGAGGTTACTATTAGCAGATGTTCTCCTGATGTGTCATGCTTGCAATAGGCAAGCCTTTTGATGCCTGGCATATCGAATGCCACAAGGGTCTCTGTGGCGACACTGGAATACCTGTCACTGTGAGTTGAGGCAGACAGAAAGGTTAACAAATTAGAACAGTAATCATTTTCTCATGTTTAAATTAAATCTTTTTGAATATGTCATTTAGAGATGTCCTTACCCGTAATTAGATGTATGCAAGTGTGAATGTTTCAAAAGGTGTTTTTTAAGGGGTTGAAATGACCACGCTGATTTATATTTGCATGCTAAGCCTTAATTTTTCTTTGTCAGCCTATTTGGTCACATGTTCAGATGTTGATTTGGTATGTGAACTGGGGAAATGGCATAGGAACTGATTGTGGACTTTGAAGACTGGTGCTTGGGTGTAACCTTGACTGATTGATTGGTTGTCCTTTGACACTCAAATTTTCCATCTGTAAAATGATGATAATTCCCTTTTCTACTCGGATGACGTTATATAGAGAATATATAAATTAAAAATGGCATCGTTTCTAATGATATTTCCAAAGAACACTTTCCTTCTTCAAGCAAATCTTTTGTCATAATATTATGCCATTTTGTTTCCACACTAAATTGCTTGAAATTTTTATAAAAAAGAAAGTATTATTTATTTTTATAGTTTTAAAATAGCATTAATTTTTATTACAAATGAGTGTCCCAGGCTGGACTTGTAAAATATAATACTTTTAGGACCCAGAAAATTATATAAAATTGGCTTTTTTTAAATTACAGAATATCACAAAATATGACCAGAAATGGATGTAACTTTAGGTTATTTCTCGCAAAGAATAGCTCGAACATATGTCTTAATATTTTTTTTTAGTCCTGTTTAAGGCACTTTTTGAATAATAACCATTCACTTTCCTAAAGTGAGCATTCTGTAGAATAATAGAAAGCAGTACCAGGGAATTATACTTATTAAGCCTGATATAACATTCATAATCTATATTAAACATAATCTATATTAAAATATACATTTTTGGAAAGGATTTTCCTAAATTAAAAATATTAGGCCTGAAAGTCAATGATTCTTCTTAATTTCTATAATCATTTCAGAATACCTTAACATAATGATTTTCTTCAGTGAAATACAAAAATAATGATATACGCAATATCAAATCAAGTAGTTTTCCTCTTCCTCATCATTTCAGAATAAAGATTTCTACTTTTTCTTCATCTAAAGTCAGGAAATTCAAATGAGGTACATACAACTTGGTTGCCTCATAATTTGCAATGGAAAGCAGGATTATCTCAATATATTTTTAACCAGGGTGGTAGCAGACATATGAATTCCAGTCTAGAAACCTGCTGTATGTTCCACTATATTCAGTCCAGAATGTATAAAAGTAAGCCTTTTTTTAGTACCCCCCCCCCCACAGGATGGTAATTGCAATGTACATAAAACCTGTCAAAGCTCCAATTTCCAATATTCTAATGAATATCAAAAGAGTCCAATATTTCTGACTTTGACAAATTGCAGATGAGGTTTTATTCATTAAGAGGGGCTGCTAATGTTTATTTAAATGCAATTTACTGTTGCATTATTGATTAGCTACTGCAAAATTATCTTACAAGGAGCACGTGTGGCAAGAAGATTTCAGGTTGAGAGCGGATTTATCTAGGGAAGGCCTGTAGGCTTGATTTAGGCCCCAGGACATGAGAGTTTTAATTTATCTGGAAAGAAAGGCCTGGTGGAAGGTTTGCTTTGTTTGCATTTAGACAGCAGATGAAAGGGGTTTTGATGTTGAGCTGGGAGAAAATGGCTGCCACTCTTGTTATTCACGCAGAGAACTCAGCAAAAGAAAAAAAAATCTATTACTCAGGCAAGATAAAACAAGCCTTTTCTTACCCTCAAATCATTTTTTGAATCGAATATGTGGCTCTTGTTATCTTCCAAAGAAGAAATAAAATTTTTAAAATGTTGCCTGTTATCTTAAAAAAAATCTTAAAAGTTTTTTTCATATTGCATTTATTACTAAACCTTCACTTTCTATTGTGGTTCTATATCTTTTGGTGGGACCATTGAATCTGAAGTATCTTAAAACTGGAATGTAATTTAATGAAAAAGCCGATGCTAAACTTAAATATTTTTGTGAAAAATGAACAAACAAACCTTTCATATGCTCTTTTTGAAAAGAGGTAACAGAACCAATATTTAGGCAGAAACCCTGTTAGACACACTAATAATACATTATTGATTCTGTGAGGTAGACACATTTACCCTAAGAAGTAAGGCTTTTTTGTGCTGATTTATTTTAATCACTATGAATATATAACAGTTAAGACAAAGCCATAAGGATTGCACTAGTAATCTTTCTGTAACTGATAGTAGCATATTTCTATGCATGTTTGTATACAAAAGGATCACAATCAGATCAAAAAGTTAGTAAAAATGAAGAAAATGAGTACTAAGAAAATTCATGAAGTTTGTAGAGGAAAATGTTCATCTCATAGTTTGTGTGAATATTAAGAAAACAACATAAATGTCTTATAATTTCTTGCCCAGACAACTGATGATTTATTCCCAACAGTTGGGATTTCATTTATTCAACTCCCTCTATACCAGGGGTAGAGAATAAGTTTATAAAGATAATTTGAGGACTCATCACTTTTTTTTATTGTACAAAACTGAGAAATAAATATAATAAGAAATGATACCTGAAAACTCATAACGCCTATATATTGGAGGTCAATTATCAGTTTGGTATTCCTAAGAATCCCTTGATAGTTATTTGAATATGTCAACCAACCACAAGAATTTAGAAAATGTCTCAACTGATCAGTAACACATATGAATTGAATTTCAATATACAATTATGTGATATCTAAATCTGGACTCTGAAATGTTATCATTCAGAAGACATTTCAGCTGGTTTATTATTCTGCAAAAATAAATTTCATAGGCAGCATTCTGCATTAAGAAAAGCAGAAAAAATACTTTCTCTGTGTGATTTGGGGCCACGAATGAGAGTGACAGCAACAAGAATTATGTTTTCCTTTGGGGTTTATACCGCTGGAGACACAGTGACGGTGACTGAGTATCAGTTCTGACAATCCGAAGGTTAATTACTTACCCCATATTTTGGGTCTGCCAGAATAGGATACTGCTATGCATTTATTTGCCAAAGTCTGAAGTATTCGCTGTTTTTCAAAATTTGACTCACAGTAATGCAATGCCAACTTCATTCTTGTTTTTCTTTTCCTATGCAATTCTTAGTTTTGATTTCCCTTTTAGTTAATTTTCTCCTCTGTTCTTTCTCAAGAAGCCTCCTGCTATTTCCTCTTCACCCTCAGTTCTTGGCAAACAGCATAGCACTTCAAAAGAACTCTCAACTCAGAATAAGAGCAATTAAAAAATAAAGCAAGTTAGGTCTTATATGATCCACTTCCAGATACACGGGTATGTTGCTCCATTAGAAGCATTTGAAAATCTTGGTTTGTTCTTCCAAAATGAAACTTGGCACAGGTTTGACCTACTAAGTAAAACCATTGGGAACAAGAGGTCAATCTTTTTGATAAAAAGGTACCTCTGGGAGATACTATGCCTCTGGGAGAGGTACCCAGAGGCATAAAATCTTTTGGACTTCTTGGGGTGATATCATTGTGAGTGATTTATTCTTTCCATTATTATTTTCTATTATTTTTATTTATTCTATTAATGTGATCATCATGTAGTCTGTATCATACACAATGACTAAAATAAACTAAAAGAAAGATTTATTTTAGATACTATTAATGACATGTGAGTCATTAAATTATACTAGCTTTATTTAAGAAGGAGAAATGTTGTGGTGGCCATGATTATGCTATCTGTATGGATATTTACCTTTTTAAAGCTCTCTGAAATTTTATAAACCAAAGCACTCTAAATGGGGGGAAAAAAGGGGAGCTCTGAAGCAAGAATTAAGGGAGAAAATTTGGCAGTTCTAAGAAGCATGAGTTAATGTGCTAATAGCCTAAAATTAATAAAAGGATGATAGATAAGGACCAGCAAGTGAACCTATTAAAAAAGAAAATCCGTCTGTTCATTGATTCATTGACATACTGATTCATTCATTCATTCATTCAACACATGTCTACCACTGAGCACCTACCAAGTATTAGGACTATTCTACATGTAGGTCCCTGCAATAATAAAGCATTTATTCTAGGTGAGGAGATAGATGATGAGTGAATGTCAGGTATGAGGCTATGAAAAGATCGTTTTTATAAATCCCTTCCAGTACTCAAACATTATCTCCGTTTTGTATTCTGTTTGGTTTCTTTTGACCAAAGCTCAACCATATTTGCTATCATTTACCATTCATTTGTACTTGAATCTCATATATTTTTGATTGATTGATCACTTTTATATTTTAAGAATTTGGAGAACCATTTTACAGTATTTTTCTTCTGAAACATAAATCAAGAATTAGGATGTACGCTGAGGATGAATAAACAAATTCACATTTAAATACTTTTACTCTTTACCTCCTTAAAAGGAGGCTCCTAAGACAAAAGTCCATAGTGAGATGTGGCTACCGGAGGCTAGAGTGGTTGGGGGAAGGGAGAGATGTTGGTCAAAAGATACGTAACTACATAAATAAATTCAAGAGAATAAATTCAAGAGATCTATTATATGGCAAAGTGACTGCAGTCAATGATGACATTGTGTTTTTGAAAAATGTAAAGAGAGTGGATGTCATGTGCTCTCACCACAAAAATGATAAGTATGTGAGAAAACGTATTTGTTAATTAGCTAGATTTAACCATTCTACAGTATATAAATACTTCAAAACATCATGTTGTGCATAATTAAAAGCATACAATGTTATCTGTCAATTAAAAATAAATAAATTTTAAAAAGTCTAAGCTAGGTGCAGTGGCTTGTACCTATAGTCCCAGCTACTTGATTTGATTGTATCACACCAAATGACTAAAGTAAACATTCTTATAATTCTCCATCAAAGTGTCTATTTTAGGTTTCTACAATCAAGCCTGTTGCTACCTTTGCAGGGCCTGGGGAAAAAAATACAAATGGAGGCCTCCATATCATCTAACCAAATATTTTAAATTTATATATCAAGCTAACGACTCATATAAAACTTTCTATCCTATTTTGGGGGGAGGGGGATATACCTTTATAGGATCTGAAAAACCAGGTTTAAATTGAAAATCCCCACACTCCCTCACTGTGTGCACCAAAAACATGGAGAGTTGGGAGAACTACCATCTGGCCCTTGGTCGCCACAGCCTGCCCTGTTATGTTCTCACTGGATCTCATATATACATCTGCGTACGCCCCAGTCTAAACTTCCAAGCTCTGTCAAAGCCCATTCTCTGGGCCTCCACCCAACAGCCACTCCTTAGTCATTCCTCAGGCTTATTAACCAGCATGGTTTACCTTGGTCCAGACATGGACAAATAAAAAGCAAAGGCCATAAAGGCAGGCTTCAGATTGTGAAAAGCGAATTACCTTGAGCATGATGTGAGGGTGGAGCATATTCCCTAGCTTTGGCCCTGTGGAGGAGGACCAGAGTGGATGCTTTCAAAGCCTCGCCCACATAGAAGGCTGATGCTATGTAGCGTCATTTTCAGACTTCTCATTTTCCTACTGTTAAAAGATATTTTCTTCCAAGTTTTAGTTATTTGGTATTATAATTTGTATTGTAATGAGCATTCTTGAAAATCTTTCCTGGTGCTCATGTGTTTATACCTAAAAACAGAATTGTTGATCTTAAGGTATGATCATCTTTGACTTTGCCTTATGATGCAAACTGTTTTCTAAAGTGGATTTACCAAACTAAACTCCTGCCATTAGCACTACCATTATGTCACAGCCTCTCACATATTTGTCAAGCTCTAATTTTGCCAAACTAATAAGTGTCAAATAGAATCTTGTTATGGTTTTAATTTGCATTTTCCTAATTACTGAGATTAAGCAGCTTTTTGTATGTTTATTCGGTATTTTTCTCTCCAGTAGAGCGCCTGCTCATGTCTTTTGCCCATTTCTATTATGTTGCTTGTATTTTTCTTATTGATTTGTAAGAAGTTTTTTAGGGTCAGCATACACATGTTGTACACATCCATATTTGGTTGTATACTACACAAGATGGCACATATAAAGACACGCTATTCATGTTGGATCCATGTTATTGACTTATATGCTAGCGTACAGGCAAGATCTAGTTCTGGAGCAGGGACAGAGAGCTCTTTCTTCAAAATCCCACGTGAGTACACACAGCTTCTACAAATTACCACGTCAACACTTGAGAAAGCAAACACCATGAAAGCATCTACTGAGCTCTGGGCTTCATCTGAACTTCTATTGCTTCTCTATCCTACCTCCAATTTTTTGAAGAAGTGGGTGCAGATAGTTTATTTGGAAATGATCTCAGGAAGTACAAGTGATAGATTGGGGAAATGAAAAAATCAATAGATTGCACATTAATGGGTAGATTAATATCATGAGCAACTGGGTCTCAATCCCACTGGGGATGATCTGAGAGATCATTTAGAATTTGCCTTGGAATTTTCCTTCAGTGTATGGGGAAGCAGAGTACTTATCCATGGTTTCCTTTCCCTTATTTGTTGAAGTTTTCCCCTGCAGGCATTAAATCTCTCACTTCTAGGCTGCCCTGTGTGTGGACTGCATAAATTCCGTAGCACTAAAGAAAGCTCTCAGGCAGAGAAGCATGGAGGCCTAGGCCCTTAAAGTCAGCAAGTGTATGAAATGGGATGGGCATCAACAGTGTCTTCTGACCTTAAAACTTCCACATTCCGCTTTTCTTCCAAAAAAAAATAAAAAATAAAAAAAAGCAAATGAGCAATAATATACACTATTTGCCCATAGTTATACCTACAGTTGTGCTAGGCTCAGTAGGCATTTATTTAGAACTCTGTTGTCCACATCTTTTCCTCAAAAACAATACCTCGCTTTGGTCCTATTTTTTTTCACGTAGCACTCAAGGCACTTTATCATCTGGCTGTAACCTACCTTTCTGGAATCCTTATCAACTAGTCTTCTACCCACAGTATACAACATCATGCCCAACTACTCGTAATTTTTCTAATATACTCAGATGCATGTGTCTTTGTTCAGTATTCCCTAAGTCTGGAATATTATTGAAATCCCTGTCCTCCATGATACAATTACACAAGGGAGTCTTCCCTTGCTGCCCCTGTCAGAATTAATCATTCAATATATTCCTGTTATTGCCTAATCCAATTTGCATGCCTCTATGAGGACTTACTATTACAGCCAATTTTCATTATTGTTTGTTGTAACTTTTTAACTGACAAATAAAAATTATATATACTTATGGTATATAAAATTATGTTTTGAAAATATGTACATATTGTGGAATGGCTAAGTAAAGCTAATTTATGCTATGTATTACCTAACATACTTGGTTTTTTGTGGTGCAAATTCTTGAAATCTACTCTTTTAACAGTTTTCAAGTATACAATACATTGTTATTAATGACAGTGAATACACCGTAAATAGACCTCCTGAACTTAGTTCTCCTGTCTAACTGAAATTTTGTGTCTTTGACTAAAATCTCATTCCACCCGACTTCTGCCAGCCCCTGGTAACCACCATTCTACTCTCCACATCTGTAAGTTATACTTTTTAAGGTTTCACATATAAGTGAGATCATGCAGTATTTGTCTTTCTTTGTCTGGCTTATTTCATTTAACATAATATTCTTTAGGCTTATTCATATTGTTTCAAATGACAGGATTTCCTTTTTTTTTTTTTAAGGTTGGATAGTTTTCCACTATGTATTTATGCCATATTTTCATCATCCATTTATCTGTTGACAGACACTTAGGTTGATTCCATATCTTGGCCATTGTGAATAATGTTGCAATGAACATGGAGGTGCAGGTATTTCTTTGAAGTACTGATCTCATGTCCCTTGGATATATACCCAGTAGTGGAATTGCTGGGTAATATGGTAGTTCTAGTTTTAATTTTTTGAAAAACCTCCATACTATTTTTCATAATGTCTGTATTAATTTACATTTCCATCAACTGTGTACAAGGGCTCCCTTTTCTTCACATTCTCCCCAACACTTGTTATCTTTTGCCTTTTTGATAATAGCCATTCTAACAAATGTGAGATGACATATAATGTGGTTTAAATCTGCATTTCCTTGATGATTAGTGATGTTGAGCACTTTTTCATATACCTGTTGGCCATTTGTATGTCTTCTTTTGAAAAATATCTATTCAGGTCCTTTGCCCATTTTTAATTGGGCTATTTGTTTTCTTGTTAGTGAATTGTTTGAGTTTCTTATGTATTTTGAATATTAACCATTTAGCAGTTGTATGGTTTGCATATAATTTTTTCCCATTCTGTAGATTGTCTCTTCACTCTGTGATTGTCTCCTTTGCTTTACAGAGCTTTTTAGTTTGGTATAATCCCATTTACCAATTTTTGCTTTTGTTGCCTATCCTTTTGAGGTCATATCCAAAAACTTATTCCCTAGGCTAATGTCACGGAGCTTTTCCCTTGTTTTCTTCTAGTAGTTTTACAGTTTCAGATCTTACTGTTGTCTTTAATCCATTTTGGGTTGATTTTTGTATGCCGCTTCCAAGTTTTGGAGGCTCGATTTCCAGCTCTGCCTAAAATGATAGCCTCATCTAGGAGGTCAAAAGAGGGCCTGAGGTGTGTGTATTGCTGTTATCTGTGCCCAAGAATATGGAGGAAAGTATGTGCATGTGTGCATGGAATCAGGTGCAAGTGTGGGAACTTAGGGATGTCAAGCCAGGTATGATGCCTACTGAGGCACTGTAAAGCTTCCCAATCAGAACTGTTCAAGTTGTACAAAACTACACTAACAAAAAATTGAGTAATAATGCCTTTCCTAATTTGTTCAAAAGTGCTATATAGGCTGCTAGTGGCTGGCCAAGGTAGTTTGTAAATTTCTCTCCCACTTTAGGGTCACTTTCTTTATGTTGTCTTAAAGACAGAAGTTCTTAATTTAAATGAAGTCAAGTTAATCAATCATTCCCTTTATGGCTTATTTTTTTTTCTCTTCTTTAAGAAATTCTTTTTTACTAGGAGTTCTTAAAATTATTTTCCTATATTGTTTCTATAAGTTTTATTGATTTGCTTATTACTTTAAATCTATAATGTGCCTGGAATTGATTTTTGTGTGAGATATGCATTAAAAGGTCCATTTTAATTACAAAAACAATGAAAATATTGGAAATATAATTGAATTTATAAATCAATTGAGAGAGAATCTTTAGACTATATAATCTTCCAGTAAATGAAAATAGTGTATATTTCTCCAATTATTTGTCTTCTTTAGTGCTTTTCAAAAATTCCCCAAGAATTTATTGTATAGATTTTGTTAGGCTTATTTCTTGATACTTTTTGATACTATTATAACTGACACATTTTTTAAAAATTCATTTTCTAACTACAAATTGCTGATATATAGAAATGCAATTGACTTTTTATATTGATTTTTTAAAATCTAGGAAATCTGCTAACCTTTCCTATTAATTCTAAATAGTTATCTAGACAATCATATTATCTGTATGTAACAGCTGGTCATGGTGGCTCCTAACACCTTGGGAGGCTGATGTGGGAGGATGGCTTGAGACCAGGAGTTCAAGAACAGCCTGAGCAACATAGTGAGATCTCATCTCTACAAAAAGTAGAAAACTTAGCCAGGTATTGTGGCATGTGCCTGTAGTCCCAGTTATTTGGGAGGCTGAGGCAGGAGGATCACTTGTGCCCAGCAGTTTGAGGCTGCAGTGAGCTATGATGATGCCACTATACTCTAGCCTGGGCAATAGAATAAGATCCTGTTTCAAAGAATAAAGACAAATTATTTTTAAAAAAGAAGACAGTCCTCATTCTTTCTTTCTAATTCTTATATGTTTCATCTCTTTTCTTGCCTTATTGCACTGTTTAAGATTATCAGTGCAGTGTTGAATAGATGTGGTTGAAGAGGGCATTATTCACCTGTTTCTGATTTTCACCACTAGTTTTACTATTAAGCATAATATTTTTATGTATTTATTTTTATTTTCAATCAGCTTTCTCAGGTTGAAGTATTAAGTATAATATTTGATATAGATTTTGGGGAATTCATATTTATCCTGCTAAGGAAGTTTTCTTCTATCTCCATTTTGCAGATGTTTTTCTTTTAATCATGAAGTAGATTATGAATTTTATCAAATGCTTTTCCTGCATCTACTGAAATGATCATGAATTATCTTTATTAATCCTTTAATTTAGTTAATTATCTCTATTGATATTTCTAATATTAAAAAATTTTGCATTTCTGATATAAATCCAACATAGTAATAGTGTATTATCTTTTCTGTATTTTTTTAGTATTTTGTTGTAGACTTTATGTTTATGTCTGCGACTGGCCTTTACTTTCATAGTACTCTTCCATACCACTCAGGTTTAGGCATCAAGGACATACTATCCTACAGTGAGTAGAAAAGTGTTCCTTCTCTTTCTCTAATCTGTTCCAATTAGTGTAACACAGGAATTATTTTCCTTAAATGCTGGTAGAACTCAATAGTATAAACACTCATGTTTTTTTTTGTTATGCAGAGATTTAAGCTACTAATTTAATTTCTTAAATAATTTGAGACTATTTGAGTTTTCTATTCCTTGTTGAGTGAGATTAATAGGCTAATAATTTGTTCAAATTACTTAAATTTTAAATTTGTTAACATAATATTGCTCATAATATTCCTTATTTGTAAAATTTAATTTATTAATTTAATTTTTAAAGAAGTTATGTAGTCATATGTCCATTCCTATTTCTATTTCCTTTTCACGCACTTTGCCAATTCTATAATCACTCTTATTATTTCTTATCATGTAGACCAGTGTTACCTAACATGTTAGTCACTAGTGACATATGAATTGTGAATGCTTGAAATGTAGCTAGTCTGAATTGAAATGTACTGCAAGTATAAAATATGCACTGAATTTTGAAGACCTAGCATAAAAGAAAGAATGTAAAATAGTTCATTGATAATTTTTATATTGATTACATGTTGAAATAGATATACTCAGTTAAAGAAAATATATTATTAAACTTAAGAAAACTTAAAAAATATATATGAAATTCCATTCGTGGCTCATATAATATTTCTATTTGACCACATTGCTTTAGACATATATAAGCAAATGTATACATGTAAGTTGAATTTCCCTTCATTTTACTTTCTTTTTTCACGTTAAAATATACTTGGGATATTGTTCCATATTCATGCAGAGATAGGACATATTCATTCTTACAGCTGCATAAATTTTCATTGTGTGAATGAACATTCAGGTTGTTTCCAATCTAGTAGTATAAAAAAGCTGCAATGAACTGCCTTTTATGTAAGTCATATCTCATATGTGCAAGTGTATTCCAGGAAAAATTCCTAAGAGGGAAATATCTTGGTCAAAATATATTGATAGATATTGCCAAATTGTCTATTACAGGTTTTGTACTAAATTACTTTTCCACTGACCATATAGGAAGGTGCCTGTTTCCTCAGTGCCTCAGCAATTTTTGGCATTTTATCTGAAAGAAACAACATGCTTTCTTATTGTACATTTATTTTAAATTTCCCATCATGAAGGGAGGTTATGGATATTTTTATGTTTTATAAAATGTTTGTCTTTTCTTATTTTATTGATACATAATTGTTGTACACATTTATGGGTACATGTGATATTTTGATACAAAGTTATTTAGGTTAAGTATGAAATGTCCATTTCCCTTCGGTACTAAGTTTGACAGTTGATATCTCTGACATTTCACTTTGACACTTTTTGTTTTATTTTTATTGTGAAGGTACATCCTCAGTCTTGCAAACACACATTTTGGTTTGTGATTACCTTTCAAATTTTTTTAGAGCAATTTTGTGAAATCATGGATAAGTAAAAAATTTGTGTTATTTTTTAATATGAGTTCTGTCGTGGAAACAATGCAGCACAGACAGCTTGAAATATCAGTGAAATGTTTGGGAAGGATGTGGCTAATGAACACATGGTACATTGATGGTTTGAGAAGTTGCATTCTGGTGATTTTAACCTTCAAAATGAGCCATGTGGGTGACCTGAGACCAAGGTGGATAATGATGAGCTGAAAGCTGTAGTGGAAGCGAATCCATCTCAACCTATGTGTGAATTAGCAGCAAGGCTTGACATTACTATTCCAACAGTATTGGACCATTTGAAACAAACGGGCAAGGTAAAAGAAGCTGGACAGATAGGTACCACATGAATTAAACAAGTGTCAGAGAAATCGTCTGGATGCTTGCCTTTCTTTGCTGTCAGGACATAAAGGTAAACCGTTTCTACACCGTATTGTTACATGTGAAGAAAAGTGGATTCTTTTTGACAGCTGCAAGAGTTCATCATAATGGCTGGATAAAGATGTGCTGCAACACAGTCCAAAAGCAAGTATTCATCAAAAAAAGCTAGACATTGGCCCAGGCAAAGAATTTATGAAGAAGACCCCAAAGGCAATCACA
>VBSM01001124.1:14457792-14519222 GCA_008086735.1 Cheirogaleus medius | reverse complement strand
AAAAAAAAAAAAAAAAAGCTAATGGTGTGTCTGTTTGGTGGTCTAGTGCTGGTATTATCCACTACAGCTTCAAGAAACCTGGTCAATTGATTACAGTGGATGTCCACTGCAACCAATTGGAAGAAATGATGAGAATGCTTGTGATTAAGTAGCTCAGATTAGTTAGTAGGACAGGTCAATCCTCTTGCAAGACAACCCTCTACCACATGTCACACAAATGCTGCTGCTTAAGCTACAGAGGCTGGACTTGGAATCTCTCCGTCATCTACCATATTCACCAGACCTTGCACCAACTGACTACCACTTCTTCCAGGCTTTGGACCACTTCTTGCAAGGAAAAATATTCCATTCTCAACAAGCTGTGGAAAACACCTTTCATGACTTCATTGCCACTCACCCTCCAGGTTTCTTCACTGCTGGCATAAACAAGCTACCGTTAAGATGGTAAAACCATGTCGATAGTTTAGGCACATACTTAGATTAATTGTACTGCTTCTTGTTTGATATGTAATAAACTACACTTTTGATTCAAAATCAGACATTTCATATTTAATGATGAAATACAATGTGTAATGATCAAATCTGGATGATTGGGATATCCATCACCTCAAATATTTACTGTATCTTTGTTGGAAACATTCTAAATCTTCTCTTTTAGCTATTTTGAAACATACAATAAATTATTAACAATAGTCATCCTATCGTGCTAACTCTGGAACTTATTTCTTCTAACTATATTTTTGGACCCATTAACCAACTTCTCTTCATCCCCCCTCCTCACTACCCTTCCCAGCTTCTGACAACCATCATTCTAGTTTCCATCTCCATGAGATCAACCTTTTGAGATCCCACATATGAGTGAGAATGTGCAATGTGTCTTTCTATGCTTGATTTATTTCAAGTAACAATTTCCTTTAGGCTCATCCACATTGCTGCAAATGACAAGATTTTATTCTTTTTTATGGCTAAACAGTATTCGTTTGTGTATATATACCACATTTTCTTTATCTATTCAGTTGTTGATGGACACTTAGGTTGATTCTGTATATTGGGTGTTGTGAATACTGCTGCAGTAAACATGGGAGTGTATCACTTTGAGATATTGATTTCCTTTCTTCTGGATATATACCAAACAGTTGGATTGCTGGATCATATGGTATTTCTATTTTTAGGTTTTTGGGGAACCTCCATATTGTTTTTCAGAATGGTTGTACTAATTTGCATTCCTACCAACAGTGTATAAATGTTCTCTTTTCTCTACATCCTTGCCAGAATTTGTTATTTTTTCTGTTTTTGATAATAGCCATTTTAACAGGGGTGAGATTATACCTATTGTGGTTTTGATTTGCATTTCCCTGATGATGAATGATATTGAGCATTTTTCATACATCTATTGGCCATTTGTATGTCCTCTTTTGAGAAAAGTCTATTCAGGTCATTTGCCCATTTTAATTGGATTATTTGAGGTTTTTTGCTGTTGAGTTTTTTGGTTTTTTTTACATATTCATAATCTGATTATTAATCTCCTGTTGGATGAAAAGTTTGCAAATATTTTCTCTCATTCAGTAGATTGTCTCTTTACTCTGTTGATTGTTTCTTTTGCTATGCAGTGGCTTTTTAGCTTGATGTAATCCCATTTGTCTAGTTTTGCTTTTGTTACCTGTGATTTTGAGGTTTTACCCCCAAAAATCTTTGACTCAACCAATGTCCTGAAGGGTTTCCCCATGTCCTTTCTTTATTGGACCATATTTTTGCACATATATCCAGTTGGATTGCAGGTCTTTTTAATTAGTACCATTTAGTAACTCAATATAGTGCCAAGATTAAGTATGATATATGCTGAAAATATATTTTCCAGGTTTAATTTTTTTGTTGTTTTTGTGTGTTTTATATTTTTATTGCCATCCAGTTTTGTTTTCCATGTAGTAACATCTACTCATATTTATTTTTGATACATTCTGGATTTTGAATTATACTTTAAATGATCTTCTTCACTCCCAGTTTATAAAAGAACTTTTCCATGTTTTCCTGTTTTTTTTAATTGTACTTCCTTAATCTATTTAAAATTTATCCTTAGTGCATTATGTGAGGTCTGAATCTCACTTGATTTTGTCCATGTGACCACCCAACACAATTCACTGAGTAATTCATCTTTTTCCCATTAGTTTGAGATGTCACTTTTATCTTTTTCTAAATACCATGATGCATTGCAGCTCTGGATTTTCTACTCTCTTCCTTTTATCTGTCTATTTATAGTTGAAGCCACATATTAATACTTAATGGGACATTATAACTAGTCTCTTCTCATTGTTATTTTCTTCAGAGTTTGAATTTTTAATATAAAGTTTATAATCATATGAAGTATAGAATTATTTTTTCTAGATCTGTGAAAAATGATGTTGGTATTTTAATAAGGATTGTATTGAATCTGTAGATCACTTCGGGTAGTGTAGCCATTTTAACAATGTTGCTTCTGCTGACTCATGAGCATGGTAAGGTTTTCCACCTGTTTAAGTCCTCTGCTATTTCCTTCCTCAGTGTTTCATAATTCTCCCTATTGAGGTTTTTCACCTCCCTTGGTTACATATATTCCTAGGTATATTATTTTCTTCATTGAAGTTTAAAAAATAAAATAAGCCTTTCTTTCCCCCTTTGCTGATAGGAAGAAATGGATAATCATAAATAACTGCAACACACGTTTGTTTAGTCTAGGAACTAGGAATAGGAAAAGTACAGGCAATTACCTTTTATACTACTAATTACCAAGACTCATTTTAAGGCCAATAATTTTAACCTCATCCTCTATTGAAACTCAGAGCTACTAACCAGTTGCAAATCTGACTAGGTTTAATTTCATTTCCATATTTTTCTTGCACACCTGGGCTCAGGTAATCCTCCTGCTTTACCCTTTCGAGTAGCTGGGACTACAGGTGTGCACCACCACATCTAGATAATTTTTAAATTTTTTGTAGAGCCAGGATCTTGCTATATTACCCAGACTGGTCTCAGACTCCTGGCCTCAAGAGATCCTTCCACCTTGGCCTCCCAAAGTACTAGATTACACGCATGAGCCACCATGTCCAGCCAGAAACTTTATTTTGTCTCCTTGATCTATTAATTACTTTAAAAGTTGTATTAAAATCTTTTATGATGGTGGTCTTATCATTGAAATTTTGATTATTTTTACTTATTATTTTTAGGTTATTTTAGTAGGTCCTTATAAATTCAGAATTATTATACATTCTTCCGAAAATTTTTTTATCATTATTTGCATTATCTCTTCTTTACCTCATTATCTCTGGTAATTTATCTCTGCTAATACTTTCTGCCTTTAACTTTATTTTATTATTGCTAAAATAGCCTTACCAGCTGTCTTTTGATAAATAATTGTCATGTCAATAATTAGTTTTCAACATTTTTGTATCCTCATGTTTTAGACATATGTCTTTAAAATGACATGTGCCTGGATAAGAACAGTCTTATTGTATTTGTCGTTTAGCCAAAGTATTTAGTTCATTTCTTTGAATTAATATTTATTTGGTTTTATTTGTACAGTTTTTGCTTTCTATTGGATTGGTTTTTATTTTTATTTTAGAGGCAGGATCTCACTCTGTTGCCCAGGTTGGAGTGCAGTGGCGTGATCATAGCTCACTATAGCCTTGAATTCCTGGGCTCAAGAGGTCCTCTCACCTCAGCCTGACAAAGTCTGGGATCACAGGCATGAGCCACTGTGCTCAGGCCGATCTTTCTTCATGTTTCTTTTTCTCTTATTTTGCCTTCTTTTACATTTATTGCTCTTTTATCATTCAAAATTTTCCCTCTATTATACATTTGAAGTTACATATATTTGTATTTTTTTGAAGATTCTTCTAGAAATTTTACACATATTATTTTTAAATCAAATTATGAAGTTAATACTAGACTCTTTGTTATCATCACTTTTCTGACATTACTAATGTTATCATATATTTTACTTCTATTGTTTTAAATTCCATTTAAACATTTTCTACACTAATGTCAGTTTAAATATACTCACAAATTCATCACTTTCTCTGTTTTTCATTCCTTTTTGCATCTCACACCACTCCCTGGTCCCTCTTCCATCTACTCAAAGTAGATCTTTTACAATTTCTACTAGCAAGTGTTTTCTTAATTGAAAACTCTTTTTCAAGCTACATGTTTCTGTTTCAAAATGTCTATTTGCTCCATCTTTGAAATATATTTTTGCTGGATACAGAGTTCTAGGTTTATAGTCATTTTGTCATAACACAGTGAAGTTATTTGTGTTAGTTTTCTATTGCTGTGCAACAAATTACCACAAACAGCACTTTAAACAGCAACAACTTACTAGCTCAAAGTTCTGAGTAGGAAGTCTGGCATGGTGTGGCTGCTTCCTTTGATCATGGTATATAGAGGCTGAAATCAAGGTGTTGACTAGTTTGAGTTTTCTCCCGAATGCTCCAGGGAAAATTCTGCTTTCAAGGTCATTCTTATTTTGATAAAATTCAGTTCCTTGAAGTTCTATCTGTTTCCTTGCAGGCTGTCAGCTATGGGCTGCACTGAGTGCTTAGAGGCTGCCCCCCTCTCTTGCCATATGACATCCATCACTTTTAAACCAGCTCTGGCACATCAAATCTCAGACATTACACCTATCACTTCCTCTGTCTCTGACTTCTAGACCCAGATTTAAAGGGTTTATATGATTAGGTCAGGCATACCTGGATAATCTCTCTATCTTAACTGATTTGGGGTCTTAATTACTTCTGCACCATGTCTTCACAATGGTGTTGGATTGATTAATTGGGAGAAGGTGTGTATCTACCAGGGGCAGGGCATATTAGAATTCTGCCTACCACATCATTCAAAAGACTTCTAGCTTTCATTGTTATTGTGAAGTCAACTTCCAGTCTAATTCTAGCTCCTTTGGAAGTGATCCATCTTTGTTCTCCATCTACTGTTAGGAACTTAAGAATTTTTGCTTTGGCATTCTCTTTCTCTACATATGTTTCTTTTTCTATATACTTTTAGGGATTTGTTGAGTTTTCTGCGTCTGTAACCCAGTGTCATTTTAACTTTGGAAAATGCTCTTCCATTATCTTGTCAAATATTACCTCTCTCTCATTCCATTTCCTATCTCTATTTGAATCTCTGCTTACATGTGTTAAGAAGTGCTCTCTTTACCTTCCCTATCTCTTAACCTCTTTTTTATATTCTCCAGCTCATCATTTCTCTGTAATATATTCTAGATAATATTTTCCACTCCTCCAAATTCCAATAAATATTTCCCTTTTTGCCCATGTTGAATCTGTTATACCACTCCATATAGTTTTAAATTTCAATTAATAAATTTTTCATTTTTAGTTCTTGTTTCTTTTTGTGTCTGCTAACTTCAAAACCTAAGGTATTTATACTTAGAAATTTGCTGTTTATTAAATTTTTTTGCTCTGCTGACCCTCTTTTAATGCATCATTTTTTGTTTACTTTGTAGTGATTATGATTTTTTAAAACTGAATGCTATTATTCCTTGAGACTCTGTGAGAATTCATTGAAATCTGTATTGAAGGTTAATTTCTTTACTTTTTTCCCTAGGTATTTATGGGAAATATCTATCAATCCAGCATTGCTTTAGACTTAATTCTTGGCTTGAGTGTTGTTTTGTGTCTTCTTGTTTTAAGTTCCAAGTTAATGAGAATTAACTAGGTTGCAGACCCAAATGGATGGCTTGTGGTTATAAATTCTTAGGGGAATTTTTTTCCCCTTCACATAGACCTAAGTTTCAAATTTGAAGACATATGATTTCTTAGTGCGTGAGTGTGGGAAATATTTTTTGATTACTTTTAGCATAAAGTCGCAACCTTTGGAGAACAAATAAATTTATGAAAAAGATGTGAGTGCTTATATTAGATTTGGGTTCTTGGGTAGATCCTGTGCCTTCCTCTTTGCCTCATGTTCACTATGAAGCCTGCAAAATAAATAATAGTTCAAATGCACTCAATTTTGTAAAACTGGCTTTTTTTCTCTGGTTTCATTTAGATTTCATTTCTGAATATTTGTTATTTTCTTGCTAGCTCATTATTGATTTTAACAGGTTTTTAAATATGTTTTATTTAAAAAAAGTTTGCTGTTGTTTCCAGTGGTATGATTAATCAAAGGATTTAATCTGCCATACTGCCAGAAATAGCAGTTTTTCAAAGTGTGTGTGTAAGTGCACACACATGTGTTTATGTATGTTTACTGGTTAAATACAGAGAGAATGGAAAAATTTATTGAGCTTTTACTGTATTCTAAGCACTAGGGATACAATTCTTAAGCAAAATAAGTACAATGCTTATCCTTACAAATGCACTAATGTAAAAGTCAGTATAGTGAGAAAAGCAAACCAAATAAGCAAACAGATAGTGGTTAGTTACCTTCCCTCACTTCCCTCACTTTATTAATCTAATAAAGCTTCTACATTACTTTTTTGTTATATTTACTTTTTCATATCTGTTCTCCTGTCATATATAGTTCTATACATTTTCATAACTTGGAGCAATAAAAATCCTACGTTTTATCTACCATGCATGATTTGCCTTGCTCCCTTCTCTAAAAAAGGCTAAAATGAACTTCCAGGGGACTGTGGAAAAGTAAAAAATGTCCAGGAAATAGTCAGTCCTTGGATGCCGGGAGACTGACTCAAAGAAAGGGAGGTCCTCTTTGTCCTAAGAGCTGTATTCCTGGGCTCACTGCAGGCCTGGTACACTGCACCGCGGTGCTGGTCACCATAACTCCTCTGATTTGGGGAGTGTATTTCTCTTTTGGGGAATGTTTCTATTTCTTAAGTACTTGTGCTGTCCTAGCTGTTGAGAATTTTAAGCATCAGCCCTGACTGTGTGTGTCAGAGACCCTTTTAGTGCCACCTTACACCACACCTGCTACCCTTAGAGCCCAATCTCGGCTAAAGAGAACTGCTATGGTTTGGATGTGATTTTTCCTGCCAAAACTCATGTTGAAGCTTAATTGCCAGTGCAGCAGTGTTGGGAGGTAGTGCCTAGTGGGAGGTGTTTGAGTCATGGAGGTGGATTCCTCATGAATAAATTAATGCTATCTTGAAGGAGTAAGTTCTTACTCTTTTGAGAATGGAATAGTTCCTGAGAGAGCAGATTGTTATAAAGTAAGGACACATCCTGTGTTTGGCCCCTTCGCAAGTGTCCACTTCCCCTTTGACCTTCTGCCATGCCTTCCTGTTATGCAGCAGGAAAGCCCTTGCCAGGAGCCAGTGCCATGACCTTGAACTTTCTAGTCTGCAGAACAATAAGCCAAATAAACCTCTTTCTTTATAAACTACCAGCCTCAGGTACTCTATTACAGGAACATTAAAGAGACTAAGAACAGAATGCACCTTTCTCTCCTATGCCCAAGCATATGTCAAAATTTGAGTTGATCCTAGCAACTTTCCTCCCCTTCAGTAAAGAACAGGACTCATTTGCAGGCTTAAAACAGGTGACGCTCAACACTCATCCAGCTTGCTGCAGGAAACAGGGCAGAAAGCTTTATTTATAGGTATGCGCTCATGTAAAGCCAGCCTCCCTTCCGGCTTCCAGATCTGACTAAGACTTCATGCCAATCTGGTCCTTCCTGTTTTAATTCACCTCCTGGGACTGACCCCTCTTTGGGGGGACACTCATTTACAGACCCTTCTGCTTAACTGCTCTCTTATTCTGATTCCTCATAATGACAATCCCTCAGCCATTGTTCTCTCCATCTCAGGGGGTCACAACGAATGCTGTCAGGTTCCTCTGTTCTGAGTTTATGGGGTCTGTTTGTTAAGACAAATTGTTTGTCTTGTTGCCCAGCTTTGTTTTAGGTTTCATATTTCTATTCAGGCCATCTTTTTTCACCTTGTTCTAGATTTACCTGCTGTATTCATTTCTGTGTGTTTACATATCAAATATTGAAGTGGAAACATCTAAGTTAAGAATGTGTCTAGTTTAGAATTCAAGCGGATAGAATATGTTTCATGAGAAAGTTTACCTTTCGGCTTCTAGTCCAGTGTACAACATGGGATAACGACTCATTTATCTAAATTTGTCAAAGCTTCTAATTCTTTAATGCCTATGAGAAACAAAGGGCACATTTTAAAAAAGTCCTTTCCTAGAAAGTAATGTCCTGTCAAAGTCAAGTTTGTGGACTTTAGATTTCTATCTGCTTAGGTTTTTAAATTGTCATCAAGCATAATTACATTGCTTGGATTGTTGCCTCCCAACCAGGTTCATTCGCCCACTGCCCAACAGGAAGCCGATGCACTGAGACAGCAGGATTTGCAGCAGAGAAAGAGTTTAATCCACATAGCTCTAAGTGGGGAGACAGGAGAAATTTCCCAAATCCACCTCCCTGAGAATTTGGGAGACAGGGTTTTTAAAGACAGTTTGGTGTTGGCAGTTGAGTCTGCTAATTGGCTGGGTTCGGGAAGAAACCACAGGGTTGCAGAAATTGTCTTCTTTGCTGACCAAGTACTTGGGTGAGGGTCACTAGACCAGTTGACTCAGTTCCTCAGTATGGGCCACTGGTCCGGGTGGGTGAGCTATTCCACTGGAATGCGGGACCTGGAAGATGTCTCAGAAACTAGTCTTAGGTTTCAAAAAGGTGAGGTTATCTATGGTGAAAGCTAAGAATCTTTATGACCACCAGCTACGTGGCTCCAGAGTGGCAATTACAGAGAAGCAAACAGGGGGACAGTGGCTAACTATTATCATTATTTTTAGCTAGGCCTGTGCCTTATTTTTAGTTAGGCCCTTACCACATTTCCCGCCTGGCACCCCTTTATCAATTTGTAAAGGTGGTTTCAGGATGATCAATAAATAAAATTTGGGCATTGAGAGTAGAATTTTTTTTAAATTATATATTTAACAGGTGTTCATTTCTCATAGTTGAGTGTGTGCCTGCATTGCTGTGATTTTTTATTATTTATTAAGTAGTACATGAATACTTCACTTCCACCAAGCCCCACCCCCCTTTGAGCTACTAAAAATCAATTTGTGAAAGAAAAATCAATTGGGAAAGATATGAAGAATAATCTATCAAAAGCAGAATACCTCAGTTTGGGTAGTAAGGAGGGAAATGCAATACACGATTAACACACAATGTTCCAGAAAATGATAGAACTTCAGAGTTGTACATTCCAGTAAAATCTTTGTATTTAACCCTGTACCTAAACCAGAATTTCCTACCTACCCCATCTTGGTTATGTAGCTACCGAAGAAATACAAGATCGGCTAGACTTATACCCTAATGACACAGCGAATTTTGAGAGTGTTCTCTCCTATATTGAGTCAAAACCTACTTTCTTGTAACTAATCTACTAATTAATTCCCTTTCTTCCTTCTGTTATAAAGTTCATCGAGTACCAATCATGTGCTAGGTTGTATGTTTAGGGGCATGGATATAAAAATGAATAGAACATAGACCCTTTTCTGGGAAATCTTATAGTCTGGATGGGGAGATAGATATGTAAACAAATAATTACAGGAGAGGAAGAGGAGGAAGTGCTGATAGAGATACTCACAATAGCATTATGAAAGTAGAATTCTTCGAGCTATTCATCATATGATATGGATTCCAGGCCCTTTATCATCATAATAAAAGACTCTTCAAGTAAAGGTTGAAGAGATCTTACAAATTGCCTTCTTATGTGAGGTGACTGTTCTGAAGCATTTGGTAATAGTAAGTATTGCAATAATTAGGACTCAGCTGTGAGGTGGTTTTAGATAGAAATAAGTAGTAAAGGTTCAAGCAATACTGAATTATCCATGCACAGATAAGAATATGCATTTGAATATATAAATGTAATTTATAAACAGTAATGCATTTCAATGGCTTTCAGAAATAAGTAATGTTTGTCTATTCAATAAAAAAAATTTCCAAATTTTAACTTCAATTATTAATTAATGTATTACTCATGCTCAGTGTTTCAGAATTTTAAAAATGTTTCCAGTTTACACTGATTCCTTTTAATTCTAGTTACTTCTTTTCATGCTTTGATCTATGATTTCTAACTCAGAAGTTTACAGGGATTTATATTGTCTCCTTTAATAATGGATCTGAAATAATAGTACATATTCCATTATTTCTTTCATTTTAAGTAGGTGGAGGTGACTTAATATTTGGGACCTGAATTCGGTGTGACTTTTAGAATGTTGACTTACGGCTTAGAATGCTTTATCTTATAAACAAAAGAAACCAAGAAAGGACTTCCAAATTGTGCAGATGATTCTCTGTTCACAGTTTTGTTTTGCACAATGTTCTTAACTTGAGCTTTTTTGAAAGTACTTGGAATTTTATGTGAAATCTTGTGTTTATGTTCATGTGATGTGCATTTTTCTGGGAAGAGACTCCAGAGGATTGCTCAAACCCTCAAGAGAGGCTGTGTTCCTGCAAAAGTTTGCAAATCCCTGCAGTACATCCTTCATGCTAAAAACTTGTGCAACCATAGTAAATAGCAGTGTTCCCAAAGCTGTGAGCATGCTTTATGCCTTATATACTTCATCATGCTCTGTCATCCTTGACATAAAGAGCATTATCTATTACTTTAAAACTGGATTAAGAAATAAAGATTGTGTTTGTGCATCACTTTAGGGTTTCAAAATACTTCAAATATAATTTAACATCTAATCCTTAAAATTTATGAAAAAATATTATCCCCATTTTACAGAAGGAACAGCGATTCAAATATATACAGCTCAGAACTCCCAAAACATGTACTCAATCAGCTCTTCAGAGCTAAATACTCTTTTCTACATCAAATAGTTGTACAGATTTTCCTTTGATTAATTTCTGTGTTTCTTCTTTAAGGAGAGGGTGCTTAGGTCTTAGACCCACTCTATAAAAAGGTGTCAATGGAAAAGAATGCAAACTCTGTAAAATCAATTAAAGAGGTTTAATCTGAGCCAAGCATGAGTGACCATGGCCTGGAGACACTCCCAAGAAGCCTTGAGCAAGCGGTCTGGCAGCAGCAGTTGGGTTATAGTTTGGTTTTATACATTTCAGGGAGACGAGAATGACAAGTAAAGTCATAAATTAATATATGGAAGGCACACATTGGTTTGGCCCAAAAAGGTAGTACATTTCGAAGCAGAAAGATTACAGGTTATAGGTGGGTTTAAAGATTCTTTGATTTGTAACTGGTTAAAGATACAAAGCTTTGTCTAAAGGCTTGTAATGTTTTAAGTTAAAATAAGGACATCTGTTAATCATAGACAAGCCACTGGACATATACCCAGACTCAAGGGATCTGTTAAGTAAATTGAGTACCTGCAGGTGTGGTTTAAGCTTTGTCTTACATGGCCTTAGGCTTGAGCTAAGGTATGAGCTATAAAGTATATCTCCAGGAAGAGAAGGGGGTATGACAAGGCAAGCCTGTCCTCCCTTCTCATGGCCTGCAACTCACCTTTAGGGTATTTCTGAGGTTCCATTGGCTAAGAGGAAGTCCATTTAGTCTGCTGTGGAGTGGGGTTAAGATTTTATTGTAGTTCACAAGGGACTCATCTGCATAATAAACTGGGAAATCAAGGAAAGCATGCAACCTTTTGAGGCCTTGGTTTCTTCCCATGTAAAATGAGATAACAAACATAAACCATACTCAGGTACCTTGGAGCTCACACATTCCATGTGTCTCTGTCATAGTTTAGCCCAAAATTTATTCTCAGGAGAGCAGATACATTCATTATCTGCATGCCAGGTGAGTTGGCCTGTGGCCCAATCACCACAGTTATGCACTCGGGCTCCACACTGTGTATTCATGACCCTTACAGGGTTTCTTCCTGTTTTGGGGACTCCCACTTGACTTGGTTAACCTCCCCAAAACAGTTTGCTGTAGCTAGCTTTCATTTGTTTTCTCTTCCCTCTTGTCTTTCCTAGAGAATTGTGTTAATCAGTGCTTTAGTGCTGTTAGACTGGCTGAGATCTAGGAGGTTTTAGTTTTCTTGTAGTATCCTGTAATGTGGAGTGTGGAAATCAATGTGTAGAATGTGGTGCTTGGATGACTTAAGCTTCAGAATAAAAGAAATTCTGTTTAACAAACAATATTAAGAGTTAACGTGATTAAAGTTCCAGGCCATTAGAAGACTCAATGTCGAGTGTTATTATTGCAGATCTGTTTCAGAACCTGCACATCCTGGTGGGAGGATGATTGAGTTGGAGATCCCCAGACTTGGTTTTCAGTATAGGCTTGTCACTGGGCAAATTACTCAGTGTGGTCTTAGCTTTCATGCTTATCAATGGGGAATTGAATCAGATGGCCTCAAAGAGCCTTGCTGGTAGGAAATTCCTTGCTTTTTGAACAGTTTTACTAATGACCTTCAATAAGCTATTTTCTACCACTCTCCTTATATTTTGTAGCATGACTTAGCCTTCTAATTTTGTCATTTAAAGGCTTTAAGTAAGATGTAGATTTTTCTCTGATAAATACACGATTTCAAATATGCAATATAGGCATTCCTCTCCACCCAATCTGACTCCCCAAAGTTTCTCTCTTGAATTGTCTGACTTTTTAATTGTATTTCTTTTAACTTTTAGATTGGTTGCATACATGGAAACTGAAGCTGTAGTGAAAGCCCCAAACATATCAGGTTAGTATCAGCCCATTTTACCTCAGGAGGACCATGTGCATAGGCTGGGTAGTTTTCTCAGGCTTAGGATTAAGCAGTTTCTTGATGGAGATCCCTTTGTGGACTGTGCTCAGCACTCTGCACCACCTGATGCAATCTCCACTCCAGAGCTGAAATCGCAGGCTGGGTTTTTATTATGATGCGATCACTTGCTATTGAAATCCGATTTTGCTGTTCCATTTGCAGCCTGCCACCTGATAAATGCTAGATTATGAGTCAGAATAATAAACATGGAGGTGTTGTGGTAGGCCAAAAAGCTTCCCATTGTCTAATGTTACATCTGTCTTTTTCGGCGTATTCTCAAAGGAAAACAAAATTTGAATGTGTGCCTGTATACTAACAGTTTCTGGAAATGGTAGCGCCTATCCATTTTCTTTTTAAATAAAGGCTTTCTGTAAACGGCTCACATAACCAGTTATTTGGCTTGAAATGGTCTCCCCATGAAAATGCCTGCTTTAATGTCAAGGCAGGGAATAGGGAAGCTTTGCTGGAGTCCCAGTGTCTAGCAGATATACTATAAATTTAATTTCATGGCAAAGTGAAGTCTATTACAGAAAATCAGAAAGAACTACCTTCTCAGCAAGGCCATCTCTCTTTTTTTATTGAGTCTTTTTTGTGTAGCTTTTCCCAGCTTTGTCTGCACCTGCCAATAAAAAGGGGCTCTTTGTTTGAGGACAATGCTGACAAATTAACCAGCAAACATATTTCTAGTGGTGGGTGGGGGCAGAGGTTCAGGAGGGCCTCAACTGCTACCTGTGTTATTATACCTGTAACTGAGAAGCTCAATCCTGTTAACAATTTTGATTCTACTAAATTTGAATAGTCTTGGTTCTCCTGTCTTAATATATTTGTCGGTGAAGCTGGGACATTTTTATAAATTTTGCTGCTGTGTAGGTATAAGCGAGGAAGGAAGGAAGATGAGGTGGATATTAGAACTGTGGTACCTTGGGGGAATCCCACAGGTTCTCAGAGATAGGGAAAAACTTCCAACTCATACCTAAAGCATTTCTTAATTGGCATTTGCTACTTTGTTGATATGTGATATATAACACATTAAAGACCTCCTGGGTACTTTGAGAAACAGCTGAAGACTTATCAGTGGCTGATTTGGCCAGCAATCATTCTTTCCGTAGGGTTAACATAAAATTTTTCTTGGACATTTATAGAACAATTATATTCACACATAATGTGAAGGTGATGAGCTGGTGCTATTAGTATTGAAATCTCTGGGATAGAGGTTTTCGAAGGATTTCCTTCAGATTTTCTTTTGAAAATTACCGTGGAATACAAATACTACATTTTCTTATATATGTAGAGGTGCACTAGACAGTATATTAAATGTGAAAATAAAGAAACATTGCCATCACCACACTTTTCCTATAACTAGCTGAATTATTAGGGGTCTCTAGGTGTTACTTCATTGAAGTCTGGTACTTCTGTTTAAACCCAGACCAATTTCTTACGAATTATTTATGAATCAATTTTCTATCATAAATAATATTTTGATATTAATAATTAACAATAGTATTATAATTAATAATACTATTCTCTATCATAAATAACATTTCCTAAACTTACATGACCATGAAGCCACCTTTCTTTGAGAACATCATTAGGAATTAATGTTCCAAGAAACACTTTGAGAAATCTTAAACTATTCCAAAAGCTATATCGTAACAGGAGCCATGATAAACTTATTCATCACACCCTCTATTACTTAGCTTTATATCTTAAGTACTTTAAACACATATAATGTTTGATCTAAAATAGGTAGAAATCATTGTTTATCTTGAGATGGAAATGAACACATTAACAGCAAATGAAATGTCCTTGCTTATTAGAATTTGATAGTTGGAAATTTAAGTAAGTGGTTCAATTAATTAGTGGCTAGGCTGCTTTTGACTGCCAGTGTAACAAAATTTTTTCCAGCTCTGCCAGTAAGAAGGGGAAGAAGGATGGTTGTGTTCTGTATTGATTTTAATATGTACATTGAACTACTATTTTGCTGTGGCTGTTTGCTGGCTTACTATTGTTTACATCTTGGTTAGTAATTTAAAATGAGAGTAAATACTGAAATACTTTCCAGCAACTCTGTAAATACAGATTTATTGCAAAAAATGACAGTGTTATAAAAAGAAAGCTTCTCTCAATACCCTTGAATTCCATAATTATAGATAGAGGTGTTTTTCTTACTCATAGTTTGCTTAAAATCAAAGGCTTTCCATCATGATCAGAGACCCTAATTTTAAAGAAAGTTATTGCTTATAGTTAAAAAGAAGTAAAGATCCGTGAAGTACTGGCCTTTTAAATGCTCTTTCTTACCTTGCTCAATTCCAGTTTACCCTCACATCCCTTGTGTTTGATATTCCTACCCGTGATAACCCAGAAGGCTATTGCCGTCTTCTGTTCTTCCCATTCCTGAGAGATCAGTGGAGGCAGAGAGCACCAATCAGAGGTTCCACCACAGATGTGGCTGGTTTTGTTGACGTCGTTTGCTTGCTTGTATTTTCTTTAGCTCAGCTTGGCAAATAACATAGATAATTTATGGATGTAAAATTTGAGCATTGTAGAATAGAAGACAGCTCTCTGCTTTCCCCTGTTCTCAACTTCATACACTCTGGTCAAACCTCTTGGCAGTTAAGCCAGAGTGGAAAAGGCCGTGTAGCAAGAAGACAAAGTTAAGTGTAGTATGAGTACGATCAGGGTAGTTTGTGAATCCGATAAGAGGGACACACCATGCATGTGGCATGTGTGAAACTGCCATAAACTAAGTGCCAGAAAGCCTAAGCTATTTGAGGTGTCATTTGAAAGAGTGTAGATGATCCCTTAAGACCTGTGGCTCATTTTCAAGTATCTTAATGAGAACATTTGGAAAGAGAGAGGAAGCACTTTTGAACAGAAAGTATATGTAGAATAATGAGACGTTTTAATGTATGAGTGAAATAAAACTTCATTATAAAAAAATCCATTTATTCAGGCAATATTTATTGACTGTATACTTGTGCCAAGCATTGTGCTTAGATATAATGAGTCACAGTCTCTACCCTCTAGAGACACATGGTCTAGTGGAAGACTCAAGTTTTTAAGCACAAAAATTATAATTGAAGGTGACAACAAGATTCATTGAACTAAAATGTATTGAACATCTATGTGTCAGGATTAAGACTGAAAAATGGCCATTAGAGTTAATATCAGGGAGCTTATTGTGACCTGGATAAGAAATATTTAGGTAGAATGGTACACAAAAACAGGAGAGTTACTTGTTCAAGAGAAAATAGATGGTCGGTAGTAGAGTTGATAATTATAAATGACATTTTGAGGACATTTATTGGATAGCAGAGCAGACACATGGAAAGTGGCACCTGGAAGGTCAAGGGCAGGTTTTTGTTATTTATTTGCTTGTTTTTGAAAACTGGGAATATTCATCATGTGGTATACAGAGTAGAGATAACATAGTGTAGGAAGATTCGAGAGTCATTTTGAAGGTAGATTTCAATAAGACTTAATTACTTCTTTTCATGTGGAAGGGAATGAAGAAGAGTATGTGCATATTTCTAGTTTGGGAAACATATAAATAGTACCAATTTAAAACTTTTTTATTTAAGAGAAGAATTTTTCTGACTTGTCCCAAATTTTAACTTTTTGACAGAAATTTCTGATGATAAGTTTTGATGGGAGTTAAAGATGGTAATAATAGTGGACATAATAGTGATAATAATGCAGTTAATATTTATTGAGTAATTTCAATGTAGCTTAGATCCATTACCCAAAAGTAGAATATATACTATTCTTAACCCTGTTTTAGAGGTGAGGAAACTGATGCCCAGAAAGATGAAGCAACTTGACAAAGGTGTCAGAGCTTGTTAATGTCAAATCCAAGTGTACTAATAAGAAAGTCCAGTTTATTCAAGAAAACCTGTTGACTCAAGTAAAAGTTTGAAATAGATTTTTACTGGCTGCTGAACCAAGCCAGGAACTTGGGTTTTAACATTCAGTCTAGTTTCTTCTATCACTTTTACATCTTCATCAGACAAATGGTAATTGCTTAATCAACTGCAATTGGTGTTATCCAAATTCATTCTATTTCTGGGTCTAGTTTTCTTGTTTCACTTTAGCTCTCACTGGGCCTTAACTAGAGAGTCATGAAATGATTTCAAGTCAGTACAGTCTCTGTCCTAGTGAGAAAGCATCTGTGTTTCTAACCAGAACAGAAAGGAAAGATAAAGTATTAATTTGAACCTGCATTTTAAAGTATATTTGAATGTGCACACACACACACACACACACACTACTGGAATCCATGATGAACCTCTATTGGAAATATCTTCCAGTGTACTTAGAGTCCTCATTCTTTCTACGTTCTCTAAGCATTTCGGTTTGCCAGCTTCCCATGTAACCAGTTGCTCCTAATTCTCTTACATAATCTCATTCCAGAAAGGAAATAAACTCAGGTATTTTGTGGATACCTTGACTACGTATTTCTCACTCCTGAATGTATCCTTCAGTTCTATTGCTGTTTTCAAGCACTGCACACATAATTCAGCAAGCAGATGGCAGAATTGGATAATAAGGTAATGCTTATATTTTTCAAGCATGTTTTACATGTGGATTTCTTCCTTTACCTGGGTCTTTTAACCTTAGGGATGTGAGCACCACTAGGTTGTACCAGAACTGACAGTAGTGGTTAAGGCATGGCTGTTGGTTTCAATTTTAACTCCACTACTTATTGTCTGTGTGACTTTGGCCAAGTTATTTAACATTTCATGAGGGCTAGCACATAATTTTATTATCATTTTCCCACACCTGCTGAAATTTTTGAATTAAAGTTTAGGGATAATACAGTATATTTTACCAATTTATTATTTTCCCCAATTATTTTTAATGTGTTAATAATATATAAATACATTATAAACAGATGTGACATTTTCTACTCCTGTCCAGCTGTCAATTTTAAGTGGTAAGTCATCTGTGATGACATCTGCACTGCCCAGATTTTTTGAAGGAGAATAACAGACCTCACTGTAAATCCAGTAGAATTAATGTTTTCTCCTGCATGTATTTTGTGTTCTTTTAAAGTTAACTCTTGAGCCTAATTGTATTCTTAATGGCCATTTGGACTTTCAAGTGCATGTAAATATTTGAAAGGGGAAAAAAGGAAGAAAAAAAAGAGAGCCAAGCAGGCAGGCATGTTTGATATACATGACATCATGCCATCTGTGGCAATACAATTATACATTAAGCAAATAAAGAGAAATAAAGAAAGATGCTAAAAGATGTGCTAAAAGTTCACATATATGTCTACTCATACATATCCTTAATTGTCTCATGTATATACAAGAAAATCCCTACCCCTGCAACCTTACCATCCCTTAGGATAAATTTTCTTTTTGGGGTTCTGTTCCCCATTGAGATTTATCTTGATGATCATTTTGACAAGATTTCATTTTTAAAAGAAAATTTAGCCCTTGGGGAAGGGAGATAGGAGAAGAACACAGAGCATGATTCGATTCATGTGCTACATACTTCTAAGGATGTCTAGGTCCGCAGAAAATAATTACATTTATCTTGTCTGATTCAGTAGAAAAGAAGCCACATGCCAAAGCAATGTCAAATCTTCTTAGAGACCAGAGTGACATAAGACAATGGTCATGGAACCCTTTTCATTTTAATTTTGATCCTTTTGCAGCATTCAACATTCTTTGTCATGCTTCCTTTCGAGGTTTCTCTTCAGTTATTTCCAGACCACTCACTCTTTGAGCTCCTCTTCTTCCACATAACTGTGAATTACCAATTTTTCCCCAAAGGGCTATGTCAAATGGCCCTCTGACCTTTTCATTCTTTATGCACCTTCCAGGTGACCTTTTGCAGCCTCTAGGAAAGTAGGCTATTCGTCCAGCCCACATCTCTCTGTTGAGCTAAGGTTTATTTATCTACATGCTTAGGATCCAAACATTAAAATTCATTATTTTTCTCCAGAAACCCACTCTTCCTATGTGCCCTTTTATTTTGTGAATGTCCCTCAACAACAACCCTGTCACCAAAGCTAGAAAGATAGGAGTCATCTCTGACTTTTCCATCTTCCTCACACATAAGCAATCAGGCATTCTTTTGATCCACCTTTTTAATATCTGCTCCTTTTTCCTCTATGCCCATTGCCACTGCCTTAGATCCTGCTATGCAATTAATCTCTTGCCTAGCTTATTGGAACATTGACTTTTGATTCATTCTTTTACACTAATATGGGAGTGATCTTCCTAATATACAAAACATGGAAGATGGCCAACTAGACACAGGTAGTATGTGTCTCCTCCACAAAAAGGAACCAGAATAGTAAATAGATGCATTTCAAACAGATTGTCTAGGAGAGTGTGCTAGGGTTCACCAGAGAAGTGATGTTTCCATGAAAAGTAAGTAAGGAGAGGGTTCAAGGCAGCTTACCCAGCTGAGTGGGGAGGGTTGAGAGCTGGCAGACGCTCCTGGATGCAGGGAAACAATAAGAGAGAAATCCCCAGAGCTTCACACTCTAAAATGGATTTTTACAATCTTGGCTATGGGGGAACCCCTTGACTCACTCTGGCCTCAGGCCTAACATAAGGGGCTTCCTAGAAATTGCATGGAGTCGTTGCTCCAGAAAGGGAACTAACATGAAATCCCACAGGGATCTGAGCCTAGAGCACCTCCAGCTGGGCACCATCCTGAGAGCTTAAGATATAAGGGATCTACAGACATGTCTTCTGCCACTGCATTGCTCTGAGGAGGGAGAGGGAAGACTGGGAGATCCTGTACAACCTTGGGAAGGTCCCTACAACCCGGCTGAAGGCTGCTGTTGAAACTGAGACATAAAAGGACTGCACTCCCCACATCTTCTTGCCAACACTGCTGGCCTGAAGGGTCCCCACCCTCTCTGGTCACAGGCCTCACAGCCTGTGCAATTTTGAGGGTTTAATACTGAACCGTGCCCCTAACCTTAGGCCAGGTTTAAGGTGACTTGGTTGCAGCCACCACCGGGCTGGTGAGTGACAGGAAAGACCAGATTCTTCTAAGGACAGCTAGGACTATATTCATCACCCCACCATGGATGGTTATGGGACTGGAGATTAGCTCACCCAACCCATCACCGCTACCAGCAACACCAACACAGATTGTTTGGTACCCAGTGGGATGCTCCATCACCACTACTGTCATCACCCACATCACACTAACTGCCAATGGGCCTGAGGACCTGCTCACACACCTGTCCCACTGCTCCAAATGCTAGCTTCTAAACAAGAAAACGGGAGGCATTAGGCACCTCTAGTCTGCCATGTTGCTCTGCCACAGTCATATTTTGAATATGACTGAAAGTAGGGGATAAATTTGAATGCCAAAGTTGGATTGAATTTTCAACATAAGGAATCATCTCCTGAATTATGTATTATATAATGAAGTGCACTCTTGGTGTAATTAAAGTTCCTTAATTCACAGATATATGTCACTTTTCACGTCATTGAACACTCAAGGGCCTCTAAATGAACTAAAACTAGAAGGTTGTGATTTTTCTTACAACTGTATTTTTCCTTGGCTTGTATGGTAAAGCTAGTCTGACAAGGTATTTGAAGGACTGCTGCAAATATTAAAACCTGTCTATTGTTGATAAAGGAATTTCAGAAATCATATTAAGCATATCATGGGGCTGGAAAAAGAAAAAATCAGACTATTAAATCAACACTTAACAAAAATTACATGCTAATTCAGTTCCTAAAACTCACAGACCTCATATTATGATATAACATTTTTAATCCTCAAAAAGTGTTAGATAACCCAAGTTTTAATCATTCATCAGTCACATAAAACATTGACATATTAATTTCACTATCAAAATGTCTGATTCAACATCCCAATTTAATGTTTGTCTTTAGTTATTTAGTCTATAAATCAGGTCTATAAATTGTTTACCTTTTATATTACTGAATGATTGTTCTTATATCAGCATAATTGATTTAAAAACCACTGTGAATAATAAAGTAGTTTCATGACAAAAATAAAGGTGAAGTGTGGAGATAAGAAAAAGGAATTTCTCCCAAACAGATAAGTAAACTTTCAAGCACAGTAATCCTCAAAAAGTGACCACTGTGTGGGATCTGATAAAGATTGGGATCACCTAAGTTTCAATGGATTCTTCTTTCATTTTAGTTTTGCTGTGATATCGGAAAACCCTCTTGACAGAATTTCCTAACTGTCAAAAAATAGCATCATTATTGCCTTCTACTGAATACATTTTGTGTATAGGAATGTAGAGAAGATTGAAAAAGTACAAATTTTTTTAGCAAAATCTTTTTTGAGATTTCTTAAATGCATGTATATTTATTCAAGATTCACTGAACACCTGCTATATGCCAGATGCTGAGAGATGCCAAGGGCATCAAGATAAATATGACTCCATCATTACCCTCAGTGAGCTCACCCTCTAGTGAGGGTGTCAGAGGAAAATAACTGCAAAGAGACAGAAGATACGCTAAGGGAGGGGAGACAAGCTCTCCATGAAATAACATAGGAGCTTGAGAAGAGCTTTAAGAAGAAGCTTAAAGATGCCTTGAGCTGAGTCTTTAAGGATAAGTAAAAATTAATGAAGCAGTTCAGGCAAAAAAAGGTCAAAGAGGGAAGGGCATTTTGAGTATAGGGAAGAGCACATTAAAACAGCGACTTTGGGCTTTATACTTAGAAAATGTTTTAAAGACCATCAAGTTTACATACTCTAATTCATAGATGATGAATGAAATTGAAAGTCAGAAAGAGGCAAAGTGATTTGCTACAATTTCTTTCTCTCCTTTCTCCTGGACAACACTTATTCATTCTTCTGGCCTCTATCTATTTTATTTTAATTTATTTTATTTTATTTTTTAAATTTCAGAATATCACAGGGGTACAAATGTTTTGGTTCCATAAATCGCCTTTGCACGGCCCAAGTCAGAGCTATAATATAAGCATGCCCACACCCAGACAGCGTGCACCGCACCCGTTATATGTGGATTTACACATCTCCCCTCCCCCCTCCTCCCTCCCGACACTGGGTGAATGTCACTTCCATATATGCCCATAAGTGTTGATCGATTAGTACCATTTAATGGTGAGCACATGTGGTGCTTGTTTTTCCATTCTTTTGATACTTCACTTAGAAGAATGGGCTCCAGCTCTCTCCAGGATAATACAAGAGGTGTTAGTTCACCGTTTTGTTTTATAGATGAGTAGTACTCCGTGGTATACATATAGCACATTTTATTAATACACTCATGTAAAATAGGCACTTGGATTGTTTCCATATCTTTGCAATTGTGAATTGTGTTGCTATACACATTCGAGTGCAGATGTCTTTTTTATAGAATGTCTTTTTTTTACTGTGGGTGGATACCCAGTGGTGGGATTGCTGGATTTAATGATAGTTCTACTTTTAGCTTTTTGAGACATCTCCATATTATTAATACTTTCCACAGAGGTTGTACCAGTTTGCAGTCCCACCTGCAGGGTATGAGTGTTTCAATCTCTCCGCATCCATACCAATACTTGTTGTTTGGGGACTTTTTGGTAAAGGCCATTCTCACTGGAGTTGAATGATATCTCATTGTGATTTTAATATATATTTCTCTGATGATTAGAGATTTTGAGCATTTTTCATATGCTCGTTGACCATTTAGTCTATCTTTTTTTTAAAAGTTTCTGTTCATGTCCTTTGCCAACTTTTTAATGGGGTTGTTTGATATTTTCTTGCTGATTTTCCTAAGTTCTATACAGATTCTCATTAGCCCTTTATCAGATGTATAGCATGTAGATATTTTCTCCCATTCTATAGGTTTTCTGTTTGATCTAATGATACTTCCTTAGCTGTACAGAAACTTTTTAATTTGATCAGGTCCCATTTATTTATTTTTGTTGCGTCTGCGATTGCTTTTGGGTCTTCATAAATTCTTTGCTTAGGCCAATGTCTATAAGAGCTTTTCCAACATTTTCTTCTAGAATTCTTATGGTTTCATGCCTTACGTTTAAGCCTGTTATCCATCATGAGTTGTTTTTTTTTTGTTTTGTTTTGTTTTTGAGACAGAGTCTCACTTTATTGCCCAGGCTAGAGTGCCGTGGCATCAGCCTAGCTCACAGCAACCTCAAACTCCTGGACTCAAGCAATCCTTCTGCCTCAGCCTCCCGAGTAGCTGGGGCTACAGTCATGTGCCACTATGCACAGCTAATTTTTTCTATATATTTTTAGTTGGCCAATTAATTTCTTTCTATTTGTAATAGAGATGGGGTGTCTTGCTCAGGCTGGTTTCAAACTCCTGACCTCGAGTGATCCGCTTACCTCGGCCTCCCAGAGTGCTAGGATTACAGGTGTGAGCCACCGGGCCTGGCCATCATGAGTTGATTTTTTTTGAGAGTTGAAAGGTGCAGATCTGGCCTTCATTTTCCAGACTAACTTTAGGCTAAGTAGCTGCCTCTGCTCTGGGCCCTGTAGCACCCTTTTCCTTTCCTCTTCATAGGACATGTGTTATTCCCTATAATTAATTCTTGGTATGTCTGTCTTTCTGCTATTCTGAAAGTTCTGTAATGGCTGAAATATCACTTGGTATTGTCACTCTATTGCTTAACAAATAATTAGGTAATTAATTAATTAAATCACATACCACTCTCCTTTATTCCAGCTTTCATCCTGTAAATTCCTTGAGTGCTGATTTTCAGTTTATTACTGAAATAAAATTTGGATTGAGTCACCACCTGGAACAATAATACTTTTAAATATATCATGAATTACCTATTATCATAACTTACATGAATGATGGGAATAATATGCATCATTTTCATGTGACTCTACATAAGGCAATTTCTCTTAACTGAGTGCTAAAATTAATATGAAAGTCAAAATTCTAATGGTTAAAGAAGACCTGTTTTATGATAGATTATGTGGGTAGCTTTCTACCTCTGATATCTGCAATTCTATTGCAAACTGAAATTGAATTGTTAGGAATCGTTCCTCTCACAATAACCTATGTGGGTAGCAAAAAAGAAAGAAAAGCATAAAGAAAATAAACGTAAGATTCCTGGAGTTACATAAGCTGGAAAATTTATCTAGGGCCATTTGGGGACTCACTTCTATATGAATAAAAGGTTCCTGAAAGAAAATTTTTAGATAATTAAAAAATTGCTTTATTGAAAATAAAAGTAATCGGTAGTTTTTAATCTCCAGTAATAGAAATGTAATGCCAGAAATAGATATTTAAATAAAATCCAAGGTATAGTCTTAACTGATGATGGTATAAGAACAGTTTTATTTTAGTAAAATAGACACGCTTATTTTCTCTTCTTGCCCCTGAAAGATGAATATTCCTTGATGCTCCACCTTTCATCCTTTATGGTAAGGTATCTTTATTTTTATCGGAATGATTGCAAGAAGTATCTTTGGCCCCAGTGTCTGTATTTTTTTATGATACTTCAGATGCAATAAGTTTAAAACTGAATGGAAACATTTAATACTATTTTGTTAAATAAATATTTTTCCTTTCCAAAACTGCTTCTCCTATTGACATTTCTACTTTTGTAAATGGAATTATCATTCTCATAGTTACAAAACTTTAAATTAATTCTAGAACATTCTCCTCTCCATTCCTTACTTCACCATATTGTCAAGCTTTGTTGCTTCTCCTGAATTATTTCTGGACCTGTCCCTTCTATTAATGCTTTTGCCACCATTTAAGGACTCTATTTTACTAGCATCTTGGGCTATTGTTCAAACCTCCCATGGTGTCTCTTCCCATCTTGTACACAAATGCCAAATTAATCCTCTGAAAGTGAAGTTCTGATTACTTCACTCTTCCTTTTGCTCTGAAACTTTCATTTGTTTTTTCTTGCATGATGGACATCATGAAATCTCCTCAACAGCATTTTCAGGGACTTTTATGAACTGTGCACAATCAACTTGCAGAAGCATCTGCAGTTTCCAGCTCTCGTGGAGCTTAAACACCAGCCAAACTAGTTTATCACTATTCTCAAATATACAGTAACTCTGCTACCAAGTGTTTGCTAAGTTAACTCTTTCTATTTTTCTGGCCTATCAGAATCCTATTCTGTTCAACGTTGTTTCCTCTGGGATGTCTTTCTTGGCTGCCCTCAGATCATGATAACTGCTATTAAATATCAGAAGCTGGCAACACTGAAGAAGGTATTCTGCAGAATTTTTTTTTATTCTCGCAATAATACTGTAACATAGATACTACTTTGAAAATTTCACAATTTAGTCAACTGGGAAACATTTATTGGGTACCTGATACAGGTAGTCACCATGCTTATTGCTGGAAATGGAAAACCTTTGCAATCATGGTATTTCCCCTGAATTAAAACTTAAGAGAGATTTAATAACTTGGCCAAAATCAGTAAATGGTAGAAGTGAAACTGCCAAGGTTTCTCTGGATCCAAATTGTGTGCCTGTTCCATTATAAGGGTGAAGAGGATTTGGCCTGTACATGGAAGCGCTTTTCCTAATTACTCAACCTTTTCCTGCTCGCTTGACCTACTCTCCACTCGACTCTGATACATTTAAAAATGTGTGCATGTGTACGGTAGAGGGTGGGTGGGGGCTGAGGGTAATTGGAGTGATTGGGAGAGTTAGAAAAACTTCCCAGATGTTTTTAATATCTCATCCTTCTAGTTGACAATCACTGTATTAAAAAATATATAGAGAATTTCTTGCATTGTTCTCTATGTACATGGTTTATATATTCAGCACATATTACCATGATTATAGTTTTTTGCTTCTCTAAGAAGGAAGGAAAGTCACACTGATTGACTGAATACTGATATTTTGCTAAGCACTTTATGTATGTTATCTCCACATTCTCATAACAAGCACATCAGAAAGACATTTTTATCCCGATTTCGCACATGAGGAACCAGAGACCCAGCTGGCAACAGGCAGAGATGGAATCCGAACCCTGTCTGTGTGTTCCTGGAATCCTTGCCTTCATACCGCCTGGCCTCCTTGTCGGTATTAGAATGTAGTCTCCTTAAAGGTACAGACCATATTTTTCCTCTTACCCCTAAAGCACTTAACACAATGCCTTACTCAGAATATGCTTTCTACGTATATTTGTCAAAGGAATGAAGAACCAGTACAGACCAGGAAACATTTCTTTGTTCAGGGAAATCAAATGAGCATCAATGTATAAAGCCCTTGAAGAATAAATAAGCCATCTGAAATTATAATGTCAGACACATTATTACATTTCACAGTTTTTCACAATTTGCACATTCCTATTGATCCATGAAATAATTTAATTACATAGATTATTGCATTACGATATAGTTTGGTATTGCCATTTTCCCCAGCATGTTGTTGGATGGAGATAAATTCTTTCTCAGAAAGGAAATATATTACAAAGGAGTCTAAATAAAGATGAAAGGATTTGCATTCAACTCTTCCATCCCCAGGATAGTACTGGGTAGTTCCCTCTAGCATCTTTTAATGATTTTGTCCAGAGAAGTTTTAAGTATTCTAAGTGAAGGAGCTTCAGTCAATTCTCAAGGAACACTATGAAGAAATTGAGATATTTAAAGGAAAACTGTTCTGCTAATCATCCGTCCTTCCTTTCTTCCTTACTTCCCTCTTTCCTTCCTTCCTGTCTTTCTTTCAACATATTCTAACAGTTGTCATCATTAGAACTCTGGAGCAAATCGAAACTTATAAATGTCTTTCTAATACATTTCATATTTACCTTTATATAGACATAAATAGTACAATAAAATGAGGTTTTCTTCTTTTTATTTAAATAATTTTTTATCATTATTGAAGTTCGATCTCTTTAGACACATTTAATTCTTATTGCCATTTACTATAAAAATATCCTGTTTTGTGTAGTTTCTAATATTTCGAAAATATTGTCAAATTTAAATTTATCCTCATTTGAGGCACACAGGGCTGCCTATTGGACTTTCTGGTTTCCACTCACAGAAATACAATCAGATTATTTCAGTTGCATTGGGGGCTGTAAAAACCCATAGGGAAGTAATGAAAAGGAAACCATCTTAACCTTCCAGGCAGAAGTCACAGAGAACTTAGATTTCAAAATTTACATAGTTTATTTGATGCACTTTTGACAGTACATTGAAAGCATTTTTTTTTTCTTGTTGATAATTGTGATGAGAGAGGGTAGACACCTATTTATGTTTCTCTCAATGCCTTTCTGCCTCTAGATTCACTCTCTTCTCTTCTCTGAACCTCCTGGTTCTCTCTGACTCATGATTTCTATAAATTCACGGCTTTGCTTACCTGCTTCTCTGTGTGTATATGTGGGTTTTGGGGGGCTTTTTGTTTTGTTTTGTTTTTTTACTTCAGCCCATCCTCTTGCCTGTGTGTTTCTCTGTGTCCATGAATGTCAGACCAGCTCATTTGTGTTGATTTCACGTCAGACACGAATCCCAGACACAGAGACACAAGGGTAAAGAATTTTTTTCCAGCTGCTTGTGCAAGGTGAGGCTGGGAGTGTGTCAAGTACCGACAGTATTACACCTCCCTCCCCAAATGGAATTCAGTTTTACTCCAATATGTCAAATGTGGAACTACAACCTCAGAAAAGCTGCATGATTTGTTCAGATCCACACAGCTGCTGCAGGCAGACTCAGATTTAGTGCAGTTTTCCTGAAACTTACATTTAATGAATACAACTACTTCACTTAGCAAAGCAATACTATGAGTATTTTTCTTGGTTTAACTTACTCTCCTAAATGCCCCTAATAAAATATTCATCTTGCTGATCCTAAGTTTCTTTATTCATAAAATCAGAGCCTCATAGGGTTGTTGTGACATTAAATGAAATGATGTATACATAAAGCTGTTAGCACAGTGCTAAGGGGCTAATGATTTATAACTATTGTTATTAGTATCTGAAGTACATGCATGTTTGTATCTTACAGTGTACTCTTTTTTTGACCAAAATTGTTCAACACTTTATTCTTTTTATTTTTTCAATTATTTTTCTTTTTAAATATGTTCTCCCATTTCTAAAACTTCTTTCAGATTATTAACAATGATGATAATAAGGATGAAGTTGAGGACAATGATGACAGCTAAGTTTTATTGAATAATCTGCTAAGCACTTACATTATGTCACTGAATTTTTATAGCATTCATTTAATTTATTCATTACTATTATCCTTATTTGTAGATGAGGAAACTGAGGCTCAGAGTGATTAAGTCATAAAGCATTGCAAGACCCAGATCTGTCTCACTTCAGTTCCAGAGGTTTTAACCAGGACGCTTGCCAAGATATTTATTATTTTCCTTTACCATTTTTGATAACAAGATCTATTCCTTAGCAGTCATGAGGCCCATTATCCCCCAATGCCTGTGTCTAATCACCATAGCTACAGTGACCTGTTCCAAGAGGTGTCTACCTGGACTGTGCCTGTCTAATTAATAATTCTCTTGGGTTTTTGGTTTTTGATTTTGCTTTGTTTTATTTTTACACAAATCTAGAAGACAAACTCTTTATCCCTCTGACTGCTAAGATTTCAGAATACTGAACCCAAAACCTGCAAATGGCCATGTTTCCAGTCTCTCGAATAAGTCAGTCTGAGAATTAATTGACAGCAAGGAGTGGAACAGGGTGGGAAAAGACAGTCCTGATGGCTTCATATGCTTGGTTTCTGTTGTTCCGAAGCCCCACTTTTGAAAGCTTTGAGTAGTATTAGATTTAAGACATAGCATTTACCATTATTTTAAAGCTAGTTCAAGTTCTGCCACTTGCCAGTTGACTAATAAAGAGAAGTAGAGTATAAGATTACACTATTTATAAAATGAGAAAAATAATTACAATTAAAAAAGAAGCTGGCTAGGCGTGGAGGCTCACGCCTATGATACCTGCACTTTGGAAAGCCAGGGCAGGACACTCACTTGAGGCCAGGAGTTCGAGACTAGTCTGGGCAATATAGTGAGATTCCATCTCTAAAAAATGATTAAGGTGTGGTGGTGTATACCTGTAGTTCTAGCTACTCAGGAGTTGAGGTGGAAGGATCACTTGAGCCCAGGAATTCAACGTTGCAGTGAACTATGATAGTGCCCCTGCACTCCTGCTCTGGGTGGCAGAGCAAGACCCTGTCTCTAAAAAGAAAAAAAAAGAAAAGAAAAAAAGAAACAAGATAAAAGAAATTAAAATTAGCAATATAAAATGATTTAATGGGAAATTTAAAAAATTACAGTATAGAAAATGATTATTTCATAATGATGTTAAATTAAATTCAGCCTGAAGCTGTCTCCTTATACATTTTAAGTTTGGTCTAAAGGTTTTCCCACACATAGTGAACTGTAACACGACTGGGTGTGTAAGCAGACTATAATCTACTCTTGTAACAAGTAGCTGAGTCTCAGCCAACCACCAGCAGCCAACTGTTCAAACCATGTTCAAATAAGGCAAATGCAAGCTGGCATGGTGACTCATGCCTATAATCTCAGCTACACTGGAGGATTGCCTGAGTCCAGGAATTTGAGACCAGCCTGGGCAACATTGTGAGATCCTTGTGTCTATAAAAAATAAATAAATAAATAAAAGAATTTTAAAAAATCCAATAAGGCAAATGCAGAGCTGTAACCAATCCAGCTGCTTCTGTAGCTCATTTCCATTTTTTGTATCTCACCTTTCTCTTTCTGTCTATACATGTTATCCCACCATGTGGCAGCCCCAGAGTCACTCTGAACTATTCTGGTTCTAGGGGCTCCCCGATTCAATAATCCTTCTTTGCTCAATTAAAGTCTGCTAAGGTTACATTTGTCTAAAGTTATTCTTTTAACATTGGTGAATTTTAGGAATGAAAAATTTATGATTTTGTAAATGAATATGCTTAATTCTATAAAAGGATAATAGTTCATTTCAAGGTAATTATGTCTGGTACTAAACTTCAAATCTTATTCATTTGTTTGTTTGTATATGTTCACTTATTCATTCACCAGCTATTATTTATATGTCATGATATTTTGGCTTTGCTGCTACGTAGAATATAAAAATGAATATGACATAATTCCTGCCCTCTTGGAACTCACAATCCAGTGATGGAAACAGATAATTACAGTACAATCTGTCAGTCCTGCAGAAAAGGTAGTACTATGGGAGCCCCAAAGACTAAGTGATGCTAATGAAAATTAAAACACTATGTCAAGGTAAACCTTTGTCAGAATGACATGAAAAATAAAAATCATAAGTGCAAAGAAACTTAATAAATTTGACTCTGTAAATATAACAAATAAAAAAAGATCAAAAGCAAACAACATTCTATAAAAGAGTTGACCACACAAATGGCAGTGCACATAATATATGAGGAACTCTCACATATGATAAGAAACTAACAATAACATTGGCCAAAGGTCTACATAAAGCTATTCAAAGAAAAAGAAAAACAAATACCAATAAACACAAAAAGGCATAATGCTAGGCCTCATAGAAAAACACAAATTAAGACAAGAATAAATAATTTTCAAATATTGGATTGAAAAAGATTAAAAAGATTATTAATACTGATTTGCTCTTAGTGAAGATATGAAAGTTTCACATACATTTGGGACGTTGGTTTGAGCTTTTTGAGGCCAATCTGGAAAAAGCTCTAGAAATTAGAGCTGTAACTCAGTAATATTTTATATTTGACCCATCATATATTTAAATTAAAAGATGATAATTACAATGTTATATGTAATAGTATAATATTGGAGCCAATTTAAATATCTATTAACAGAGATCTAGTTAATGTTATATAAAATATAGTAAACATACACTTAAGTATACATGGGAATGTTTGCATAGACATAGACTGAATCCCAAAATATTGTCAGTAACCACCTCTGAGGAATGGTTAAAGATATAGGCAAAATGAAAATCTTAATTCTTATGTAGACATGGCTGTATATTTTTGTCTTTTTTTAAAAAAAAATGGTTTGATTTAATTATATATTGAAAGTACCACAAAATGAAAAATATTTAAAATGAAAATTTTTAAAAAGAGGAGGCTCAATGTGACTTTCCCATGAAGATGGTATCGCTTGCTTTAGTTTTCTATTCAGCAAAACACAAAGTCATTAAATGAAAAGTGGATGTAGCCTGTAAAGTGAAGAAAATTTGTAGGGAGCTGACGGAGTGGATGACAGAACAAAAATGGTTCAGGAAATGGGAGAAATAGAAGAAAACAACGATTATAGATCCCAGTGCTTTGAAATTCCACATAATGCTATTGGTGGTTTATATCTTCATCACTTGCAAAACTCTTGTTGTTTTGATATATGTATTTTTTCCTAGGGTTTTCTACTTAAAATTGCTTTATTATTTAAACCCATAATAATAATGACAATAATAATTGTTATCAAATCCCACATTGAAATTCGACTTCAATTTTCTACACTATCAAACAGGAGCTTTGGGATTACAGAAAGAAGCAGTTTATCAGGTTATCTACTCATTCCCTTCTTCCCTATTCTATACCACAGTCCCTACCATTTGGTGTCATCTTTTAATAAATGACTTAAACAATGGAGCTCCTCTTTCTCTTGTGGGACCAAACTATCAGATGACAGATTTAATTTTCTAGAATTATTTGTGATGTCCAGCTAAAATACACCAGTCTGTAAATATAACCCTTGACTTCTTTATATCTTTCTTTATGATATTTGTAACTTTTCTTACTATAATTTTTTTTTGCATTATTTGGATTTTTAAAATGGCTATTTCATTTTTTTTTCTGTTTATGGCATCATTTCTTGATTTAACTCATGAAATATGCCTTGCTAATTGAATTGGAAGTGTAACATTATGTAAACCATAATAAATTTTTGCAGAAAAAAATAAATGCTAAATTAATTAATTCTATTGTGCCTAACTGCAGCATAGAAAAATGTTTGATTATAAATCCAGATTTTCAAGGCCTGGCATTTTTCCTAGTAATGCCTTGCTTTTGAAATGGGGTAGTCGTTGAGAAGGGAAGGGTTCTCCACATTCTGACATGTGCTTTAAAATTCACAGCCATTTCTCATACCTTAGAAAGCATTATGTGGGCTGTGTAAGGGAAAAGTGGGGGATGGGAAGCAGTCTCAATAGATTCTGCATTAGCTCATTAAATACTAAAATACCATTTCTATTTTACATAATTTAACATGGCAAACTATAAAAAAGGTGAAACCAGCAACCCCTAGGCATGCGTTTTAAAACATCCTCATTTAGATGCTAATTTTGATTCTAAGTGTATGACTGGCTTAAAAAAAAGCCATTAACAACGGGCCAGATTACTTAAAAGGGATTATTAGGCAAATATGTGAGGGTGTTCTGATACCAAGTGGCCCCCTTTATGACCGAATACAACTACCCCATATAAAAAGAGATGGCGGCATTTGTTTTAATATGAAAGAGAGAAATCATACAATAGTTTTGAAAAAAGAGAAAGTTTATAATAATCACCTCAAACATAAATCATGCAGCTAAACAATTAAGGTTACCTTTTCCCTAGTGCTAGAACAATGTGGGTTACTGTAACATCTATAGCATTTGGAAATAGGAGGCATGGTTGGCTGGATAGAGCCTAAGGTAATGGTAAAGTGAGCTAAAACAACAACAAAAAATAGGTTTAGTAATTTCATACCCTGGTTTTTGTGTTAAAAAATCCACCATGATGGAAAAAGTCAAACAAGGAAAATAACAGACAAGAGGGAGAGTATGTTATCACCGCCAGAGACTGAACTTGTGACTGGCAAAAATGATGCCATAGTAATATTAAAATGAAACCTGCCAGACAAAAGAAGTATACATAAATATGTGATACTGTATAAATAAATGAGTGGTAGAGGATGGGCAGGTGGTTGTGTAAGTACATCACAGCCAAGCAATGCTGAACTGGCCTTGAATATTGTTCACAGACAAACCACCCAAATTTCTCAATGAAAGAAGAACAAAGGAAATTTGACCAACAAAGCTAAAACATGCAAACCTATAGAAACAGTCATATTTTACCTTTGAGCTTATCAGACAATTAACCTTTTTCATCTCCTAATTGGCTCCTTTGTGTTCAGTCTCTTACAGCTTGAAGTTCTTCTCCAAAAAGCTGCCAGATTACAGTAGTTACCATGTATCTGTGGTTTCACTCTTTGTGGTTACAGCTATTCATGATCAACTGAACTCTGAAAATATTAAGATATTTTGTGAGAGACAGAAAAGAAAGAGAACACATTTCATGTCACTTTTATTATAATACATTCTTATAATTGTTTTATTTTATTATTAGTTACTATTGTTAATCTCTTAATATACCTAATTTATAAATTAAACTTCATTATATTAATAGATATGTATATATAGGAAAAAACACAGTAGATATAGGGTCGGTGCTGTCCATGGTTTCAGGCATCCACTGGGGGTCTTGGAATGTATACCCTATGGATAAGGAGGACGACTGTAATTTTCTTAAATGGCTTTCTCATTGTGTTATTGCTAATTGTTTAATAGTTTGATACCGCTTACAAAAATATGGGGGAGGAAAAAACCATTTTCTCTCTACCTTTCATAGTTCTTCCTTGGGACAGACCCCTGTAACAAAAGACAGATTAACAAGAGAAAAGCAAACAGAAGTTTATTAACATGTATACCTCATGTACCCATACAAAAAATACTTAAATCTTAAAGAAGTGTCTCTAAAACAAAGAAAGAAGGGTTGGGGGAAGGCCAGGTTATAAGGTGGTGGCCAGAAAAAGTATCTTAAATGAGGATAAGGTTTTCATGTAGATTTAAATTGGTGCCTTCTTTGTTGATAGAAGTCTCTAGAGATTTAAAGTTATCCTTCTCTTCCTGGTACATAAAGGGAGACACCATTAAGATGGAGATTTACTTCATTAATGTAAATTTCTGTTACCAAAGGGTAACTTCTATTCTGTTTTCAGAGCTACTCCTGTGTCTGTAGTTTCTCAAAATAATCAGCTCAAAATAATCCTTAGGCCAAAGAGGCATATCCTGGGGTTGCATATTCTGACCTCCTACAGTTGTATTTTGGGTTTGGTATGTTTTTGTTCCTACAGAGTAAAGGGCTAAGGATTGTTTCCTACTCATTTTTCTTGTAGCTTGTAGAGTGCCTTGCCTTTTGCTGTTTAATAAATTCTTGTTAGATGGATGGATAAATGGAAGGAAAATTTTAGATTCTTCCTCAACTTCTATTGAATTTTAAAATAATATTTACTCTGATACCCAAGGTCCCTTTTATATTTTTAAATTCTTTTTTATTACTTCCAACTACACAATATTCTCCAGCCAAAATAGATGACTCATTGTTTCCTCCATCCACCTCTCCCTTGCCTATTTATCTGTGTGCCTTGGCCCATGCTGTGAACTCCATCTGGAATATCATTTCTTCCTTCTGTATATCTGCCTCTCAAAATCCTATCTGCTTTCAAGTTCCATCATAAACATCAGCTTCTCTATTAAACCTTTCTCTCAACTAAGTGTGATGTATTTCTTCTTTCAACTTTCTACTTTTGTTACTGAAAGAAAGCTTTGCACTTGTTCGGGAGGCTGCAACAGAAGAACTAGGACAAGTGGTTTGAGGAAAAGGAAAGAGAGATTTATTAATTTGCCAGCAAATGAGGAGGATGGAGACTACTATCTGAAATGCCATAGTGCTAATAATAAGCAGAAATACAGAACTTTTAAAGGGGGACCATCCAGCTTCATCAGGCAATTGCTGTTCAACTACAGATAACAATTTTGATGGTCCCATCTCCGTCTCATCCCCAGTTAAAACAATCCTGTGACCTCCACCCTCCTGGGAGGCCCACCTGGACCTCCAGGACCTCCCACCAGGTCCATCTCCTGTAGCACAAAGAACAAAAGACATTCTTCTGCCCTCCCAACCACTGGCCTGAGGCAGGGATGCAGGTTTTAGTTCTCAAAATGGGTAGAGGATGTTTTAAAGAGACACAAAATATTTTTGCCATTTTTTCAGGCCATTCCGTCTGTAACACTTTCTATCAATTCTTTTAACAAATGATATCTATAATATTCTGTATTTTATTGTAATCTCTCCTCATTTTAAACTCTCAAGCTACTTATTTTTCTTTTCTTATTATTGTTATTTTTCTCTTTTTATTTTTTTGTCTTATCTTTGTTATTTGATCATTAGCTCCTTAAGGGCAGTAAAGAAAGTATGATTTATCTTGCTCTCGCTAATATTGTTCCTGAACTGCAGATATCAACCCATTAGTGAGTTTTAAAATTAATATAGTGGGTTGATAATTTTGTATGACATAGATGATAATATTATTAATTAGAATAGGATATAATATATCAGAATGCAACACTTATTAAGATTAAATATTGTTTCATGATATTTTGTTTCATATAACTCATACAAATATATTTCTAAGTATACACTATGTCATAAAATTAATTTCTCGCTGTTTCTTGCAGTCAGAATATCCAAAACTATTGCCCTACAGCATTTTGCTTAGTCACTTATACACAATAAGCAACCAATAAATTTTTTTATATGAAAGAATGAATTTCTGTGAATGTCCTCATGTACTTCAAAATACTGTTTTATGTATCATCAGTTATATGCTTTCTGCAGATATACTTTATTGGCAAAATAACATTGATAACCATTGCTTCAGTTCAGGAATGATAGCAGAGTTAACATTGACAATGCATTTTAAGAACTACAGAGGAAAAATACTGTTAAAGTGGAAAGTATTTTTACTTTTAAGGGATGCTTTAATGGCTTTTGAGGTTTTCCTGTTTGAATAGTGTGGTCCATTTCTATTCATTCCTAATGCTTTTTGTTTCTTAATTCTAGTCTCATGAAAAGCCTCTAAATAAATGTAGATTTCAATTAAAAGAGGCTAGACTGTTATTTATAATTAACCATCCTAATAGTATGAGATTGTTTACTAGCCAATGAAATAGAAATGGTGGCTTTTACAATAAATTCAGGGTTGGAGCTTGTTGCAGCATATTTGACTTTCTGTTATGCCAACACAGCTGGAGGCAGATGGTGGAGGCGCCTGCCCATGAATAATGGTAGTTGAGGGAAGCCCAGCCCTGCAGGAGGGCTCTGGCTCTGCCACTTTTAGGAGAGATGTGGAAATACCTCTTAGTGTTTAGAGTATTGTTACCTCTGAACAGGCTGGAGACCCCCTGCTATAGAGCAGGAAATAGTCAGGGAGCAATGCAGTTTGAAATTAAAGTGATTACTTTACACACAAATACCCACATCCCTTAACAGACATGGGCTGTGGGGTTTGCCTTCCCTGGTTGGGTTCATTGAAAACCTTCAAGCTCTTTTTTTTTTTTTTTTTTTTTTTTTTTTTTTTTACCTGAATGGAAATCATAATCATCTATCCCTACTGTTAATTTTGACCCATCTCCAGTACTTATATAATGATGTTGAGAGAAATAATAATCTTAGAGTTTAATTATCTTTATAGCCAGTCAAATTTTTAGGACTTAATGTTAATAAACTTCTCCAAGTTGATGAGACACTTAAAAATGTGATAGAGACATTTACTTGTGAAATGTGATGAGACATTTACTTGTGATAGAATTGACAACATTGCACATACATTCATGGTGATATGGCTGCTATGACCACCCACACTTTTGTCTACCTCTGTCGCTCTCATTTATCACTGTATTTTCTCACTTCCTTTCAACATTTCCTGCTCATTCATACAATAGAATTGGCAGGATATTGGTCTGTAGTAACACTTTGTGGTCATATACAACTCTGCCTACCACTGCCATACCATTGTCATGGTACTGAACCAAACTGGGGTCTGCTTGCCATGTGCAGCAAAGCCAAACACTGAAGCCAAGAGTTGTAGTGGGGGCGGAGGCTTTATTGCAGGAAACCAAGCAAGTAGGGTGGGTGGCTAGCTTAAGAACTGGACTCCCTGATGGCTTACAAGTCAGAGTTTTAAAGGTAGGGGTACATTTCAGGCAGGTAAAATTGCAAATCAATAAAGAGGTATTTTTGGCCTGGCCTCAAATGGTGTGATATCCTGAAGTGTGAGGTGGGGGCTATGGGGATGGTGGTAAAAGTGGATTCAGAGATTCTTAGATTAGCAGAAAGGAATGTTAAGATGGGTGTGACAGGCTCCTTGGGGAGATTTGGAACAAAGAACTGTGATCAGAGTTCAATTTCTCAGTTCTCCTTTCTCTGCATTTCTCATTTGGTGGGTGTTTCTGAAAAACAGCTCAAGAACTTATGTTAAGTTTCCACAGGAAACCCAAACACATCACGGACTCTGACTTGCCTGGAGGACCACCATCATTCCCGTTCACATTTTAAGGCTGGAACTTTCCTTGAAGGAACTCAAGATTTTTAAAAATGTTCATGCTTGAGGGGCCCATCAAGCCCCTAAGAGGGGTCCCTGTGCCCTCTCAGTCACAGGCCATGTCCTTCCTTTCCCATCCTTCTGTGAGGTTGGTATGACAACCAGAGAAGACTGCACTCTCCTTTAAGAAATTTTAAAGATGCTTAAATTATTTATTAATAGTTTTAAGGTTATTGTTTATCTTAAATAGAGTTCAAGTCAATGAGAATTATTTTTCAGAAGGTAGTATTCTATACTCCAAAGAGAATAAAAATAATTTCATCAAAATGTTAGCAGGAGTTTACCTTATCTTACTCCAAAGTATTTGGTTTTGATAATTGTAGATTTTTCTTTGGTATCAAAGGCATTCCTAAATATCAGCATGTGACCTAGTGTCAACTATTAACCTAAAACTGTGCTGTCCAATATAGAAGTCTCTAGTCACATTTTAATCTTAATTTAAATGAACTGAAATAAAATAAATTTTATTCCTTAATTGAACTAGTCACATGTCAAGAGATCAATATCCTCATGTCAGTAGTGTCTACACTATTGGGGAGTGCAGATATAGAACATTTCTGTCATTGCAGAAACTTCTATAGATAGCACTGTTCTAGAGCCTTCTATCCTTAGTCTTCTATACAGGAATCCAGGATAATATACACAACCCCTTGGACCACTTTGAGGAGTAGCATACTAGCTGGAGCTGTGTTCAAATGGTTCACTTGAAATATTTTTGTTTCTTCTTTCTCTTTCCTTTTATTTCTTTTCAGGAATCAGAAGTATTCAAGGGCACTTTGTTGAGGGTTATGGGTGGATAGGGTAGGAAATGATGTATTTATTCAGCACATATTTTTTGAGTATTTACTTAAGGCCATACAATGCGCTAAGTATTGCAGATAATAGCTAGAGCGAGAGATAAGATCTCTGACCTCACGGTGATGACATTATAATAAGGGCAACACATAAAAACAAATTGATATTTCTCTAAGATGTATATAGATCCCAGATTCTCTCGCTTCTCTAGTAGAGAATGAAAAAGCAGTCTGGAAGTGCTAAAGATGAACCAAACCATCTTAATTGGGCTACTAATTGCCCAGTGATTCATTTATTAATAATTTGAGAGGTATCTAGAATTATTAGGTCAAACCGAAGAACATCCTCACAACCTAAATACATTGCTACTTCTGGTCAGGGAAAGGAAAAAGTATGAAAGAATAGATGAAGCTGAAGGAGGGTATAGGAAGAGAACAAGGGACATGCTCATTTTAGAGTAGACCCTTGGGATGGATCTTGCAAAAGACTTTCAGAAATCTGATCTGTCACACGAAGGTGTGAGCCAAAAATTCACTCATTTACTTGTTCATTTTTTTTTTATTTGGCATTTTCTATGTTTGGTAATGTACTCAAAATCCTAAGGGTAAAATAACCTTCAGATCTATTTAATTTTAATCTGTAGTCACGAGACAGCTATAATACACTAGAATTGGATCCAAAATTTAAATGCCCTTTCCACATAGTTAAATAAAAGAGGTGGATAATCCCCGTTCCAGTATATTTTTATAGTATCCACATAAAAGTTAGAAACCTTGAAAGAATGCTCCTAAATTAATTTATTTTTATCCTGCTTTTGCCTAGTTCAGGAAGGCTTGATTAAACACAGACACTGACTTGTCCCATACGTGGTTGGGAGAATATGTTGAATATCTTCAGGACTTTGTCTAAATGGACCTTTAGATTGCTAATGATGGGATTCAAGACATCAAATATGGGACCTTTACTTCTCCCTTGAAGCAGGTCACAAGAACCTCACATGAGAGGTGCTCTGGCTTACCCAGAGAAAGGAGCATCCTTCTCTGCAAAGATAAAAACAAGAATCTAAGCAACAGGCCTTGCTAAGTTCCCCGTAGCATAAAATATTCAGGTTGACCCATCTACTGGGTCTTCATTTCCTTATGAAGGTTCCCATGTCACGTAAAACTCATATTAAATAAATTTGTATGCTTTTCTTTAGTTAATTTTTTGTTTTAGGGGTCTTAGCCATGAACCTGAGGTGAATAAAGGAAAAGATATTTTTCCTCTCCTACATTACATTGCTGCTTTGTTTTTTTCTGTTAATCCTGAGTGAAATTGACCATTTGTGCTCATGTAAAGTCTGGTGTTGATGATACTTCTTCCTACAACGTTTCTCAAACAATTTCTAAATATCTTCTTGAGCACAATGATGTTTCTATCCTTCTTGCTAAAAAATGCCTCTGCCCAGTTATTACATGCTTTGCTGGTTTTCTGTTTCTAATCTCATCACATGGTGTGGCCTCATTTACAAAATGAATGTTTCATTAATTTTTGTGACTGGTACACAAAGCATATATGTTGATTTCAACTATCTTGGGGCCACACTTGAAGTAACAAGGCTCTGAAGTCTTAATTCAATACTATTTTAGTTGGTTCCTTGTATAGTTAATTAAATTTCCAATCCATATGCCCTATGAGGGCAGGAATTTTTATCTTTTTGGTCCAGATATGGTTTTCCATCACCAAGCATGTGACTCATACATAACTTACCACCACCCACACGCACACACACACACACACACACACACACATTGCTGAAGAGATGAACACGGATGAGTTAAGCAGCATGTAATCATGATCTTTTCTTCTACAGATAACTTATTTGAATTTTAGTATAAATAATTAAAATGGTGGTCTAGAGTTTGCTGAATATTGTATAGACTGCATTCTTTCTTCCTTGGTATAATTTGAAAGAAGTTTCTCTTTATTTATTTTCTCTTCTGTCAAAAGAAAGGGATAGGACTGGTGCCAGAGGCTATACACTGAAATGGGCTAATGGTTTGAGTAATGACTTGGGGTTCTTTTAGGTGGCTGTAACTGATGGTATAATTCTTGTTGGAAGAGTAGACTTTCTGGATTTGAATTCTGGTTCCACTGCTTACTAGGTTTATGGATGTTGGCAAGTTACTTAACTTCTCTGTGCCTAAGTTTTCTTTTTTGAAAAATGAAGATGATAATTACATAATACTTACCTTTCTTACATTGCAAAATACTCAAAATTGTTCCTGCCTCACTGTGAGTGCCCAATTAATTTTAGTTATTACTGTTTGTTGTTATTCATTTATTTCCCCAAGATTCTGAGCCTGTTGCCAAATGCAATAAATGCTTAATATTTAAATGAAGAAATGAATAAGTGTATGGTAAGCACCTTGTTCTGCTTAGAACAGAGATCTGTGAGCATTTATTTTTACTGCTGCTAGAAGTAAATGGAGAAATGAGACACATCTATCCAACGTTCAAGGCCCTCAACTGCTATGAGAGAGGGAGTTGAAAGCCACACATGATTAGCATTTTGCTTCTTATAATTAATCATTTTACTGCAGTTTGTTATTTGATTCCATGCTGCTAGATTTATCTATCATTAAATTGCATAAAATGTATTATTTTTATGCCTACTGAAGACAAAAGTGGGAATTTGCCTGAATGGAGTAGATGCAAAAGTTTATTTTATTATAATAATTAAAATATGTAGAAGAAATAATGCTAATAAAATCAACAGTAATAACAATTTGTATGTTTTATGTTTGTTTGTATTTGTATGTTTATATGTATCATATATATTTAATCCTTACAAGACCCACTATCAGGTAGAAGCTAATATTACCCCATTATTGTGAAACTAGTATTTGGGAAAGTTAAGTACCTTAGTCAGTGTCACACCTTAAAATAGGTATTTGGACCCAGGTAATCTGATTCAAGAACCCGACACCATAGCGATACTGTCACAGTTTGGAAGAAAAATTTGTCAATTAGCAATGTTCTGGTAAACCAGCTCTCTGAAAACAAACCCAAAAGTTCTGACTTGTAGCATATGCTGATTTCCATGTTGAAAATGCTTCCTCCATGGCCATGGTTAACTTTAAGATGCCAACGTGACATCTACCGGCTCCCAGGATTCCTGAACCTTCATGATCAGCTCAGGCTGCCTCAGCACAGCACTGGAGATAACCAACCATCAGTGTAGCTCAGGGGCTTGCCAGAGCTGGGCAGCAGCGGCAGCGATATGAGTCGGCAGTTTAGCGTGATGTACAACAGGGATAATGCTTCGCTGCAGTGCGTACGAGAGAAAAGAGAAAGAATCTAGATGAAGCAAAGAATGTTTATGGTTTTGAAGGAAAAAAATTGAATTTAAGATAGTTTGGCGAGAAAACCAGGAGCCAGTTGCTGAAAAAGATTTGGACTTGGTTTAGGGACTTATGATATTAAAAAAACCCAAAAAACTTCCTTATAATTAAGATAAAAATTTGATGGCAGAAACACTGTTATTTAACTTAATTGAGATAGGAAATAGACCAAACAACAGCCATATTTTCTGTTTCTGTGAATTCATAGGAACTTTTCCACAGGAGGATGTCTAAGCTTCAACTGAAGGTGAATTAGATGAAAATCAAAAGAGAAATGTATTGCTCAGTTAGTTGCCTTAAATTGTTTCTAGGATAAGATCTGATATATGTATATGCATGCATATATATATATACATATGTGTATATATATATAGAGACACGTATTTGCATATACATGTGCATATATAGTTCATTCATATATAGAATATTAGACAAAGCACCATTTTGTACATTGAAGTATCTAGCTTTACATTTACAAACCTCTACCAGCCTACTCTTTCTAATGTTCACCTTCTGGAATCATGCAGGTTGCAAAGTGAATGAAAATTAGCTGTCTATGGGTGTTCATCAGACACTGAGGAATACAGTTGGTCTGTATGTAGCAGCTGTTATTTTCTGGCAGAGACCAAATCATTTGGAATGCTGCAGAATGAGAAGCTTCCTGTCAACTGGTGGCACTTACCACAAGGGAGCAGAGGCCTTTTTACGCCTGCTCTTAATCTGCAAGTCTAAGAATTCATTCATTTTTCTTACTCAGCAATGTCTACTTTTTCTCATTAACAAGAAAAATCTATGAACAGATTGACTGTGTTGTTCCTGCAGTGTCTGGAGAGACACATGTTTGTGTATGGGGGTGAGATGGGTGGAATTGGCTCTTTTTAAAGATTTTCCCATAGTCTTCTGTTTAACCTGAACTAAGCATTTGGTAGTAGAAATATATAAAAAAGAATATTAGCTCATGCTAGAAGGCAATGATTCCATTATTTCAGAGTACAATGGTGAAATACAGGTAAAAGCTAAAGGAAATGTACAATAGTTTCAATTACTTTGGATTTCATAATGTCAAAGTTATGATACTCTTTGTTGCCTAGCAAGTAGAACCGATGTTAAGTCTTTTATAGTCAAGTTCTTCTCGATGGAACAGATATATGGAAAATTGCTTCTTCATGGTTCACAGAAGGCTTTGTAAAATATGATATAGTTGTATGTAAGGGTCTACTTTCTACGCTTTTACAGTAGCTGTGTCTCCACCTCCATGCCTTCACCTGTGTTAGAGTTTCTGAGAAGCTAGGGGCCCACATACAGTAAGGTCTGAAAGAACAATATCACTTGGGTTAACATGTGTCAGTTTCTTGGATTGCTTCTTTTATTCATATATATATATATATATATGCATGTGTACCTATATATGTGTGTGTGTATATGTGTATATGTATATATGTAAATTTTTTTGATCAGGTGATAGTTGAATTCTGCTCTTGCTTTAGTCATTAGAGTTAATGAGCTTCCCCCCAAATCAGTGGCTCTTACTGTCTTAGCGAGAATGTCAGTGAAGCTGGTTTCTGAATTTATTCCATTGACTTTATCACACAAACTTTATCACACAAACTCCTATTAGGTGGGCAGAAGGATGCCTGTATTTGGTTGAAGTATTGTTGTGTGTTTATATATTTATTTTTTTCGCAACACAGTGACCAACATGGTGGAAGGAGCAAGATATCTGGCCTTTTAAATAGCACTTCATGGTCTAAAACCAAGCAATTATATTTTCCAAGACAAAGCCATATAATTCCACTCAATTACTTTTTACTGAGCAGGTACAGAGTAATGTAGCCACACACTAAATATTTTCAAATGCCCACAGTCTAGAGAATGTGACTTTCTTAGTCTGTTTGCTGCCATAACAAAATACCTGCAACTGCATAATTTATAAACAATAGAAATTTTTGCCTCACAGGCTGGAAGTTGGTAAGTCCAAGATCAAAGTGCCGGTCGGCAGGGCCCATGACTAGTGAGGCCGAGGTTCTGCTCCCAAAATGACACCTGGAACATTGTGTGCTCACATGGCAGGTGGGCAGAAAAGAGACAAATGCTGTGTTTTCACAAGGCAGAATATACGGAAAGGGCCGAACTTGCCCCCTCAAGCTTTTTAATAAGGTCTAATCCCATCCATGAGAGTGGAGTCCTCATGGCTAATCACCTCCTAAAGGCTCCACCTCTTAATACTATTGCATTGGGGATTGTTTCAACGTGAATTTGGAAGAGGACAAAAATATTTGAATTACAGCATTGACAAACTATTGTTGCCCTGTTAGTTTAAAAGTATAGACAGGAGACTTAAAAAAAAATCCTCCATTTACAAAACTATATCATTTCTCTAGCTACATAAAGTACTTCAAACCTCTCTTCATCTGGTTTATTAATGGCTCCTTTAATAAGTATTTTGTTAGCTGCGAATTTATTAATACCATTTTTAAAAATTATTTGAGGATAATCAGTTTTCCTGCTGTTCTTTTTCATTTTGTTTAATAAAATGACTAGCAACTTTCAAAAAATAATTTTTAAAGATTCAATGGCCTCATGTAATAGGATGTGCAGAAAAACTCCAAACCAAAAAGTGAATCCAATGTCTCCATACAACATAAATAAACAAATTGCAGAAAATTTTATTTGAATTCAGGTGTGGATATTACAGGGGGCATGTTTTTGTTTCTGTTTGGGGCTTTTTTGCATGCAATTGTGGAACTTAAACTTTGATTAAAGATCATTTTTCATTTTTCGTATAATTAATACATTAGAGTGCCATGGACAGATATCACTAGCGTATAAAATGCTATTGTGAATTTTAAAGAATCAGCAGGGTCAACTTTAATATGGTCACTTAAAAATCTGTTCAAATCTTCCCATTAAAGTTTTTCTTGTCATAACAATAATGGAAGCTAGTGAAGAAAAATGTGTTTACCTGAGTTGCTTTTCACACAAACTCAAAATATCATGTACTTCTGACATCCAGCCTTTGACCCCCACAAGACAAAAGTGGGGAAGGAGCTCAAGATGGCTCATTTTGTCACAATCAGGCTTTCTTTTAACAGTGTGAGGTCTGAAAACAATGGTTCAGATTCATATCCTATGGTATTGTATGTATATATTCAGTTACATTTCCGCATACATGATTTCGAGCATGAATGTGATGCATATTTAATAAGGTAGATCCATGCAAAATTCAGATATTTCACTTCAAGCACTCTACAAATTTATTTTGTTGTTGTAACTCAGTAATGTGTGTTGGATTTTAAGTTTAATTTGAAGTTTCGTTAATTTAAAAAAATTCCCAATTTACTAAAACTTCATTTTGGTGAGTAAAACACCCCCAAATCTCTTATTGTGTTCATTGTTTTAGGATTTCAGTTTTGCAGAATATTTTCAAAAGATAAATAGGAGTTCATTAATAGAGTCTTGGGATTCCAACTTTGATAGTTTGGAGCAACGATGTGTATAAATATTGTCATCATTTTTAACATGCATTGCTGTTCTGAATCACTCAACAGAAAACTTTTTTTCAATTGAAAATAACTTATATACGGGGCTTTCCACATTTGCAAAATGCTTTTACGTCAATACTTTGACCAATGTCTGTTGCACCAGAATGAATTCATTGCCTCATTTTATTCTCACAACTGCCCTTTGAAATCTAGTCTTATTAATACTATATTTCAAAAGAGGAAACTGAAGTTCAGAGGCCACACAGCAGAACAGAGACTAAAAACCAGGATAAACTTATCCTCAATCCTGTCCTATTTGCTTTATATTTTTAATTAACAAAATTGTAATACCATCTTCCCTATTGTTTTCTATTCTAGACATTACTGCAACAGGGATCTCACCATCAAACATATTTTAAATTTGTAGAAATGCCCATTTAATTAAATTTTAAGTAAATAACACTTTTGTTCATTCAGCAAACATGTATTGGGTGTTTGCTATGTGTAACGTACTGAATAAAATGGATACCAATTCTGCCTTCTTGAAGCTTGTACTGTAGAGGGGCAGAGGGGCAAGCGTAAGTCAGTCAATCATACAATATGTTAGAAGGTGCTAAACTGTACAGGAATAAGAATCAGGGATGGGGAGAAGGGTAGATTGCAAAACCAAAGAGAGTATCCAAAAAAGGTCTCACTTTTAATACGGTACTTGAATAGAGATTTGAAAATGTTGAGGAGCAGGCCGAGCTGGTGTGTGGGTGACAGGTGTTCTAGACAGAGAGATGACACAATTTAACTTATGTTCTAGCAGGGTTAGTCTGCTGCTGTGTAGAGAGTAGACTTTGGTAGCCGTGGTAAAAGTAGGAAAACTGATTCTCACCTGGAATAATCCAGGTTAGAAATGATAATAGTGTGGACAAGGGTCGTAGCAGTATGGATGCTAAGAAGTTGATAAATTTTGAATGAGTCACTTAATCAGATTTGCTGATATATTGGTTGTGGAGCAAAGGAGAAAGCAATGAATCAAAGAGAAGGTGTTTAGTCTTAGCAATTAATAGTATTGGGTTGCCATCAACTGACATATTATAGAAAAGACTGTGGGAAAAGCAGGTTTGGCAGTGGAAAGAGTTTGTTTTCACCATGGGGTTATTTACTTTTCATTTTTAATTGTTTCCCATATATTTTGGGGATACAAGTGCAATTTTGTTACATTAATATCATGCATTGTGGTGAAGTCAGGACCTTCAATGCATACATCACTGAAGCAACACTCATTGTACACACCAAGCAACCTTCCATCTTCCACCCCGCTCCCAACCACTCATCCCTAAGTCTCCATTATCCATTATTTCCACACTCTGCTTCCATGTCTACACCTCATTTAGCTTCCACTTATGAATGAAAACATGCAGTATTTGTCTTTCTGTGTCTGAATTGTTTCACTTAAGATAATGGCCTCCAGTTCCATGGCTATTGTGGGAAAAGACATGATTTCATTCTTTTTTACAGCTAAATAATGTTCCATTGTGTTTACATGCTCCACATTTTCTTTATCCAATCCTCCACTGATGGACACTTAGGTTGATTCTTTATCTTTGCCATTGTGAATAGTGCTGCAAAAAATATACACATGCAGATATCTTTTTATATGTTGATTTTTTTTTTCCTTTTGAGTAGATACCCAAAAAAGGGATTGCTGGATCATATGACAGTTCTATTTTTAGTTCTTTGAGAAATCTCCATACTGTTTTTCACAGAGGTTGCAGTAATTTACATTCCCATCAACAGTGTATAAGTGTTCCATTTTCCTCACATCTTCACCAACATCTGTTACTTTTGTCTTTTTAGTAATAGTCATTCTGATTAGTGTAAGATGATACACTAATTAAAACCTCAACGAGAGGTTGAGGTTTTAATTTGCTTTTTTCTGATCATTAGTGATGTTGAAAAAGTTTTCATATGCTTGTTGGCAATTTGTCTTCTTTTGGAAAATGTCTACTCATGTCCTTAGCCCTCACTTTTTAGTGAGGTTAATTGTTTCGTTGTTGTTGTTACTGAGTTTGTTTAGGTTTCTTGTAAATTCCGGATAGTAGTCCCCTGTTGGATATACACTTTGCAAATAGTTTCTCCCATTTCACAGGTAGTCTGTTCACTCAGTTGATTATTTTTTTGCTGTGCAGATGCCCAGCTTAATTAAGTCTAGTTTGTCTATTTTTGGTTTTGTTCCTGTGCTTTTGAAGTGTTTTGACTTCTTCACCTAGACCAATCTCCAGAAGAGTTTTCTTCAAGTATTTTTATAGTTTCAGGTCTTACATTTGTAAGTCTTTAATCTATCTTGAGTTGATTTTTGCATATGGTGAAAGATAGGAGTGATTTCACTCATCTGAATGTGGCTTTCCAATTTTCCCACTACCATTTATTGAATGGTATGTCCTGACCCAGTTTATGTTCTTGACTTTGTCAAGGATTAGCTGGCTGTAAGTATGTGGCTTTATTTCTGGGTTCTCTATTCTGTTCCGTTGATGTATATATCTACTTTTATACCAATCCCTTGCTGTTTTGGTTACGAGAGCCTTGTAGTATAATTTGAAGTCAGGGAATGTGATGCCTCCAGCTGTGTTATTTGGCTCAAGATTGCTTTGGCTATTCGGGTTATTTTGTGCTTCCATATGAATTTTAGAATTGTTTTCTCCAATTCTGTGAAAAATGATGTTGGTATTTAAATAGGGATTACGCTGAAACTGTAAACCACTTTAGGCAGTATGACTATGGACATTTCTTCAATGTATTGATTTTCTTTCTTTGGGATATACATTCTTTGGATAAATACCCAGCAGTATAATTTCTGGATCATATGGTAGTTCTATTTTGAATTATACTGGTTTGCATAGTGGCTGTACTAATTTACATCCTGACCAACAGAGTTTGGGGGTTCCTCTTTCTACACACTTTCGCCAGCATCCATTATTGCTTGTCTTTTTGATAAAAGCCGTTTTACCCAGGGTGAGATGATATCTCATTGTGATTTTGATTAGCATTTCCTTGATGATTAGCGATGATGAGCATTTGTTAATATATTTTTTGGCCTTTTATTTCTCTTCATTTCAGAAATGTCTATTCAGTTCATTTGTCCATTTGTAGTTAGATTATTGCTGCTTTTGGTGTTGAGCAGTTTGAACTTCCGATATATTCTGTTATTAATCCCTTGTGAGGTGGATAACTTGCAAATATTTTCTCCCATTCTCTGTGTTGTCTCTTCATTTTTTCAATTGTTTCCATTGCTTTGAGAAGCTTTTTAGCTTATATGCTATTGGTGGGAATGTAAATTAATACATCCTCTTTGGAAAACAGTATGGAGATTTCTCAAATAACTAAAAATAGAACTACCATTTTTTTTTAATTTGACATAATTTATTTGAACCCTAAGGGATTCATAAATCAGGCAGCAACCAAAAGTGGAAAAGGTTCAATGAGCTTCACTTCAGCAGCATGAGCAGGGGGCTTATACGCTGAATGCAGAGCCAATGTAAAGAAATTATCTGATTGGCCACAGCTAGGCATTTGCCTTATTTAGGTATAATCCAGTGGGAAATCCTTAGAGGTTAGTTGGCAGTTTCTGATGGATAAGCTTAAGTTTTGTTTTACTATTTACATTTGGCTTCAATTAAATTATTATTATTATTATTTTTTTTTTTGGTCCATGGCCTAAGGAAGTCAATCCTATCTGTCCTTTGCATCTTAGTTTTTGGTTGTTTTTTTAAATTAATATTTTAATATAATTAGGAGTACGAGTGGTTTTTGTTACATGGATAAATTATATAGTGGTGCAGTTGGGGCTTTTAGTGTACCTGTTACCTGAATAGTGTTTATTGTACCCAATAGTAGTTTTTATCCCTTACTCACACCACCCTTTTCCCTTCTGAGTTTGCAAAGTTCATTATACCACTCAGTATGACAATGTATGCCCATTGTTTAGCTCCCAGTTGTAAGTGTATACATGTAGTTTTTCCATTCCTGAGATACTTCACTTAGGATAATGGCTTTCTAGTTTCAACCGAATTGCTGCAAAAGACATTGTTTATGGTCGAATAGTATTCCATGGTACATATGTATGTATATACACACACACACACAAACACCACATTTTCTTTATACATTCATCATTGATCGACACGTAGGCTGATTCCATATCTTTTCAATTGTGAGTTGTGCTGCTGTAAACATGCAAGTGTATGTGTCTTTTTTACATAATGACTTTTTTTCTTTTGTGTAGATACCTAGTAATGAGATTTCTGGATTGAATGGTAAGTCTACTTTTACTTCATTGAGGAATCACCATACTGTTTTCCATAGAAGCTGTACTAATTTACATTCACACCAACAGTGTATAAGCATTCCATTTTCATTGCATCAGCACTAACTTCTATTGTTTGTTGACTTTTTAATAATGACCATTCTGACAAGAGTAAGGTGATCTCTCATGTGGTTTTAACTTGCATTTCCCTGATGATTAGTGACGTTGAGCATTTTTAAAAATGTTTTTTGGCCATTTGTCTATCTTCTTTTGAAAAATGTCTATTCACGTCTTTTGCCCCCATTTCGATGGTGTTTTGGGTTTTTTTTGCTGATTTCTTTAAGAACTTTGTAGAACCTGTCCTTTGTCAGATGTATAGTTTGCAAATATTTTCTCACATTCTGTAGGTTGTCTATTTACTCTGTTGATTATTTCCTTTGCTGTGTAGAAATTTTTAGTTTAATTAAATTCCATTTATTTAGTTTTATTTTTGTTGTATTTGCTTTTGGCATCTTGGTCCTAAATTCTTTGCCTAGGGCAATGTCCAGAAGAGTTTTTCCTACATTTCTTCCCTATATTTGTAACCTGAAATTTTGTTGAATTTATTTACCAATTCTAAGAGGAAAATTTAGAGGCATCTGTAGAGTTTTCTAGATATTACATCAGATCATCAGCGAATAGGGATAGTTTGACCTCCTCTTTCCCAATTTGGATGCTGTTTATTCTTTCTTTTGCCTGATTGCTATGGCTAGGACTTCCAGGACTATGTTGAATAGAAGTGCTGACAGTGGGCACCTTTGTCTTGTTCCAATTCTTAGAGGGAATGATTTCAACTTTACTCCATTTGGTATTATGTTGGCTATGGGTTTGTTATATATGGATTTTATTATTTTTAAGTATATTCCTTTTTATGTCTTGATTTTAAGGATTTCGATCATGAATGCATGCTTGATTTTATCAAATGCTTTTTCTGCATCTATTGAGATGATCATATCTTTTTGTTTTTAATTCTGTTTATGTGGTGAATCACATTTTCGATTTGTGTATGTTGAACCATCTTTGCATCCCTTCAATGAAACCTGCTTGATTGTGGTAAATTATTTTTTTGATGCACTCTTAGATTTGGTTTGCTAGTGTTTTGTTGAGGATTATTGTATCTATGTTCATGAGGGATATTGGTCTGTAGGTCTGTAGTTTTCTTTTGTGGTTGTGTCCTTTCCTAGTTTTAGTATCAGGTTGATACTGGCTACACAAAATGAGTTAGGGAGGATTCTCTCCTTCTTGATGTTATGGAACAGTTTCAGTAGGATAGGTATTAGTTCTTCTTTGTAGGTCTGGTAGAATTTGGCTGTGAATCCACTTGATTCTGGGATTTCTGCTGTTGGAAGAATTTTTATTACTGATTCAATCTCACTACTTGTTATTGGTCAGTTCAGGATTTCTGTTTCTTCCTGATTCATGCTTGGGAAGTTGTGTCTTTCCAAAAATTTATTCCTTTCCCTTGATTTTTTAGTTTGTGTGCACAGAGGTATTCATGGTAGTCACAGATGAGCTGTTGTATTTCTCTGGTATCAGTTGCAATGTCTCCTTTTTCATTTCTGATTGAGCTTATTTTAATCATCTTTCTTCATCTCTTGGTTACTCTAGCTACTCACCTATCAATTTTGTTTATATTTTCAAAGAACCAACTTTTTTCTCATTGATCCATTGCATTTTTATTGTTGTTGTTATTTCAATTTCATGTAGTTCTGTTTTGATCTCTGTTATTTCTTGTCTTCTGTTAGCTTTTGGTATGGTTTTTTCTTGTTTTTCTAGCTCCCTGACATGTGACAGTCGGTTGTTAATTTTTGATCTTTTTGTCATTTTGACATAGGCATTTAGTGCTATGAAGTTCCCTCTTAGCACTACTTTTTCTGTAACCTAGAGATTTCGGTAGCTTCTGTTGCCATTGTCATTAGAACTTCCATTTGGTCCAGCAAACCCACTACTGGGTATGTATTCAGCCACTCTATGCAACATAATTGGATAATTGAATCCATTTACATTTGGTGTTATTATTGATAAGTAGGGACTTACTATTGCCATTTTGTTGCTTGTTTTCTGGTTGTTTTGTAACTCCTGTGTCCTTTTCCTTCTCTTTTACTGTCTTCTTTTGTTGCTAAGTGTCTTTCTTTGGTATGTTTTAATTCATTGCTTTTTATTTTTAGTGAATCTATTATAGATTTTTGCATTGTGGTTACCATTATGCTTATAAAAAGTATCTTGTAGATATCACAAGTTATTTTAAAGAGATGACATCTTAGATCATAAAGAAAAGAATACAAACAAACAAAAACAAATAAAAATTCTACACTTTAACTTCACCCCCCTCCCAACATTTTGACTTTTTGTCTTCTCAATTTATATATTTTCATATTATGTATCTCTGAACAGATTGCTGTAGCTATTATTATTTGTCTTTTGGGCTTCTTACTAGAGTTATGAGTGGATTTCATACCACAATTACAGTATTAGAGTTTTCTAGGTTTTTTGTATACTTAATTTTACCAGCAGATTTTATGACTTCAATTTTTTTCTGAACATTAGTGTTTTTTCTATCTTTGAGGAGCTCCCTTTAGCATTTCTTATTAGATGGGCCAAGTGATTGGAATTCTCTCAGCTTTTTTTTTGGGAAAAATTTTTATCTCTCCTTCATATTTGAAGGATAAATTTGCTGAATACGGTATTCTTGGATAACATTTGTTTTCATCATTTTGACTATGTCATTCCACTCCTTCCTGGCTTGTATCCATTGCGAATTCTGTTACCAGATGCATTACAGCTTTTTTATACGTTACTTACTTCTTTCACTTTGTGCTTTTAGGATCCTCTCTGTGTTTGACCTTTGAGCATTTGAATATTATATGCCTGGGGTAGCCTTATTTGTTTGGTGTTCTCTGAACTTCCTATACCTGGATATTTATATCTTTTTCAAATTTTGGAAAGTTTTCTGTTATTATTTCTTTTAATAAGCTTTTTATCCCTTGCTTTTTGTTCAACTTCCTGTTGAATGTCAATAATTCTCAGATTTGGTCTTTTGAGGTAATTTTCTTTATTTTGAGGAAGTGGGGAAGTCTTCATTCCTTTTCATTCTTCTATCATTTTACTCCTCTGTGCATTTTTCCCATAGTTTATCTTCAAGATCATTGATTCTTTCCTTTGCTTGACTAATTCTGCCATTGAGAGCCTATAAAAATTTTTTCAGTTCAGCAAATGTATTTCTCAAAATTAAGATTTGTGTTTTATTTTTAATTATTATTTCAATCTATATTTAATTTCTATAATAAATTTATGTGTTGCTTTTTTGTTAAGGTCAGTAAGTTTCCTTAAAATTGCTATTTTAAATTCTTGGTCTGAAAGCTCACATATTATTGCTTCATTAGGATCAGTCACTCATTCTTTACTTTGTGTAAAGAGGTCATAATTCCCTGTTTGCTATTGTTTATTGTGGATGTATGTGCATGTCTTTACAGTGAAGGTTTAGTTCTTTATTGCAGTCTTCTCTGTCTGGCTTGATTTGATTTTTATTGGATATATTTGCTTAGAGATTCTTTACCACTAGGTCTCTACTTCCTTTTCAGCTATAGGTGGAACCTTAAGCCTAGACTCTCATTGACTATAGTAAATGATCAGAGCACCACCCTTCCTGAATCAAAGTTGTCAAAAAGGGGCAATATGAGAAGACCAACTAGGTGTTGCTGTCCAGGGGACCTGTGGAACAAACCTTCTACAGCATGGTGCTGAGGAACAGCCACTCTGATTTGGCATGTTCTTAGGCCTAGGTACAGAGCAGAATTTCAGGGCTGTGGATGGTAGTCCCACCTCCTCCTTTTGTGTCTGCCTGCCTCAAGTATATTTCTCCCTTCAGGTGTCATGATGCTTCTTGTGGGTTGAGAAAGAGGCAGTTCTCCTCCAGGGAACCAAAAATGTCAGGAAAGCTGGTTTTCCACCTTGATCTTACTTTTTCCATTGTAGAAAACATAAGTCAATGGTAAATTTTCCACGTGTTCAATGCCAGGCAGACTAGGGGGCAAGGCTTCTTGAATTTGGGAGTCCAATTCCCTTAATATTTGCTCAGAGTTTTTTTCACATCTCTATGATTATTATACTTTAGTAAGAGTCTCCTCTTCATATTTGAGTTCTGGGATATTGCTGATGATAATCTTGGTGCTGTATATTTGTTTTTGGTTTTGGAGAGGCAAAGCCAGCTTGCTTTTATGTCACTATTTTGGAACCAGAAGTCTATTCACTTTATAAAAAGGAACCTTAACCATTGCAATATGACTGTGTGTATGTGTGTGTATGTGTGTGTGTGTATATATATATGTCTATAAATATATTTTATGAGTCATGAGGTTGCTAGTTGCAGAAACTTAACTCTATTTGGTTAGTTTTATTTTGTTCTTAATGAATTTTAATGAAAATTTAGAAAATAAAATTTATTTTATAACACTAGAAGAAAGCCATATATAAAAAACAAAGAAAAGTAAGCATTTGAAAGCAAGATACTATAGCACTTAAATGTCAGTAATTTTAATACAATAAAAGATTTTATTTGTTCTGCCAATATTAATTTCCCTTTTGGTGTAATTCAATATGTAATGTTGTGCAAAATGTTCCATTGCTTATAGCCAGAATGTATACTTTAAATTTCATATGAAAACAAATACAAAAAATTAAGTAAATAAGTTTTTGAAATATACAAGTTATATCTTTATATTATGGGACAGTTTAGAGAGAAAAAAGAGAAAAGAAATCCCTTCCTATGCTATCAGATAGATCAAAGTTTTATTTTAAAAATAAAATTAAAAAAATAAAAGTAAAGATTTCCAGTTTTTTCAAATGCATTGCATCATGCTTCTCAGTGCAGCATTTGTAGAGAGCACTCAACTGTTTTCAAAATACTAGTTCAGTGATGCAGTCATGGTCTTCATCCTATCAGTTTCAGCATGTTTTTATGATCCATAATGTAATAAAATGAACAAACCAGGTTAACATTTCCTAAAGTGTGTTCCCTGGGAGTACACACCAGAGGTGTTATCAGAAAAAGTTTCTATATTAAATAATTTTCATTACCAAAAGTTTTCAATATGTAACAATTGTGCATTGTGAATTTTCTAGCATATGTATCACTTTCCAGTTTACTAAAATTACTTCCCAGTAGAATCTTTACTTTTTTTGAAAACATATTTAACAATGCATACTTTAGGAAAGTTGAACTAGGCAGCAAGTTAAATCCACTTCCAAAATATTAGCTTCATTAGTATTAACATTTATCTGCAGCTTTCACTAGTGGCAATGCTTTTACTAAGCACAGCATGGCTAGAACAGTCCTTCTTGCCTTCTTGGTTCACACCACCACTTCATCTACTGCTAACAGCACTGGCTATCACTCAGGTGCTGCTGATTTAGAATTGCAGAAACCAACTTATGATTCACTCCTTACATAAGCAGAACCTACCAGTATAAATAGCTTTATTGGATGGTATGACTGCTTCATGAAATAGTATCATGCAGGTGAGTAAGAGCAGAAGAGCAAGTCTGTAGCTGATGAATGACTAAACCAAGAGTCGAATTGAGAGGAGAAAATTAGGTCTTCTTTTCCTCCTGGGAAGAGAGAGATCACTAGATTTTTCATGGGGTTTTGAAACCATAAGGCAAGTATTATCAAGCAAAATGCAAAGCAGATTATAAAATTTAAGCTTTTGGTTTGGATGCAGACTTGGTAACAATATGCAAGGAAGAAAATATTTTATATATATTTTAAAATTGTAAAAATCATATTATGTCTATGGGTTTCATAAGAAAAATTTCTTTCATGATTTTTAAGATTAACAGAAATTCCTCACTTACTCAGGCTGATTAACTCTCCTAATTCCTTGGAAAATTTTCTTTAAAACTTTTCTAACTTATTGTGAAATATTACAGCTTTCTAAGAGACTGAGTGAAAGGGAGTTCTTTAGTATAGAATGACTAGGCAGATCAGATTTCATGGTGATTATTTCCCTGGACAAATCATTTAATGTCCATTGATCTAAATTTCTTTATTTCAAAATGGGGATGCTGAGGAGGAAAGAAAGAAATAGGGAAACACAGTAACAGAGAAACATTCTTAAGTCATTAACAGCCAGTCCCTGTTGTGGAAGAACCAAAGATGAAAATGATGTAATTCCTGCCCTCAAAGAGCTTACAGTAAAACAGATAGAATCAAATGTGTCACAAAAGTAAGAACAGTGTGCTATGGAGACCCAGAGAAAGACATGATTCTGTACACGGGGGCTATTGGGGAGGGCGTCTGGTAGTAATATATGTTGAAGGTAGTGATTAATAGGTATGATAACAATGGCATGTCCAAGATCAAATTGCCAGCAGATTCCTTGTCTAGTGAGGACTTGCTTCCATAGACAGCTGTTTTCTTGCTGTGTCCTTCACAGCAGAGGGGGCAGAGGACCTCTCTTGGGCCTCTATAATAAGGGCACTAACAATATTCATGAGGCCTCTGTCCTCATGATCTAATCACTTCCCAAAGACTCCACCTCTGGGTACCATCACCTTGAGGGTTAGAATTTCAACACATGAATTTGAGGGGGATATAAACGTTCAGATTATATCACTAGATGCTTGCAATGTTGTCTTTCTCCCCATCCAGCTAGAGATCAAAGGACCTATGATCTGACTTGGGAAATTTCTCCAGGTTTTGTTCTCTACTACTAGCCTAGGTTACTGTTCCATTTGTCTCTATGTGGATTTTCCATTTCTGTTTAGCCCATTTTTATTGCCAATATTCCCTCTAAACTTTTGGTGACTTCTTTTCTCAAAATGCTGCCACTTGTATGATATTGCCTGTTCCTTCACCTTGCCCTGCTTCTGCTTCTAGGCATCTGGGACACTAGATTTCCAATTCTTGCTTGCCTGGAAGGTGTAATTAGACAGGTGGGCATGAACTTGTACAATAAAAAGATGACAGGAAATGAAAGCCATGTTCAAGGGAGAGCTACTGTTTTGTTCTGTTTGGAAATCATGGTAGGAAGCAGTGTGAAATAAGGCCTGGAAGACAAACGGGAGCTCTTACAAGAAATCTTTGAATGCTCATTTAGCAAAAAAATCAGGCTAGTTTTTTTTCTTTTTTGTAAGAAATGGGAGTGTATTTAATATATTTTATCAAAGAAGTAATGTGCTCTATATTATTCATTGTGAAGGTTAATTTGATGGCAATGAGGAAAATGGATTGGCAAGGGAAGAGGTTCATACAATAGTTAAAATAACTTGGTCTAGAGTCATGAAATTGGGAAGGCAAAATAGAAGAAAATATGAGAGAACAATTTTGGAAGTAAATCAATGGGATATTATGGATGATTAAAACTGAGGCTGAAGAAGAGGTAGCAATGATGTAATCTCTAAAAAAGGGCTGGATAGTAACAGCAGTTGTTGAGACTCAGTGGTTGGGACTATTAACGACAAACATGAAAATTCAAGAGAAGGAAATGGTTTTATGCTCAGGGGAAGTGGTATGAGGCGGTAAAAAGTAGACTGAATTTGGAATGAGAAGCTGAGGTTTCAATCCCATTCTAGACTTATAGAGCTTCCTGCATACAGTTGGTGCATTACAAAATTTTGTTTGAAATTGAATCTCTGGATTGGAAGGTGCCTTAACCCTGGTTCAGCTAGCTCAGCCATCCTTCCTATGCTTAAATATGTTCCCTAGCTTTTGCACCAAATGGCCATTTTCTCACACTTGGGCCCCTCCAGAGACAGAGAGCTCTTCACCTTGACATATTACTCATTTTGTCTATGGACATTCTTGAGTGCAAACAATTCTTCTGTAAATCATGTGAAGTATCTTCCTAACACGTTGGCTCTCAAACCTTACTGCGCGTGAGAACTGCTTCAGGAGCATGAGGTCCCAGCAAGGCTGATCTGCGGATCAGCACAGAAATCTGTGTTTTAAAGAGTTTTCCAAGTGACTCTGATGATGAAATTCTTTGATAAACATCACCCTAAAACTTCCCCCACGTGTCCTATTTTGACCTCTAAGTGTTGTATAGAATAAACTTATTATGACTCAAGAAAATTGCTATTGAGTCTCCAATGACTTTCTTTTCCAAATGTAATATAAAATTATATGGGTAAAAGTGCTTTGGAAAACAAAGAACATCATAAAATAATTTAAAATATTATCTTGGGATTGAAGACTATTTTTAAAGAAAATCATAAATCTATAAATAGCAGTTTTTATCATAACAGCTAATATCGATTGAAGGTTTCTATATGTCACCTATATTGCATGCCTTATTCTTTCTAATATTCATATTTCATTATTTTCTCATTATACAGTTGAGGCTTAGAAAGTTAAGTATATTTTCCAGGGTCACAAAGTGATTCAAACATCACAATTTATTGCTTTATTTAGAAACTAAAGAGATTTTCTTTCTTTTGTAGCCACAACCATCTTCAAGGAACTTTATGAAGTTGGTACCTCAAGAGAAACATATGTCCACATTTAAAAGTAAGATTAACTATTTCACCTAGTAGCATATTTTTGTTAATCACACTTTTATTTGTTTGCATTATTATTATCCTGATGTTGTCAGGGGTGCATTGAAACAATAACAACTTAACTCTAAGGAAACAGTAATTTATATTTTCTTCTGGAAATATCTTCCTGAGACCTTAGCTCTTTGGAGAAGTCTTGTGTGATGATCCTGTACTATTGACAGTTGTGAGGCAATTGGAATGGAATGTAAAGAAAGGGATGAGTAGGGCACTGAAAATACATTTTGTATGTTTCACAATTTTTCTTGGCGCTGGTTGGGACCAGACTCTCTACACATAGGGTCTATACCAATTAATTCTGAATCTAGCAAGAGTTGCTTTACATATTGCAAAGTTTAGAATCATATAAAATTAATTCTCTTTTTATAATGGCATGCTTCTCTTTAGTTGCCTGCTTTTTAAGTCTTATACAATATGGTGACCTCGGTTCTAATTTTTCCAATCTGAAATATTCCTATTACAGTGATTATCATAAGGAAGAAAGGGACCGATAGCCTTTGCTTTCCTTAACCAGTATTTCTCAATTCCAGACACAATCTAAAATCATTTGAAAAAATTCAAGAGTTTTTGATGCTCAGATTTTATTGGAGACCAGTTATAATCGGAATCTTTGGAACAGGACCTGAGTGTACTGTATTTAAATCTCCCAGGTGTTTCTGGTGTGTCTGTCCTAGAGTTGAGAGCCACAATTTAACCCGATGTTTGGAGTCAAGCACAGAATTGGATCCTGTGCCACACTTATTTATGAAAAATGAGAACAAGAACAAGAAAAATAAAACTGAGCTCTCTGTACCTATAATAATTAATAGAAGTACAGGCTGTTGAGGGCCAACTGAAAGTTTTATTTGAGTCAACATAATAAATTCATAAAGTTTGTATGAGGAGAAAGAGATTTTTAGGTAAAAATGTGAATGATTTTCAGAGAAAGAGAAATGGTGCTCAAAAATCCTTGAGAATCTTAGGAAAAAATTATAATTTGAACTTCACTTAGATAAAATCTAACTTTTTAATATCTTTATAATAATGAATCTGAGTTTATTGTGATCCCGATTCTTAAGTTACAATTTTATTTCTTGTTACAATTTTAATCACAGCTTTACTTCTAAACAGAATAATTTCTCATTATAAAGTTTGCAAATTTTCTCAAGGAACTATATTGTGGACATTTTTACTGAAATAACATCATGGTTATTGTCCTTTGTCACTTTCATGACCAAAGAAAATTGGAAAATTGAAGGATAAAATGAAAAGCTATATCATTTATATTTGCTTGTTTCTTTCAGTTCACATTTTCTTTTCTTTTCTTTTTTTTCCTTTTATTTCATCATATAATGGGGGTACAAATATTGTTAGGGTTACATACATTGCTCCTATCACCCCTCCCCCTGCCACATGCCAGAGCTTCAAGCGAGTCCAACCCCCAGGTGTCGCGCACGGCACACATTAAGTAACTCTATACTTCCTCCTTGGTGAAGTTCTGGTCACAACATATTACTTATTTAGTTTTACTCAAAAAGAGAGTATTTTGATTTGTTAAGTACTTGATTCTTCTGCAAATGGTGTACTGCTTGTAGAAGTTGCTTTAGAGTCTTGTCTGAATGTTGGAGCTTTTATTATATCTCTCTAAAGTTTGCTTGAATTGAACGTAAGTGTACTAGCTCAAAGACAGTTGTTCACATTGTGAACAGATCCTAACTATCTCAACACGCCAGTGGAATATTATAGTGGCCACCGTAAAGACATACAGCCTGGAATTACTTTGATTATGGAGAGCACCAAGGAGTACCTGTGATTAACTCCCACAAAGCTAAGGACCATCTCAACTGCTGAGGACATTTATTGTGATGTATTCTCTAAGTGGTCTCAACAGCATGCTATGAGACTGAAAACGGAGTTGTTTAGACATTCTTTTGCTAAGAATGATTTCTAGTTTTGGTGTCATTATGAAAACCCTTTACTGTTGTTCCCACTCTGTTTTAAGGAAAGTTGGTTTGGTGCCATTTGATTTCTTAATGGTTGAACTTTGTTCCCATTCTTGCCACAGATGACCTCTTCCCTTCCTCCCATTTTCCTTCTTTCACTTCCTTCATTCTTTCCTTCCTGTATTTTTTTCTTTCCCTCCCTCCCTCCAATTGCTGGCCATAATAAGAATATGACTTAGTCAAGAAGCATCTATTAAATGCTTTAAGTCCATGGTACCAGCACTTTCCAGTTGTTAGGGGGTGTTTTCGAGGGCACAAATTGAGCTATTAGCTCAGAGTGTTTGAGCTTCTTTCTTTTTTCTAGTAGCTTCTGACTTTTAGATCTTATTGCATCATTTTGCAAGGTTTTTGTAAAGTCATCCCTTTGTGAAATATACTGCTTTGTTGAATGTCATGGAATTTTTATTGACTTTTAGTTCCTTCATCTTAGGACAAATCCTCAGGTACCTTGAATGATATATGTTTTGTGTTAGCATTCCTTTTATTGTTTGCTATATATAGTTTCTTCAATACTTTGATTTATCAGTTTTCAAATAAAGGTTTTATCTTGGGTTCTTGGTGTAGTTTCCAATATTTTATGTTTGAATGCTTTTCACTGAGGCTAAGTTAAAAAAATAATAAAATTATTAATGACCATATTGTTCCTCCTTTAATTAATTCTATTGGGTAGAGTTTACAAAGCTTGTGACAGGCAATTGTGCTTCTCTTTATATGGCTAATGATCTGGATTTGTCCCTCTTTCTGGTACTGCATCTTGGCTCCTGCGCTCTTATTGAAGTCACATACCTTTTCTACCTATTTCACAAATTTGCTTTGCATCTTAAATGGTACAATGTAATGATAACCCTTTGTTAACTGTAAAGAATAGTCTAAAGTAAAGGATTATTGTTACCTGAAAAAAAATACAAAAAGATGTATATCTTAAGTTTAAGTTTTTGAAAATATCAAACAGTGTAATGAAACTGCAGCATTTGGTAGAGCCAAGGAAAAGAGAGAAAAAGAAAAAGAAAGAGAATATATAAAAAGTCAGAAAAATGGAAGTAAAAAGGTGAATAATACATTGAGATGATGACTAGAAAAGAAAAAAGAGTTTGGATGTAATTCAGTTGTATAGTCTATGATGACAAAATTTATTATAAATAACAGAGAAGAAATTTTTATATGTTATTTTAACAAATATTTCTTAACTAGAGAAAGATTATAGAAGAAATGAAGATAGCTGGAATAGACATAAATAATTAGTAACAAATTATGACATCTAAACACACATATCCAGTAAAATAAATAAGCTTTAGTCTAAGATTAAAGCTTTCTCCTGAACTCTAATTTCATCTGGTTGAAGACATATCTCTAGTACATGCGGAGAAATTATTTAGAACTAAGTGGCAATTTCTTACTACTTCTTAGGCACTACTTTCTATTAAACTGTATTTGAGAAAGCTGGTGGATGAGGGGAAAGATGTAAGGGTAGATTGTCTCATGTTAGCCTGTAAAGAGAGTATATTAAATGTAGTAGAAAAATACTAACTCTACGATAAAAAAAACTTGTGTTTAAAGCCTAGCCTTTTCACTTTAACCTTGAGAACACTGACATACAGCAGTGTTTCTCAGAGTTTTACATGCCTGTGAATTACCTGGAGATCCTGTTTAAAGTGTGAATTCTGATTTGAGCAAGTGTAAGGCGGGGTCCAAGGGTCTCCTAAGTGGTGCTTGATGGCGCTGCTCTGCCACAGACCACACTTTGACTAGCAAGAGCCTAGAGCATTTAATTTATTTGTGTTCTGTCACACAGTTGATAAGAACTAGAATTAAAACCCAATATTCTTCATATCACAGTCCACAAAATAGGCATTAACTAACCATAAAGTACCTTCTCTTCTTCTTTTTTTTTTTCTCT